>CM060918.1:491419980-492619980 GCA_030737875.1 Allium sativum | reverse complement strand
TACAGATCTATCTAAAGGAGCTTGGAGCAGGAGGCTTCAGCGTTAGTTATATATAGTTTTGTTCCGCTGTGTTGTAAGTGTTGTATTCTGATAAGTGTATGTTATACAGTTGAAATTTTGTATTTCAAAAGTTATGATATATTATATTTTGTTCCGCTGCGATGTGAGATTCTGTGTTGTTATTTATGTTCTTCTTCTACCCTTTTCTTCTATAAAAAATGTTTCATATTTTCGTGATATTTGGGTTGGACGTATGATGTATATAGTCAACTCTGATGTATGGATTTGCGGGTCATTACAAACACCGTGGTGTTAGATATGAAGTATGACCAGTTTTACTTCATAGGATGAATAGATTGGGATTGGGAAATAAAATAAATGAAATGTTCTTCTGTTTGCGTTCTGATCCATCTTGTCCTTGCAGTAATTCGTCCTTTCTCTTCTCTTCGGAGACCAGGGAAGTTCGGGTCGCTTCATTTTGGTCACCTGTGACGATCCCAAGACCCCATGCCACGGTGTTAAGGATAATCGTTGGAATATAACACATTAATCATCATTAGTAGAGTACAGATAATAGCATAAACAAGAATTAGAATAATTTACACAAATATGACAGCGGAATCATATATATATCACCACATCAGAGAGCACAGTGCAGGATACAACTTAGTGCATAATAATACATGATCAGTCTACATCGCCTGTGGCGGAATCACATATATAGAGAGTACATAAACGAAACATAAGTCTACATCGCCCGTGGCAAAATCATATACATATACAATAATGGCGGAAAAATCATAGTCATCAACATGTAGTCAAGCCTCGCCATGATCCAAAAGTGCACTACTACTGCAGTGCCAAACCAAAATATGTCAGCCACCTGTAACTAGGCTGCCCATGTGAAAATAAGGGCACCCGAGTTTGCAAGGTGAAACAAACTACGAGTCAGTCATGGGACTGGTATGAGAAATCTACTTAACTTATTAAACAACAATAATATGTCAAATCAAAGGACCACACACTTTCGCGGAACGGGTTTACTCCAATAAGTGCTGGTACATGAAATAAAGTAAATTTTAAATCATCGCAATGCTTTTTATAAAAATGAAGCCATTATAAGACTCAAATGTCCCATCACACAATGCAACGCAAGCTGGAGGATAGAGTTTTTACCTTATAATGGCCAAGAGATGCTTCATACGTATAAAACAAAAGTGTTTAATATTATTACTAGTGCATATATGTTTCAAAAGCAAATTCAATCATAAATATCAATCATAGACGGTATGGGTACCATATATCATGTCGCCATACTAGTAATACAATCACATCCGCATATTTCGTATTGGAAATTGGATTCCAACATGAGTCGAGGCAAGGGGCAAGCTCCTCTCCGTTCGAGACACTCTAGAAAATGTCCCAGGACCGCATACAGCAATCCTTGGACCTTCAGGGCCGGTCCTATCTTACTTTTGAGGATTAGTTATACCTGAACACACGTTTCCCGGTCCTTACAGACCTATAATCAAGGCGCCTCGCATTCCAACAACCACATAGGTGAAATGTATATATAAATGTCAGGGCTGGTAGGTCACTGACACCACCGTAGCTAGAAAGAAACGTCGTGTTCTCCCTGCGGTCACTATCCCGTTCTTGACTCATACCGAGGTGTGAGGCTCGCGAATCCACGCTATACACAAAGTTACGCCACGCAGGCCATGCTTTGATCATCAACCACAAGACTTTGCTTTTCAACAGAAGCCTTGATCATTTGCCACTTAGGCGTTCCACACAGGCAATCCACTCCATGCGACTGATTTCTATCGATATATAACCTCTGAGCTCGTACGTCTCAGAGAAGGGCATTAAGCAAGAGAATAAATTCTCCGCCGCCAAACAGATATATATTTAACAGAGATCAATCAGCACAGAACAAAATCCAGTGTCAGACACACGGTCCATTTACAAGTTCGTTCTGGGTATGAACAAAGTCGAAGGCACCAAATTTCTCGCATATCCGCACAATCAACAATACGTCCAGACAACTACCACTTCAGCTCCTTCAAGGTAGCTACTCCAATCATGAGCATCAGTAGCGCCCATTCTTCCAATGTGAAGATCGTCGGTCTTGAACCGTCTTCAACTCTTCGACTTCTCACCATCGATCGATTATTTGAAATGAGAATGAACTCGGGCTTTTCAAGTAATCCACGTATATTTAGATTTTCAAATCATTTCTTCACATGGTTAAATCATTCGACATTCACATTTCAGTTCTTTAGTATAGTTTTCATGTCAAACACATTCAACCATCAAATATCAAGCAAACCAAGCAGAATCGGTTTATTTCCACTCTATATCGTCTATAATATTTTATAATGATATATCGCCATTTTTATTTTTTTAAAAACGACCCTATTTAGTTAAACGACGTTTCAGGTCGTGCCGAGGCACTGGCGCTATTTTTCCCAAAATTTGTTTTACACATATATGAAAATCTAACTGTTGGATTTCAACAAAGTTTATATCATTGGGAAGATATTCCCAAAGCGAACCCAACGATTCCAGTTTCGTGAAAATCTGATGGTCGGATCTTTCGGTATAACCGTTTGAAGTTACGATTTCAAAACGCGAACTGCACAGCCTCGATCCGTTTTAATTTAATTTTTTTGTTTTTTGAAAATTGGTAACTTTATAGCAAAACCAATCATATACTTTGTATATATGCCTCATCAAAACCTCATGTCCCCCCCTACTGGGTACTACACAAGGAAAAAGAGTACATATATACTCCATATATTAACGTACAAAGAAAGTCTCAAAAACAAAACAACACTCTCGGTCCCTCATCAAATCACTCAAATTCACTCAGCAAACCACTTATAGCCGCTCACAAAGACTCAGCAACTAACTAGAAATATATAACATACATCATATTCAAAATTAAACATACTCCGAATTACACTCTGAATTAACAAAGCATGACAAACTCAAATCATATCAGCCAGTATCAACAAGCTCAATCCCCCATCTTCTTAGAAAGTTCAGATTATCATCATTTCGTCTGGTTTTCCTTCCATTGCCATTGATCAAGTAAAATACTTCCCTCTCAATCATTTTGACTTTAATCTCCTTTGCCACTGATTTGTTGCTAAACTGTCTTAGGTTCCTTTCCATCCAAAGCTGATAGATCACACAAGTAAAAGCACCACAAGCTACATCCAGTAGTTGATCTTTTGTTTTAAATTTCCTCATCAATTTACCATCCTCCACCTCCAAAGTACCAAAAACAATATGATCAAAACCAAGCTTCTGAAGAACATACTCCCAAACAAATTTAGAATAGACACAAGAAAAAAATAAATGACTTACACTTTCATTTTCTGAATTACATAGCAAGCAAGTAGCGTCATCAATAATTTGAAATCTTGTCAGTCTATCCTTTGTGCCAAGTCTCTCATTATAGGCCAGATATGCTATCATCGACATTCTCTTTGCATTGGAATTATGCCAAATTACTTTGTAGATATCATTAGTTTGCTGTTTCATCCTTGCAAATTGCCAAGCTTTATGAAAAGAAAATTGACCCCCATCTGTCCACTCATAAAAATCAAGGTTAGAAGTAACAACAGTTTTAATGCTATTAACTTCATTGTGAATTTCCTTGGTGGCTACATGCAATGATGCATTAATCTTTCCATTCTGAATTATGTCTGAGACCAGCTCCAAATTATGACCCAAAATCTGAATTCTGGACAAACCCACAATATCTACCAAGCATTTACTGTTTATCCATGGTTCATACCATAGCAAAGTGTCCATTCCAGTGGCAATTACTTTCTTAAAAAGCTGTTTACCAGGATTTATAAGTCTAAGTATAGTTTTCCATGTGCTAGAAGCATTATTGTCTATATCCATTTTCCAAAAGAATTTATTAGCAAAATATTTCTGCCTCATCCATGAAGACCATAATGAATCAGAGGTTAAAAATTTCCACATTAGCTTAATCCCACAAGCTTTTTTCAAATCAGAAAATGATTTAAACCCAACACCCCCTTCACTTTTGGGTAAACACATTTTAATCCAACTAATCTTATGTGAAGAATTTCCCCAAAAGAAATCAGCACACATCATGTGTAATTTGTCAATTAAGTGTTCTGGAAGCTGATAAACAAACAACCAATATAATACTGTAGGAGTTAATACAAATTGTATTAATTCAGCCCTACCCGCAAAACTTAAAAAATTGACATCCCATCCTTGAATCTTAGACTTAACTTTATCCAACAGAGCTTGGCAATCATTATAGTGAATGTAATTTGAAGAAATTGGAACACCTAAATACTTGACTGGTAAATTTCCTCTTTGAAAATTCAAAACTGCTAAGATCTCTTCAATATTTCTGGAGTGTTCACTAAAATATACCTTTGTTTTCATATTACTCACTTTAAGGCCACTATACTTTTGAAGTTTATCAAATACTTCCCTTAAAGCCTCGGCACAAACAACCAAACTCTTCCCAAAAACCATTAGGTCATCAGCATATAACAAATGTGATATTATGGGTTCAAACTTATGCACAGGATAAAATCTGTCTTGGCTTACAGCTACATTCATACAATAGGAAAAATACTCTAAAGCAATAGTAAACAAATAAGGAGATAAAGGATCCCCCTGTCTTAATCCCCTATTTGAAGTAATGAAACCAGTGGGAACACCTTGAATTAGTATTGAAAAAGTAGGAGTTGATATGCATTCATATATAACATTTATAAAATGAACAGGAAATCCCATTTTAAACATAATGTTGCAAATGAATTCTCTGTTCAACATATCAAAAGCCTTATGAAGGTCTACCTTTACACAGAACTTATTCACCCCTGATTTTTTGAAGTCTCTTAACATTTCATGTGCTAGAAGAATGTTATCACCAATGTATCTAGAAGGTATGAAAGCACACTGATTTGGAGATATTAGATGAGGTAGATAACAGTTTAGCCTATTGCATAAAATTTTACTAAAAATTTTATAATACATATTGCAACATGCTATAGGCCTATATTGTGAGATTTCAGTTGGTCTCTCTACCTTAGGAATCAATGTGATGAAGGTATGATTACTGCCCTTGGGAATTATAGCTGAATTAAACATATCATTCATAGCATCTAGCAAATCATTCTTCAAATCATCCCAATGGAGTTTATAAAATTTAGAGTTCATACCATCAGGGCCTGGACTAGAATCCTCATGCACAGAGAACACTGCAGATTTAACTTCATCCAAAAGAATTGGCTTCAACAATGCATCTTGACCTTTGGAATTAATGATAAATCTGGATTGAAATGAGGGGATTTCATTGCAAACTTCACCATTATATAACTGAGAAAAATATGTCATAGCTTCCTCATCTAGCTCCTCCTGCTTGAATAAAAGATCACCATTAGCACTAATTAAAGCCTTAAGATTATTATGATACCTTCTCATAGACATCTTGGAGTGAAAGAATTTTGAGTTTGTATCACCATCTTGTAACCATGAAACTTTAGATTTCTGCTTAAGACTCCAAAATTTCAAGTGCTTTTGTATATACCATGCTTTTTTAGCCTCCAGAAATTCTTCATATTTGATCATATTTGTAGGATCTAAATCAGATTCTAATTCTTTATCCTTAAAATGATTTTCTGCTGCCTGAAGAGCTTCATTATCCTTAACTCTGAATTTGTTCCATCTTTTGAACTCATCTTTACAAGCATGAAGTTTGTGCAAAAAATTATAGCTTGGGAATCCCATATAAACTGAAGAAAATCCTTTAAAAAAACATTCAGTATAACCACATTTATAGCACCAATCATTAACATATCTAAATGGAAACCCCTTATTACAGACAGAAGATGCAATTTCTAAAAGAAGAGGATTGTGATCACTTGACATTTGGGACAAAGATATAGCTTTCAAATTTGAGAATTTTTGTGAAGTACTATGATTTACAAAATTTTTATCAATGTTAGTAGCAATACCTTTGCGTCTCCAAGTATAATTAAAGCCAGAGGCTTTTATCTCAATCAAACCTTCTTGATCCAAACAATTGTTGAAAGCTCTAATGTATTGAAAAAGAACAGACAGACCTCCTTTTTTGTCAAGATGAGAAGAAGCATTGTTGAAATCTCCCATAAGAATCCAGAAACCATGTATATTTGCTGCTTCAAGAATAAGATGTTGCCACAGGATTTGTCTCTCATAAAAATTATTGCTAGCATATATGACAGAAACAAATAAAATCAGTCCACCCTTATTTGTTATCTGAACTGTAACATGCTATTTTGAAGAAGATAAGACAGAAATATCCCAAACATCTGTATTCCAAAGTAACAAAATTCTACCTAAATAATCAGACCTAGTTTTAGGAAGGAAATTCCAAGACTTAGGGATGTATCTTTCAAAAACTTTTAAATTCTCTATAGAAATCTTATTTTCGACTAAACCAATGAAAGTTGGTTTGAATTTTGTTAGAAGAGTTAATACATCACCCATTCTATGTGGTGCATTAATCCCTCTAACATTCCAGGTCATGATAGTCATTTAATAGTAGCCTTACTTCTAGTAGCTCTTTTAGGAGGAGTAACATAAACATGAGTAATCACCTTATCTTTACTCTTCAGGTTTCTTAAATAATTTGCATTTTTCTCTATACCTTCAGAGACATCATTGCTTTCTTTAGTCACTACAGGTTCCTTTATGTTTTCTGCAACATGATTAATAATATCTGGAAGAATTTTATCAGGTAATTCAGAATTTAAGAAATCGAATCCATCAGTTGCATTATTGGTATCATTATCTACTCCTGTATTATTATTCTGTCCATTATCAGTTTCACTATTTGATCCAGAATTATCATCTTCATTACAATCCTCAGTTTCTACATTTGAAGGACCCGCATCATTACTTTTCATCCATGCAGGGTCTGAAGATTTATCATGAACAGATTTCTTGTGGCCAAACCTTTGACAGATTTCACAACTTGGGGGAATGAATTCATACTCAACACGAATAATTTTACTTGAACCATCATGAAGTAAAATAGGCACTTGAGAAATGATTTTATAGTTGATGTCCAAACTAATTAGAACCCTAGCAAATCGAGTTTTTATTTGCTGTTCTAATGTCTAATCGAATAGGGTCACCCAAATAACTAGCTATTCTAGAGAAACCTTCATTAGACCACATTTTCATGTCTAGATTAAACAATTTAATCCAGATTTGCACTCTAGTAGCTTTTACTTTATCAAATTCATATCCAGGGCGCCATTTAAATACCATCAGCAATTTACCAAAATAAGAGTATGTAGAAGATTTAAGTACATGAGAACAATCTTCAGCTTCTTCGAACTTAACTGTGTAAAAAAAACCTGGCGCAATATGAATGAGAAATTTACCTTTGGGTCTCCAGACCCTAGATATGTAATCTCTTAATTTGATGAGCGATAACCTGAAATCCACAAGATGAAGCACAACAGTACTTTGCCATGAATCAATTGATAGATTAAGGGTTTCAGCAGGAAAAAAGACATGATCCTCTTCTGGTTGAAAATACTTCAGATCCAGATCCACTTCATCCATAAAGCCTAATTACTGCCTCGATCCATAAAAGGAAATGATGAATTTGAATTAGAAAGTGAGAATTTAGAGATTAGCTTAGGCTTTCGGAAAAAGGGAAAAATCCCCTTTCTCGTCCGCCATTTTTTTTCCCGTTTTAATTTAATTTACATTTACATACATATATATATAAATATAATTCATTCCACGATTTCAATATCGTTTTCACTTAAAATATTTCACTAACACCTTTCTATTTCGAAAAATTTCGCCATAACCTCCTTTGTACGGGGAGGGGTTTGGAAATTTATTAGGCCGTATTAGGTACCCAATAAATCCTAATAAGCACATATTTATAGTGATATATTCCGGTGTCCACAGGGGAGTGTGTATAGATCATAACTCCAGAGAATAAATTCTCATCACCCTATAAATGGTTTTTGTGCCTTAATGACCAGAGAGACGTGTTTATTGTCATCTTCAGACTCGTGTGGGGTTTTTATTAATCTTGCAATTTACCATTACAATTTATATAGTCCAGATCAGTTATCAGTTCAACCTGTAATATATAGTCATCGCCATACAAGCCTCTCGCTCGTATGGTAAATCTACAACCTTGTCACACAGGCTCCAAATGCTTATGTGGTATATGATGAAGTATGCCTATCGTCAAGAAGTATGCCATGTAGTGTAGTTCAAAATTAATTGTTACTAGCCTGTGGCGATGTTTATTATTACACACAGAACAACTAGCACTCCGCATCCAATGGCATTCACAGGAGTTGATATAATAATAAAATTTGCACATTCAACTCATTAAGGTTTACCTATTTGTCGGCACACAAATAAATTCTTTACTCAACAGCTAATCCATTTCCTGTTCAACACATATATATGTGCAAAACTAAGTTAAAATTACATTTCTAGCGAACAAAGGTTTATCTCCACTTATGATTATTTTTAACACTTCACGTTTCACTTAAAAATGATATTTTTTTCAAACTAAAATATATTTCAACACATGACTATTTTATTTAGTTCCTATACATGTTAAAAATAATATTCATAACAAACAAATATTTATTTCAACACTTGTATATTTTTAGAAATTCACACACATGATAAAAAGGGTATTTTTATCATCAAAAATATTTATTCAACATATGAATGTTTTAACACTTCATATTCTCAATAAAAATGTAATTTTTATTGTTCGATCTTTTCATTCAACACATGAACTTCTCAACACATGAGCTTCTCAACACATGAGCATTTCCACACATGGATATATTTTATATGGTTTGTATATATATAAGAAAGATGTTATTTTTATTGTTGAAACAATTTATTTATAATACGAATATTTTACATACTTTATATATATATATATATATGTATGTATGTATATAAAAATGTGGTTTTTATTGTTAAAACTATTTATTTATTCAACACATGAATTATTTTTCAACACATGAACTTCTCAACACATGAGCATTTCCACACATGGATATAGATTCAGCACACGACTTTTGTTTCAACACATGAAAATAATTTCAGCATATGAAAATAATTCTAACACATGAATATTATTCAAAATTTCGGCAGCATAACGACAGGGTATTTAAAACCGGCACCGTCCCGAGTACGTCTCCTCGCTCTACCTTAAAACCTCGCGGTTTTTGACAATGGGGATTTCATACATCTAATTCGCACGCAGGCAAGTATGATTTTTCGTTTCCACAATATATTTCGATCACAAATGGGTATTTTTCAACCACAACCAAACAATATCAACCACAAACAATTCTATCAACCATTCGCATTATTCACCAAAATTTTAACACCAATTCACAATCAATAAATATAGTCCATGGTTTGTGGACGAGGGGAGTATATATATATTATTTCAATTCCAACACACCTATAATTTATACAATGCATGTATAATTCATACTTCGCTCATATAACTTACACAACGCACGTACATGAGGTATACGACACATGTATAATTTATATTTCACTTATATAATTTATACATCACATTTCCATTCACATTTCAGTTTAGAAATCTCACATTGGTTTTCGAGATGCTAAAAATCGTGGTAAGCTCAGAAAAATCCGCGGTCTCTTCTAGATGTAGAGAGCCTCCTTGCGGTCACGATGTCTCCTGTTTCATCGAATTTCGTTAACATACGATAAAGATACGATTTTTAAACCAAAATCATCATTAGAAACACATAGGAGTGTTATAAATCAGTTTAAATAACCAAAGTCGATACCTTTCAGTTTAGTTCCAAACTAGGTTTGCAATTTTCGCGAAAACCGAGGCTCGATACGACGATCGGAGGGCACAACGTGGAAGAGGGTCGAGAGGGCATCAAGCGCGCGGGTGAGGCTTCAGATCCGATCGCCTCTGTTGATCCTGGTGGCAGCGTGAAATGCGAATGTTTGAGGAGCTCGTGCTCGATGATGGCGATGAGAGGGAGGGCGAGGGTTGGTCGGATTGGAAGAGGGAAGGGAGGGCTTTCGAGATCGGGCGGTGGCGGGGTCTAGCGAGACCTGTGGCGGCGACGATTTGGTCGGGAAGGAGGGAGGTGGCTTCCGCCGTTAACAGGAAGGAGACGAGGTTTTTTTTTGAATTTATTTTTATTTTAAAATTATGAAAGGAGAATTTCTATTGGTCCGTGGTTTTATTAAATTTTAAAATAGTGTTCCTCCACACAGACACCAATCCAAACCCAATGACTGTCGCCCCTAGCTAAATACCCCCGTCCCGGACACAATGGGATATGTTTCGTAGGCCCATTCGATTGTTACAGTCAGTTATTCTTCAAATTAAAACATAAAACATTCAATATTCAATTTGAATGCACATTTCAATTTTCCAGGGCCACAAACTGATTCGAAAAATTCCAGAAAAATAAATCTAGCTATGTTATGCCGATACGGTCCCAACAAAACTGGTTTCGTCGAATTCGGAGACCGTTTGAAAAATGGCCATTTTCTGATCGATCCAATTTAACAGAAATTAACCAAACACGTTTTCTTTTGCCACACTCACATACTAGCTTCAAAAATTATGAAATCTGAAATCTACCAATAATTTGTCATCCCGGATCCAACAAAAGTGGTTTCGTCGAATTCCAAGGCCGATTGCAAAATGTCTATTTTCAAGGGATATATACTCTCTATAGCGACCTTTCTGAAAATTCATTTGGCCATAACTTTTGATTCCCGCTATGAAACTTCGATTTTTCAGATTCGTTAGAAAGATATTCATAAATAGATTTAAATATTTTTGGTTTCACTAAAATCCGTTATATTTTGCACCCAGTACAGTCAGTCAAAGTTTGAATTCAAATTTTCAAACTGCCACACTATTTCTAATTCATTATTTTATTGAAATGCTCTATTTGAATTGTTTAAATTTCTTGGAAATAACAAATTTAAAGATTTTAAATTGGCTCGTATTTTCCGGGTTGTTACAATCTCCCCCACTTAAAACTTTTCGTACCCGAAAAGGAAACAAAAATGTAAATGCAAAGTATTGTGAAGGTACCTTGCACCGGAGTTAGTCAGAGAGGTCCATTCTGCATTTGGGGTAGGCTTGCTTAATGCTTTCCTCAGTCTCCCAAGTACAGTCTCTAGGATCACTACTCCACTGCACTTTAACTAAATGAACCTTCTTGCTCCTTAGCTCTTTAGTTTCTTTGCCAACAATCTTTAACGGTTCTCTTCTGACTGCTAATTCTGGAGTAATTTCCAAGTCCTGTTGCGCTGCTTCTTCTACAGTATGATTCAGATCATGCACATGCCTCCTAAGTTGAGATACGTGAAACACATTATGCACTCCAGGCAACCAATCAGGTAATTGAACCCTATAAGCAAGAGTTCCAATTCGTTCAAGTATAGGAAAGGGACCAATAAATCTGGGTGCTAATTTCCCAGTTTTACCGAATCGGGTGACTCCTCTCATCGGAGAAACTTTCAAGTAAACATGATCACCAAAAGCGAATGCCAAATCTCTTCTTCTAGAATCCGCATAACTTTTCTGTCAGCTTTGTGTGGTTTTCAATCATTTCTTGATGAAATCGACTTTATCTGATGCTTCTCTAATCATATCAGGTCCCAACACAAGTCTATTGCCAGGTTTTACTCAACATGCAGGAGATCTGCACGGTCTACCGTATAATGCCTCGAATGGCGACATTTTTAGACTTGTCTGATAGCTGTTGTTATATGAGAATTCTGCCAAATGCAAGTGATCTTCCCATGACCCACCAAAATCAATAATACAAGCCCGTAGTAAATCTTCTAGAATTCTGTTCACTCGCTCAGTTTGGCCATCTGTCTGAGGGTGATAAGCGGTGCTCATATTCAGTTTTGTTCCCAACTCTGTCTGGAATGCCTCCCATAACTTGCTAGCAAATATTGGGTCTCTATCACTGACTATGCTGATGGGAACTCCATGCAGCTTAACAATTTCCTTGAAATATATCTGTGCTAGACTTTGAGTGGTTCTATTGGAACTAACAGGTATGAAATGGGCAGTCTTCGTGAAGCGATCTACGATTACCCAAATACTGTCATTACCTTTCTTGGTTCGGGGCAAACCATCTGTGAAATCCATGGAAATCTGTTCCCATTTCCAACCTGGGACTTCCAACGGTTGCAACAGTCGAGCTATCTTTTTTTGGTCGCTCTTGACTAATTGACAAGTAGGGCACCTGCTAACATACAAAGAAATGTCTCTCTTTATCGCCTTCCACCAGAAAGTGCGTTTGATATCGTTGTACATTTTACTTACTCCAGGATGGATGGAAAGCTTGGATTTATGGCATTCATCTAGCACCTCTCTTTTGAGCTCTGGGATGTTGGGAACACAGATTCTCCCTTTCAATCTTAGAACTTCTTCTTTATCTACTTGAAAACTTAAGGGCTCGCCCTTCTGTATTCTCCCTCTGATCCTTTGAATGAAGTGATCATTTTTCTGGAGAGCAGATATTTTATCAATCAATCCAGTCGTAATTATAAGATTGGCAATGATTGCGGTTTTTCTACTAAGCGCATCAACTACAACGTTAGCCTTTCCCGGCGTATACAGGATATCTAGATCATATGCCACAAGAAATTCTAGCCAACGCTGCTGCCTCATATTCAGATCTTTCTGGGTGAACAAATACTTCAATGATTGATGATCTATAAATAGTTCGAATTTCTCATCCAGCAAGTAATTCCCTCTAGATTTTCAAAGCAAAAACGATAGCCAGCAACTCAAGATCATGAGTTACATAATTCTTCTCATGCGGTTTCAGCTGGCGGCTTGCATAAGCGACTACTTCGCCTTTTTGCATTAATACTGCACCAAGACCTCTAATAGAAGCATCTGTCCAAACCATCAAATCCTGATTGCCATCGATAATGATTAATACTGGAGTGGTCGTCAATTTCGATTTCAATTCCTGGAAAGCTTCCTCACAGTCGGAAGTCCGCTTAAATTTCTCGTGCTTCTTCGTAAGCTTTGTCAATGGACCGGATATCTTCGAAAAATCCTCAACAAACTTTCGATAATAACTAGCCAACCCCATAAAACTTCTAACCTCTGTGGGTGTAGTAGGCTGTTTCCTGTCTTGAATTGCTGTAATTTTGCTCAGATCTACATAAATCCCTTCCTTTGACACGACATGGCCAAGGAACTTCACCTCTTCTTGCCAGAAGACACATTTAGAGAATTTGAGTTTGAAGACATACTTTCTCAGAATCCCCAATACTTGTTCTATTTTTTTTTCATGCTCAGGTTTTGATTTGGAGTAGATTAAAATATCATCGATGAATAAAGGACAAATTTATTCAGAACTCCCCTGAACACTTTATTCATTGGATCGACGAAGTATGCTGGAGCGTTGCATAGGCCGAATGACATTACTAACCATTCATAAAATATGTTGGACCTCTGAAAGATGTCAAAGGAACACACTCTTCGGCAATTCTCAGTTGATGAAAACCTGTGGCTAGGTCCATTCAGGAAAATACTCTCGCCCCATTTAATTGGTCTAACAGATTGTCGATGCGGGGTAATGGGTATTTGTTTTTAAGCGTCTGTTTGTTGAGGTCTCGGTAATCAACACACAATCGGAGAGTACCATCTGACTTTGGGACAAACACTACAGCTGCACCCCAACTAGAAAAGCTAGGTCTGATCAGACCCTTCCATAGCAGTTGACGAGTTTGATCGCCTAATTCTTCTTTTTCCTTTGGAGTCACTCAGCGAATTGGATGTACTACTGGTCTGGCATTGGGAATTAGATCGATTCTGAATTCTATTTCTCTTTGCGGAGGTAAGTTTTCAACCTCTTCAAACACATCCGCATAGTTTCTAACAACATGAATCTTTTCTAAGGAATTGGGGATAACTTCTAACGCAGACCAAAATTCCTTTCTATCTGGATTTGAACCATGGCATGGTACAGTAATATATCCAAGCTTCGTTCTAATTTTTACTATCCTTTCTGCACAATTTACTTCAGCTTCATACTTCGTTAACCAATCTAGCCCGAGAATGATATCGAATTTGGGAAAATCCATGGTGATCAAATTAAAAAAAAATTGTAGGAAGAATAAGAAACTGGCACTCTACAATATGAACTGAGAATAAGAGATCCTCCTATCGGATTATGAACTTTAACCGATTCTTTAAGCTTTCTTTGTTTTAACTTTAATTTGTGAACTGTGTTACTTGCAATAAAACTACGTGATGCACCCGTGTCAAATAATACAGAGACAGGAATATTTCTAGTTGTAAGGGTACCTCCCAAAACATCGGGTTAACCTGCTCTATCGGAAGCAACCGGTGGGTTCGTCCTGTCATATACGTGAGCAACCTCGGCCTTCT
Organism: Allium sativum; assembly: GCA_030737875.1. Taxonomy (NCBI): domain Eukaryota; kingdom Viridiplantae; phylum Streptophyta; class Magnoliopsida; order Asparagales; family Amaryllidaceae; genus Allium; species Allium sativum. Next base: position 492,605,492 of record CM060918.1, on the reverse strand, counting down.
TAAGCAAGGGACAGTCTCTGACAAGATGTCCTGTCCTGCGGCAGTTAAAGCATGAACGAGGGTTCTGAGAGCCCTGGCTTGAACCTTGAGAATCGGTCTTCTGCCGTTTCGGGGCTGTGCAAACATTTGAGTAGTGCCCCACCTTGCCACAATTATAGCAGCTTCCCTTTGGCGGCCTGCTAGTCTGTTGATTCGTGGATGCCGCGTTGCTTGATTCTGGCTGATTTGAAGAGGGCTTGCGTTTATTCCCTGCTTGGCTTTTATCACGGTCCAGATCGAGGTTCCTTTGATCCAGGTCCTCATAATTGCACGCCATCTCCACTAATTCATTAAACGCCAGCTTGATGTGGGCCATTGCCCTATCTTGGTACTTCCGCTTTAGCCCGAGGATGAACCTCTTATTCTTGGACTTAGCGGTGGCGATGAGCTCGGGAGCATAGCGGGATAACTGTGTAAACTTGTTCAGATTGTCTTGCACAGAAAGATCTCTTTGCTGGAGGTTTGCGAATTCGTCGTGCATGCGCTCAAGGGCTTGCTCTGGACGTAATTTTCTTTGAATAAATCATTGAATTAATCCCATGTCCTACCAGCATCTCTGTTCGCTGCGGTAAGAGCTTCCCACCAAAATTCGGCTTCCTCTTGCAGAAGCCAAGCACCCATGAAAGCTTTGTCTTGATCACCCAGCCTCAGGCCTCCTAATATCTTCTCGCATGTCTTCAGCCATGCAAGGGCATCAATCACAGTACCCGTTCCAGAGAAGGTTTTGCCTCCTAGGTTCTTGTACCTTTTAGCCACGCGGTCGAGCTCGAATGGTTGAGCGGCCGGGGGTTGTATTAAGGGTGCATCTTCAGCTGGTACTTCTCCTCGTCCTCTGCCATAGCCAGCTCAGCCTCCTCTACCAGCGGCTGCTCCGGTAGCCATTATTCAAGTTCTGTATAAGCAAGAAAAGAGTCAGCCTACAAAAACGATCTCAAAACCCCGTGCCATGGTGTTAAGGATAATCATTGGAATATAACACATTAATCATCATTAGCAGAGTACAGATAATAGCATAAACAAGAATTAGAATAATTTACACAAATATGACAGCGGAATCATATATATATCACCACATCAGAGAGCACAATGCAGGATACAACTTAGTGCATAATAATACATAATTAGTCTGCATCGCCTGTGGCGGAATCACATATATAGAGTACATAAACGAAACATCAGTCTACATCGCCCGTTGCAGAATCATATACATATACAGTAATGGCGAAAAAATCATAGTCATCAACATGTAGTTAAGCCTCGCCATGAGCCAAAAGTGCACCACTACTGCGGTGCTAAGCCAAAATATGTCAGCTACCTGTAAATAGTTAACCATCATCCAGAGTGCACCACACAACTGCATAAGCATTAAATATAAATAATTAATGCTTACACAGTCTGTCAACCCATCGATTAACATACAACTAAACAATCGGGATTAGTATACGTCAAATATCATCCCAATATCCGTGTGGGGTTTCAAATCAACAAACACAGATTTTATTTGTGCAGTTGGGCGATGTGTAAAATTTATCGTCCCAATCAATATCAGTCAAATCAGTGTATATAAACAAATCATCCGATTTGTTTATAAATATTTATTTCATATACACGTTAAAAATTATATTTTTAACTATAAAATAATTTCCACTATAATATATTTTATTTCATTCCACATCGCAAAATTTCACAACACAAACAAGTCATCCATGGTCTGTGGACGACGGGTGTCGGGTGCTGCTAAGCACCGTCTGCATCCCAGTATATATTTTAACTAGAAAAATAAAATTTAAAGTGAGAAGTTCTCACCTTTGGGTTCCACTCCGCCATTTCATTTCTGAATTTCTGAACGATTGGATTTTCCCGAAATTCCTACGCCATCCTTTCCCGTTGTTCATAATAAAAATCACATTTTTAATATGATGCTTATTTTAAAAATCACATTCTTATATCGCCACTTCATATATATAAAAATCGAATTTTTATCGCTACTTCATAGATATAAAAATCGAATTTTTATCGCTACTTCATATATATAAAAATCGAATTTTTATCGCTATTCGTATATATAAAAATCGAATTTTTATCGTTACTTCATATATATAAAAATCGAATTTTTATCGCTACTTCATATATATAAAAATCGAATTTTTATATCATTGTTATGTATACAAAAATCACTTCTTCCGCATATATATAAAAATAATCAAATCTTTTCATATTTAAAAATTTCATCTTTTCTATATTAAAAATATGATCTTTTCGCTTTCAAAAATATGATCTTTTTGCTTTTAAAATTCTAACTTCATACAAGGCTATATAAAATGAAATGAAACTGATTTTTTTTTATGGTTATATATAATAAAATCAAAAATAAAAGAAAATAAATATAAATAAATAGAAAGCTCACAGTTTTCGGATGGAGGAGGGTTGGGCAAGTCGCACAGGGGGTGCTACAGGCTGGGGGAGGCAGTGGACGGTCGGTGGCGGCGGCCATTGTACGGCGGTAGCTGATTTTGGGTGCGGTGTTTAATTTAGAGGAAGAGAGAGTAGGGAGGAGGGAGGATCGGAAGGGGAGGGGGCTGTGGAGACCGCCTGAGGTGGGGCGAAGCTCGGCGGTGGGGCCCTCTCTCTGGCGCAGCACGTTCTCGTTCAGGCGGAGGTATGGTGGCGAGGTCGATTTGAGAGGAGGAGGAAGGGGGAGAGGGGGCGTCGACAGGGGAGAGGAGAGGGGTATGCGGTGGACGGTCGGTGGCGGTGGCGGGTTGCGAGGGGGGTCCATTGTTTTTTTTCTTTATTTTAGATCTGTCGGGGAGAGAAGGAACCAAGGGGGGAGAAGCTTTATAATATAATTAATTATTTAATCAATTTAATTCTCTACAAAGTTGACTTTTCATTCGAAACCCAAATCGAACCCAACGACTGTCGCCCCTAGCTAATTACCCGCATTCCGAGTACAATAGGACATGTATTGTAAGCCAATTCGGCTGTTACAGTTAGTTTTCATAGAAATTAAAATATAAATCTATATGTTGAATTTTAAACGTACATTTCAATTTACCGGGGCCACGTATGGACTCTAAAAATTCCCGAAAAATATTTTCTTGCTTCACATTGACGATACGGTCCTAACAAAACTGATTTCATCAAATTCTGAGACAGTTTGAAAAATGGCCATTTTCCAGTTGATTAGAATCAACTAAAACTGGTCAAATGTGTTTCCCGTTGCCAAGTTCACATATTGATTCGAAAAATTATGAAAATTGGAATTTAGAAATATCTTAACATCACGGATCCAACAAAAGTAATTTCATCGAAAACCGAGGTCGTTTGCAAAATTTCCAGTTTTAAGGGCCAGAATTCCATAGCGACTATTCTGAATTTTCAACTGGACATAACTTTTTATCCCCGCTATGAAATTTCAATTTTTTGGATTCGTTGGAAAGATATTCTCAAATAGATTCAAATATTTTTGGTTTCTCTAAAATTTGGTTTATTTTGAATCCTATACATTCATTTGAATTTAGAAATCGAATTATCAAACTACCGCGCCATTTTCAATTCCTTTTTTAAATAAAAATAAATATTTATATTCTGACGACGATCTATATAAATATATACGTTCGAATTCTATTCAAAATAAATCTCTCCTCGATATTATTTAAAATAATCCATTTTAAATGTTCAAAATTCATTAAAATTGCCAATATAAAAATTTTAAATTGTCTCAAAATTTCTGGGTTATTACAATCTCCCCCACTTAAAACTTTTCGTCCCCGAAAAGGAACGAAGCCGAAAGTTGTTTAATCAATCAACTTAACTTTCATTATTTTCATTACGGCTTAAGTTCTTCAACTTTTCAGTTTCTAAGGACTTTTCAATTTCTAAGAACTTTTCAAAATTTTCAAAAATTTGGCAACACCCTAAATTTTCAAAAAATTTCGCCATAACCTCCCCTGCACCGGGGACTTCGGGATATTTCGTATAGCCTTCCATGGCCTTCTTCAATCCAAAAGAAAAAGAAAAAGCCAAGCGGCTAGCCAATCGGCTCATAAAATCATCCAAACCCAATAAATTTGTAAACATGTACCTATTTATCGGGCAAACAATTTTATTATTCTGCTCTAGCCTCCTTGCTATGACCTGTTCAATGTAAGTACATGTACAAGCATGCAAATGCGACAAATTTTCAATACAACAAACTATTTGGTTCAATTTGGCTAAATGGTTCAAATTCTAATTAACCACCACTATAATCAAACAACACAACCATCAATCAATTAGTTGATTATCTCTTCAAAGACATAATTTTGATATATAGTCCAAAAATCATATTTTTGATGCCAAATCACAACAATAAGCCCTATCTAATTTTGGTTCTCACACCAGTCAGTTGGAATCATATAGAAATCCCACTTTTGGCACTCGAATATAAATTCTGATGATACTCGAGTAATCATCAGAATCATCTCCGGGCAACTAGAGTGTGATTCTATATCTATCCAGTATATTAAAACTTCGAATACACGTTTGCAAGGCATATATGCAAAATCTTTATATATTGGATTGTCCAAATTAATTTAAAATAAATATTCAAATACGTATAAAACGATTTAAATTTCGAAACAATATTGTTTTCATTTGAAAAATATACTCTTCACACTCGTTCTAGGATACTACTGATCCTATCTCTAACGAGTCATTCTAATTGGATATTACTAATCCAATATCTGATGAATTCTTTTGTTTGCTTCTAATGTGTCTTGTTCTCAAGCTCTGTAAACCAAAGCTCTGATACCAACTATAAGGACCCGTAACTTCCCCGTGAAGCTATGATGATTCGAGAAGAAGAGATTTGGCTTTTTCTGTTGGTGATTATGTGTATCTAAAGGTTTCTCCGATGAGAGGAGTGATTCGATTTGGCAAAACTGGGAAGTTGGCGCCCAGATTTATTGGACCATTCCTGTAACGGCCCGGATTTTTGTCGACCTTAGTTATCGCCATAAACTCAATGATGACTATCCAAACATCGAAAAATCCCGGTAATTAATGAAAGAAATTGAGGGTGAGGATAGATAAGATAGAAACTTAGAATAGAAGAAGAAGAAGAACGCAGCATCAAAGTAACACGAATGTAATGACCCGCATTGACAGAGGTATTATAATTAATTTATTTAATTATATAAATAGTGATATAGTGAATTAAATGGTGGTTTAATTAAATAATGGTGAATATTTAATTTAAATTAAATAATATATTAAATTCTGAAATAATCAGAATTAGCTGAAATGGCAACATGGTGTGAGCTGGATCATCTGTGATATTTAATTCAGTTTATAATTGAATTTGAATAACGAATATATTATTTGAACGACATTTTGAATGTATAATTATAATATAATTATAATCGAGCTCGAAATGGCGCTGCAGTTCGTAAATTGGTCATTCGAACTTCAACTGAATGTACGTGATTCATTTCAAGCCAAATTTCTGTGAAACAAGAAACGTGTGGAGCTGGTGGAGTATATCTTTCTAGTGGAAGAGAAAAATCGGGATTTCGTTGTGTAGATTTTGATTCACATCCAAATTAAATTTCAGAAAAGTCGCTGTGGAATTCCTTTATAATTTATAAAGGAATTATTTATATTTTAAAAAAGGAATTTCAATATAAATCGAATATCGGGTTGACCCAGATTTGAAATATCAAGTTAGAAATTCATATAGGAATATTCTAGAGCTGTATGGTATTCCACTATGAATATAGACGATAATATTTATTTTTAAATATTAAAATTTGTTTATATTTAAATATATTTATATATTTAAATTGGTCATTCAGCGCTTTAAAAATAGCCGGTTTTGCAAACGAAGTCGGAATTTGACGAAACTAATTTTGTTGGATCCACAATGTCAAATAGTTGTTTGATTTCCAGTTTCGTGATTTTTAGAGTCACTGTGTGGTCGTAGATTTTTAAAGTGAAAAACAGTCAGTAAATTGACCTTTAAAAATACGCTGTGTGAGCATACAGAGTCGGAATTCGACGAAACTAATTTCGTTGGGATCGTAATGTCGAACTATAGCTGCATGTCCAGTTTCGTGATTTTTGGGTATTGTATGTGGTAACAGGGATTTTTAAAGACTCATTTGACAATATAAAATAAATAAAAAGAAATTTAAATGGTTAAAGATGTTACAACAAACCATATTTCTACCTTATATATACTCCTACCATCTTCAAAACCTAATCCAGTTCTCCGCCGTCTGTTTCTTCTTGCAAACGAGAAAATTCCTCACCTCAAAAATCATAAACCAATTCATACAAATCTATATAAATTACAAGATGTATATATTTGGATTCAGCGACTAAAGGGATTCATTCTTATATGGGTTTCAGCAAGCTCGACGCAAGGATTTCCACTGACCTGTTGACAACGTGAAGCTAGGGTTCAGGTTATAGAAGGATGGAGGCGATTTTGTGTAAATCGAAGGTTGTTTTTGAGTTTGTGATGTCTATTAGCACCTACGTGAGGTGTTGTGTGGGTTTCGGTGATGAAAAGCTTCGGTGCTTTTCACTGTACCGTGTGTTGCGAGTTGGAGGACGCGATCGAGAAATGGGGTTCGAAGTGAGGATGGTTGGTACTAGAAGATGGAGATTGTGATGGAGAGTCTGATGGTGTTTTTGGTTTATGGATTAATGGTGTGTGGGAGGAGAATGATTGAAGGAAAGGGGGGCGCAATGGCATTGAAACTAGGAGCAGAAGTTTTGTTTCCACGATGAAGAAGAGGAGGATTTAAAGCGGGTATGGGTTTGGGGCTAACGGGCCAAGTCAAAGGGTAAAGCCCAATTTGATAATTTTATTAAGTTAAGTTAAAATAAAATATCGTACAAACTTACGATATCAAATTGACGAACCATAAGTTGCGTTGGGATCGTATGGACGGGAGCAACACGATGGAACTGACGGGAAGTCCATCGAAGCTCATTATAATTTATAGAGAAATAAATTGTCCAACTGAATCAAATAATGCAAACCGTTATTTAACGGCTAACGCGCCAATGTGAGTAAATCTCACTAACTCTGAACGGTTTATAATTTCATGTTTTATTTTTAGAACTGTTAAATATTGGTTGATTGACTGTGTGCTGACTGTTTGATTGAACTGCTAGTCAGTTAGTTGAATTTCTATATTGATTCTGTTTAACAGAATAAATCATATGGAACTGAAAGTGATGTAGATTTTATATTGCATAACATCTGTGGATGCAGGGAGACAGGTTGGAGGAATCCAACTGGATTCCTCAACATTTATTTTACTGTGATTTATATATTGTAATGTATGATGTGATATATAATCTACTGTCGATTATATGTGTTTGAACGATATTGGTCATCGTGATTTGATGTGTTAAATACCATAACATACCGGAATGGTGAAAAGGGAATTTTCAAAATGAATATTGAAAATATATTATTTATAAAATCAAAGGATTTTAAAAAAGAGATAATATTTATAACAATCAAAGGATTTTATAAAAGAGATAATATTTTTAACAATTAAAGGATTTTATAAAACATATAATATTTATAACAATCCAAGGATTTATAAAAGAGATAATATTTATAACAATCAAAGGATTTTATAAAAGAGTAATATTTATAACAATCAAAGGAGATATTTGTAAAACCATTTACAAATAGAACAAAAAGGAAATATTTAGAAAATAAATAGAGTTACAAAAAGGAAAGTTGTTTATAACCGAATAGGATGTTATAAAAAGGAAAACGTTATAAAAAGGAAAACGTTATAAAAAGGAAAACGTTACTAAAAAGGGAATCATTTGTAGTGAAGAACCGTTACTAAAAGTAAATCATTATTCGAAAAGGGGTTAGTCGGGTCGAGTTAGCTGAATAGAGTTAATAGAATATTTGTTATTTGAATAAGAGTTAACCAGTTAGAGTTAATCAATTAGAGTTAACCGATTAGAGTTAATCAGTTAGAGTAAATTGATAGAGTTAAACCGAACTAGAATTATTCAAATGGAGTTTGTCGAATATTAGCTTATTCGAATAAAGTTAAAGGAAAGGAATTATCAATTTATTAGTTAATCGAAAGGAGTTATCGATTATAGTTTAATCGAAAAGAGTTATCGATTTGTTTAATCGAAAAGAGTTATCGATTTGTTTAATCGAAGTGAGTTATAGAATATAGTTTATGCGAATGGAATTAAAGGAGTTAATCGAATATAGTATATTCAAATATAAATCAAGAGGAGTTAATCGAATATAGTTTATTCGAATAGAAAGTAAAAGGAGTTAATCGAATATAGTTTATTCGAATAGAAAGTAAAAGGAGTTAATCGAATATAGTTTATTCGAACATAGTAAAAGGAGTTATCGAATTAGTTATTCGAAAGGAGTTATCGATTATAGTTTAATCGAAAGAAGTTATCGAATTAGTTATTCGAAGGGAGTTATCGAATTAGTTATTCGAAAGGAGTTATCGATTATAGTTTAATTGAAAGGAGTTATCGAATTAGTCATTCGAAAGGAGTTAAGTAAGGAGTCAAGTAAAATGAGTTAATCGATTAAGGTTAAATAAATAAAGTTAATCGGATTTAGTTTATTCAAAGAAAGGTTTTCGAATCTAGTTATTCGTAAGAGAGATTATCAAATATAGTTATTCGAAGGGAGGAGTTATCGAATAGAGATTTATTCGAACGAGAGTTACGTAAGGAAGTGTTAAAGGGTTAAAAGATGAACTTACCCTATTTCGATATTTGAAATGTTGTTCAGTTAAGGTCTGAGAGGTAGTTATACCCCAACTTGATTGGCTTCGTTTTTAATTTAGAAATGGTTAAGGTTCGAGAGTGAAAGTGGTTGAGTGATTTCAGTTGATAAGTATAATGGGTTGAGTTGTCATCGCAATGTGGAGTTAAGCATCTGTTTAAATCCAAATAAAGAAATATTTGGAAATGTTTTCCAAATAGAATCAGAAACGTAATCAAATATTGAAATTGGAAGTATGGATTAGAGATGGAAATGTTTTCCCGTGATAATGTATATTTTCTAAACGTAGAAAATAAGAATATATATATATATATATATATATATATACAGATATATATATGATTGATGATTGATTGATAGAATTTCCATTTGGAAATAATATTGTTGTTTGCACTCGAGTTTTCATTTGATAGTTAACTCATCAACTATCAAAGTTTTGACCATTTTAACATTGTTAATATGGAGAGACCGGTTGGATTATTATCCAAAGAACCACTCTGTATTGGCATAAGCGTTGCGAATCATATATGCCAAGGATAATTGAAGACGGAGTAAAGTGCAAGGGCTATTGTATAAGTCTTAGATAACAGTGCCTAAGATGGATGTACTGAATAGTGCCTTCGGTTCATCCTGTTCCTGGATGACTTGTATGGATGAATGTATGACAGAGTATTTCCAGAATGGTCACGTACAATGATTTCTTCAACCGTACCAAGAGTGGAAGCAGAGAAGGAAACTTCTTTTAGCTGACACGTAATGTATGGTTGTAGACGTCAATCGGTGATTTGATGGATTTGACGATGTGACATTCGAAGTGAATCTGGTGTGATGATAAAGCGTAGCTTCTAGCCTCACATCTGGTAAATGACAGAAATCGGGCAGGCAGCATGGCTAAGTCGGTCGCTCCGAAGTACGGTGTATAATCACCTGATCTAGAGTTTCATTTACTTCTAAAAATCTATTATTGATGCTGTCCCATTCGGGAAACGGTTGCTGATCCCAACCGTTGGTGATATATACTCGATACACTCAAGCGAAATGAGTGGTCGGTCATGTGTGGCCGGGTTGAAAGATGTTTTTGTTGAACCCAGTGTATTCCTTTCTAGAGGTACACTATTGTAAGGTGGTTCCATACCTTGTCATAGTTGGAAATCCATTACCCAATACGTGCTTGCGGTTTTGATTGTATGTATGTGTGTATATATATATATATATATATATATATATATATATATATATATATATATATATATAGAACGAGAGATGAAAGCGTTTCTGCTAGATGATTATTATATTGTGGTTGATAGACATTATTATAATATCAAAAGGTTTTTGATATAAAGATAATTTGGACTCTCATAAGGGAAAAACCCATTCCGTTATACGGCGTGGTCTTATGTGATATCATTTACCGGCTTGAACTATTTTAAACTGTTTTACTCACACCAGTCCCATGACTGACCTGGAGTTTATTTTGTTTTGTTTTCCCTAAACTCTTGGGTGCCCAATTTTGTACGGGCAGTCAAGTAGTCGGGATTTACAGATATACTGGAAGAGCTTGGAGCAGGAGGCTTCAGGATTATATAGCTATAGTTATTTCCGCTGTGTTGTAAGTGTTGTACTTTGATAATGATGTATATTCAAGTACAGATGTATATGTCAAGTTATGTTATATATATTGTATGTTATTCGTTCCGCTGTGAGGTTCGTGTTACTATGATGTTGTATTCTTCTTCTTCTATTCCAAGTTTCTACCTTATCTATCCTCACCCTCTATGAAAGAACCCGTAACTTCCCCGTAAAGGAAAGCACGAATACTTTGAGAACAACACACAAATGAGCGTATACGGAAGAACATTTCATTGTTATTACAACAATTCCATCAGATACAAGAATATACAGAGTATAAATGAATAAATTACATTGGATAAATATCAGAGATTACAATAAATTACATAGCAGCGGAAAATAATACAAAATACAACTGAAAGTGATACAGGGATACAGAGCTTTCCGAGCATCGTTCCAGCTGTTAATCAGGACCCTGTGAATATAAATCTTCAAAACCAAAACTACTAGCTGCCCGTGTGGAAAATAGGGGCACCCAGAGTTTAGGTTAAAACAATAAACTCCAGGTCAGTCATGTGACTGGTGTGAGAACTAAAACAGTTATTAATATTGGTTTTAAAGTTAGGTAAATCAAGGGACCACGCCGTATAACACGGAACGGGTTTCCTCCCAAGAATACCAGTGCATAGAACAAACAGCGCAATGCTAAATAAAGAAAAATGAAGCTGTTATAAGACCCAGGTCCCATCACACAATGCAACGCAAGCCGGAGGATAGGGTTTTCCCTTATAACAGCCAAAGCATGCTTGATACGTTTAAATCACATTATTTGATACTATTATAGGTGTATAGTGTCAAAACAATTTCAAATCATAAATATCAATCATAGGCGGCATGGGTACCATCTATCATGTCGCCATACTAGTTCTACAATTAAAACTGCAATATCACGTATTGGAAATTGGATTTCCGTCATGAGCCGAGGCAAGGGGCAAGCTCCTCTCCGCGTTCGAGACACTCTAGCAAATGTCCCAGGACCCCACTTTGATCCTTGGAATCGGCTGGGCCGGTCCTCTCTTACTTTTGAGGATTGGCAATTCCTGAACACACGTTTCCCGGTCCTTACAGACCTATATCCGAGGCGCCTCGTATCCAACAACCACACAGGTGAAAAGTATATAAATGTCAGGGCTGGTAGGTCACTGACACCACCCTAGCTAGAAAGAAACGTCGTGCTCTCCCAGCGGTCCATCTCCCGTTTTTGACTCATACCGAGGTGTGAGGCTCGCGAATTCACGTTATACACAAAGCTACGCCACACAGGCCGTGCTTTGATCATCAACCACAAGACTTTGCTTTTCAACAGAAGCCTTGATCAATTGCCACTTACGCATGCCACATTGGCAATTCACTCCATGCGACTGATGTCCATCGATATACAACCTCTGAGCTCGTACGTCTCAAAGAAGGGCGTTAAGCAAGAGAATAAATTCTCCGCCGCCAAACAGATGTATATTTAATAGAGATCAATCAACACAGAATAAAATCCAGTGTCAGACACACAATCCATTTACAAGTTCGTTCTGGGTCTGAACGAAACCGGAGGCACTTTCCTCGCATATCCATCGATCTCCAAGTACGTCTGGATGATCACCGACTGTTTCCCTCATCTTGGGTGTACAGCCCAATCAAGATCATCAGTAATCACCCAAACGATGTGAAGACTTCCGGTCTTCAACCACCGTCTTCATCTTCGACATCTCGTCGAATCGGTTATTCAGAATGGGTATAACCCGGCCTTTCTGAATAACCCACGTATATAATTAACAAATGTTACACAAACACAATGAACGCCTCATTCCAATTCAGGATATTCTTTTATTCATAAAATCACATTCTTAGGGAAAGGTTCCCATTAATTTTTATCAAAGATAAATTCTTCTAAATTTATCCTATATTCTTCCTTTGGATATCATTTCAAACTAGTCGGGATTAGCGAACCACACCGAAGTAATTATTTGTTTTATTTCCCAATCCCAACCTATATATCCCATGGAGCAAAACTGGTGATACTCCATATCTAACACCACGGTGTTATCGGTAAAATTGATTACCATTTCACGTTCAAATCCAATTAAAGATTTAACTATCGCTTTGGAGCAAAACTGGTGATACTCCACTCTCGATCACTTTTCAGATTTGATAATTTAAATTATCAATTCACTTTTTAATCTAATTAAAGATTCATTAAAACTCCACTTAGTTTTAATCTTCTCAAAAATCAATATTATGTCTTTAACTGGGTTAAAGAACCAATGTCTTCTAAAACACGATTCACGATAAACCCAAATCATATTTGATATTATATACAAGGCTCTGAATAGAAAATATATCGGCTTATATTCAATATCAAATTCTGAAACCAACAAATATCGTATTGGAAATAACGATATATAACATATCTTTCAAATTCCCAAAACAATATCTGTATAGTCACGAAATCCAACATCGAAATATCCCGAAGATAATTTCGATTCAACTCCAGTCCAATCCACGTATTGGGAATATTGATTATTTTTAAAATCACTTTCAAATTCAATTTATTTATTTCAAAAATAAATTGATTTTAATTCCAGTTCAAAACTAGTTCATTTCGATAGAAATCTATTTTTACCTTTTCAAATGTGGAATTCTCCAGCCCAATTCTTTCCAATTCACATATTATAATTTTACACAAATTATAGATATTTTTAATAATTTTATCAAGGCCCGTACAGTCGATTTCCATCAATGGCCATCGAACTGCACTTACATCGACCTTTTTCGAATTTGATTTGGACATAATTCCAAATCCAACCGTTAGATTTCAAATTTCTAATATTCATTGGAAAGCTCTTTTCGATACGAACCCAACGGTTCCGGTTTTAGGAGAATCCGACGGTCGGATCTCCCGCAATGTCCGTTTGAAATAAATGGTCGAAATTCACGAACTGCCGCGGCGCGGCGCGTTCTATTCAGGCCATTATATTGTATATATAATATATATAATATATATTTCGTCGATTTCTATTTAAAACGAATTTTATAAATCGTTTTAAATTCGTTTTCAAAACCTTTTCAACTTTCTTTTCAATTCAAATCAAAATTGAATTCTTCTTTATAAATTCGTTTCAAAATTCATTTCTATTCAATTCAAATTTTAATTCAATTTGAATTCATTTCAATTCACTTTCAATTCAATTTGAATTCGTTTTCAATTCAATTCATTTCGAAATCGTTTTCAATTCAATTCATTTCGAAATCGTTTTCAATTCAATTCATTTCGAAATCGTTTTCAATTCAATTCATTTCGAAATCGTTTTCAATTCAATTCATTTCGAAATATTCGATTTTGAAATCACTTTTCAATATTCATTTTAAAATGAATAAAATCGATATAAATATCGTTCACGTCAAAATGGCGTCAATTTAATCAACACGGCTTTATATTTTTCACAACTTCTTTATTCTATTCAACAAATGAATATTTATCCCATTAAACACATGAATCTATATTTTTTTCCAACACACGACTAATCTCAACACATGAGTACTGTCAACACATCACTATTTTTGTTATGTAAAATATTTTATAAAACTATGGTATCTATCGTTGGATTTTTAATTAGACTTCTACTGAGAAGTAGTTCTAATTTTAAATATGATAAAGATGTAAATTTTATTATATAAAATATTTCACTCAACACATGAACATCGTCAACACATGATTATTTTTATATTCAACACATGAATTTTCTTTTATAATATTCCTTATTTTCCCGATTGGAATGAGGCCCAATCAATCACCATATAACGTTAATTATATGCATTCCATACAACACATGTATATAATAGCATTGAAAAATAATCAACCATCAACCAAAGTGCACTACACAACTGCATAAGCATCAAATATAAATAATCGACGCTTACACAGTCTGTCGACCAATCGATCGACAATAATTAAATAATTGGGATTAGTGTACACCAAATATCATCCCAACACCCGTGTGGGGTTTCAAATCAACAAACACACATTTTTGTTTGTGCAGTTGGGCGATGTGTAAAATTTATCAACCCAATCAATATCAGTCAAATCAGTGTAAATAAACAAATCGGCCGATTTGTTTATAAATATTTATTTATTCACTTTCACGTTAAAAATTATATTTTTAACGTCAAAAATATTTATTTCAACACTTGAATTTCTATTCAGTTCATTTACACAATAAAAATGATATTTTTATTTTTCTAACATATTTTAGAAAATTTCGGCGGCATAACGACACGATACTAGAAACGGGACAAGGCCTAGCCTTATCCCCGGTCTAGTGAAGGCCCACGCCATTCACTCATCAATCAAATCCATTTCAATTCACCAAACAATTCAATTCAAACCAAATAATCTATCCAACTACACAACCAAACAATTTTACAAACAAGCCATCCATGGTCTGTGGATGACGGGTGTCGGGTGCTACTAAGCACCGTCTACATCCTAGTATATATATATAACTAGAAAAAGAGAATTTAGAGTGAGAAGTTCTCACCAATAGCTATCCACTCACACGATTCTTCCTTAATAGAAACTTCGCCTACTTCGCCTTCTTGTTGCTTTCGTTGACTGTATCCTCTACATAGGTAAAAATCGAATTTTTACTATGTTATTCAATATATAAAGATTGCATTTTGACTTCGCTATTAAATATAAAGATTATATTTTTATTATTCTTATGATGTAACAATTATATTTTTATTGCTTTAAAAATATAAGAATCATACCTTACTACTTCTACTTAACAAAAATTCCATCTTTTCTATCTTTAAAAATATGATCTTTATTTTCAAGTTCAAATCTTTTTTTTTTATTAAAAGATCAAACCCTTTTTCTATTTCAAAGTTTAAACCTTTTTTTCTTCAAAGTTTAAACCTTTAAAATAAAACCAGTTTTTATTTTCTTATCAAATCAGTTTTTAAAATCTTTTCAAAAATTCTGTTTTTACATTCATTTATAAAAAATGCAGTTTTTAAATCTTAAACAAATCAGTCTTAATAAATCTTAAGAAAAATACAGTTTTATAAATCTAAAAAGAAATCAGTTTTAAAATTTAAAATAAAAACATTATTTAATTTTATTTCAGTTTATATAAAACAAAAATAAAATAATAAAATAAAAGGAAAAAGGACTTACAGGGGGGGGTTCTTGGCGTCGGCGGCGATCGACTGGAGGAGGGGCGCCTAGGGGGGGGGAAAAGCAGGAGGAAGGGGAGATGGCGCGAGGGGGGCTCGGTCGCAGTCGGAAGGGGGAGGGCGATGGGGTCTTCGCGGTTTGACTGGAGGGAAGGGGATCGGGGAAGAAGGAGGAGGAGAATAAGGGGAGGGCGGCGGCTCTGGGGGGCGAAGTGGCGGCGGTGATGGCTACGGGGGGGGGGGGGGGTTGGCGATCGGCGTTAATCGCCTGTGCGATTTAGGTTTTTTTTTTTCTTTCTTTCTTTTTGATTTTGATTTAAACGAACGGGGGGGGGGGGGGGGCTAGGTAGTTAAGGAGAGAGGAGGGTGGAGGGTTTTATTTTAATTTAATTATTTAATTCAATTTAAAGTTGACTTTCTGTTTTAACTCGAAATCAAGCCCACCGACTGTCGCCCCTAGCTAATTACCCCCATTCCGAACACAATGGGATATGCATCGCAAGCTGATTCGACTGTTTGAATCAGTTTTCGTTGAATTTACATTTAAATCACTATATTGAATTTTAAACGTACATTTCAAATTACTGGGGTCACATACTAACTAGAAAAATTCCATAAAAATATTTTCTAGCTTCGTATTGACAATACGGTCCTAACAAAACTAGTTTCGCCGAATTCTGAGACCGTTAGAAAAATGGCCAATTTCCAGTCGATTAAAATCAACTGAAATGGTCAAAACACGTTTTCCTTTGTCATTCTCACCTATTGATTCGAAAAATTATGAAATTTGAAACCTAGCAATAGTTTGACATCACGGACCCAACAAAAGTGGTTTCGTCGAAATCCGAGGTCATTTGCTAAATGTCCATTTTTAAGGGCCTGAATTCCATAGCGACTATTCAGAATTTTCAACTGGACATATCTTTTGATTCTCGCTACGAAATTTTTGATTGGTCGGATTCGTTGGAAAAATCTCATCAATTAGATCCTATCATTTTTGGTTTCACTAAAATCCGGTTTGTTTTGCACCCGGTATATTTAATTGAAGTTTGAAATCGAATTATCGAACTACCGCGCCATTTTCAATTCCTTTTATAATTATATATAAATATTTATATTCTAACGACGACGCGTATAATATATACGTTCGAATTCTATTCAAAATAAATTTCTCGTCGATATTATTTAAAATAATCTATTTTATATAATTAAAATTCGCTAAAATTGCCAAAATAAAAATTTCAAACTGGCTCGCATTTTCGGGTTATTACAATCTCCCCCACTTTAAACTTTTCGTCCCCGAAAAGGAATAAAGTCGAAAGTGGTTTGATCAATAAGCTCTACATTCGGTCTGGCTTCCATTCTCCAACTTTTCAGTTTCTGAGAATTTTCAAAATTTTCAAAAATTTGGCTAACACCCTAAATTTTCGAAAAATTTCGCCATAACCTCCCCTGCACCGGGAGCATCGGGGAATTTCAAATAGCTTCCCCGGTCCTTCAGATCTCAAAAAGAAAAAGAAAAAGCCAAGCGGCTAGCCAATAGGCTCACAAAATCATCATCACCCAAACAAAACAGGAAATTATGTAGTAAACATGTACCCATTTGTCGGGCAAACAAATTTTATTCTTCGGCTCTAGCCTCCTTGCTATGACCTGTTCAATGTAAGTATATGTATGCATGCATATGCTACCAATTTCAATACAATTCAATATTCAATTCAATTAGGCTAAATGGTTAAAATTAGCAAACAATTAAACAAACAACCCAAACATCAATCAATTAGTGAATTAGAGTTTCAAATTCATAAATTTGATATATATACAAAAAATCAAGTTTTGATGCCAATTCACAACAAAGTGTTCTAACTATATAAGTTTTGGTTCTCACACCAGTCTAATGGAAATATATAGAAAATCACACCTTCGTTACTCGAACATGAATACTAATGACAACTAGTCAATCATCAGAATCGTCTTCGGGCCACTAGAGTATGATTCTATATCTATCCAGTATATTAAAACTTCGACTATACGTTCATGACGTGTATACGCGAAATCTATATATACTCGATTGTCCATATTCAAAATAAATAAATAATCAAAAACGTATAAAATGGTTTAAATTTTCAAAACAAAATTGTTTTCATTTGAAAAAAATATACTCTTCACACTCGTTCTAGGATACTACTGATCCTATCTCTAACGAGTAATTCTAATTGGATATTACTAATCCAATATCTGATGAATTCTTTCGTATGGTTCCAATGTGTCTTGTTCTCGAGCTCTGTAAACCAAAGCTCTGATACCAACTGAAAGAACCCGTAACTTCCCCGTAAAGGAAAGCACGAATACTTTGAGAACAACACACAAATGAGCGTATACGGAAGAACATTTCATTGTTATTACAACAATTCCATCAGATACAAGAATATACAGAGTATAAATGAATAAATTACATTGGATAAATATCAGAGATTACAATAAATTACATAGCAGCGGAAAATAATACAAAATACAACTGAAAGTGATACACGGATACAGAGCTTTCCGAGCATCGTTCCAGCTGTTAATCAGGACCCTGTGAATATAAATCTGCAAAACCAAAACTACTAGCTGCCCGTGTGGAAAATAGGGGCACCCAGAGTTTAGGTTAAAACAATAAACTCCAGGTCAGTCATGTGACTGGTGTGAGAACTAAAACAGTTATTAATATTGGTTTTAAAGTTAGGTAAATCAAGGGACCACGCCGTATAACACGGAACGGGTTTCCTCCCAAGAATACCAGTGCATAGAACAAACAGCGCAATGCTAAATAAAGAAAAATGAAGCTGTTATAAGACCCAGGTCCCATCACACAATGCAACGCAAGCCGGAGGATAGGGTTTTCCCTTATAACAGCCAAAGCATGCTTGATACGTTTAAATCACATTATTTGATACTATTATAGGTGTATAGTGTCAAAACAATTTCAAATCATAAATATCAATCATAGGCGGCATGGGTACCATCTATCATGTCGCCATACTAGTTCTACAATTAAAACTGCAATATCACGTATTGGAAATTGGATTTCCGTCATGAGCCGAGGCAAGGGGCAAGCTCCTCTCCGCATTCGAGACACTCTAGCAAATGTCCCAGGACCCCACTTTGATCCTTGGAATCGGCTGGGCCGGTCCTCTCTTACTTTTGAGGATTGGCAATTCCTGAACACACGTTTCCCGGTCCTTACAGACCTATATCCGAGGCGCCTCGTATCCAACAACCACACAGGTGAAAAGTATATAAATGTCAGGGCTGGTAGGTCACTGACACCACCCTAGCTAGAAAGAAACGTCGTGCTCTCCCAGCGGTCCATCTCCCGTTTTTGACTCATACCGAGGTGTGAGGCTCGCGAATTCACGTTATACACAAAGCTACGCCACACAGGCCGTGCTTTGATCATCAACCACAAGACTTTGCTTTTCAACAGAAGCCTTGATCAATTGCCACTTACGCATGCCACATTGGCAATTCACTCCATGCGACTGATGTCCATCGATATACAACCTCTGAGCTCGTACGTCTCAAAGAAGGGCGTTAAGCAAGAGAATAAATTCTCCGCCGCCAAACAGATGTATATTTAATAGAGATCAATCAACACAGAATAAAATCCAGTGTCAGACACACAATCCATTTACAAGTTCGTTCTGGGTCTGAACGAAACCGGAGGCACTTTCCTCGCATATCCATCGATCTCCAAGTACGTCTGGATGATCACCGACTGTTTCCCTCATCTTGGGTGTACAGCCCAATCAAGATCATCAGTAATCACCCAAACGATGTGAAGACTTCCGGTCTTCAACCACCGTCTTCATCTTCGACATCTCGTCGAATCGGTTATTCAGAATGGGTATAACCCGGCCTTTCTGAATAACCCACGTATATAATTAACAAATGTTACACAAACACAATGAACGCCTCATTCCAATTCAGGATATTCTTTTATTCATAAAATCACATTCTTAGGGAAAGGTTCCCATTAATTTTTATCAAAGATAAATTCTTCTAAATTTATCCTATATTCTTCCTTTGGATATCATTTCAAACTAGTCGGGATTAGCGAACCACACCGAAGTAATTATTTGTTTTATTTCCCAATCCCAACCTATATATCCCATGGAGCAAAACTGGTGATACTCCATATCTAACACCACGGTGTTATCGGTAAAATTGATTACCATTTCACGTTCAAATCCAATTAAAGATTTAACTATCGCTTTGGAGCAAAACTGGTGATACTCCACTCTCGATCACTTTTCAGATTTGATAATTTAAATTATCAATTCACTTTTTAATCTAATTAAAGATTCATTAAAACTCCACTTAGTTTTAATCTTCTCAAAAATCAATATTATGTCTTTAACTGGGTTAAAGAACCAATGTCTTCTAAAACACGATTCACGATAAACCCAAATCATATTTGATATTATATACAAGGCTCTGAATAGAAAATATATCGGCTTATATTCAATATCAAATTCTGAAACCAACAAATATCGTATTGGAAATAACGATATATAACATATCTTTCAAATTCCCAAAACAATATCTGTATAGTCACGAAATCCAACATCGAAATATCCCGAAGATAATTTCGATTCAACTCCAGTCCAATCCACGTATTGGGAATATTGATTATTTTTAAAATCACTTTCAAATTCAATTTATTTATTTCAAAAATAAATTGATTTTAATTCCAGTTCAAAACTAGTTCATTTCGATAGAAATCTATTTTTACCTTTTCAAATGTGGAATTCTCCAGCCCAATTCTTTCCAATTCACATATTATAATTTTACACAAATTATAGATATTTTTAATAATTTTATCAAGGCCCGTACAGTCGATTTCCATCAACGGCCATCGAACTGCACTTACATCGACCTTTTTCGAATTTGATTTGGACATAATTCCAAATCCAACCGTTAGATTTCAAATTTCTAATATTCATTGGAAAGCTCTTTTCGATACGAACCCAACGGTTCTGGTTTTAGGAGAATCCGACGGTCGGATCTCCCGCAATGTCCGTTTGAAATAAATGGTCGAAATTCACGAACTGCCGCGGCGCGGCGCGTTCTATTCAGGCCATTATATTATATATATAATATATATAATATATATTTCGTCGATTTCTATTTAAAACGAATTTTATAAATCGTTTTAAATTCATTTTCAAAACCTTTTCAACTTTCTTTTCAATTCAAATCAAAATTGAATTCTTCTTTATAAATTCGTTTCAAAATTCATTTCTATTCAATTCAAATTTTAATTCAATTTGAATTCATTTCAATTCACTTTCAATTCAATTTGAATTCGTTTTCAATTCAATTCATTTCGAAATCGTTTTCAATTCAATTCATTTCGAAATCGTTTTCAATTCAATTCATTTCGAAATCGTTTTCAATTCAATTCATTTCGAAATCGTTTTCAATTCAATTCATTTCGAAATATTCGATTTTGAAATCACTTTTCAATATTCATTTTAAAATGAATAAAATCGATATAAATATCGTTCACGTCAAAATGGCGTCAATTTAATCAACACGGCTTTATATTTTTCACAACTTCTTTATTCTATTCAACAAATGAATATTTATCCCATTCAACACATGAATCTATATTTTTTTCCAACACACGACTAATCTCAACACATGAGTACTGTCAACACATCACTATTTTTGTTATGTAAAATATTTTATAAAACTATGGTATCTATCGTTGGATTTTTAATTAGACTTCTACTGAGAAGTAGTTCTAATTTTAAATATGATAAAGATGTAAATTTTATTATATAAAATATTTCACTCAACACATGAACATCGTCAACACATGATTATTTTTATATTCAACACATGAATTTTCTTTTATAATATTCCTTATTTTCCCGATTGGAATGAGGCCCAATCAATCACCATATAACGTTAATTATATGCATTCCATACAACACATGTATATAATAGCATTGAAAAATAATCAACCATCAACCAAAGTGCACTACACAACTGCATAAGCATCAAATATAAATAATCGACGCTTACACAGTCTGTCGACCAATCGATCGACAATAATTAAATAATTGGGATTAGTGTACACCAAATATCATCCCAACACCCGTGTGGGGTTTCAAATCAACAAACACACATTTTTGTTTGTGCAGTTGGGCGATGTGTAAAATTTATCAACCCAATCAATATCAGTCAAATCAGTGTAAATAAACAAATCGGCCGATTTGTTTATAAATATTTATTTATTCACTTTCACGTTAAAAATTATATTTTTAACGTCAAAAATATTTATTTCAACACTTGAATTTCTATTCAGTTCATTTACACAATAAAAATGATATTTTTATTTTTCTAACATATTTTAGAAAATTTCGGCGGCATAACGGCACGATACTAGAAACGGGACAAGGCCTAGCCTTATCCCCGGTCTAGTGAAGGCCCACGCCATTCACTCATCAATCAAATCCATTTCAATTCACCAAACAATTCAATTCAAACCAAATAATCTATCCAACTACACAACCAAACAATTTTACAAACAAGCCATCCATGGTCTGTGGATGACGGGTGTCGGGTGCTACTAAGCACCGTCTACATCCTAGTATATATATATAACTAGAAAAAGAGAATTTAGAGTGAGAAGTTCTCACCAATAGCTATCCACTCACACGATTCTTCCTTAATAGAAACTTCGCCTACTTCGCCTTCTTGTTGCTTTCGTTGACTGTATCCTCTACATAGGTAAAAATCGAATTTTTACTATGTTATTCAATATATAAAGATTGCATTTTGACTTCGCTATTAAATATAAAGATTATATTTTTATTATTCTTATGATGTAACAATTATATTTTTATTGCTTTAAAAATATAAGAATCATACCTTACTACTTCTACTTAACAAAAATTCCATCTTTTCTATCTTTAAAAATATGATCTTTATTTTCAAGTTCAAATCTTTTTTTTTAATTAAAAGATCAAACCCTTTTTCTATTTCAAAGTTTAAACCTTTTTTTCTTCAAAGTTTAAACCTTTAAAATAAAACCAGTTTTTATTTTCTTATCAAATCAGTTTTTAAAATCTTTTCAAAAATTCTGTTTTTACATTCATTTATAAAAAATGCAGTTTTTAAATCTTAAACAAATCAGTCTTAATAAATCTTAAGAAAAATACAGTTTTATAAATCTAAAAAGAAATCAGTTTTAAAATTTAAAATAAAAACAGTATTTAATTTTATTTCAGTTTATATAAAACAAAAATAAAATAATAAAATAAAAGGAAAAAGGACTTACAGGGGGGGGGTTCTTGGCGTCGGCGGCGATCGACTGGAGGAGGGGCGCCTGGGGGGGGGGAAGCAGGAGGAAGGGGAGATGGCGCGAGGGGGGCTCGGTCGCAGTCGGAAGGGGGAGGGCGATGGGGTCTTCGCGGTTTGACTGGAGGGAAGGGGATCGGGGAAGAAGGAGGAGGAGAATAAGGGGAGGGCGGCGGCTCTGGGGGGCGAAGTGGCGGCGGTGATGGCTACGGGGGGGGGGGGGGGTGGCGATCGGCGTTAATCGCCTGTGCGATTTAGGTTTTTTTTTTCTTTCTTTTTGATTTTGATTTAAACGAACGGGGGGGGGGGGGGGCTAGGTAGTTAAGGAGAGAGGAGGGTGGAGGGTTTTATTTTAATTTAATTATTTAATTCAATTTAAAGTTGACTTTCTGTTTTAACTCGAAATCAAGCCCACCGACTGTCGCCCCTAGCTAATTACCCCCATTCCGAACACAATGGGATATGCATCGCAAGCTGATTCGACTGTTTGAATCAGTTTTCGTTGAATTTACATTTAAATCACTATATTGAATTTTAAACGTACATTTCAAATTACTGGGGTCACATACTAACTAGAAAAATTCCATAAAAATATTTTCTAGCTTCGTATTGACAATACGGTCCTAACAAAACTAGTTTCGCCGAATTCTGAGACCGTTAGAAAAATGGCCAATTTCCAGTCGATTAAAATCAACTGAAATGGTCAAAACACGTTTTCCTTTGTCATTCTCACCTATTGATTCGAAAAATTATGAAATTTGAAACCTAGCAATAGTTTGACATCACGGACCCAACAAAAGTGGTATCGTCGAAATCCGAGGTCATTTGCTAAATGTCCATTTTTAAGGGCCTGAATTCCATAGCGACTATTCAGAATTTTCAACTGGACATATCTTTTGATTCTCGCTACGAAATTTTTGATTGGTCGGATTCGTTGGAAAAATCTCATCAATTAGATCCTATCATTTTTGGTTTCACTAAAATCCGGTTTGTTTTGCACCCAGTATATTTAATTGAAGTTTGAAATCGAATTATCGAACTACCGCGCCATTTTCAATTCCTTTTATAATTATATATAAATATTTATATTCTAACGACGACGCGTATAATATATACGTTCGAATTCTATTCAAAATAAATTTCTCGTCGATATTATTTAAAATAATCTATTTTATATAATTAAAATTCGCTAAAATTGCCAAAATAAAAATTTCAAACTGGCTCGCATTTTCGGGTTATTACACTCTATTTTCTTTCTAATAATTTCCTGATTTTCAGTTTAATTTGGGGTTGGACTTGTGTTTTTGGTCAGCTCAAATTGGACCGGATTTTCAGGTCATTATAGTTGGTATCCGAGCTTAAGTTAAGTGAATTACCTTGGCTCTGTGGCGTGACTCAGTAGAGATGGGGTTAGTAATACCCTCGATTGAGTTGAGTGTATATATACGAGTGAACGTATTTGTTATTTGATATAAAAAATTGTTTTATATTGTGGAGATTTATTGAGTGAGTTGTTTTTGGATTCTGGTCAATCAGTTTGATCCACTGTATCGGTAGGAGTTACTAAACACTTGAATACTATGAATCGTCATGGTATGTTTTGAAAAGAGGGTAAACAAAGTTATTTTACCCAAATTAGATTTTGATATAAAGGATTTATATTGAAATGATTATAATATATTGGATGTGTTGGTTGTTATTATAACCGAGTAAGATTATAAATTAAATGGTTATGTAAATAACCAACCAGAATTCATATAAGTGAAATATATGAAATCAAAATGAGTTAAATCTGAAATTTAAACTAGAAATTGAATTAAAATTCTGGAAAATTGGATAAGTGTTTGTAAATGGATTTGGATTAAAAATAAGGAAAATTTAAGATCCTGGGAGATTTTAAATTGTTTTACAAGCAGTGTGAATTATATTTTGAAATGAATTTCAAAGTGGAAATGTTTAGAAATGGTTTTATAGTATTGAACTCACTTCGATCGCTGGAAAATAGATTCTGATGATGACAGCTGCATCATCAGTATTCATTTTCGAGTTGTAAGTGAGGAATTACTACCAGAGATATTGTTTTGAATTTGTTTTGGGAAAGACAAGTTGTATTGAAATTCAAATGGGATTTATAATATAGAATTTGAATAGAATTTGATATATAGAATTTGAATAATAGAATTTGATATATAGATTTGAATAATAGAAGTGATATAAAATTTGAATAGAAATTGAATAGAATTAACTGAGTCGAAGAGGAATTAGTTAATCGAGTTTTGAATTTGAAATTGAACTTTGAAAGGTGAATTGGATTTTTAAATGGACATTCAAAATCGAATATAGAACTTAAATTTGAAATTTGGATTCAAATTAGTTAATAAGCAAGTTAAAATATATTTGAACATGTCATGTTCAAATATAAAAGTGAAATAGACTAAAGAGTTAATTAACAAATTAATTAACGAATTGAGTTAAAACGATCAGGTATAGTTAAAATAGATTGGGCAGGTATAAATATACATGAGATAGGTATGGAAAAGGTATGAAGGTATATAAATAGAATTCTCGACAAAAAGGTATGTATTTAATTCATATATGAGATTTTATGCGCCGTATCGGCTAGCCGCTTGGTTTTTTTTCTTTTGGATTGGTGAAGGCCATGGGAGGCTATTTGAAATATCCCGATGCTCCTGGTACAAAGGAGGTTATGGCGAATTTTTCCGGGAATTTAAGGAGTTAGAATATTTTTAAGATAATTTGATAGTTAGAAATCAACGTATCGATATATATAGAAGTCGATAAGGAAACGAACTTAGAAATAGAATAGTAGAATCAAAAAGGAAGACAAAGAATAGAAAGAGGAAGCGTATACGTGTTTAAAAGTGAATAAGTAGTTGCATGGTATTGATTATTCGAGTAAGTAGTCATATCTGTTTTGACGTTATAAATGTTATTCAGTCAAGGTCTGAGAGGTAGTTATACCCCAACTTGATTGATTTCGTTATTAACAAATAAATAGTAAGATTTCAGGCTCGAAGATCAATGTTGAATAAGAGTTGGTTGAATATAGTATTTGGGTTGTCGTAACGATGCTTTACACAACATCCGTTTTAACCCAAATAAGTGTAAGCTTGGAAATATAATAAAGAATATTTCCTAAGTATAGAGATAAACGAGATCGGAAAAGAGATAAGTAATTGGAATATTTTCCAATTATAAATAGCATATATTATCTAAAGTTTACAAAATATAGGAAGGCGATATTCGGAAATGTTTTCCAAATAACATAAAAGGCCAATATGGTTATTGAAAATATTTAGTTAACAAATATTGATAAAGAAATAGAGAAGTGATTTAACTAATGGAATATTAATTAAGGGCTCAGTGAAATGTTCAAAGGGAAAATTTGATTTTTGAAAAGAGTAAACTGTTTAAAAACTCCCAGGGAAAGACTGTTTGATTTAAAAACAAATTTAACAGAAATTTGTGAAAGCAAAATTGAAATAAAGTAAAGCCAGTAAAGTGGTAACTGAGATTGAATTAGAATGATATCAAGACAAATTGGATTATGAGATTCAAATTTGAAGTGTAATGTGACAATCAAGTTAAGAGTTGGGAATCGAGAAGAAACTTGAGTTGAAATGATATTTGGCTCGGATATAAACGAATGGTTGTGATGTAGATAAAAGCAGATTGGAATTTGATTGGGATGACCCTTGTATCTGCTGAATTGATAACAGGTGGAAAGGATAAAATGATATGCCGACAAAAGGTACAAGTTTATATTTCTATTGGATATAAGATTTATGAGACGAATTGGCAAGCCGCTTGGCTGTTTGATTTTCTTTTGGGTTGGAGATAGCCCAGAGAGGCGAGTTGGAGTTTGAGATATTGACCGGTACAAAGGAGATGCTGGAGAAATTTTTCGAAAAATCAAGGCGTTAGAAAATTTTCAGGATTTTAGGAAATTTTCGTTGATAAGAGTTAATTAATATTTTTAATTGAAATTAAATTGGTTCAATTGAAACTGAATTAAAGAAGTGAACAAATAGGTTCTAACCAGTTAATAGGGTTTTTCTCTACCTTAGCAATTTCGAGGACGAAATTATTTTAAGTGGGGAAGAATGTAATGGCCCACATTAGCAGAGGTATTATAATTAATTTATTTAATTATATATATAGTGATATAATGAATTAAATGGTGGTTTAATTAAATAATGGTGAATATTTAATTTAAAATAATAAATTAAATAATATATTAAATTCTGAAATAATCAGAATTAGCTGAAATGGCGATATGGTGTGAACTGGATCATCTGTGATATTTAATTCAGTTTAGAATTGAATTTGAATTACGAATATATTATTTGAACGACAATTTGAATGTATAATTATAATATAATTATAATCGAGCTCGAAATGGCGCTGCAGTTCATAAATTGGCGATTCGAACTTCTACTGAATGTACAGGATTCGTTTTAAGCCGGATTTCTGTGAAACAAGAAACGTGTGGAGCTGGTGGAGTATATCTTTCTAGTGGAAGAGAAAAATCGGGATTTCGTCGTGTAGATTTTGATTCACGTCCAAATCAAATTTCAGAAAAGTTGCTGTGGAATTCCTTTATAATTTATAAAGGAATTATTTATACTTTAAAAAAGGAATTTCAATATAAATCCAATATCGGGTTGACCCAGATTTGAAATATCAAGTTAGAAATTCATATAGGAATATTCTAGAGCTGTACGGTATTCCACTGTGAATATAGAAAATAATATTTATTTTTAAATATTAAAATTTATTTATATTTAAATATATTTATATATTTAAATGGGTCATTCAGCGCTTTAAAAATAGCCGGTTTTGCAAACGAAGTCGGAATTCGACGAAACTAATTTTGTTGGATCTCAAATAGTTGTTTGATTTCCAGTTTCGTGATTTTTAGAGTCACTGTGTAGTCGTACGGATTTTTAAAGTGAAAAACAATCAGTAAATTGACCTTTAAAAATACGCTGTGTGAGCATACGGAGTCTGAATTTGACGAAACTAATTTCGTTGGGACCGTAATGTCGAACTGTAGTTGCATGTCCAGTTTCATGATTTTTGGGTATTGTATGTGGTCACAGGGATTTTTAAAGACTCATTTGACAATATAAAATAAATAAAAAGAAATTTAAATGGTTAAGGATGTTACAACAAACCACATTTCTACCTTATATATACTCCAACCATCTTCAAAACCTAATCCAGTTCTCCACCGTCAGTTTCTTCTTGGAAACGAGAAAATTCCTCACCTCAAAAATCATAGACAAATTCATACAAATTTATATAAATTACAAGATGTATATATTTGGATTCAGCGACTAAAGGGCTTCATTATTATATGGGTTTCAGCAAGTTCGACGCAAGGATTTCCACTGACCTATTGACAGCATGAAGCTAGGGTTCGGGTTATAGAAGGATGGAGGCGATTTTGTGTAAATCGAAGGTTGTTTTTGAGTTTGTGATGTCGATTAGCACATGTGTGAGGTGTTGTGTGGGTTTCGGTGATGAAAAGCTTTGGCGTTTTTCACTGTACCGTGTGTTGCGAGCTGGAGGTCGCGATCGAGAAATGGGGTTCGAAGTGAGGATGGTTGGTACTAGAAGATGGAGATATTGATGGAGAGTCTGATGGTTTGGATTAATGGTGTGTGGGAGGAGAATGATTGAAGGAAAGGGGGCGCAATGGCGTTGAAACTGGGAGCATAAATTTTGTTTCCACGATGAAGAAGAGGAGGATTTAAAGCAGGTATGGGTTTGGGGCTAATGGGCCAAGTCAAAGGGTAAAGCCCAATTTGATAATTTTATTAAGTTAAGTTAAAATAAAATATCGTACAAACTTGTATAACTCGTAACATGATCATATGATATCAGATTGACGAACCGTAAGTTGCGTTGGGATCGTATGGACGGGAGAAACACAATGGAACTGACGGGAAGTCCATCGAAGCTCATTATAATTTATGGCGAAATAAATTGTCTGACTGAATCAAATAACGCAAACCATTATTTAACGGCTAACGCGCCAATGTGAGTAAATCTCACTAACTCTGAACAGTTTATAATTTCATGTTTTATTTTTAGAACTGTTAAATATTGGTTGATTGACTGTGTGTTGACTGTTTGATTGAACTGCTAGTCAGTTAGTTGAATTTCTATATTGATTCTGTTTAACAGAGTATATCATATGGAACTGAAAGTGATGTTGATTTTATATTGTATAACATCTGTGGATGCAGGGAGACATGTTGGAGGAATCCAACTGGATTCCTCAACATTTATTTTACTGTGATTCATATATTGTAATGTATGATGTGATATATAATATGTTGTCGATTATATGTGTTTGAACGATATTGGTCATCGTGATTTGATGTGTTAAATACCATAACATACCGGAATGGTGAAAAGGGAATATACAAAATGAATATTGAAAATAAATTATTTATAAAATCAAAGGATTTTATAAAAGAGATAATATTTATAACAATCAAAGGATTTTATAAAAGAGATAATATATATAACAATCAAAGGATTTTATAAAAGAGATAATATTTATAACAATCAAAGGAGATATTTGTAAAACCATTTACAAATAGAATAAAAAAGGAATATTTAGAAAATAAATAGAGTTATAAAAAGGAAATTTGTTTATAACCGAATAGGATGTTATAAAAAGGAAAACGTTATAAAAAGGAAATCGTTTGTAAAGTGAAGAACCGTTACTAATAGTAAATCTTTATAAATGAATAGTTTATTCGAAAAGGGGTTAGTCGAGTCGAGTTAGCTGAATAGAGTTAATCGAATATTTTTTATTTGAATAAGAGTTCACCAATTAGAGTTAATCAATTAGAGTTAACCAGTTAGAGTTAAACCAGTTAGAGTTAATCAGTTAGAGTAAATCGATAGGGTTAAATCGAACTAGAGTTATTCAAATGGAGTTTATCGAATATTAGCTTATTCGAATAAAGTTAAAGGAAAGGAATTATCGATTTATTAGTTAATTGAAAGGAGTTATCAATTATAGTTTAATCCAAAAGAGTTATTAATTTGTTTAATCGAAAAGAGTTATCGATTTGTTTAATCGAAGTGAGTTATAGAATATTGTTTATTCGAATGGAATTAAAGGAGTTAATCGAATATAGTTTATTCGAATATAAAGTAAAAGGAGTTAATCGAATATAGTTTATCCGAATAGAAAGTAAAAGGAGTTATCGAATATAGTTTATTCGAATAGAAAGTAAAAGGAGTTCATCGAATATAGTTTATTCGAATAGAAAGTAAAAGGAGTTAATCGAATATAGTTTATTCGAACAGAGTAAAAGGATTCATCGAATTAGTTATTAAAAAGGAGTTATCGATTATAGTTTAATCGAAAGGAGTAATCGAATTAGTTATTCGAAAGGAGTCATCGAACTAGTTATTCGAAAGGAGTTATCGATTATAGTTTAATCGAAAGGAGTTATCGAATTAGTTATTCCAGAGGAGTTAAGTAAGGAGTTAAGTAAAAAGAGTAAATCGATTAAGGTTAAATAAATAGAGTTAACCGGATTTAGTTTATTCGAAGAAAGGTTTTCGAATCTAGTCATTCGTAAGAGAGATTATCAAATATAGTTATTCGAAGGGAGGATTTATCGAATAGAGATTTATTCGAACAAGAGTTACGTAAGGAAGTGTTAAAGGGTTAAAAGATGAACTTACCCTATTTCGATATTTGAAATGTTGTTCAGTTAAGGTCTGGGAGGTAGTTATACCCCTACTTGACTGGTATCGTTTTAAATTTAGAAATGGATAAGGTTCGAGAGTGAAAGTGGTTGAGTGATTTCAGTTGATAAGTATAATGGGTTGAGTTGTCATCACAATGTGGAGTTAAGCATCTATTTAAATCCAAATAAAGAAATATTTGGAAATGTTTTCCAAACAGAATTAGAAACTTAATCAGATATTGAAATTGGAAGTATGGATTAGAAATGGAAATGTTTTCCCGTGATAACATTTATTTTCTAAATGTAGAAAATAAGGAAATATGAATATATATATATACATATACATACATATATATATATATATGATTGATGATTGATTGATCGAATTTCCATTTGGAAATAATATCGTTGTTTGCACACGTGTTTTCATTTGATAGTTAACTCACCGACTATCAAAGTTTCGACCATTTTAACGTTGTTAGTATGGAGAGACCGGTTGGATTATTATCCAAAGAACCACTCTGTATTGGCATAAGCGTTGCGAATCATATATGCCAAGGATAATTGAAGATGGAGTAAAGTGCAAGGGCTATTGTATAAGTCTTAGATAACAGTGCCTAAGATGGATGTACTGAATAGTGCCTTCGGTTCATCCTATTCCTGGATTACTTGTATGGATGAATGTCTGACAGAGTATTTCCAGAAAGGTCACGTACATTGATTTCTTCAACCGTACCATGAGTGGAAGCGGAGAAGGAAACTTCTTTTAGCTGACACGTAATGTATGGTTTTAGACGTCAATCGGTGATTTGATGGATTTGACAATGTGACATTCGAAGTGAATCTGGTGTGATGATAAAGCGTAGCTTCTGGCCTCACATCCGGTAAATGACAGAAATCGGGCAGGCAGCATGGCTAAGTTGGTCGCTCCGAAGTAGGGTGTATAATAACCTGATCTAGAGTTTCATTTACTTCTAAAAATCTATTGTTGATGCTGTCCCATTCGGGAAACGGTTGCTGATCCCAACCGTTGGTGATATACATTCGATACACTCAAGCGAAATGAGTGGTCGGTCATGTGTGGCCGGGTTGCAAGATGTTCTTGTTGAACCCAGTGTATTCCTTTCTAGAGGCACACTAGCGTAAGGTGGTTCCATACCTTGTCATAGTTGGAAATCCATTACCCAATACGTGCTTGCGGTTGTGATTGTATATATATATGTAGAAAGTGAGATGAAAGCGTTTCTGCTAGATGATTATTATATTGTGGTTGATAGACATTATTATAATATCAAAAGGTTTTTGATATAAATATAATTTGGATTCTCATAAGGGAAAAACCCGTTCCGTTATACGGCGTGGTCTTATGAGATATCATTTACCTGCTTGAACTGTTTTAAACTGTTTTACTCACACTAGTCCCATGACTGAGTCAGAGTTTATTTTGCTTTGTTTTCCCTAAACTCTTAGGTGCCCAATTTTCTACGGGCAGTAAAGTAGTCGGGATTTACAGATATACTTGAAGAGCTTCGAGCAGGAGACTTCAGGATTATATAGCTATAGTTATTTCCACTGTGTTGTAAGTGTTGTACTTTGATAATGATGTATATTCAAGTACTGATGTATATTTCAAGTTATGTTATATATATTGTATGTTATTCGTTCCGCTGTGAGGTTCGTGTTACTTTGATGTTGTGTTCTTCTTCTTCTATTCTAAGTTTCTACCTTATCTATCCACACCCTCTGTTTTCTTTCTATTAATTTCCTGATTTTCAGTTTAATTTGAGGTTGGACTTGTGTTTTTGGTCAGCTCAAATTGGACCGGATTTTCGGGTCATTACAATGAACCTCACAGCGGAACGAATAACTTATAATAGTTAATATAACTTTGAAATATAACAGTTATGTATACAATAGCACTTATTAGAGTACATCACTTACAACACAGCGGAAATAAACTATAGCTATACGATCTTGAAGCCTCCTGCTCCAAGCTCTCCAAGTATATCTGTAAATTCCTGACTACTTGACTGCCCATACAAAATTGGGCGCCCAAGAGTTTAGGGGAAACAAACAAATAAACTCCGGGTCAGTCATGGGACTGGTGTGAGTAAAACAGTTTAAAACAGTTTGAACAAGTAAACGATATCTCATAAGATCACGCCGTGTAACAGAACGGTTTTTTCCCTTATGAGAATCCAAATTATCTTTATATCAAAAACCTTTTGATATTATAATAATGTCTATCAACCACAATATTATAATCATCTAGTAGAAACGCTTTCATCTCACGTTCTACATATATAGTATACAATCAAAACCTAAGCACGTATTGGGTAATGGATTTCCAACTATGACAAGGTATGGAACCACCTTTCGCTAGTGTACCTCTCGAAAGGAATACACTGGGTTCAACAAGAACATCTTGCAACCCTGCCACACATGACCAACCACTCATTTCGCTTGAGTGTATCGAATGTATATCACCAACGGTTGGGATCAGCAACCGTTTCCCGAATGGTACAGCATCAACAATAGATTTTTAGAAGTAAATGAAACTCTAGATCAGGTGATTATACACCCTACTTCAGAGCGACCGACTTAGCCATGCTGCCTGCCCGATTTCTGTCATTTACCGGATGTGAGGCTAGAAGCTACGCTTTATCATCACACCATATTCACTTTGAATGCCACATCGTCAAATCCATCAAATCACCGATTGACGTCCTCAACAGTACATTATGTGTTAGCTAAAGAAGTTTCCTTCTCCGCTTCCACTCTTGGTACAGTTGGAGAAATCAATATACGTGATTGTCTGGAAATACTCTGTCAGACATCCGTCCATACAAGTCATCCAGGAGCAGGATGAACCGAAAGCACTATTCAGTACATCCATCTTAGGCACTGTTATCCAAGACTTATACAACATCCCTTGCACTTTACTCCGTCTTCAATTTTCTTTGGCATATATGATTCGCAACGTTTATGCCAATACAGAGTGGTTCTTTGGATAATAATCCAACCGGTCTCTCCATATTAACAACGTTAAAATGGTCAAAACTTTGATAGTCTGTGATTTAACTATCGAAGAAAAACACGTGTGCAAACAACGATATTATTTCCAGATGGAAATTATATAGATCAATCATCATTTAACATATATATATATATATATATTCACATTTCCTTATTTTCTATGTTTAGAAAATATACATTATTAATACTGGAAAACATTTCCATTGTTTATTTACATATCACTATCATTTCACAACTATCAGTCCCTGACTGTAAACTAGTAGGAGAACAATTCTCTAAGTATAAACCCCGAAGGCCGAAACCAACATCAGATCGATACTCGGAAAACTATTCAACTTAACTAATCCCTAGTCGGTTTCTAATCTTGTTTAACTCTATTTCTTTTAACTATGTTCGATTAACTTCTTTTGAATAACTATGTTCAATTGACTCCTTTTGATTTACTATGTTCAATTGACTCCTTTCGAATAACTATGTTCAATTGACTCCTATTTGATGACTCTATTTGATAACTCTAATCGATTAACTCTTTTCTATCTCGTTAATTTCCTTTTTATAATCCTATTTATTTTCCCCAATAAATATTCCTTTATTCTATTTATTTACTTTCTACGTAAATATCTTTCTTTGTACTTCTATTTACTTCTTAAATAAATATCGTTTTACACTTCTATTTACTTGCTAAGTAAATAATCGTTTTATAAAATTCTTTGATTTTATAATTATTCCCTTTCTAAATATCTCCTATTTATAAATATTCCAGTTTATAAATATTTTATTTTCAATATCACTTTGAAAATTCCCTTATCCACATTCCGGTATGTTATGGTATTCAACATATCAAATCACGATGATCAATATCGTCCAAACACATATAACTGACAACAGATTATATATCACATCATATATCACAATATATGAAAAACAGTAAAATAAATGTTGAGGAATCCAGTCGGATTCCTCCAACCTGTTTCCCTGCATCCACAGATGTTACACAATAAAATCAACATCACTTTCAGTTCCATATGATATATTCTGTTAAACAGAATCAATATAGAAATTCAACTAACTGACTAGCAGTTCAATCAAATAATCAACAGACACAGTCAATCAGCCAATATTTAACAGTTCTAAAAATACAACATGAAATTATAAACTGTTCAGCGTTAGTGATATTTACTCACTTTGGCAGTTCATCGTTAAAGAATGATAAACTATTGTTTGATTTGAATCAAACAATTTATTTCGCCATAAATTCATATGAGCCCCAATCCACTTCCAGTCAGCTTCATTTTGTAGCCGCCGTCCATACTATCCTGTCGGATCTTGTTTCGCCCAGTTCTGATGACGTACGAGAAAGATATTATAATTACAAGTTTTACGGATAATTTAAATAAAAAAACAACCTAAATCCTAATTTTCTTGTTGGGCTCACCCTTCAATATAAGGCCTAAAACCAATCGTTTTACCCAGACCCGCTGGCTTTCCTTCTTCCCCAAACACTAACCTCCGCCCTTCAGAAATTGCTCCACCAATTTCGAATTCGAACTCCCTCCGTACTCCGTCCATTTCAGCACAAAAACCAATAACACCTTCACCAATCTCCTCCTCTTCCTGCAAGCCTCGACACCCACCCTTCCTCTTCAACCTCGCATCCCATTCGCAAGTCCGTCGTCCAAAGTTTTGCTGTAGCCTCACACAAAAAGATCGACGTCTTTTATTTTGGAAAAATCCCAAAAAAACAACACCAGTGCTATTCGATCTCCTGAGTTCAAATTTGAACTCGATTTGATTTAAAACCCACTGTATTTTGCTTCGCGACTAGCCCTAGTATCATCGAGTAACACGACAAATTTTCCAGTGATTCAAAACTCATCCGAGTTCTCCCAAATTGATACCAATCGAAGCTAATTCCCATATGAATCCGAAGAACCCGACTTTTAATTTATTGGATTTATTTAATTTTGAAGTGAAGAAATTTACTGTGAGGAAGAAAATATTGACAGCGGAACAAATGTTGAACTGAGAAAGGGGATTTAGGTTTAGGAAGTTAAGAGGTGTATTTATAGAGTTTAAAAATATCTAGATATTTTTTAGGATATTTTTAGATATTTTCTTTTATTATTTTATATTCGTTTCACCTTCTAAAAATCCGTGTGATCACACACGATACCTAAAAATCACGGAACTGGACATGTAGCTAGAGTTCGACATTACAGTCCCAACGAAACTGGTTTCGTCGAATTCCGACTTCGCATGCTCACATAGCGTATTTTTAACTATCGAGATACTAACTGTTTTCACTCTAAAAATCCGTATGGCCACACAGTGACTCTAAAAATCACGGAAATTGAAATCTAGCAATAATTTGACACTTCGAATCCAACAAAATTCGTTTCGTCGAATTCTGAGGTCGTATGAAAAACTGGCTATTTTTAAAGCTCTGAATGACCCAATTAAATATATAAATATATTTAAATATAATTAAATTAAATATAAATAAATTTATATTATCGTATATATATTCATAGTGGAATACCATACAACTCTAGAATATTCCTATATGAATTTCTAACTTGATATTTCAACTCCCGATTAAATCGATATTCGATTTAAAATGAAATTCCTTTTTTAAAATATAAATAATTCCTTTATAAATTATAAAGGAATTCAATTCCACAACGACTTTTCTGAAATTTGATTTGGACGTAAATCAAAATCTACCCTATGAAATCCCAAGTTTTCTCTTCCACTGGAAAGATATACTCCACCAGCTCCGTACCTTTCTTATTTTGTAGAAATCCGGCTTAAAACGAACCCTGTACATTCAGTTGAAGTTTGAATCGCCAATTTACGAACTGCAGCGCCAATTCGAGCTCGATTTTAATTATAATATAATTATATGTTCATACTGTCATTCAAATAATATATTCATTATTCTAATTCAATTCTAAACTGAATTAAATATCATAGATGATCCAGTTCACACCATATCACCATTTCAGCCAATTCTGATTATTTAGAATTATATATATTATTTAATTTATTATTTTAATTAAATATTCACCATTATTTAATTCCACGACCATTAAATTCACTATATCACTATTTATATAATTAATAAATTAATTATAATACCTCTGTAAATGTGGGTCATTACAATTCCCTATTCTTGAACGGATTGGGACTCTCGCTTATAGAATTCAATTACCGGGTTGGTTGCCTGGAGTGCATGATGTATTTCACGTATCTCAACTTCGAAAGCATGTTCATGACCTAGACTTGGTTGTGGAAGAAGCCGCACAACAGGATATAGAAATTACTCCAGAATTGGCTGTGAGAAGAGAGCCGCTAAAGATTATTGGCAAAGAAACCAAAGAACTGAGGAACAAGAAGGTTCACTTAGTCAAAGTGCAATGGAGTGGAGATCCGCGAGATTGTACTTGGGAAACAGAGGAAAGCATCAAGAAAGCCTATCCTAAGTGCAGGGTGGATATCTATGATTGACTCTGGTGTAAGGTACATTTACCATATTTTGAAATTTCCATTATGTTCTCTACTTTTTTGTTATTTTCTTTTCATGGATGTAAACTTTTAATTCTATAGTCTGATTATTTTAAAAGAGTATATAAATTAATTAGTATATTTTTGAAAAGTTAAAAACAAAATGATTGTTACTTGTGTTGTGTGATTGTGGATTGATTAATTAAATTACTAGAATGATAGTTAATTAAATCAAGTATTGAACTGATTTAAAAATAGATAGAAATATATACATGTGTATTATATATGTTTGAACAGGTAAATGGATAGCAGTTGAGTAAAGAATTTATTTGCGTGCCCGACAAATAGATAAATCTTAATGAGTTAGATGCGAAATATTATTATATCAACTCCTGTGAAGACATTGGATGCGGAGTACGGGTTGTTCTGTGTGTAATAATAAATGTCGCCATAGGATAGTAACAATTAATTTTGAACTACACTACATGGCATACTTCTTGAAGATAGGCATACTTCATCATATACCACATAAGCATTTGGGGCTTGTGTGACGCGGTTGAAGATTTACCATACGAGCGAGAGGCTTGTATGGCGATGACTATATATTATAGGTTGAACTGATGACTGATATGGACCATATAAAATGTGACGGTAAATTGCCAGATTAATAAAAACCCCACATGGGTCTGGAGATGACAATAAACACGTCTCTCTGGTCATTAAGGCACAAAAACCATTTATAGGGTGACGAGAATTTATTCTCTGGAGTTATGATCTATACACACTCCCCTGTGGACACCGGAATATATCACTATAAATATGTGCATGCTTATTAGGATTTACTGGGTACCTAATACGGCCCAATAAATTTCCAAACCCCTCCCCGTACAAAGGAGGTTATGGCGAAATTTTTCGAAAATTTAGGGTGTTAGCCAAATTTTTGAAGAATTTGAAAATTCTTAGAAACTGAAAAGTTGGAGAATGGAGGCCAGATTGAAAGTAGAGTTGATTAATCAAACCACTTTCGACTTTGTTCCTTTTCGGGGACGAAAAGTTTTAAGTGGGGTAGATTGTAATAACCCGGAAAATCTTAACCAATTTAAAAATTTTAAATTGGCAATTTTGGTGGATTTTAAATATTTAAAATAAACATTTTAAATAATAATGACGAGAAGTATGTTTGAATCAATGTTTGAAAATAAATGTAATTAATTTTAATTATAAACAAGGCCTGAAATGGCACAGTAGTTTCAAAATTTAAATTCAAATTTTGACTGACTATACCGGGTGCAAAATAAAACAGATTTTAGTGAAACCAAAAATATTTAAATCAGTTAGTGAATATCTTTCTAATGAATTTGAAAAATCGAAGTTCCGTAGGGTGAAGCAAAAGTTATGGCCAAATGAATTTTCAGAAAGGTCGTTATAGAGTTTATATAGCCCGTGAAAATGGCCATTTTGCAAACGACCTCAGTATGCGACGAAACAACTTTTGTTGGATCCGGGATGTCAAATTATTGCTAGGTTTCAAATTTCATAATTTTTGAAGCTAGTATGTGAGCGTGGCAATGGAAAATGTGTTTGGTCGATTTCTTTTAAATTGGATCGACTAGAAAAGGGCCATTTTTCAAACGGTCTCAGAATTCGACGAAACTAGTTTTGTTGGGACCGTATCGTCAAAATATAGCTAAATTTATTTTTCGGGAATTTTTAGAATCAGTATGTGGCCCCGGAAAATTGAAATGCA
The DNA here is from genome assembly GCA_030737875.1 of Allium sativum. NCBI lineage: Eukaryota > Viridiplantae > Streptophyta > Magnoliopsida > Asparagales > Amaryllidaceae > Allium > Allium sativum. Next base: position 492,566,485 of record CM060918.1, on the reverse strand, counting down.
CGTTCAAATTAAATATTGAATGTTTTATATTTTAATTTGAAGAGAAACTGACTGAAACAGTCGAATGGGCCTACGAAACATATCCCATTGTGTTTGGGATGGGGGTATTTAGCTAGGGACGATAGTCGTTGGGCTTGGATTGGTGTTACTATGTGAAGAGGGGTATCTTTGGATTCTAAAAATATATAAATAAAATAAAAATATCCTATTGGTCCACCAAATTCTCTCTCCCCATAAATCTCCTGAAACGATCGGCGGCTACTTCTTCTTCCCTCTCTCCTCTTTTTCTCCTCCCACACTCATCGAAACCCAGTGCTCCTTTGGAGTATTTTGAAGAGCTCCTCAAGTCCTTCCAATCCATACTCGATTTACCCTCCCCAATGACGAGAATCTCGAGATCAGCACCTCGAAAGTCGCGGCCTTCTAAGCGTCGTCGCGCCTTCGATTTGCATGCGAGTTCGACGAGGTGGGTACCGCTGGAGCGCCTCTCGGAGCTGGAGAACGTGGCGGTGGTTGATCGGCGCGAAGCTTCGCGGTTTGGAAGAATTTGGCTAACCTAGTTTTGAACATCGAAAGAAAGGTAACGACTGAAATTATATTAAACTATTTAATCTCAATTTAAAGCGCTACGGTTTATGATTTCACTGTAAAAATAATATCTTTTTCGTTTGTTGACTAAACTCAGTGAAACAAGAGACAGTGGACTCGTGTGGATGCCTTCTACATTCTAGAAGAGACGGATATTTTTCGGAGCCTTCTGCTATTTTTGGTGGAGTGGAATCCAGTGTGAGATTTCTGAATTATAAACGATATGGAAGTGACAATGTATAAATTATATATTCGAAGTATGAGTTATATAAGAATTGTACACATCATGTATAAGCATTGTATAAGTTGAATGTTCGATGTATAAGTTATATATGCGTTGTAAAAATTATATATGTGTTGAAACGGAAGTGAAATATACTTATATATATATATATATATATATACACACCCCTCATCCACAAACCATGGACGATATTTATTGGTTGTGATTGGTGTGAAAATTGGTTGATAGCGAATGGTTGATTAGAATTGTTTGTGGTTGAAATCGATTGATTGTGGTTGAAAAATACCCGTTTGTGGTTGAGAATTATTTGGTTGAAACCACATAGGATTAGTTTGTGGAAAAGGAAAAAAAATAACATGTCGCCTGCGTGTGAATTAGATGCATGAAATCCCTATTGTCAAAAGCTACGAGGCTTTAAGGTAGAGCGAGGAGCCGTACTAGGGACGGTCCCCGTTTTAACTACCCTGCCATTATGCTGCCGAAATTTTCTGAAATATTTCTGTGTTTGATTTTAATTCATGTGTTGAATGTTGAAATAATATTCATGTGTTGAATATTGAAATAAATTCATGTGTTGAATGGAGTTCGTGTATTGAATAAATTCTTTGAAAAATAAAAATAACATTTTTACCTTATATATAAACTATATAAAATAGTCATGTTTTGAAATAAATTGTTTTGCAATAAAAATAACATTTTTACCTTATATATAAACTATATAAAATAACCGTGTTTTGAAATAAATTGTTTTGCAATAAAAATCACATTTTTATTATATATTTAAACTATAGAAATTATCCATGTGTTGAATGGTGAAATAAAAATTCATGTTTTGAATAAAAATTCATGTGTTGAAATAAATATCACTTGGATAAAAATAACATTTTTATCAAATATGCGAAGTGAAAATGGTTTTCAAATCGAAGAATTGATTATATTTTTATATATATAAATATAATTAAAATATATCGAATAATGAAGCTGTAGTTCGTGTTTTGAAACCGTGATTTCAAACGATTGGTGCGGGAGATCCGACCATCGGATTTTCCCAAAACCGTTGGGTTCGCTTTGGAAATATCTTTCCAACGATACCCACTTTGTAAAAATTCAACGGTTGGATTGTCTGGAATGTTTAATTCAAATCTGAAGAGAAACAGCGCCAGAATCGATTATATTTACATATATATATATATATATAAATATAATTAAAATAAATCGAATAACGACGCTGTAGTTCGTATTTTGAAATCCAAACTTCAAACGAGTGTATCGGGAGATCCACTGTCAGATTTTCCCTAAACTGAAACCGCTGGATTCATTTTGAAAAGATCTTTCTAATGATATAAAATTTGTAAAGATCCAACGGTTAGATTTTCAGATATGTGTAAATCAAATCTGAAGAAAAATAGCGCCACGGCCGAGATATGGCCTGAAGCGTCGTTTGAATGAATTGGCTACTTTTAAATAAATAAAAATAGCTATAAATCATTATAAAATATTATAAACGATATGGAATGGAAATAAACCGAATTTACCCAGTTTAGTGGATATTTGATGGTTGAATGTGTTTGGCGTAAATTGTTGTCGAATAATTTGACCATTGAAATGAATTGATTTAAATTCTAAATATACGTGAATTATTTGAAAAGGCCGAGTTAAATCCCATTTCAAATAATTGATCGGCGATAAGAAGTCGATGATGAAGACGGTGGTTGAAGACCAGAGATCTTAACCTCGGTTGGATGATAACTGATGTCTTGATTGGGAGGCATCCGGAAATATAGATAATAAGTGGTGATCGTCCAGACGTGCTTGGAGATCGATGGGTATGCGATGTATATAGTGCCTTCGGTTTCGTTCAGACCCAGAACGAACTTGCAAATGGACTGTGTGTCCGACATTGGATTTTGTTTTGTGTTGATTGATCTCTATTAATTATATATCTGTTTGGCGGCGGAGAATTTATTCTTTTGCTTAACGCCCTTCTTTGAGACGTACGAGCTCAGAGGTTATATATCGATAGAAGTAAGTCGCATAGCTTGAATTGCTCGTGTGGCACGCCTAAGTGGCAGATGATCAAGGCTTTTGTTGAAAAGCAAAGTCTTGTGGTTGATGATCAAAGCACGGCCTGTGTGGCATAACTTTGTGTATAACGTTGATTCGCGAGCCTCACACCCCGGCATGAGCCAGAAATGATAGAGGACCTCAGGGAGGACATGCGTTTCTTTCTAGTTAGAGGTGGTGTCAGTGCTTAAACTGGCTGACATTTATATTATTTTCACCTGTGTGGTTGTTGTTGTTGTGAGGCGCCTCAGTTATATCGGTCGATCCGGGACCGATGGAGCCATTCGTTGGCTCATTTACGCCCCAAAGGGCGGGGAAACGCAGTGTTCAGGCATTTTAATCAACATCAGTGGACAAGCCCTGACGATCCAAGGGCCACCTGTGTCTGGTTCCTGAGGCTCGGGCTAGAGAGTCTCGAATTCGGTAAGTACTATCTATTACCTTGGTTCATGACGGAAATCCAATTTCCAAATACGTGACTATGCGGTTTTGATTGTATACCTATATATGGCGACATAGTGGTATGGGGCATTAATGTCGTCTATGATTGATACTTATGATTTGAAATTGTTTTTGAAACATATAAAAACACTAGTAATAATATCAAATGCTTTTGTTTTATTCGTATCAAGCATATTTAGGCCATTATAAGGTAAAAACTCAATCCTCCAGTTTGCATTGCATTGTGTGATGGGAACTGAGTCTTATAATGGCTTCATTTTTATAAAAAAGCATTGCGATGTTTAAAAGATTTACTTGTTGTAAAGCACTGACAATCCAATGGAGTAAACCCGTTCCGCGAAAGTGGCGTGGTCCTGTGATTATCCATATTATAAAATGTGTTAAGTAGATTTCTCATACCAGTCCCATGACTGACTCGTAGTTTGTTTCACTTGCAAACTCGGGTGCCCCTTTTTCTACACGGGCAGCCTTGTATTCAGGTTTTAGCAGGCTCTTCTTGGATAGTTGGAGCTGAAGATGGATTCTATCATTTATCTCTTTTTATGCTGTTCAGCTCCTATTGTACATATTATGTTTGTTTTCCGCTGTAGACATTCATGTATAGCTGAACTGTATTTGTACTAAGTATGATCCTGTATACTGTGTAACTCTGATAATTAGGTTTATCCAGTGTATTATTTGTGCATTATCTGGTGTATTTATTTAATTCTGTTCTGCTATTGTCTGTTTATATGTTATATTCCAAAGATTACCCTTGTCGCCGTCGTACGGGGTTTTGGGGTCGTCACATATTTGTCAACATACATATATCTATATGTTAACATATCAGCCTATAGGATGAAATTCAATTTTTTTATCTCAAATATTTAAACTTTCAAACTTCCCTCCATCTTTTTCAATTAGAAATTGCCAGTTAAAATTCTAGTTATTAACTTTATCTACATACTTATTTTCTTATATGTCATTTCAAAATATATATTAAAATATATAATTTAATAAAATTATATAAACATGTTAATATGATATACAGAGTTAATATAACTTTTGATATTGTTATAATATATAAATTTATTCATCTTTTATATAGTTTAAACATGCATAGTTTAACTTGTATATTATTCTTATGATTTCATAATAATTTTGGGTTACATTATCACAAATACTATTTGTAACTTAATATTCATTTTGACTTCCTATTAAAATTTATAAAACTTGTATATTTAACTTAATATAATGAAATATGTATACATGATTTCTTTGATTAATTTAAATATAAGAAGTTTTATAGATTACTTTATAATGTTTCCTTCTAAAGCATAAATGGTTTTTTGGCAAATAAATAGGTTTTGATTTCTAAAAGTTTCAATTTAAAATTGATTTGTATCAAAATATTAATGAATATCTCATAAATTAAATTTTAAGTTCTTTTTAAATTAGTTTTATATACTTATGGATATATTTTATATAACTCACTTTATATTATACAAATCTTATATTCTCTTTTGAAAGATCTTCAATTCTTACAATATTTACCCTACTAATATTATTTAACTTCATGATTTTTTCTGAATATTTTACTACTTATCATGTATATTGTTTTTAATTAAACTCTTATCTTTATTATGCTTTTAATCAAATTCATTAATATAAGTCCAGAAATTAACATTATCTTTGTTTGATTCAAATAATTCATAATAGTTAAATAGTACTTTGAATATATGTTACCTAAATAGATATAATTATCAAATCATTCTGCGTACTATCATTACACATCTTATTTCATATCATACATCATTATTAGAGTACATCTTAAATTAAAATCATTCACATGCAAGTTGCATTTCATTCAATATATCACTTCATATAATTTTGTATATGTCATACTGCATTATTACCAATACACTGCACTTACATACTAATCTTTAACTCCACATATAACAAGTATACTAAATTAAGAATTATTGTCTTATAAATACATAGGATTATTAAACATATAACATATGTACTTTGTTTTGGTTAACTTGATTGACTTGTTTGACTTGGTTGAATTGATTGAATTTATTGGATTGATTGATTTGTTTGGTTTATTTGGTTTGTTTGACTTGAATAACTTGATTGACTTAATTAAATTTCATTAGTGGTTGATAGGTTGTTATAAAAATACTTATTTTGAGGATATCTTAGTCTAAATTAAGGTTTTATTATAATTTTAAGGAATTAGAGTTTAGGATAGGTTTAGTCTTGTATTAAATTAAGGTTTTTTTTTAGAGTTTCTAAGGATTAGTTGAAGGTTCTAGAGTACTTTGGTTGATTAGATTGATTGTTTGAATTGCTTGAGTTGTTTGCTTGAATTGTTTGTTTGAATTGTTTGTTTAAATTACTTGTTTGGATTAATTTACTTGTATGAATTGATTGGTTTGCTTAGTTTATTATCTTTCTATTAGACTAGTATAGTAATAGATTTAGAGGGAGTTATAGAAATTTATATAGAATTATATATTAAGGAAAAGTTATAGATTTAAGGATTGATAGATTTGATTCAGGGGGAGTATTCTACTTAGAATTAGTTAATAGATTAAGGGGAGTATCATTATTAGGTTAGTTGCTTAAGTTTTATTCAGAAAGTTAAACAATTTAGGGGGAGTTTCTTTAGGATTTCTTTTTGATAATGCTAAAAGTGGAGAAATTATGAAATATAGGCATAGTTTATATAAAAGTTATAGATAGGGGGAGTATAAAAGGAACATCATTAAACAAGTATATACAGGTATGATAGTTTATAAACTAAGGTTGTCATTATCAAAAAGGGGGAGATTGTTGGAGAATGGAGTTTTGATGACAACAACCTTATTTCAATTATCATTGATTATAAAATATATGCTAACACTTTTTGTGCAGAATATATATATATACACATACATACATATGCAGGATTTGTATACAGAAATTAATACTGAAGACTGTACAATTTGAGAGCTTTTAAAGATTCAAAATTCAGAGTAGATTCAAGACTCATGAATAATCACGATTTCAAGAGTTCAAGAGTTCAAGATTAATATAATTATAGAGTCGAGATTTTGTATGACTCTAAATATCACTCCAGGTTCAAATCCAAATTCAAATTCTGATTTTTTAATTCTTTTCTCAATCCTCTCTATTTTATTTTTCTACTTTATTCTCAATCCTCTCTATTTTGTTTTTCTATTTTATTCTATTATTCTTCTTCTTTGTTTTTCAAACTTAAGTTTTTATATATACTTTATTTATATTGTATATAGTTTAAAACCTTATAATTTTATAAATATATTTATATTGTTCAAAAATATGTTTTCATATGTTTATCTATCATATAATATTGAATTACAACATTAGAATTTTATCCACGAATTTCCAAAATTAATTTTATATCAAAATACTTGAAAAATGCTTTGAAAATAAAATTTACACATGGCTATGTCGACGTAGCAAAATATGTATGTCGACAAGTAACGACTATTTTTCTAAAATTGAAGGGAAGGTCCTTTTCACTATTTGAAACGCTTTAGAACCGTTGCAACCCTTCATACCCTATAAAAAGAGGTTAAAACCGAATTTTCTAACATCTCTTCTTTTCCATCTTCATCCTCTTTCATCCTACCATTATTCTTAATCATTTTTATGGTTTTTACACTTTTACTCTACCGAATTTAATTTTGTTTTGATAAAACTTCTTCTTTCTACACTCTCTACTCTCTGAATCAAGTGCTATGAAGAATTATAGGGCTGTTTTGTAATTGGTTGGGTTGAATAAACCTTGTTGTGAGTCAAAGATGAGTCGGTGTGTCCTTGTGAGCCATGAAATCAAGGAAATAGGAGTCGGTGTGTTCTTGTGAGCCGTAAAATCAAGAAAATAGGAATCAATGTCTCCTTATGAGCCGTGAAATCAAGGAGGGTGTAATTGACTATTGAAAGAGTAATAAAACTCTGCACAACCAAGTGTTGTGTGGGACTGGACGTAGGAGTAATCAGAACCAGTATAAAATCTGGTGTGTTCTTTCCTTTTCTACATTTTTGATTTTGTTTATTTTTCCTCTGTGTTTGAATCTTTGTTTGCGGTGTTCGATTCATCCCATAGTTCTCTCTAGTTTTTAGTTTTGTTTAAGTTTCTACAAACACTATTCACTCCACTCTAGTGTTTGCTTTGCCTAAACGATCCATTCCGCAGTCCCTAACAAGTTGGTGAAATCCCGTCGCCAAATCCATTCGGGAAAACACTTTGGATTCGTGAAGTTGATCAAACAAGTCATGGATTCTCGGCTATGGATATTTATTCTTTTTGGTCACCTTGTTCAACACATGATAATCCACACACAATTGTAATGATTTATCAGCCTTAATCGCAAACACAACCAGTGCACCCCACTCGGATACGCTTCTTCGAATAAATCCTTTTCCCAAAAGGTCATTCACTTGCATCTTTAACTCTCCTTGTTCCCTCGGCGTCATCCGCCTAAGGCGCATTACTGTAGATCTGGCCTCATCCACTAAATCTGTTTGAAACTCAATTTCCCATTGCAGTGGCAGTCTTTTGACCTCATCAAAGATATAGAAAACTCTCTAAAGATTGGCATTGATGATGATCCATCCTTTGGAATCGCAAGAGAATATAAAAAGATGATTAGGACCCCATCCTCACGCAAGCAGCATATCACAACTATTCGCCCTTCCATGTCCCCTATTGCCACCTCGAGTCTCTCGCAATCTACTATAGTTGCGTATCTCTTGAGCCAATCCATATCCAAGATGATCCCAAACCCAATGAAGTTCAAAACAAAACAATAACACATAAAATAGCAACCATGACTTGACAAAACCTTACGAGGACAAAGCATACAAAGGCTAGACGGACCCGCTACTGGGTTAGTCACAACCAATGGTCTATCAGCAATGTAACAACCCACAAACTCTGAACCAATTTAAAAATTTTATTTTAGAAAATTTTAATGAATTTGGAGAATATAAAATAATTTATTTAAATAGTAATGGCTAAAAAATTTATTTTAATAAATTTTAAATAGAAAATGCGTCAAAAATATATATATATATATAAAGAATATATGTCCAAAATTAAATATTGAGATGTCAGAATAGATAAATTTAATGCACATTTATTGTCTCACTGACATTATTATTTTTTATTATTTTTATATAATAGCTAGAACGTTTCATTCAATTTAAATGCATGACATTAATTTTAGTTTCCTTTTCCTTTTCAATCCGACGTACTTTTTTTAAAAAAGGTAATTATGAAATAATAAAGATATGATTTTGCCAGTAATGTAATGAGGTTACATGAAATTAAAATGTAATAAAAATGTAAAGGTATGATGCAATTAAAACACAATGCATATAAATTACCTAATAATATGGAAAGGAATATTAGTATTGGGGTCAGAAGAAATGTAGGAATTGACATTTATTTCAAACGCAAATCACAAAGAGATAGTTCTAGTCATTTATTTTCGCTATAATATAAAATGGTTAAAATTAATATATATAGAATGATAAGAGATAAATATGGGTACTAAGTGCATTAACTCACAAACATACATACTTTATTCATCCAAAACATGTATAATAAAGGCTAGTTATCATTACTAAATAGGTAAAGGTTTCAGTTAGGTTGGAATTTGAAATGTCCCTCATTTATTACTACTGCATATAATAAAAGGAATATTAACAATTATAACGTGTAGATTTGAGAGAAGTAAATGTACTAATAAATTAGTATGGAATTAGTGTGTTTAGCTATATATAATTTTATTCTTTGTTTGTTCATGCTCCTTTGTATTTATGCCTAACATTCTGCCCTTCGATTACATTACTTGTATTTGACAAATTTTAGTAGTTTAATTTTGCTGTCTTACTTAACATATCTATCTATTTCAACTCAAATCTATTTGTGATGTAAACCATTGTATTTACTGGTTTTATATTAGAAACATCTATTTTTAACATAGTATTTACTCTGGAATTGAAAATACTTCTGAAAAATTATTTTTCTAATGTAATGTTCTAGCATAATTTACATCATTAACAAGTTTGAATATTCAATATCAGAATTCTTTAATGATAAGAATATTTCTTAAATATAATACTTTCCCTAGTAGTTTTAACTATAATGTTCATTAATGTGGAAAGTTGCAACAAGTTTTCAATGCGTTTTCCCTTCCTTATTTCAAGCGCATGCATCCATGCTATATATTTTGTGTCATTTTATAAACATAAATAAAAAGATTTTTTTTTTTTTTGCAATTAAATTGAATGTAGTAAATGGTAATATGAGATTATAACTATAGCAAATGTGAACGTGATTTGAAATTCAAAAGGTTACAGTCAATTTGAACATAATAAGTGTTTTCAACTTTAAAGGAAAGTAAATGGAAATTTAATTTGAGAAAAATTAAACATACAAGGGGGAAATTTCCTCTCCACTATAAAATATCCTATACACTCTAAACCTAATTCTAATTGCCCAGTCGCCACTCTTATTCCTCAATGGCCATGAACCTCCGATTCAAATTCATCAATTTCTTTTTATCCACTACGAATTAAAATATAAAAAGGGAATCGAAGAGATTCTTCCACTCTTCGATTTTATACCACTATGGTCGCTTCTCGTTCAAAGTTTGCGGAGTTCTCAACACTCAAAGGCGCTGCATTTACACGCTTTTCTAGTCCGATGAGGGTGCAAGTTGCAAGCTTTTTGGGGAGGTGGTGAAGCTCGCCGAGGCACGCGTTGTAGTGGTGGACGATGGCGGTCCGATGGTGGAGTTGGTGGTGCGTTCTAAAACGAGGTAAGATCTCTAAAATTCAATTTTAAATTTAGAAAATATATTTGTGGTAAAAAAAACCATGGTGATCGCGACGAATTGATTGAATTATTGTGGTTATGAATGGTTGATATTGGTTGCGACGAAATCAATTGCGTTTGTGGTGAATTCACATGTTGTGAAAATGGATTGAATTGTGTAGATCTAGAACTTGCTTATTCATTTAAACTTGCTTATAGAATAAAAACCATGTTTTTTTATTGTATTTATGTAGTTGAAATAATCATGCCAATGATAGGAATTGTTTTACAATAATAATATTATTTTTATTGTAATACGTATATGTTAGAATTTGTTGAACAATAAAAATCATTTTTTTGTGTATTCAGGTCATGAAAATGATTTAAATGTTAAGTAGATTATTAACGCAATAAAAATCATATTTTAATTATGTATTTATGTCATAAAAATGATTCACATGTTAGTATATTATTAACGCAACAAAAATCATATTTTTTCTATGTTTATGTCATTAAAATGTTAATATATCATGTAATATATTACTAGTGCAAGAGAAATCATATTTTTATTGTATGTTTGTTTTATAAAAATGTTCACTAGTTACTAAAATTGTTGTATGATAAGAATTCACATTTTTATCATAGTTTATGCCATTAAAAATGTTCATAAGCCATTGAAAATGTTGTATGATAAAAATTCACATTTTTATCATATGTTTATGTTGTGAAAAATGTTCGTAAGTTATTAAAAATATTTAAACATGAAAATTCACATTTTTATTGCATGTTCACTTCATTAAAAATGTGCATTTGTCATATAATATGTTAATACAATAAAAATCATATATTTATTATATGATTGGTTCATAAAAGGATCGTGTTTAAAATAAAGCGTTAAAACCTGAAATGTTACATTTTCATTGCATGTTTGATTCACTAAAAAGAAGCATGTTTTAAATAAAAACATGAATTAAAAAATTACCCTTTTATTTGCATTTAGATGTAAATAAAAGATAGTATTTAAAAGTTACATTTTTTTCATTTTAGTTGTAGTGAAATGTTAAAAATAAGCATTTATTGTCATTAACATACATAGAAAATTATTTATAAATAAAATAAGCATTTATTGTCTTTAACATACATAGAAAATTGTTTATAAATAAAATAAGCATTTATTGTCATTAACATACATAGAAAATTGTTTATAAATAAAATAAGTATTTATGTGTCATTAACATACATAGGAAATTGTTAAATATGAAATATACATTTATGTATCATAAATACACATAGAAAATTGATTTCAAATAAATGACTATTTATTTGTCATTTGTATAACATAGACATTTGATTTCAAATAAATGACCATTTATTTGTCACATGAATAACATAGAAAAATTGGTTACGGTTACGAATTGGGCCAAGACACGAGGTTAAGCCCAACAAGTGGAATAAGTCTTCCCGGAACCAACCGGCATATCCAGCATCCACAAGTTGTAGGCCTAATGTGAGGGGTCTGGCCCATTATAAAACATAAATGGATGAGAAACAATTTAATATGAAGATCATTTATAATATAAAGAATATTTTGAAATAATATGCTGTAGTAAAATAATCAATTATTAATTATAATTGTACCTGGACACGAGGTTAGGTTATATTTGTGGTGGAAGTCTGCCCGGACCCGACCGACATATCCAGCAGCCACAAATATTGAACCTAATGTGAGAGGTCCAAGTGCACAAATACGAAATGGGCCATGACACGAGGTTATTCCCAACTTGTGGGATAAGTCTGCCCGGAACCGACCAACACATCCAGCATCCACAAGTCGTAGGCTTAATATGAGGGGTCTAACCCATTATAAAAAAAATATGGATAAGATAATGAATTGGGCTATTCAATCTGTTTTAAAATAGCGACGCCATTTTTTTAACCCGAACGAGTTTATCAATTTATTTTATCCATGTTATAATGAATATTAAAAGAGGAATAACTTCAAAATGAATATTTTGAAAATTATATTATTTTAATATGAGAACATTTAGAATATTTAAATTGGATTTAAATGGAAATTATCTACGGATTATTTTAATATTGGATTCTGTGATTATACGGATATTATTTTAGGAATTTGGAAGATATTTAGTATCGTTATTTTTGATATGATATCCGTTGGTTTTAGAATTTGACATTAAATATAAGTCGATATAATTCCTATTCAAAGCCTTATATTTAATATCAAGTTAGATTTTGGGTTTGTCATGAATAATGTCTTAAATAACATTATTCTTAAATCCATGTGAGTAAAGAATAATCTTTTTATTAAGATTTAAATGAGATTTCCATTTTTTTTATGAAATAAAAAGGAAATTAATTATGGGTTGTTTGTGAACAATGTAATATAAAGATTGCATTGTATACAACGTAAAAAGAATATCATTTTTATGTAATATAAAAAGATTACATTTCATTGTAAGTGAGTCAACATTAGAATTTACATTTTTGGTATAAATGAACCAGTAGAAAGGATTCATTGTTTTGATAAATTATGAATTTACATTGTTATTATATATGAAATGATCCATCATTATATATGTTTCTGATGCTGAAATGTTACACCTCCATTTACAAGTTACCCGACTTGTTTATGTGATTGGGTCGATAATTTTCACACATCGCCCAAGTGCACAAATAATTTATTATTTGTTTGTTGGTTGAAACCCCACACATGTGTTGGGATAAAAATTGACATACACTAATCCCAATGTTTATTTTTTTGTCGATCGATAGATCGAAAAGCTGCATTGAGCGTTATTATTTCATTTCAATGCTCACACAGTTATAGATTGCACACTGGATGTTAAATGGATGGTTGGATAATATTCATCATTACTGTTATGTACATTCAATGTATGAAATCCTTGTAACCAAAGTTATAAGGTAAATGTCTGAGTTGCATTCCATTTCAGGATTTCCTTTAAATAAAGAATATCTTTTAAAATAAAAACATTGTAATATAAAGATATTTTAAAATAAAGAGTATTGTATTACAAAGAATATTTTATATTAAGAATCTTTTTATATAAAGATTATTTTTAATAGTAAATATTTTAAATGATATTTAACAAAGAATAATTCTATGTCTGTCCTTGGATGGACAAAAGATAAATATATTTTATAGAAATAAACTAGTCATTAACTAGGATAATTCTTTAAGTTAAGATTTAATGAAGTCTTCTAAATTGAATAATATTTCATTGGAAGTAAATAAATGAATTAGATTTGGGTTGTCGTGAATGGTGTCTTAAATAACACTGTTCTTAAACCCCATATTAAAGAATAAAATCTTTTAATTAAGATTTTAGAGTTTCCATCGTATTAAGTAATTGAAATAAAACAATATGTGAATTGGGTTTATCGTGAAATATGTTTTAAACGACATTTGTTCTTTAACCCAATTTACATTGAAATGTGATTTAGAATTTATAAATCTTTTTATCAAGATTTAAAAAGAAGACTCCAAAGTTTAGTTTTCCAATTTAATATAAATTAAATTGGAATTGAATGGGAATTTGATTTGATAATATTCGAGACAGGCTTCTGTAAAAGAAGACTGATAATACATACGGAATTTTAAAGGCCTTGCCATTATTCCATTTATATTATTGGCCTGATACATAAATTTATATCGATTATTCATTGATTTGATTTCTGTGAAAATTCCATAATTAATGGAAGACGATTTTGGGTTTATCGTGAACAATGTTTTTAAGTGACATTGATTCTTTAACCCAAATTAAAGACAAGACTTATTTCTTAAGTTGATCATTTAATAATGATTTTGATATTAAACCCACATTGGAGTTTAATGAATCTTTAAAAAGATGGTAAAAGGTAAATTTTAAAGGATTTTATCTTTGATAAAATTAATGGGAATTTTTCTCTAATAATATGAATATTCTATTTAAAAGAATATTCCGAATTGGAATGAGACGTTGGATGTGTCTTTGTAGCATTTGACTTTTAATTATAAAATACGCGAATTATTCGGAAAGACTGGGTTTAACCCATTCCGAATATTTATCACGACGATGAAGAGTCGAAGATGAAGACGATGGTTGAAGACCGACGATCTTCACATCGAATGGATGAGGACTACTGATGCTCTGGACTGGGTCGCTCCCAGGACTGGGATAAAGTGGTAGTTGTCCGGACGTATTGTTGATTGTTCGGATATGCGAGGTATAATGCCTCCGGTTTCATTCAGACCCAGAACGGACTTGTAAATGGATTGTGTGTCTGACATTGTATTCCTTTCTACTGTATTTGTTGAATACTACTAATTATATATTTCTGCTTGGTGGTGAAGAATTTATTCTTTACTTATCACCCTTCTCTAAGACGTATGAGCTTAGAGTTATATATATACTGGTAGATGATCAGTGATATGGTAGGGTCTGACAATGTGGCATGCTAAGTTGCAAATGATAAAGGCTCTTGTTGAAAAGCAGGCCTTGTGGTTGATGATCAAAGCATAGCCTATTTAGGCATAGCTTTGTGTATATCGTGACTTCGCGAGCCTCACACACCGGTTGAGTCTAAAACGGGAGAAGGGAACGCAGGGAGTGCATACGTTTCTTTCTAGCTAGAAGTGGTGTCAGTGCTTAAACTGGTTGACATTTGCTTATGTGGTTGATGGAATTTTTGCGAGGCCTCGGTTTATTCTTATCGGTCGCCCACGGCCGATTTGTAGGTCTAATAGGATCGGAGAGCATGTGTTCAGGCGTAACTAATCCACTAAGGTATTTGTGGACCGGCCCTGCTGTATCCAAGGGTTCGCCAGCGTTCGAATCCTAAAACATTGCTAGAGTGTCTCGAATCAGTCAGGAGCTCCTCCTTAGCCTTGACTCATGATGGAAACCCAATTTCCAATACGCCCTTGCGGTTTTGATTGTATAACTAGTATGGCGACATAGTAGATGGTAGCTATGCCGTCTAGGATTTATATTATATTTGAATGTTTTAAATCTGCATATACACACTAATAATAATATTGTTTTACGTACAAGCATCTTTTGACCATTATAAGGTAAAACCCTATCCTTCGGTTTGCGTTGCATTGTGTGATGGGACCTTGTTCTTATAACGGTTTCAATTTTCTAAAAAGCATTTCGTTATTTGACGATTTACTTATTTTATGCACTGGCAATCCAACGGAGTAAACCCATTCCGCGTTAGCGGCGTGGTCCTGTGATTAGCCTTCTTATTAGATAAGTTAGGTTAGATTTCTCACACCAGTCCCACGACTGACTTGTAGTTTGTTTCACTTTGCAATCTCAGGTGCCCTCTTTTCCACATGGGAAGTCGAGTAGCTCTTTGCAGATATATTAAGCAGGATCCTGGATTGAAGTCTGAAGCCGGGTCCAGAATATTGATAGCCTTCCGCTGAGTTTAGTTCCACTGCATTGTATTACTTTTGTTGTAATTTATCTTCCGTTGTAATTTGTACCAATGTACTCTGATATATTCTGTACTCTGATGTAACATTTATTATTGATGTTATAAAAGTCTGTGTTGTTGTTCTGATGAGTTGTATGCCCAGAGTTGATGCATTCGAAGATTTCCAACTTTTGGGTCACACCTGTGAGGTTTATGGTCGATTCAAAGGGTGGGGATTTCCGGGTCATCACAAGCAATCTCAAGTTCTAAACCTAACTTGCAAACAAGTTCATTACAGATAAAATAATGCGATGCTCTAGTATCAAACAAAACTCAAACTAGAACACCTTAGACAAAAAGTTTACCTTGCACAACAACACCCTTTCCTTTTTCCACAGCAGTCGGGCCTCTCGAAGATGACAGCATAACATCTAATGTATTCACAACTTGCTTGTACCTTAGCGGTTTAAGGAAGTTCTTCCTCAAATGTTCAGGCTTATTGCAGTTAAAATAATTCCTATCTGCCTTAGGAGCCTAACAATCCTAGGAATAATGTCCCTTTTCATGGAATTTAAAACATGTAACCTCACCCTTAGGTTTCTTTTGGTTACTCTTCCCTTGTTGTTGTTGCTTTCTCTTTCATTCCACGTTTTCTTATTCTCGTCACATTGCTGTGGTCATAACCCCTCCTTACCATCAACAACATTCTTTGCTTTACTCGAGAGCAAACTCTCTTTCCTCAATGCCTTCTTGACTAGCTTCTCATATGGATCTTTGATATGATCCTCTAGCTGCTTCCTAAGGCACTCGTCCAAACTTATGATAAACTTCTCATTCTTTTTGATAAGGATTCTCAATATATGAACGAGAATACTTCGATAAAGCTTCGAACTATTAGGGAATGCAGATCTTAAGGCAAAACTAACAATAGAGAGGGGGTGAATATTGTTTTCAAGGAATTTAAGAAAATTAAAAACCTATATGATCTACTATATGAATCACACACCAGAGAGATGATCACAGACACAAAATCAATCACAAACACAGAAATAAACAAAAATAAAATGTAGAAAAGGAAAGAACACACTGGATTTTATGCTGGTTCATATTACTTCTACGTCCAGTTCCACACAACGCTGGATTGCACAGAGTTTTATTACTATATCAATATCCATGTACAATCCCCTTGATTTCACGGCTACAAGTTTAACACCACTCCAAACACCCTTGATTTCATGGCTAAAAGGTTAACACTACTCCCTTTTCTTGATTTCTGGGCTACAAGGAACAAACCCTTTCCCAAACAATCCCAAATGATTACAAAAGCCCTATAACTCTTTGATAATAAGTCAATTCAAAGAGTAACGAGTAGAGAGTGAGAAGAGAAGAAGTTTTATGTAATTAGAATTGAAACCAACAGAGTAAAAGTGTAAAAATCAATAAAATATGATATAATAATCGAGGAGTGAAAAGGGCGAAGATGGAGAATAATTAAAAATTCGAATCCAACCCCTATTTATAAGATTTGAACGGTAGCAACGCTTCTGAAACGATGCAAATAGTGAAAAGACACTTCCTTTCAAAATTGAAAAAGTGACACTTGTAAGTCGACACATACATATATGTATGTCGACATATGTGTATTAAAAATTTGAATTTTGAATATTTTCAAGTGTTTAACTACATGTATAATTATGGAAATTCTTGAATTAAAGCATAGTGATATAAATGAGTATTATAAAGTATAAAATCATATGAAAACATAAATATATATTATATAAACATATTTATAAAATTATAAGGTTTAAAACTATATAAATACAAAATTATAAAAGTATAACATTGTACAAATATATATAAACTTATATAATATTTGAAACATATATTTGAAATCAAAAGTAAGATAGAAAAACTATTTGAAATTTGAATTTTGAAAATCAGAATTTGAAATTTGAATTTTGAAAATCAGAATTTGAAATTTGAAAATCAGAATTTGAAATAAAGAATTTGAATTTGAACCTAGAGTGCTAGTCAAAGTCTTACAAATAAACTGGACTCTATTACTATGTTTGTCTTGAACTCTTGAACTCTTGATTTCTTGATTACTCATGAGTCTTGAATCTTCTCTAAATTGTAAATCTCTAAAACTTACAGTCTTCAGTATTAATTCATGTATAGAAATCCTGCATACGTGTATATATGTATATATATATATATTCTAGATAGAGATGTTAGTATATATTTTGTAATTAATTAATATTGAAATAAGTTTGTTGTCATTAAAACTCCATTCTCCAACGATCTACCCCTTTTTGATGGTGACAACCTTAGCTTATATAATATTCATACCTGTTCATACTTGTTGATGCTGATCTTTCTAATACTCCCCCCGTCAATATGAATCCTTTATACTCTACTTAGACTAAGTCTATATTTTATATTTTCTCCCCCTTTGGCATTATCAAAAAGAAATTCTAACAATACTCTCCCTAAATCCTATATCTATCTATATATATCGTATGATTATTCTATACTGAAGTACTAAGATATATATTTATATATGTATGTATGTATGTATGTATGTATGTATGTGTATGTTTGTGTATAACTCCCCCTAAATTTAAGCCTAAATTACACTAAGTACATAAACAAATTAATCCAAATATAATGATTACATATGTTTAATATTATGTATATAAGTTTCCAGTTCAATCAATCCAAGCAATATTTACACATGTTTTAATATATACAGGTTATAAGTCAAGTAATTCAAATCAATCAATACATAAGTTCAAACAAATAAAATCATACCAAACAATTAAACGTTTTGTGGAACTTCCACACATCCATCTCCTCCAAAGAGTGGATCCTTCTTGATGACCTCCCTGTAACGACCCGAACTTCCCTGGTCTCCGAAGAGAAAGAGAAAGAACGAATTGTTTTGAGAACACGACAAAATAGAACGCAGACGGGAGAACATTTCATTGTATATTACAACAATTCCATCAGAATACAAGAATATAACGAGTATAAACAAATATTACACAGAAATATCAGAGATTTAAAGTACATTTAAATACATCGCAGCGAAAATAATACAATACACAACTGAAGGAGATATATGGATACAAAGCTTTCCGGATATCGTTCCAGCTGCAAATCAGGATCCTGTGAATATAAATCTGCAAAACCAAAACTACTAGCTGCCCGTGTCAAAATAAGGGCACCTAGAGTTTAGGTTAAAACAATAAACTCCAGGTCAGTCATGAGACTGGTGTGAGAACTAAAACATTTATTTAAAACTTTACTTTAAATCGGATATATCAAGGGACCACGCCACTAATGCAGAACGGGTTTCCTCCCAAGAATACCAGTGCATAAAACAAACAGCGCAATGCTAAATAAAGAAAAATGAAGCTATTATAAGACCAAGTTCCCATCACACAATGCAACGCAAGCCAGAATATATGGTTTTTACCTTATAATAGCTAAGAATGCTTGATACATTTAAAACAAATCATTTGATACTATTATAAGTGCATAGTGTATAAAACAACTTCAAATCATAAGTATCAATCATAGACGGCATAAGCGCCCCATCCAACTATGTCGCCATACTAGGCTGTACAAATAAAATTGCAAATGTCAAGTATTTGGAAATTGGATTTCCATCTATGAACCGAGGCAAAAGATAGTCCTCTACCGATTCGAGACAATCTAGCCCATGTCTCAGGACCCAGACTCAGGTGGGCCCTTGGAGCGACAGGGCCGGTCCACCGATGTGGATTAAAATGCCTGAACAATATGTCTCTCTGCCCTGTGGGGCGTAAATGAGCCAACGAATGACTCCATCGGACCCGGATCGTCCGATCAAGTCGAGGCGCCTCGCAACAGCAACAACCACATAAGTCAAACTCGTCAGGGCGTGTAAAACCAACGACGCCACTTCTAGCTAGAAAGAAACGCATGCCCTCCCTGAGGTCCTTCTCCCGTTTCTGGTTCATACCGGGTGTGAAACTCGTGAGGTAAACGTTACACAAAGATACGCCACAAAGGCCGTGCTTCGATCATCAACCTCAAGACTTTGCCTTTCAACAGAAGCCTTGATCATTCGCCACTTAGGCATGCCACACAGGCAATTCACTCTATGCGTTTGATATCCATCAATATATAACCCCTGAGCTCGTACGTCTCAGAGAGGGGCGTTAAGCAAGAGAATAAATTCTCCGCCGCCAAACAGCTATATATTTAATAGAAATCAATCACACAGACTGAAATCCAATGTCAGACACACAGTCCATTTACAAGTTCGTTCTGGGACTGAACGAAACCGGAGGCACCTAGTACCCCGCATATCCATCGATCCCCAAATACGTCTAGACGATCACCAACCGTTTCCATCTTCTTGGGTGTACATGCCAATCAAGATTATCAGTAATCACCCAAACGATGTGGAGACCTCCGGTCTTCGACCACCGTCTTCATCTTCGACTTATCGTCGTATCAGTTATCCAGAATGGGATAAATCCGGTCTTTCCGAATAACTCGCGTATAAAATAAACATGTGTTACACAAACACAACATACGCCTCATTCCAATTCATCGGTCACTAACCGTAAATTAATCAAGAGAATAATCCCCCAAAATATTAACCCCGACGGCCGAAACCAACATCAGATCAATATCCAGAAAACCATTCTGCTTACCTAATCGACAGTTAGTTTCTAAATTTCACATTCATAGGGAAAGGTTCCCATTAATTTTATCAAAGATAAATCCTATAAATTTATTCTTTAATCTACTTTTGAATATCAATTCAAACTAGTTGGGATTAGCGAACCTTACCGAAGTAATCATTTGTTTTAATTCCCCAATCCCTACCTATTCATCCCATGAAGTAAAACTGGTAATACTTCATATCTAACACCACGGTGTTATCGGTAAATTTAATTGCCATTTCACGTTCAAATCTAATTAAAGATTTAACTATCGCCTGGAGCAAAACTGGTGATACTCCATTCTCGATCTTTTTCAATCTAATTAAAGATTCATTAAAACTCCACTTAGCTTTAATCTTTGATTGGGTTAAAGAATCAGTGTCATTTAAAACACGGTTCACGATAAACCCAAAATCACATCACATTTCAATCAGTCCCTAACTGTAAATTAGTAAGTGAGCAGTTCCCTAAGTATTAACCCCGAAGGCCGAAACCAACATCAGATCAATACCTCTGGAACCATTCAACTTAACTAATCTCTAGTGAGTTTATGATTTTCTTAACTCCTTTGGGTCTAAGAACACTATTATTGAAGATACCGTTCACGACAACCCAAAATCACATTTCATTAATTATCAGGTTAAAGAACAAGTGTTATATAAAACACTGTTCACGATAAACCCAAGAATCAATTCGAATTCAATTCCAATTAAATATTATTTAATTGGCACACTTCATTAAATCTAACTAAAAAGATTTAATCATTTTCTCAACTGGGCTAAAGAATAGTGTTAATAAAGACACCATTCAACTGGGCTTAAGAACGGTGGGTATTACCTGCTGCTTGGGGGATGAAGGGATGGTTGCAAAGCCTACCGGATTTCGCCGGCCGTCACACTCCCAGTCTTCATCTTCTTCTGTGGGTGTTGCTTTAGCGAGATTATTTTCTTCATCTCTGAAAAGAGAAGAGATTAGCCAACAGATGACAACAAAGTGCTTCTCTTGTTGCTCTACCATTTTGATTTGACTTAATTCAAGATGACGCTGGTTTCTTAGTACTATGGATAGGATTATCTTGAAGGAATTCAAAGCCTCTTCAATATTTTCACTCAAGTTATGAATTGGATTTGCCATAGTTTTGATAATTCTTGATTAAGAATTGATTAGAGAGGAAGTAGGAATGATATAATGAATTTTTCTGGAAGAAATATGTTTAAATAGGGTCTGGAATTCATTGGATTTGAATGGACATGAGTTAGTTATTTAATTTTAAATTTTGAATAATTTTGAAAAACTGGCAGTTAGATGTTAACATAAGCATTTATGTATGTCGACATACATAAGATTTTTTTTTTTTTTGAAAATTTTCAATTTTGAGTCATTTGTTATTATATTATACTAATATATTTAATTCTAATGTTTTTACAGTAACTTAAAGATGGTTTTGACATAAATAAAACTCCATTAATTTCAACTTGAAATCAAAATACATTCACCTAATTAACACTAAATACGAGATTCGAAAGCAAATACAAGCAAATATTAAAGAAAATTTAAACTAGATAGGCTAGATTTCAGTGGATGATGAGAAAGATGAAATTCCAAGTTTTCTTCCCATTTTTCCAATTAACTTAGACATTTTGTTAAGAGTCTTTTTGAGCTTCTTTTGGTTCTCGGCTAATTTCACTTGATTTTGAACAAATGTCTCCTTGGAAATGGTTCTAGTGTTGATTGGACACTCAACACTTTCCAAAGAAGTTTCTTCGTCTTCGATATCCATGGGCTCTTGTTCTTGTTGCATTCAAGATTGTTTGTCTTCGAATGTCTCGTAAGGTTTGAAAGTGAGTGGGATTTGCATAGAGTGTATATTTGTGGAGTCAAACACCTTTCTTGATACAGATTCCTGTCCCTTGAAATCAACTCCAAAATATTTGAAGTTACGACTGAGATAAACTCTATAAATACAGTGTTTTCATGAGTTGACATTTATTTAGGCCTGAGTTCTTTTAAGATCATATCGGCCCAATTGATGGCATATCCACCAATAGTAGCAAAGAGTGCTTTTGGACTTTGAGAGTTGGGTCATTGAAGTTTTCGGAGCGAGGAGTGATGGTATGTTGAAGGAGGAGGTTTACAATTCTTGTTTCTGGGCGGAAAAAGCGATTTTTGAATTCCATGTGATCATCACTTTCAAATATATGGTGATAGGTTTCCGAATCCGTTTCTTCGATTTTGAATTTCGAAAAATCTAAGCCTGTACTTTTGCAATTTAGGATATTGCCCAAAATTTCACAATCTAGAATGATTTGTGTGCCTTTTACGCTACTCCAAATTTGGTTTTCACCTCCTTCATAAAAGCCACGATTGAGATTTGCATAAAACATTTTGACGAGTTTCGGGTAATATAATTCATCGTTATCTTGAGCATCAATCAAGCTCAATACTTCATTGTGACTAAAAAGACAAATAAAATCGTAGGATGGAAAGTCTCCAAAGACGGCGAAAGCACCTATATTAAATTTTGCATTTGCTACATAGTCAACATAGGTTTTGATTTCT
Organism: Allium sativum; assembly: GCA_030737875.1. Lineage (NCBI taxonomy): Eukaryota > Viridiplantae > Streptophyta > Magnoliopsida > Asparagales > Amaryllidaceae > Allium > Allium sativum. Next base: position 492,543,576 of record CM060918.1, on the reverse strand, counting down.
TCTTTATCATTGTAGAGTATCCCTTGATGGTTTCGGATAATCTCACAGTTTGAGTATTGCTAGAAGAAGCCATTAGAGAGTTTTGAAGAGTATAGATGTGAAGAGTAATTTGAATTTTGAAAGAAAGGTAGAGAGAATAAGATTGAATAGATATATAAATAGATATGAATTGAATGGGCATAAATTTTCTGAAATCAATAACATCTTTTCACTCCTTGGGAGTTGGTGAAAAGTTGGAGGGAAGTTTGAAAGTTTAACCTTTGAAATTGAAATTTTGAATTTCATTTATAGGCCTATATGTCGACATATGGACATATGTATGTCGACACACATGCATAAATTGCAAAGGAAACATGGTTTTGTGACTTTTGGTTTTAACTTATCAATTTATATTTCAGGTTTAACTATTTCCTGAAATAATATTAACCTTAGCAAACATTTAAAGTTTATTTTATTAATATTTTGAATTTCAAAATTCAAATTTCAAATTTCAAACTTTAATTTTAAATTTCAAATTTGAATTTTAAAGTTTAAATTTCAAATTCAAAACAAAGCAAACAAGCAAGGCAAACAAAGCATCCATTCAACTAAAAAATTAAAGATTAATTAAGGCATACCCATTAAAACTGTGGACCATACCACTTTTTCATTATAGCAAATAATGAATACAAGATAACATAGGAGATAGGCCTAATGTCTATCTGCTATAGACATATTTGCCTTATTTAAGTGTAATATCCCATATTTTTACGGTATTATAAATAATTTATTAAATTATTTAAATAATGATTTGGTAATTTAAAATGGCCAGAATTAAATAATATTGAATATTTAATTAATGTAAATAATAGAACAATATATTTAAATTCCGAAATAGTCGGAAATAGTGGTATTCACAATATTGTGTGAATTGGATCATTTAAAATATATAATTCAATTAATAGTTGAATTATATTAACGAATATATTATATAAACGACAATTGAACATACAATTTATATTATAATTTTAATCGAGCCCGTAATGGCGCTGCAGTTCGTTATTTGGCGATTTGAACTGTAATAACCCGGAAAATGTGAACCAATTTAAAATTTTTAAAATTAGTTATTGTCAAAGAATTTGAATAATTGAAATAACATATTTCAATAAAATAATGAATTGGGAATAGTGAGGCAGTTTGAAAATTTGAATACAAACTTGGTCTGATTGTACCGGGTGGAGAATATAACAGATTTTAGAGAAACCAAAAATATTTAAATCTGTTTATGAATACCTTTCTAATAAATCTGAAAAATTGAAGTTTCATAACGGGAATCAAAAGTTATGGCCAAATGAATTTTCAGAAAGGTCGCTATATAGCATATATAGCCCTTGAAAATAGATATTTTGCATACGACCTCGGAATTCGACGAAACCACTTTTGTTGGGTCCGGGACATCAAACTATTGCTAAGTTTCAAATTTCATAATTTTTAAAGCTAGTATGTGAGCGAGGCAAAGGAAAATGTGATTGGTCAATTTCTGTTAAAATGGGTCGACCTGAAAAGGGACATTTTGCATATGAGCTCAGAATTCGACGAAACTGGTTTTGTTGGGACCGTATCGTCAAAACAAAGCTAGATTTATTTTTCTAGAATTTTTCGATTCAGTTTGTGGCCCTGGCAAATTGAAATGTATGTTCAATTGAATATAAAATGTTTTATACTTTAATTTGAAAAATAACTGACTATAACAGTCGAATTGGCCAACGAAACATATCCCATTGTGTCCGGAATGGGTTATTTAGCTAGGGGAGACAGTCGTTGGGTTTAAATTGGTGTACGTTGGCTAGAAAGGATATTATAGGAATTTAAAAATATAATATATTAGAAAATATCTACCATTTTCTCTCACATCAAAAATCTGGTCAACCCCTCAGAAACGAATGACGATAATCGTTCACACCTTTCCATCGAGTTCGCCGCCACCACAGTCAATTTCGCCGCCGCCCCCTGTTGGCAATTCCGATCGTCTTCCTCCCCTCTTCAAATCAAACCCAGCCTCGTCAGAAACCATCACCGATCGACGTCGAATTTCGTCGAGGAAGTTCACATCTTTCCGCCGCCGCCGATCGTCGCTGGAGCCACCGAGTTCGCTGCCACCACCGTCGATAGGAAGCCTGTTCGTAGCTCTTCGATGTCGTATGGTCTGATCGAGACGGAACAACATGGATTGTTCGAGAATCAAAGACCTAGTTTTGATGATTTGCAAAAACATCTGCTTTGAAATTTCTAAATTCAAAATAACACTTTTAAGTGTTGCAAAACTTTAAAAAATCATATCTTTTTAGTGTGTTAACGAAATTCGATGAAACAGGAAACATCGGGACCGCAGGGAGGCTCTCTACCATCTAGCAGAAGCCGCAGATTTTTCTGATCTTCCTATTATTTTTAGCACTTCAAAAACCAATGTGAGGAATTTAAATTAAATTGTGTGAATGGAATCATGTTGTATAAAATATATAAGCGAAGTGTAAATTATATAAGCATTGTATACCTCATGTACATGTGTTGTATAAGTTATATTAGCGATGTATAAATTATACAAGCGTTGTATGAAACATATATGCTTGAATTGTGATGAAATGCAAGTGAATTATAGAAATAATGTATATATATATATATACACTCCCCTCGTCCACAGACCATGGACGATATTTATTGCTTGTGATTTGCGTGATATTATATGACATGACGAATGGTTGGAAATAATTGTTTGTGGTTGATATTGTGGTTGAAAAATACCTTTGTGGTTGAAAAATACCCTCTTGTGGTTGAAACAAATTAGAATAGGATTGTGGAAATGAAAATAAAACATGCCGCCTGCGTGCGAACTAGATGCATGATCCCTATTGTCAAAAGCCGCGAGGTTTTAAGGTAGAGCGAGGAGCCGTACTAGGGACGGTCCCGGTTTTAACTACCCTGCCGTTATGCTGTCGAAATTTTCTGAAATATTCTTGTGTTAGAATAATTTTCATTTGTTGAAATTAATTACATATGTTAAAACCAATATTCATGTGTTGAATTGAAATTCATTCGTTGAATCGAAATTCATGTGTTGAATATTATTCGAATTGTAAACAAATAGATTTAACGATAAAAATCACATTTTTAGGTATATACAAACTATAGAGAATATTCATGTGTTGAATTGAAATTCATTCGTTGAATCGAAATTCATGTGTTGAATATTATTCGAATTGTAAACAAATAGAATTAACGATAAAAATCACATTTTTAGGTATATACAAACTATAGAGAATATTCATGTGTTGAATTGAAATTCGTTCGTCGAGTTGAAATTCATGTGTTGAATATTATTCGAATTTTAAACAAATAGCTTTAGCGATAAAAATCACATTTTTAGGTATATACAAACGATAGAGAATATTCATGTGTTGAATTGAAATTCATTCGTTGAATCGAAATTCATGTGTTGAATATTATTCGAATTGTAAACAAATAGATTTAACGATAAAAATCACATTTTCATATATATACAACTATAGAGAATATTCATGTGTTGAATTGAAATTCGTTCGTCGAGTTGAAATTCATGTGTTGAATATTATTCGAATTTTAAACAAATAGCTTTAGCGATAAAAATCACATTTTTAGGTATATACAAATGATAGAGAATATTCATGTGTTGAATTGAAATTCATTCGTTTAATCGAAATTCATGTGTTGAATATTATTCGAATTGTAAACAAATAGATTTAACGATAAAAATCACATTTTTATATATATACAACTATAGAGAATATTCATGTGTTGAATTGAAATTCGTTCGTCGAGTTGAAATTCATGACTTGAATATTATTCGAATTTTAAACAAATAGCTTTAACGATAAAAATCACATTTTTATATATATACAAACTATAGAGGATATTCATGTGTTGAATTGAAATTCATTCGTTGAATTGAATTTCATGTGTTGAATGTTATCGTATTTTAAAATAAAATGAATAGATAATAAAAACTACATTTTTATTGTGAATATGAAGTGTTAAAAACATTCACGTGTTGCATAAATATTTTTGATGATAAAAATATTTCTTTTATCATGTATACGCTTTGATAAAAATACACACGTGTTGAAATAAATATTAGTTCGTTAGAAATGTTATTATTAGCTTTGTTCTGCATATATATACATGTGTCGAACAGGAAAATGGATTAGCTGTAGAGTAAAGAAATTATTTGCGTGCCCGACAAATAGGTAAGCCTTGATGAGTTGGATGCGCAATTTTATTTTTATATCAACTCCTGTGAATGCCATTGGATGCGGAGTGCTGGTTATTCTGTGTGAAATAATAAACATCGCCATAGGATAGTAACAATTAATTTTGAACTACACCACATGGCATACTCCTTGACGATAGGCATACTTCATCATATTCCACATAAGCATTTGGAGCTTGTGTGACGAGGTGGAAGATTTACCATATGAGCGAGAGGTTTGTATGGCGATGATTATATACTACAGGTTGAACTGATGACTGATATGGTCTATATAAAATATAACGATAAATTGCCAGATTAATAAAAAACCCACACGGGTCTGGAGTTGAAAATAATCACGTCTCTCTAGTCATTAGATACGGCACATGGACTATTTATTCCCACACGGGACGAGGTGACGAGGATTTATCCTCTGGAGTAATTAAAAATACACGCTCCCTCAAGCTTGACAGGGTGACGAGAATTTATTCTCTGGAGTTATTATCTATACACGCTCCCTTGTAAATACCAGAATATATCACTATAAATATGTGGATGCTTTATAGGATTTATTGGGTACCTAACACGGCCCAATAAATTTCCAAACCCCTTCCCGTACAAAGGAGGTTATGGCGAATTTTTTCGAAATATTAAGGCGTTTGTGAAATATTTGAAGTGAAAACAATATTGGAATAAATGAATGAACGATGTTGAAATAAATGAACGATGTTGAAATAAATGAATGAACGATGTTGAAATAAATGAATGAACGATGTCGAAATAAATGAATGAACTATATTTGAAATAAAGGAATGAACTATATTTATATATATATAAATATAAATAGAATTGAAAGAAATCGAAGCCGTGCAGTTCGTGTTTTGGAATCGTAATTTGAAATGATTAATACGAGAAATCCGACCATCGGATTTTCCCGAAACCGCAACCGCTGGGTTCCCCTTGGAAATATCTTTCCAACGGATCCAACCTTGTAAAAAATCCAACGGTTGGATTGTCTGGAATGTTTAATTCAAATCTTAAGAAAAACAACGCCAGAATCGTTTATATTTATATATAAATATAATTAAATTAAATCGAATAACGACGCTGCAGTTCGAATTTTGAAACCATAACTTCAAACGACTAGTGTGGAAGATCCGACCGTCGGATTTTCACGAAACTGGAACCGTTGGGTTCGCTTTGGGAATATCTTCCCAGTGATATAGACTTTGTAGAAATCAAACGGTTAGATTTTCTGATATGTGTAAAACAAATTAGGGGAAAAACAGCGCCAGTGCCATGGCACGACCTGAAACATCGTTTAATTGGATATGGCCATTTTTAAATAAATAAAAATGGCGAAAAATCGTTATAAAATATTATAAGCAACATAGATTGGAAATAAACCAATTTGGCTTGATCTGTTTGATATTTGATGGTTGTATGTGTTTGACACGAAAATTATACTAAAGAACTGAAATGTGATTGTCGAATAATATAACCACGGAAAGAATTGATTTGAATTCTAATTACGTGAATTATTTGAAAAGGCCGAGCTAACACTCATTTCAAATAATTGATCGAGCGATTCGAATTGGAAAATACAAAGACGATTCAAGACCGACGATCTTCATATCGGTTGGATGGGCGCTGCTGGGGTTCCTGACTAGAGTAGCTACCATGAAGGAACGGAAGTAGTAGCCGTCTGAACGTATGTGTTGATTGGACGGATATACGAGGAATTTGACGCCTCCGGTTTCGTTCAGACCCAGAACGGACTTGTAAATGGACTGTGTGTCTGACACTGGATTTTGTTCTATACTAATTGATCTCTGTTAAATATATATCTATTTAGCGGCGGAGAATTTATTCTTTTGCTTAACGCCCTTCTCTGAGACGTACGAGCTCAGAGGTTATATATCGATGGAAATCAGTCGTATGGAGTGGACTGCCTATGTGGCATGCCAAGGTGCTGTGATCAAGGCTTCTGTTGCAAAGCAAAGTCTTGTGTTTGATGATCAAAGCACGGTCTACGTGGCCTGGCTTTGTGTATAGCATGGATTCGCGAACCTCACACCTCGGTATGAGTTAAAAATGGGATAAGGACTGCAGGGAGAGCACGACGTTTCTTTCTAGCTATGGTGGTGTCAGTGACCTATCAGCCCTGGCATTTATATCTACTTTTCACCTATGTGGTTGTTGGAATGCGAGGCGCCTCGATTATAGGTCTGTAAGGACCGGGAAACGTGTGTTCAGGAATTGCCAATCCTCAAACGTAAGAGAGGACCGGCTCTGAAGCATCCAGGGGTTACCCAGAGTGTGTAGTCCTGAGGCATTTGCTAGAATGTCTCGAAGCGGAGAGGAGCTTGCCCCTTGCCTCGACTCATGACGGAAATCCAATTTCCAATACGAAATAACAGATTCGATTGTAGAACTAGTATGGCGACATAGTAGATGGTAGCTATGCCGCCTATGATTGATATTTATGATGCTATTCGTTTTTGAAACATATATGCACTTGTAATAATATCAAATGATTTTGCTTTACACGTATCAAGCATATTTGGCCATTATAAGGTAAAACTCTATCCTCCGGCTTGCATTGCATTGTATGATGGGACTTGAGTCTTATAGTGGCTTCATTCTTTTTAAAAGCATTGCGTTGTTTTCAAAGAATTTACTTTGTTTTAAATGCACCAGCAATCACTGGAGTAAACCCGTTCCGCGAAAGTGGTGTGGTCCTATGATTTGCTTATTACTGTTGTTTAAACTGTTAAATAGATTTCTCATACTAGTACCCATGACTGACTCGTTGTTTGTTTCACTTTGCGAATGCGGGTGCCTTTATTTTCACACGGGCAGCATAGTTCACAGGTGACAGGTTGTTTTGGCTCGGCACTGTAGTATGGAGTGCATTTTTGGCTCATGGCGAGGCTGACTTCATTGAGATGACTTTGACATTTTCCGCCATTATTGTATTTATATTATGATTCTGCCACGAGCGATGCAGACTGTTTTACTTCTAGTACTTCTTATCGTATGTATATGTACCGCCTTCGGCGATGTAGACTGATACACTTATTATGTCTCACTGCATGTATATATTCCGCCTCTGGCGATGGTGACTGATCATTTCCCTTTTATTTACTAAGTTATATCCTACGTTGTGCTATTCTGATGTTATTCATGTTATGATTCCGCTGTCATATCCATGTAAAATTATTCTATTTATTGTTTTTGCTATTATCTGTTCTCTACTATGATGTTTGATGTGTTATATTCCAATGATTATCCTTAATACCATCACACGGATTTTGGGATCGTTACATGAACTTCAACTGAATATACATAATCCGTTTTAAATCATATTTCTATGAAACAAGAAATGTTCGGAGCTGGTAAGTATATTTTTCTGATGGAAGAGAAAAACTAGGATTTCTTTATGTAGATTTTGATTTATGTCCAAATAAAATTTTCAAAAAGTCACTTTGGAATTCCTTGATATCGATATTCAAAAAGTTGAGCTTGATGAACTTGGAGAGGTGAAGATGTTGAAGTAGAAGAGGATGGAGTTTTCTGTTTTGAATTTTACTGAGTAGAAAAGGAGTTATGGGAGCATTGAGATCAACGACAATGGTGAATGGAAGAGAGTCTGTAGGGGTCAGGTATTAAGGCAGTGAAGAGAAGATTTGAGCGACATGTTGATTATTTAAAACTGATTAAGATTGAATTAGTTAATTCTTAATTAAATGATAATGACTTTATGTGTGTTGAAACTTGTGATACTCATATCAGGCGCTGTCGGTGGTAAATCAAAGTAGGCGGCTGTTTGGTCTGTAGCTATCACGAGTATCAGAGGGAAATAAGACATCCTAAATTGAGTGATTTAAAAACATTAATAAGGTCGACTAGTTTTAATTGGAAGGTTAATAACAAAATTTTTAGGATAAGTTTATTTTGAAATATTGATGATAGAGGGATTCAAATAATTTTGGTCTTGGCTTTGAAAGGCACTACACGTTTGTTTTAGCTGTAGGAGGGAGAAGAATTAAAACTGGATAATTAGGGGTTAAAGTAATTAAGGTATAATTAGTAACTAATTAAATATTGTTGATGATATCTATTCTAGCTAAAATTGTAATGAGTATAATTCCTTCATTCATATACAGAATTCGACGAATACAGTCACATTGGAAACGTGACGATAAGATCAACGTGATGGAATTAGTGTGACAGAGAACAACTATTGGAATTTTGTAATAAAATCAAATGCTCATTTGATTTTAAATAAAACCAAAGCCGAGTCAACAACTGTGAACCAAGGTGAGTAAAAATCACCAACTCTATCAGTTCATATTTTTATAACTTATTTTTAGAACTGATAAATGATGATTGATTGCTGTGTGTTGACTATTTGGTTGAACTGCTAATTGATTGGTTGAAAATATCGATATAGTTATATATATATATCGTTAATCAAATATTGATTCTGTTTATCAGAATATTTCATATTGAAATGAAATTGATGTGAATTATATTGTGTAACATCTGTAGATGCAGGAAAACAGGTTGGAGGGACCCAACTGGCTTCCTCAATATATAAAATACTGTTTTTCTTTCATATATGGTGATATATGATGTGATATATAATCTGTTGTTGATTATGTGTGTTTGAATGATATCGATCATTGTTGTTTGGTATTTTAAATACCGTAAGAAATACATGGGATATAGAAAAGGGGATTTTCAAAGTGTATTTTGAAAATAGATTATTTATATAAAATCAATGGATTTTATATATAAAAGGAAAAGAATTTTATAAAAGAAAATAATTATAAAATCAAATGAGTTATAAAAGAAATATTCTTTTGTCAAATAAATAGAATTGAAAAGGAATATTTATTTATCAAATAAATAGAATAGAAAAGGAAAATTGTGAAAACAAATAGAAAATGAAAATATTTGTGAAACAAATATAAAAGGAAAAATATTTGTGAAACAAATAGGAAAGGAAATATTTGTGAAACAAATAGAAAAGGGAATATTTGTAAAACATTTACAAATATAATTGAAAAGGAAGTATTTGTAAAACATTTACAAATAGAATAGAAAAGGAAATATTTGTAAAACAATTACAAATAGAATTGAAAAGGGAATATTTGTAAAACATTTACAAATAGAATTGAAAAGAAATTGAAAAGGAAGTATTTATTTGTTAAATAAATAAAATTTTAAAAGGAATATTTACTTGGAAATAAATAGGATTATAAAAGAGAATTAACGAGATATAAAAGAGTTATCGATTAGAGTTAATCGAATAGTGTCAAATCAATTATAGTTATCAATTAGAGTTAATTGAACAGAATTATCAATTAGAGTTAATCGAATAGTGTTAATCAATTAGAGTTATCGATTAGAGTTAATCGAATAGACTAAATCAGTTAGAGTTATCAAATAGAGTTAATTGAACAGAGTAAATCGATTAGAGTTAATTGAATAGAGTTGATCGAATTAGAATTTATCGAGTTAGAGTTAATCAATTTGAGTTAATCGAATTAGAGTCAATCGATTTGAGTAGTCGAGTCAGAGTTAATCGATTTGAGTTAGTTGAGTTAGAGTTAATTGAATAAAGTTATTCGAATTAGAGTTAGGCAGATTAGAGTTATTCGAATATAGTTTATTCGGAAAAGAGAGTTAATCTAATAAGCTTATTCGAAGAGAGTTATTCAAAAATAGTTTATTAGGAAAAGAGAGTTAATCGAATAAGTTTATTCGAACCGAGGATTATCGAATATAGTTTATTCGAAAGGAGTTATCGAATATTAGTTATTCGAAAGGAGTTATCGAATATTGGTTATTCAAAAAGAGCTATCGAATATAGTTTATTCGAAAGGAATTAATCGAATATAGTTATTCGAAAAGAGTTATCGAATATTGGTTATTCGAAAAGAGTTATCAAATATTAGTATTCGAAAAGAGTTATCGAATATTAGTTTTTCGAAGAAAGTTAATCGAGTATTAGTTATTCGAATAAGAGTTAGTCGAATATTAGTTGAATAGGAGTTAATCAAATATAGTTATTCGAATAGAGTTAAAGGAGTTAATTGAATATAGTTTATTCGAACAGAGTTAAAGGAGTTAATCGAATATAGTTTATTCAAGTAGAGTTAAAGGAGTTATCGAATATAGTTTATTCGAAATAAGTTAATCGAATATAGTTTATTAGAAAGGAGTTAAGTGATAAGAGTTAATGAGTTAAAGTTAATCGAGTTAAAGTTAATGGAGTTAGGGTTAATTGTTTTGAGTTAATCGAGTTATATTTTGGAGTTAGATAATTCAGAAGTAGGAATTATAGCGCTATAGTTATAATCAATGTTTTTCAATAAAGAAGTGGATTCGTAAATAGAATCCGAGAGTTACGGAAGGAAATGTTAAAGATTTAGATGGTGAACTTTGTCTATTTCGAAGTTAGAAATGTTGTTCAGTTAAGGTCTGTGAGGTAATTATACCCCAACTTGATTGACTTCGTTTTTAACTAAGGAATGGTTAAGGTTCGACAATGAAGATTGGTTAAGTGAATTTAGTTAATGAGTGTAAGGTTTTGAGATGGCATAGCGATGTTTTATTTAAACATCTATTTAAATCTAAATGTAGGAGTTTTGGAAATATTTTCCAAATAAGAATGAGAAATGTTTTCTAATATAGAAAAAGAGAATTGGAAATGTTTTCCAATGTTAATAACGTATATTTTCTAAATTTAGAATATAAGAAATGTTGAATATATGGAAACAAGAATAGGGAAATAGATAATTGAATGAAAAATTAAATTAAAGTGGATTAGCGTTAATTGATGATTTACTCGGAAAGATTTCCATTTGGAAATACGACCGCTGTTTGTATACATGTTTTTCCTTGATAGTTAAATCACCGACTATCGAAGATTTTGACCATTTCCGCTGTCAATACGGAGAGACCGGGATCAGATATGTTATCTTAAAAACCATTCCGTATGGCATTAGCGTTGCGATCAATTATGAAGAAGAAAATTGAAGATGGAGTTATGCAAGGGCTGTCCTGTTTACATAATAGTGCCTTCGGTTTGTCCAGTCCCAGGACGACCTGTATGGAAGAATGTCTAACAGAGTATATTTAACAAATCGCGTAAGTTGATCCCTTCAAACGTATGTACGTTTGGTGGTGGAGGAATTCGTTTTTCTTAGCTGTATGCCCATTGTATTTTTTGGGGAAATCAATTTGTGATTTGGCAGGTATGACGATGTGATATTCAAAGTGAATAAATGTGTGATCTGTCAGAGATAAGCGTGGCCTCTAGCCTCACCACCGGGAAATGACAAAAATCGGGCAGGCAACATGGCTAAGTGGTTGGATGCCAATTAAGGTGTATTATCACCTATCTAGAGATATTCATTTCATTCTTTAATCTATTCGATGTTGTCCTATTCGGGAAACGGTTGCTGATCCTAACCGTTGGTGATATACGTTCGATACACTCAAGCGAAATGAGTGGTCGGTCATGTGTGGCCGGGTTGCAAGATGTTCTTGTTGAACCCAGTGTATTCCTATCTAGAGGTACACTATCGGAAGGTGGTTCCATACCTTATCATAGTTGGAAATCCATTATCCAATAAGTGCTCGCGATTTTGATTGTATACTATGTATGTAGAACGTGAGATGAAAGCATTTCTGCTCGATGATTATTATATTGTGATTGATAGACACTAATATAATATCAAAAAGATTTTGATACAAAGATTATTTTGGATTCTCATAAGGGAAAAACCCGTTCCGTTATACGGCGTGGTATTATGAGATATTGTTTTATTGCTTAAACTGTTTTAAATTGTTTTACTCACACCAGTCCCATGACTGACCCAGAGTTTGTTTTGTTTTGTTTTCCCTAAAATCTTGGGTGCCCAATTTTGTACGGCCAGTCAAGTAGTCAGGATTTTTCAGATATACTTGAAGAGCTTGGAGCAGGAGGCTTCAGGATTATATAGCTATAGTTATTTCCGCTGTGTTGTAAGTGTTGTACTCTGATAATGTTACTGTATACATACACTGGTTTTATTTCAAAGTTATATATCTATTATATATTGTTCGTTCCGCTGTGAGATTCGTGTTACTCTGATGTGGTAGGTTCTTCTTCTTCTTCTATTCTAAGTTTCTATCTTATTTATTCTCACCCTCTGTTTTCTTTCTATTCGTTTTCTGGTTTCCAGTGCAATGTAGGTTGGACTTGTGTTATTTGGTCAGCTCAAATTGTACCAGAATTTCGGGACACTACATTAAGACTAATACACAATTACCACACAGGGTGAGATGTTATACTATAGATAAGGCAATAATATTACATTCAATACATACAAGGTGTTGCTAAGCAATCACAGTTTGCTAGCCTGCCAAGCAGTTCTAATCACTATACAGATTTCTTCTATTTTACGCTCTAGGTCGATATCTTCATACGCATCCAGCAGCAAGAAGCTATACCAGAGAGATCAATGCAGATGATTGAATGAAGCAATGCCGCAGCGCAAGAAACTTATTAGCTCAACGGACATCCTCAAATGGCAACACAAAAACCAAACTGCAAGTAGATGAGCAAATACTGCAACTAGGTTTGAACCATATACAAGTTGCTAAGACCAGAAATCACTGTGTACCAAGCAGATGATTGAAGAAAGCAGAGATTGAATGGTAGGAATATAGCAATCACTAGAACTATCAACTCTAATTATAGCAAATCATATTCAACAACACATGATACTACCAGTAAAATACAACCAAGACAAAAAAGACCAACGTCAAACTCACCACCTCTGAAAAACACAAAAACTGGAAGAAAGCTGTTATAACACAATAGAGTAAGCTAGGGAAGGGTGAACAGGTGGAGATGAAGACTCGAGAGGACATGGATCTGGGTGGGGAAGGACTACGATAGGTTAGAAAATGGAAGAAACGCAAGGAACCCTACGCGCAATTGTCGATATTTTCCGAATTTTGAATTGCTATAAAGCACATATTTAAATTTCCAGTTTATGGCTCTTCTTCACATGATGATGAATCTGAATCATCTAAAGTTGCTGCATATGCTCTTTTTTTTTTTGATGAATTGCTATTGTTTGTTTGTTGAATTGATTTATCTGGATAAGGACACATTCTCTTTATATGGCCTGGTTTATTGCAGTTATAACATCGATCATCATTTCTTCTTGAACTTCCTTGGTTATTTCTTTGAGAATTATTTCTCTTTTTGTATATCAGAAATTTTCTGAAATGTCATGTCATTAAAACTGTTTCTTCATCGCCTTTACTACTTGAGTACGAACCATTTATTGTCACTTTGAATGCAATAAATTTCTTTCTGTATCTCAGAAATTTTCTGAAATATAATGTCATTAGGGTTCCCTACTGGCTACCCTTGCCTATCCCTCTAATAGCAGGCTCATACCTAATAGTGTGTCTCAAAGCTTGATGACCCATTCTTAGTTCGAGACAAGAATGATTAGTCAACGTTAGAGAAAGGTCACAATGGTGCTCTAGTCCTTACAAACCTACTATATTATATTTTATAATACAGTAATCATCCATTAAAAGTTACATATATGTCTCTCATAGGATTTTACATTCGCATACTCAGGATAAAATAGATTAACTAAGCTACGATACCAAATATCATGATCAGCCCATACCTCCTTTACTAATCTGACACGTCAGATCGATATGGGACGATCGTCAAGGAAAACATTCTCGAAATAAAGTCTGCCATATAGCTCACAATGCATGGATAACATATAATTATAAAATATATAACAAGACATAGTAGAGAAGCAAAATAAAGGAGAAGATCTCATCTCCATAAAATCATGGAATCTCAAGTACAATGTATCCCTGTATGAATATGTGGATACAATATGCCTCACTACATCTCTTAGGGTCTCTTAACAAAATAGAGGAATAGTAATATGATACACGAAAAATATTATGCTAGTTCCCTGCTCGTCACCGTACAATATCAATGCCACTAATCCTAAAACATGCTACTCAGTCTACTCATTGGCAACATTAATGAAAAGCCCAAGGTAATAAGAGGATGTATACATTCTTGATTCAGACAATAGTCTTAGTGAGCGATAAAATAACTATCAACAATTAAGCAGGATAATATGAGAATATACCATTCAGATCTCACATAAGTCGTCCTTGCATCTTCACATGATCAGCAACCATTAATTCCACCTCAACCACTTTGTTTTGAGTTAACGATCGAAGTAACCATCCTAATTGAGTTGCATCTCGATCATCTGAAGTCCTTTCGCTACCAAACTTCACCGAACACCCCCAGGTAATGCTTACATCACGCCCCCAAATATGAGCACTCCACCGTGCATCATCATGGATCATTACCGATCCATCAATAATCGATCGATAACTGGTCCATAACCTTAGCAAAAAATTTCCAAGTTTTTGGACCTCGGTTCATCCTTGCCTCTAAGCTTCCTGCCAGTTCATCTTTGCAGTGCAATCTTCTATCAGTTCATAGCATTGAAGTATGATTCAATACATTATACACTTCCTGTCGGTCCATCATCCTTTCAAATCCATCGATAATGCATCAGTATTGGTCCATCAACTTAGAAATTTTTTGCTAAGTTTTTGGATCCCTGTCCATCCTTGGCACCAAGTTTTCTGTCGGTCCATCTTTGTAGTGCAATCTTTTACCAGTCCATAACATCGGAGTATAATTCACTCCATCCCTATCAGTCCATCATCCATTCCTCGAATGTCTTGCGATCAACCTATTGAAATCACTAAAAAATCGGCCACCATCAAACCTATTATGATGGATCGGTGCCGATCCATCGAGCACGGATCTATAACGATCCTTAGAGATAAAATATTTTCGACCTAAATTTTTTGGATCTCTTCTAATCGTCTTCTCGAGCTCTTCCATCAAGTTTCATTTAAATTTGATCATCTGAACCCTCGATTTTTTTTCTTTAACCCTAAGTTCTACAACAAATAATTTTAACAAACAACTTAAACAATGCAATCAATTAAACCAAAAAATAAGTGATTCATCCAATCTTGGTCATATAAACATGCACATATAATAAACATACCATAAAACATTGAATCTAGCATGATTTGGATCTAAATATATTCTAAACATAATTAATCCTATAATTTACCGGTTTATGTGGTCAAATTAGGCCATATCATAACATACAAAACTGAGATGAACATATATAATGAGATCTGGGCTGAATTTAAGGTGTATGATAAGAATTAACACTAATCTATCCCATATTATATGCAGTTCCTGTGTGAGGGATATCGATCACTCACCAAGTCAAAGATCTGATGCAATACCAATGTACTCAGATATGGCAGTGATGCAAAATCGTCAAAATCGATGTAATATGATGTGATCTAATCTTCTCGGATGATGATCTAGACTCTAGATGCGATGGATGATGAATTAGGATGAACTGAATGAAGAATTAGGGTTTAGGTTGAATCAGGAGAATCGCAAACAAAAGCCTGAATGTTTGAATAAAGAAAGAAACCTAAATTATCTCCTCCAAACCCTTTATATATAACAGCATATCATTAGGCTAATGAGTTACATTTATCATCCCGTTAGAAGCTAATTAGTCTACCTGACGGGTAATAGAAACTGAACGTAAAATAGTGATTCTCTCAAATCGGTAAGCCAAATCTTTATCAATGAGATCAATTACAGCACCTGATTCAACCTATATCAAAAATTAAAACTAAAACAATATTCACAAGGGTAAAGCAGTCACAATCAAGTTCGATCGGAATCATAGATATGTCTCACATCTACATGAACAACATATTAAAATATGAGAACGATATGACCAATAGAAAATATAATATAATTATTTTATGATCCTTCGATACGTTAAATACGACTCGTTACAGTGGACATCACGAGCAGGTCGGAAACTGCATGGCAGGGTTGAGTTCATCATTTCGGATATGGGTGTGGAGAGGAAGTGAAGTCAAGCGCGTTGGTGAAAACAGTTCACAAAATCATTAAGGAACGTGATGAGAATCGATGTTAAAAGCTCGCGGGTTTTGGGTTTCTTCATGATATAGGTGCATGCACATACCTACAGATGAGTAAGATAATTAACAAGCAAATCGAGGGCTGGTTAATTATAATTAATCTAATTTGATCATTATATTAATGTAGCACCTCGCACTTTTATGAGCCCAAATTTCTACAAAAATGGAGACTCGAAATCATCCAAGCATGGAGAGTGTAAATCTGGTACCTTAGCATAAGCATAATCAGAGTATGATAAAATAACTCACAGCGGAAACAAAATAGGATAATCTAGTATTAACTCAAGTAACTACCTTTTTAAAAGTGAGTCACCGTGTCAATACCGAGCATGACAGAGAACGAGAACCGAAAGCCAAACTTAGACACCTGTGAGAACCTGACCTTTTCTAGCAAACCTGAGAGGTTGTAACGAGAAGGGGATCAGAACAATAAGTTCTGGTGAATAAGAAAAGTACAACACTATTTACAATACACAGAAGTATCCTTTTGGTTCAACCAAAAATATATGCCTAGCATGGCTAGTGATTCTATGTAATGGCCCGCAAATCCGTACTATCTGAGTTGACTACATACACCACATGTCTAACCCAAATATCACAGAAATACGAATCATTTTTTAGAAGAAAAAGGTAGAAGAAGAATAGAAATAACAACGCAGAATCTCACATCGCAGCAGAACAAAATATAATATATCATATCTTTTGAAATATAAAATTTTAACTATATAACATACACTTATCGGAGTATAACACTTACCACAACGAAAATAAAAATGCAATATATCTAACATTGAAGCCTCCTATAACGACCCGGAAAATCTGAACCAATTTAAATTTTTTAAATTGGCTAAAATAGTGGATTTTAAATATTTAAAATAAATATTTTAAATAATAGAAATGAAAAGTGAGTTTGAATCGACGTTTGAAAATAAATATAATTACTTTGGATTATAAACAAGGCCTGAGATGGCGCGGTAGTTTAAAAATTTGAATTCAAACTTTGACTGACTGTACCGGGTGCAAAACAAAACGGATTTGAGTGAAACCAAAAATATTTAAATCTGTTAGTGAATACCTTTCTAACGAATCTGAAAAATCGAAGTTTCATAGCGGGATGCAAAAGTTATGGCCAAATGAATTTTCAGAAAGGTCGCAATGGAATTTATATAGCCCGTGAAAATGGCCATTTTGCAAACGACCTCGGAATTCAAAGAAACCACTTTTACTGGATCCGAGATGTGAAGTTATTGCTAGGTTTCAAATTTCATAATTTTTGAAGCTAGTATGTGAGCGTGGCAAAAGAAAATGTGTTTGGTCGATTTCTATTAAATTGGATCGACCAGAAATGGGCCATTTTGCAAACGGTCTCAAAATTCGACGAAACTAGTTTTGTTGGGATCGTATTGTCAAAACATAGCTAGATTTATTTTTCTGGAATTTTTCGAATCAGTTTGTGGCCCTGGCAAATTGAAATGTACGTTCAAATTAAATATTGTATGTTATATATTTTAAATTGAAGGAAAACTGATTGAAACTGTCAAATGGACCTACGAAACATATAAATTAAAGAAAAAAAATCTTATTGGTCATCATTATTCTTCTTCCCCCGATACCATCGAAGTCGACGGCGAAACTCATCCACTCTTTTCCCCTCATTTTCCGATCGATCCAAGAAGAATTAGCCCCACCTTCAGTTGGGTTTTTTGTTCGTCTCACTTCCCTCTTCAAATCAATATAGAGTTTGGAATTTTTCGTGGCCTGTGGAGTGCGAATCGAGCCTCTGAACGTTCATCGTTCAAACCGCCGCCAGGGACGCCTGCCACCGTCGAGTTCAGCAAGGGGACCACCACCAGGAGCGCCTCTCGGAGCTGAACGCCGCTGTGCCTTCTGATCTTCATCCCGCTGCGTCGTTTGACCATAAAATCGAAACCTATTTTCGAAGATTCAAAAGAGGTAACGGGTTTAAATTTCTGAACTGAAATTAACACTTTAAAGTGTTGCAAAAATTTGAAAAATCGTATCTTTTTCGTGTGTTGACGAAATTCGATGAAACAGGAAACATCGTGACCATGTGGACGTCTTCTACATTTTAGAAGAGACCGCATATTTTTCTGAGCCTTCTGCTATTTTTGGTGGAGTGGAACCCAAAGTGAGATTTCTAATTTATGAACGATATGGTAAACGACGATGTATAAATTATATAGTCTATATATGAGTTATATAAGCGTTGTACACCTTTCGTATAAGCATTGTATAAGTTGTACGTTCGATGTATAAGTTGTATATGCGTTGTAAAAATTATATATGTGTTGAAATGGAAGTGAAATGCTATATATATATATATATATATATATATATATATATATATATATATATATATATACACGCCCCTCATCCACAAACCATGGACGATATTTATTGGTTGTGATTGGTGTGAAAATTGATTGATTGCGAATGGTTGATTGAAATTGTTTGTGGTTGAAATTGATTGATTGTGGTTGAAAAAATACCCGTTTGTGGTTAATAAATATTTGGTTGAAACCACATAGGATTAGTTTGTGGAAACGAAAAAAATATACATGTCGCCTGCGTGCGAACTAGATGCATGATTCCCTATTGTCAAAAGCTGCGAGGCTTTAAGGTAGAGCGAGGAGCCGTACTAGGGACGGTCCCGGTTTTAACTACCCTGTCGTTATGCTGCCGAAATTTTGAATAATATTCATGTGATAGAATTATTTTCATTTGCTGAAACTACATTTATTCGTTGAATATAAAACCTTCATTTGTTAAATCGAAATTCATTCGTTGAATCGAAATTCATGTGTTGAATGGTATTCGTGTTGTAAATATAAAAATCACCTTTTTATATATATATATAAACTATAGAAAACCTTCATGTGTTAAATCGAAATTCATTCGTTGAATAGAAATTCATGTGTTGAATGGTATTCGTGTTGTAAATATAAAAATCACCTTTATATATATATATAAAAAAACTTTAGAAAACCTTCATTTGTTGAATCGAAATTCATTCGTTGAATAGAAATTCATGTGTTGAATGGTATTCGTGTTTTAAATATAAAAATCACCTTTTTATCTATATATATAAACTATAGAAAACCTTCATGTGTTGAATCGATATTCATTCATTGAATTGAAATTCATGCGTTGAATGGTATTCATATTTTGAAAGAAATTGTTTTATAATAAAAATCCTATTTTTATCATCAATATGAACTATATAAAATAATCTTGTTTTGAAATAAATTGTTTTATAATAAAAGTCCTATTTCTATCACCTATATTAACTATATAAAATAGTCGAGTTTTGAAATCAATTATTTTACATTAAAAATCACTTTTTTATTATATACATGAATTGTTAAAAATAGTGAAGTGTTGAAATAGAAAACAGTTGGATAAAAATATCATTTTTATCAAATGTATGAAAATCATATAGTTTTGAAATCGAAGAATCGATATATATATATATATATATGTATATATATATATATATATATATATATAGAATTGAAATATATCGAATAACGAAGCTGCAGTTTGTATTTTGAAACCGTGATTTCAAACGATTAGTGCGGGAGATCCGACCATCAGATTTTCCCGAAATCGCAACCGTTGGGTTCGCTCTGGAAATATCTTTCCGACGGCACCAACTTTGTAAAAATCCAACGGTTGGATTGTCTGGAATGTTTAATTCAAATCTGAAGAAAACAACGTCATAATTGATTATATATATATATATATATATAATCGAATAACGACGCGGCAGTTCGTATTTTGAAATCAAAACTTCAAACGATTATACCGGGAGATCCGACCGTCGGAATTTCCCAAAACTGGAACCGTTGGATTCGTTTTGAAAAGATCTTTCTAATGATGTAAATTTTGTGAAGATCCAATGGTTTGATTTTCAGATATGTGTAAATCAAATCTGAAATAAAACAGCGCCACGACCGCGTTATGGCCCGAAGCGTCGTTTTGAATAAATTGGCTATTTTAAAATAAATAAAAATAGCGATAAATCATTATAAAATATTATAAACGATGCGGATGTGAAATCTAAAAACTAACTGAAGGTTGGCTAAGTCCAATGGTTTCCTGGGTGTTGATCTGATGTTGGTTTCGGCCTTCGGGGTTAATATTTGGGAAATCGTTCTCTTACTGATTGACGGTTAGTGACTAATGAATTGAAATGATGCGTATGTATGTTAGTGTTGCACTTGTTTATTATATACGCGAGTTGCTCAGAAAGACCGGGTTTATCCCATTTTGAATAACTGAATCGACGATAAGAAGTCGAAGATGAAGACGGGGGTTGAAGACCGATCTTCACCTCGTTTGGATGGTGACTGAGGTCCTGATTGGGAGGCATCCCGAAATATGGATAATGAGTGGTGATCGTCCAGACGTACGTGGGAATCGATGGATATGCAAGATATTTAGTGCCTCCGGTTACGTTCAGACCCAGAACGGACTTGCAAATGGACTGTATGTCTAACATTGGAATTCATTCTGTGCGATTGATAACCATCAGTTGCATGGTGTGAATTGCCGGTGTGGCATGCTAAGATGCAGTGATCAGGGCTTCTGTTTAAAAGCAAAGTCTTGTGATTGATGATCAATGCACTGCCTGTGTGGCGTAGCTTTGTGTATAACATGAATTCGCGAGCCTCACACCCCGGTATGAACCAGAAACTGGAGAAGGACCTCAAGAGGGCATGCGTTTCCTTCTAGCTAGGAGTTGTGTCGGTGTTTTTACATGGCCTGACATTTTACTTATGTGGATGATGGATTGCGAGGCGCCTCGGTTTTATCGGTCGATCCAGGACCGATGGAGTCATTCGTTGGCTCATTTACGCCACATAGGGCGGGGAAACGTATTGTTCAGGAATTTTAATCCACATCGGTGGACCGACCCTGTCGCTCCAAAGGCTTGCCTGCGCGCTCGCCTGAGACATGGGCTAGATTGTCTCGAAGTTGGTAACGACTACCTTTTGCCTTGGTTCATGACGGAAATCCAATTTTCTAATACGACATCGTGCGATTTTGGTTGTATATATATATATATATACACATATATATATATACACACACATATATATATATATATATATGGCAACATGATATACGGCACCCATGCCGTCTATGATTGATATTTATGATTCGAAATTGTTTTTGAAACATGTAAACACTAGTAATAATATCAATTGCTTTTGTTTTATTCGTATCAACCATATTTTGGCCATTATAAGGTAAAACTCTATCCTCCGGTTTGCGTTGCATTGTGTGATGGGAACTGAGTCTTATAATGGCTTCATTTTTATTAAAAGCATTGCGATGTTTAAAAGAATTATTTGTTTTAAAGCACCGGCAATCCGATGGAGTAAACCCGTTCCATGAAAGTGGCATGTTCCTGTGATTGACCATATTTTAAATGTGTTGAGTAGATTTCTCATACCAGTCCCATGACTGACTCGTAGTTTGTTTCACTTTCAAACTCGGGTGCCCCTTTTTCTACACGGGGAGCCTTGTATTCAGGTTTTAGCTGACTTTCTCTGGATAGCTGGAGCTGAAGATGGATTCTATCATTTATCTCTTTTTATGCTGTTCATCTTCTATTGTACATTATGTCTGTTTTTCCGCTGTAGAAATATATGTATAGCTGAACTATTTTTGTACAAAGTATGATCCTGTATACTGTGTAACTCTGATGATTACGTTTATTCAGTGTATTATTTGTACATTATCTGGTGTGTTTATTTATTTCTGTTCTGCTGTTATCTGTTTATGTGTAATATTCCAAGGATTACCCTTGCACCGTCAGTACGGGGTTTGGGGTCGTCTCATTTGGTATCAGAGCTTTGGTTAAGCTTAGTTATGGAATTTAACATATGAACGAACTCATCACAAATAGAACCAGTAGTGTTCTAGGACGGGTAACTCTATACAGACAGGATCAGTAATATCCTAGTATAAGTAAAGCAGAATGAAATACACCCCAGTAGACACATTTACATTGAAGTATTTGTATCTATGTTTTGCAATATCTTTTCTGTTGACCTGACACTTTGTCTGCTAATTGCAGACGCACTAGAAAATGAGTGACAGGAACAGAAGAAATAATCATATGGCCCGACCATCTAATGAGCCAGTTGTGCTCCCGCAGCCAAAATTAGATATAGAAGTTCTATTCAAGAGATTTCGAAATCTGGGTGGATCGCCATTCTTAGGCAAAGAGTCCATTATGGAAACACAAGCTTGGATCTGTTCTGCAGAGAAAATCTTTGAGGGCTTAGAGTTGAGAGATGATCAGAAAAGATTACTGGCATCTTGGGGCACTCAAAGAAGAAGCTTTGTTTTGGTGGGATTCAGTTATTAAAGATAATCCAGAAGGTGATATCACCTGGGATAGATTCAAAGTGATTTTCTTAGAAAGATTTACTCCTCCCAAAGCAATTGAGCGACTATGTGATGAATTTTCTTATATGATACAAGGAGATATGACCATTCCAGAATATCATAAGAAATTCAACGAACTTTCTCACTTTGCTCCCCATCTAATTCAAAATACGAGGAGAAAGAATCTGAGATTTATTAACGGGCTTCAAATGAAATACCAGAATAAAGTAATGGGGCATGTGAAGCTTCCTTTTTCTAAAATGATTTATATGGCTTATCAGTATGAAGATCTCCATAAGAAAGGTATGTTGCGCGACGAAGAGGAAATCAGTTCTAGTAATAAAGTTGAGTCTGAAACTGATCGTCCTGAGGCCAGTACGATGTCTAAGCTTAGCAAGAAGCCCAAGGATAAAAGGAAAAGGGCTAAATCTGAAAAAGAACCTGCAAGGACTGCCATATGCAATAACTGCCATAAGCCAGGGCATTTTCAGGGGAATTGCGAACCCTCAAAAAAGCGAAAGAAGAATGAATCTAAATCAAAGAACAAGTTTCAAGAGATTAGAGAGTGTAATTTTTTCCATCAGGATGGTCATATAAAGTGAGATTGGCCGCTCATAAAGAAGCCTGAGGTGGTTCAAATAAACAAAGTGGCAGAAGTGCCTGCATCTTCGTCTGCTCAGGAAAGGGCTGATGTTTTAGAAGGCACACTTAATGTCAAAAAAATTCCAGTTAAAGTACTGTTTGATATAGGCGCGTCACGAAGCTTTATTGCAAAGAACGCGGTAAAGAAATTGGATTTGAATTTGAAAAAGGTCAAAGAACCAATGACGGTCCAAAATCCGGTCGGGGGTTCCATCGATCTCAGTTGGGTTTGTGCAGTACCTGTCTCTTTTTCCTACTATAAATTCCCTACTATCTCTATCGTCATGAATTTTACTGAATTCGATCTTATCCTGGGATTGGATTGGCTAACCAAATATGAAGCAGAGGTTAGATGCGCCGAGAGAGTTGTTAAGGTGAAGGCACAATCAGGGAATTATATAACCATTCCCTGTGAAGGCCAGAATTCAAATTGAAAAGACTTATGGGCAGCTCTCGATGTTTCTCCAGCCCAAATAGAAAATATCCCTGAAGTCACAGAGAATATTCCCGACCTAGTGAAAGATATTCCTGTCGTTAAGAATTATGCGGATGTGTTTGAAGAAGTTGTTTGCTTACCTCCGCAAAGAGAAATTGATTTCAAAATTGCTTTAATTCTGAATGCAAGGCCGGTAGTTCACGCTATTTGAAGAATGTCCTTGAAAGAGAAAGAGGAACTAGACAATCAAACACGACAGCTCGTATGGAAGGGTCTGATCAGGCCTAGTTTCTCTGATTGGGGAGCAGCAGTGGTGTTTGTCCCAAAATCTGACGGTACTCTACGGCTATGTGTGGATTGTCATGATTTGAACAAACAGACAATAAAGAATAAATATCCATTGCTGCGAATCGATGATTTATTGGATCGTCTGAATGGAGCACAAGTGTTTTCAAGGATGGACCTAGCTACAGGCTTCCATCAGCTTCGAATTGCCGAAGAGTGTGTTCCAATGACAGCATTCAGAGGTCCAGACTTATTCTACGAGTGGTTAGTAATGCCGTTCGGCTTATGTAATGCTTCATCTTACTTCATCGATTTGATGAATAGAGTGTTCAGAGGGGTTTTGAATAAATTTGTTCTGGTTTTTATTGACGATATTCTGATCTTCTCTAAATCAAAGGCCGAACATGAAAAGCATTTGGAACAGGTTCTAGAAATTCTGAGAAGGAATGTATTGAAAGCCAAACTGTCCAAATGTATATTCTGGCAAGATGAAGTGAAATTCCTGGGCCACGTCGTATCGAAAGAAGGAATTGCTGCGGATCCAAGTAAAATCACAGCTATTCAAAATTGGAAACAGCCCAGTACTCCTACAGAAGTCCGCAGTTTTCTCGGATTGGCTAGTTATTACCGGAAGTTCATTAAAAACTTTTCGACGATATCTGGTCACTTAACGAAGCTTACAAAGAAGCACTCAAAATTCAAATGGACTCCAGAATGTGAAGAGGCTTTTAAAGAGATAAAGTTAAGATTAACGACAGCTCCAGTGTTAACCATCATCGATGGCAATCAGGATTTGAAAGTCTGGACAGATGCTTCTAGAGAAGGCCTTGGTGTAGTGTTAATGCAAAGAGGCAAGTGATTGCTTATGCTAGCCGTCAGCTGAAGCCGCATGAAAAGAACTACGTAACTCATGATCTTGAGTTATTGGCTATAGTATTCTCTTTGAAAATCTGGAGACATTATCTTCTGGGTGAGAGATTCGAACTGTTTACAGATCACCCGTCGTTGAAGTATTTGTTCACCTAGAAAGACCTGAATCTGAGGCAGCAACGTTGGCTAGAGTTCCTTGCAGCATACAATTTTGAGATTATATACACTCTAGGGAAAGCCAATGTCGTGGCCGATGCGTTAAGCCGAAAGAATGAAATGATCGCCAGTTTTATTATCACGACTTCATTGATAGATAAAATATCTGCTTTTCAGAAGGATGACCACTTCATTCAGAAGATCAGAGAGATAATTTAGAAAGGCGATCCCTCGAGGTTTCAAGTTGATAATGAGGGGATTCTAAGGCTGAAAGGTCGAATTTGTGTTCCTAACATTGCTGAGCTCCGAAAGGAAGTACTGGATGAATGCCACAAGTCAAAACTTAGTATCCATCCGGGAGTAAGCAAAATGTATAATGACATCAAACGCACTTTCTGGTGGAAGTCGATGAAGAGGGACATTTCTTTATATGTTAGTCGATGCCCTACTTGCCAGCTAGTCAAAAGCGACCAACAGAAACAAGCTGGATTGTTGCAACCGCTGGACGTTTCAGGCTGGAAGTGGGAACATATTTCCATGGACTTCGTAGATGGTTTGCCCAGAACCAGAAAAGGAAATGACAGTATTTGGGTGATCATAGATCGCTTCATGAAGACCGCCTATTTCATACCTGTCAGATCAAACAGAACTGCTCAGAGTCTGGCGCAGATTTATTTCAAGGAAATTGTTAGACTACACGGAGTGGTGATCAGTATAGTGAGTGACAGAGATCCAATATTCACTAGCAAATTCTGGGAGGCATTTCAAGTAGAGCTGGGAACAAAGTTGAACCTAAGCACCGCCTATCATCCTTAGACAAATGGTCAAACTGAGAGGGTGAATCGTATTTTAGAAGATCTATTGCGGGCTTGTGTTCTAGATTTCGGTGGATCATGGGAAGACCATCTGCATTTGGCTGAATTCTCTTATAACAACAGCTACCAGGCGAGCCTGACAATGTCGCCATTCGAAGCATTACATGGTAGACCGTGCCGATCCCTTGCTTGTTGGGTCGAACCCGGTAATAGACTTGTGTTAGGGCCTGATATGATCCGAGAAGCTGCCAACAAAGTCGATTTCGTTAAGAAACGATTACTCGCCGCTCAAAGCCGACAAAAGTGCTATGCCAATAGGAGAAGAAGAGATATATCATTTGCTGTTGGCGACTACATATATTTGAAAGTATCGCCGATGAGAGGAGTTATCCGGTTCGGTAAAACTGGGAAGTTGGGGCCCAAATTCATTGGTCCGTTTCCTATTCTTGAACGGATCGGAACGCTCGTTTATAGACTTCAATTGCCTGATTGGTTTCCTGGAGTGCATGATGTATTTCACATATTTCAACTTCGAAAGCACGTTCATGATCCAGACTTGATCATGGAAGAAGCAGCGCAACAGGATATTGAAATTACCCCTGAATTGGCTGTGAGGAGAAAGCCACTAAAGATCATCGGCAAAGAAACCAAAGAGCTGAGGAACAAGAAGGTTCACTTAGTCAAAGTGCAATGGAGTGGAGATCTGCGAGATTGTACTTGGGAAACTGAGGAGGGCATTCAGAAAGCCTATCCTAAGTGTCGAGTAGATATCTCTGATTGACTCTGGTGCAAGGTACATTTACCATACTTTGCATTACCAATTAGTTCTCTACTTTGTTGTTATTTTCTTTCCATGGATGTGCACTTTTAATTATATTGCCTGAATGATTTTAAAAGAGTACAGAAATTGATTAGTATATTTTTTGAAAAATTAAAAACAAATTGCTAGTTGTCTGCATTGTGTGATAGTAAATTGGATTAATTAAATTATTGAAACGATAGTTAATTTAATTAATAAAAGAATGAATGGTAGGATTTATTCGATAAGTCACACATTGAATTGATTAGAAAATAGATAGAAATATATACATGTGCATTATATATGTTTGAACAGGAAAATGGATAGCTGTTGAGTAAAGATTTTATTTGCGTGCCCGATAAATAGGTAAACCTTAATGAGTTGGATGTGAAATATTATTATATCGACTCCTGTGAATGCCATTGGATGCGGAGTGCTGGTTATTCTGTGTGTAATAATAAACATCGCCATAGGATAGTAACAATTAATTTTGAACTACATTACATGGCATACTTCTGAAGATAGGCATACTTCATCATATACCACATAAGCATTTAGAGCTTGTGTGACGAGGTGGAAGATTTACCATACGAGCAAGGGGCTTGTATGGCGATGACTATATTTTACCGGTTGAACTGATGACTGATATGGACTATTTAAATTGTAACGATAAAATTGCCAGATTAATAAAAACCCCACACGGGTCTGGAGTTGACAATAATCACGTCTCTCTAGTCATTAGATATGGCACATGGACTATTTATTTCCCACACGGGACGAGGTGATGAGGATTTATCCTCAGGAGCAATTAAAATACACACTCCCACAGGCTTTGGCAGGGAGACGAGAATTTATTCTCTGGAGTTATTATCTAGACACGCTCCCCTGTAAACACCAGAATATATCACTATAAATATATGTATGCTTTATAGGATTTATTGGGTACCTAATACGGCCCAATAAATTTCCAAACCCCTCCCCGTACAAAGGAGGTTATGGCGAAATTTTTCGAAAATTCCAACTGTTAGCCAAATTTTTGAAGAATTTGGAAATTCTCAGAAACTGAAAAGTTGGAGAATGGAAGCCAGATTGAAACGTAGTGTTGATTAATCAAACCACTTTCAACTTTATTCCTTTTCGGGGACGAAAATTTTTAAGTAGGGGAGATTGTAACGACCCGGAAAATCTGAACCAATTTAAAATTTAAAATTTGGCTAAAATGGTGGATATTAAATATTTAAAATAAATATTTTAAATAATAGCAATGAAAAGTGAGTTTGAATCGATGTTTGAAAATAAATATAATTACTTTGAATTATAAACAAGGCCTGAAATGGCGCGGTAGTTTCAAAATTTGAATTCAAACTTCGACCGACTGTACCGGGTGCAAAACAAAACGGATTTGAGTGAAAGCAAAAATATTTAAATCTGTTAGTAAATACCTTTCTAACGAATCTGAAAAATCGAAGTTTCATAGAGGGATGCAAAAGTTATGGCCAAATGAATTTTCAGAAAGGTCGCTATGGAATTTATATAGCCCGTGAAAATGACCATTTTGCAAACGACCTCGGAATTCGACGAAACCACTTTTGTTGGATCCGGGATGTAAAGTTATTGCTAGGTTTCAAATTTCATAATTTTTGAAGCTAGTATGTGAGCGTGGCAAAAGAAAATGTGTTTGGTCGATTTCTATTAAATTGGATCGACCAGAAATGGGCCATTTTGCAAACGGTCTCAGAATTCGACGAAACTAGTTTTGTTGGGACCGTATCGTCAAAACATAGCTAGATTTACTTTTCTGGAATTTTTCGAATCAGTTTGTGGCCCTGGCAAATTGAAATGTACGTTCAAATTAAATATTGAATGTTATATATTTTAATTTGAAGGAAAACTGATTGAAACAGTCAAATGGGCCAACGAAACATATCCCATTGTGTTCGGAATGGGGGTAAAACGCTAGGGATGACAGTCGTTGGGTTTGGATTAGGGTTCGTGTGTGAAAGGGGTATTTTTGAAATTTAAAAAAATATAAATTAAAGAAAAAAATATTATTGGCCATCATTATTCTTCTTCCCCCGATACCATCGAAGTCGACGGCGAAACTCATCCACTCTTTCCCCCTCATTTTCCGATCGATCCAAGAAGAATTAGCCCCACCTCCAGTTGGGTTTTTTGTTCGTCTCACTTCCCTCTTCAAATCAATATAGAATTTGTAATTTTTCATGGCCTGTGGAGTGCGATTCGAGCCTCTGAACGTTCGTCGTTCAAACCGCCGCCAGGGACGCCTGCCACCGTCGAGTTCAGCAAGGGGACCACCACCAGGAGCGCCTCTCGGAGCTGAACGCCGCTGTGCCTTCTGATCTTCATCCCGCTGCGCCGTTTGACCATAAAATCGAAACCTAGTTTCGAAGATTCAAGAGAGGTAACGGGTTTAAATTTATGAACTGAAATTAACACTTTAAAGTGTTGTAAAATCTTGAAAAATCATATCTTTTTCGTGTGTTGATGAAATTCGATGAAACAAGAAACATCGTGACCGTGTCGACGTCTTCTACATTTTAGAAGAGACCGCATATTTTTCTGAGCCTTTGGCTATTTTTGGTGGAGTGGAACCCAAAGTGAGATTTCTAATTTATAAATGATATGGAAAACGATGATGTATAAATTATATAGTCGATGTATGAGTTATATAAGCGTTGTACACCTTTTGTATAAGCGTTGTATAAGTTGTACGTTCGATGTATAAGTTGTATATGCGTTGTAAAAATTATATATGTGTTGAAATAGAAGTGAAATGCTATATATATATATATATATATATATATATATATATATATATATATATATATATACACGCCCCTCGTCCACAAACCATGGACGATATTTATTGGTTGTGATTGGTGTGAAAATTGATTGATAGCGAATGATTGATTGAAATTGTTTGTGGTTGAAATTGATTGATTGTGGTTGAAAAATACCCGTTTGTGGTTGAGAAATATTTGGTTGAAACCACATAGGATTAGTTTGTGGAAATGAAAAAAAATATACATGCCGCCTGCGTGCGAACTAGATGCATGATTCCCCATTGTCAAAAGCTGCGAGGCTTTAAGGTAAAGCGAGGAGCTGTACTAGGGACGGTCCCGGTTTTAACTACCCTGCCGTTATGCTGCCAAAATTTGGAATAATATTTATGTGTTAGAATTATTTTCATTTGTTGAAACTATATTTATTCGTTGAATAGAAAACCTTCATGTGTTGAATCCAAATTCATGTGTTGAATGGTATTCGTGTTGTAAATATAAAAATCACCTTTTTATTTATATATATAAACTATAGAAAACCTTCATGTGTTGAATCGAAATTCATTCATTGAATAGAAATTCATGTGTTGAATGGTATTCGTGTTGTAAATATAAAAATCACCTTTATATATATATATATATATATATATATAAACTATAGAAAACCTTCATGTGTTGAATCGAAATTCATTCGTTGAATAGAAATTCATGTGTTGAATGGTATTCGTGTTTTAAATATAAAAATCACCTTTTTATCTATATATAAACTATAGAAAACCTTCATGTGTTGAATCGATATTCATTCGTTGTATTGAAATTCATGCGTTGAATGGTATTCATATTTTAAAAGAAATTGTTTTATAATAAAAATCCTATTTTTATCATCAATATGAACTATATAAAATAATCTTGTTTTGAAATAAATTGTTTTATAATAAAAATCCTATTTCTATCACGTATATTAATTATATAAAATAGTCGAGTTTTGAAATCAATTATTTTACATTAAAAATCACATTTTTGTTATATACATGAATTGTTAAAAATAGTGAAGTGTTGAAATAGAAAACAGTTGGATAAAAATATCATTTTTATCAAATGTATGAAAATCATATAGTTTTGAAATCGAAGAATCGATATATATATATATATATATAGAATTGAAATATATCGAATAACGAAGCTGCAGTCCATATTTTGAAACCGTGATTTCAAACGATTAGTGCGGGAGATCCGACCATCGGATTTTCCCGAAATCGCAACCGTTGGGTTCGCTTTGGAAATATCTTTCCAACGGCACCAACTTTGTAAAAATCCAACGGTTGGATTGTCTGGAATGTTTAATTCAAATCTGAAGAAAAACAACGTCAGAATCGATTATATATATAATTATATATAATCGAACAACGACGCTGCAGTTCGTATTTTGAAATCGAAACTTCAAACGATTATACCGGGAGATCCGACCATCGGAATTTCCCGAAACTGGAACCGTTGGATTCGTTTTGAAAAGATATTTCTAATGATGTAAATTTTGTGAAGATCCAACGGTTTGATTTTTAGATATGTGTAAATAAAATCAGAAGAAAAACAGCGCCACGGCCGCGTTATGGCCCGAAGCGTCGTTTTGAATAAATTGGCTATTTTAAAATAAATAAAAATTGCGATAAATCGTTATAAAATATTATAAACGATATGGATGTGAAATCTAGAAACTAACTGAAGGTTGGCTAAGTCGAATGGTTTCCTGGGTGTTGATCTGATGTTGGTTTCGGCCTTCGGGGTTAATATTTGGGAAATCGTTCTCTTACTGATTGACGGTTAGTGACTAATGAATTGAAATGATGCGTATGTACGTTAGTGTTGCACTTGTTTATTATATAAGCGAGTTGCTCAGAAAGTCCAGGTTTATCTCATTCTGAATAACTGAATCGACGATAAGAAGTCGAAGATGAAGACGGGGGTTGAAGACCGATCTTCACCTCGTTTGGATGGTAACTGAGGTCCTGATTGGGAGGCATCCCGAAATATGGATAATGAGTGGTGATCGTCCATACGTACGTAGGAATCGACGGATATGCGAGGTATTTAGTGCCTCCGGTTTCGTTCAAATCCAGAATGGACTTGCAAACGGACTGTGTGTCTGACATTGGAATTCATTCTGTGCGATTGATAACCATCGGTTGCATGGTGTGAATTGCCGATGTGGCATGCTAAGATGTAGTGATCAGGGTTTCTGTTGAAAAGCAAAGTCTTGTGATTGATGATCAAACCACCGCCTGTGTGGCGTAGCTTTGTGTATAACGTGAATTCGCGAGCCTCACACCCCAGTATGAACCAGAAACGGGAGAAGGACCTCAGGGAGGGCATGCGTTTCCTTCTAGCTAGGAGTTGTATCGGTGTTTTTACACGGCCTGACATTTTACTTATGTGGATGATGGATTGCGTGGCGCCTCGGTTTTATTGGTCGATCCGGGACCGATGGAGTCATTCGTTGGCTCATTTACGCCCCATAGGGCGGGGAAACGTATTGTTCAGGAATTTTAATCCACATCGGTGGATCGGTCCTGTTGCTTTAAAGGCTTACCTGCGCGCTCGCCTGAGACATGGGCTAGATTGTCTCGAAGTCGGTAAGGACTATCTTTTGCCTTGGTTCATGACAGAAATCCAATTTCCAAATATGACATCGTGCGGTTTTGATTGTATATATATATGGCGACATGATATATGGTACCCATGCCGTCTATGATTGATAGTTATGATTCGAAATTGTTTTTGAAACATGTAAACACTAGTAATAATATCAATTTCTTTTGTTTTATTCGTATCAACCATATTTTGGCCATTATAAGGTTAAACTCTATCCTCCGATTTGCGTTGCATTGCATGATGGGAACTGAGTCTTATAATGGCTTCATTTTTATAAAAAGCATTGCGATGTTTAAAAGAATTATTTGTTTTAAAGCACTGGCAATCCGATGGAGTAAACCCGTTCCACGAAAGTGGCATGGTCCTGTGATTGGCCATATTTTAAATGTGTTGAGTAGATTTCTCATACCAGTCCCATGATTGACTCGTAGTTTGTTTCACTTTCAAACTCGGGTGCCCCTTTTTCTACACGGGCAGCCTTGTATTCAGGTTTTAGCTGGCTTTCTCTGGATAGCTGGAGCTGAAGATGGATTCTATCATTTATCTCTTTTTATGCTGTTCAACTCCTATTGTACATTATGTTTGTTTTTTCGCTGTAGACATATATGTATAGCTGAACTGTATTTGTACAAAGTATGATCATGTATACTGTGTAACTCTGATGATTACGTTTATTCAGTGTATTATTTGTACATTACCTGGTGTATTTATTTCTGTTCTGCTGTTATCTGTTTATGTGTAATATTCCAAGGATTACCCTTGCCACCGTCAGTACGAGGCTTGGGGTCATCTCACCTCCTGATCCAAGCTCCTTTTGCATAGATATGTAAAATCCTGAAATACTTGACTGCCCGAACAAATTTGGGCACCCAAGAGTTTAGGTAAAATGAAACAAAATAAACTCTGGGTCAGTCATGGGAATGGTACGAGTAAACAATTTAAAACAGTTTGAGAAAATAAACGATATCTCATAAGACCATGCCGTAAAACATGGAACAATTTTTTCCCTTATGAGAATCCAAAACACTTGATTCAATTTTCAAAAATCCTTTTGAAAGAAATGGAAATCTTTATATCAAACTCTTTTGATATTATAATAGTGTCTACATCAAATAAATAACAAACTAACGGAACGTTTGTGTCTCACGCTCCACATATATAATATGCAATCAAAACCGTGAGCACTTATTGGGTAATGAATTTCCAACCATGACAAGGTATAGAACCACCTTTCGATAGTGTATCTCTAGAGAAGAATACACTGGGTTCAACAAGAACATCTTGTAACCTGGCCACACATGACCGACCATTCATTTCGCTTGAGTGTATCGAATGTATATCACCAACGGTTGGGATCAACAATCGTTTCCCAAATGGGACAATATCAAATAGAATAAAGAGTGAAATGAATTTCTCTAGATAGGTGATAATACACCCTAATTGGGAGCTACCCACTTAGTCATGTTGCCTGCCCGATTTTTGTCATTTCCCGGTTATTGAGGTCTAAGGCTACGATTACTTACCATTCATTGATAACACAATCACTTTGAATGCCATATTGTCAGATCCGATAATCATTAATTGATTTGCATGAATATATTCTGGATATTATGCTAAGGGAATAAATTCTCTGCCACCATATATATTTATACAGACCAACATATGCGATCATTGGAAATACTCTGTCACACACTCATCATACATGTTCGTTCTAGGACTGAACGAGACCGAAGGCACAATTTCCATAAATCCATCTTAGGCAATTCCTACCTAGGATAAAAAAAAGCCCTTTCACTTTACTCCGTCTTTAATTATCTTCATAAAATCTAATTCGCAATGCTACTACAAATACGGAGCGGTTCTCGGATAACAATCCAACCGGTCTCTCCATATTGACAACGATATTGGCAAATACTTCGATAGTCGTTTATAACTAACGAAGAAAAACAAACATCCATTAAAAGCATCAAACAATCACTGGGCCCTTAATTAATATTTCATTCATTAATTAAATCACTTCTCCATTTCCTTATCAGTATTTGTTAATCAAATATTTTCAATAATCATCTTGGCCTCTTATGCTATTTGGAAAACATTTCCATATATCTCCATCTTTTATTTTCTATACTTAGAAAAATATATTTTATTTATAATTGGAAAACATTCTAATTACTCTTTCATGACCATTCAATTATTTCAATAGTTAGGAAATATTTATCTTTATATATCCAAAATTCCACTTACTTGGGTTAAATTGACTGTTGTGTAAAACATCGCTACAAATAACCCAAAATACTGCATTCAACTAACTCTTATTCAAACATTTCTCTTTGAGACTGGATCTTGCTATTTATCGATTAAAAATAAAATCAATCAAGTAGGGGTATAACTACCTCTCAGACCTTGACTGAAAACATCCTTAACTTCAAAACGGACAAGACCACTTACCTCGAATAATCAACATCATAAAAACCATTTATTCATTTTTAAACCCGTATACGTTATTCTTTCTAGTTTTATTAGATTTAATTATAGATTTCCGTTTTTTTGTAATATTCTATTTTTAAGTTTGTTTCCTTATCGAATTCTATATATATATCGATACATTGATTTCTACCTATCAAATTTCCTTGAAAATATTCTAACTTCTTAAATTTCTGGAAAAATTTGCCATATCTTCCTTTGTATCGGTCACTCGGTACAACTATAAAACGTCTCTTTGGGCCCTTTCCATTAAACAAGAAAATCAAAAAGCCAAGCGGCTTGCTATTCGGCTCATAAAACCTCATATAGAATTTAAACATGTACCTTTTGGTTGGGCATTTTAATTTATATCTATTTATATACTTCATCCGAACCTACTTAACACATATCCAAATATTCCCATTTGGTTTCAACTCAATCCATTCGTTTTAACCCAATTTGCTAATTTATTTTATAATTAGCTATTTTGTCGTTTCACTTCTTTGTTCGAACATAACATGCTCAAATATAATATGAACTTATAAAAAAATTGAATTCCATTTTCGATTCAAGTTCCCTTTCCAATTTCGAATATAATTTCTCAAATCACCTTTACTTATTCAAAGTCCAATTTCATATTAAATTTCGATTAACTAATTATTATTCAAATTAGTTAGTTCTATTCAATAACTCAAAATCTGATTTTTGTCTCAAAAATCATTTCACTTACTTCACTGGAGTTAATATTTACTTTATAGCTCCAGTCTGGATTTTTCTAATGGAAATTCAGATTTTATTCACTTAAAACCCTTTTATTTATTTAAATAAACCGTTAGGGTTTTATAATGGTCCTGGCGCTATTGTTCTCAAAATTTGATTTTGACATAACTCAAAATCTATAAGATTA
Source organism: Allium sativum (assembly GCA_030737875.1). Classification (NCBI taxonomy): domain Eukaryota; kingdom Viridiplantae; phylum Streptophyta; class Magnoliopsida; order Asparagales; family Amaryllidaceae; genus Allium; species Allium sativum. The sequence continues at coordinate 492,507,958 of CM060918.1, read as the reverse complement.
GATCCAGATTTTTCTCTTCTATTAGTAAGCTATTATCAAATCGGTCCTAATGATTTTTGATTCAAAGAATTCCGACTTAAATTGTGTTCTATATACTAAATTGAAGTTCAAAACGCCAATTCACGAATTGCCATACTGCGACGAGTTTGTTTTAATCCTATTTAATATATATACGTTTTAAACATCATTTATATATAAATTCTAACTTCATTCTAATATATTTTAATTTATTTAAACCATTTTTCCAAATTCAACTTAATAATTCTGATTATCCTAGATCGCCAATTATTTTGTATCTCAGTTATCAATTTATTTATAGTTCCATCTTCTATATTAATTTCTAATTCGTTTATAAATAAATTATTTATAAAATTAGATATAATCGAATTTCAATTTATAAATCCTTTTGGTTTATCTCATCTCAGTTTATATTCCAAATTTAGAAATAAACCCGTCGTTCCTTTTTCGAAATGATTTCCAATTCATTGTTAAATTCATATTTGAATTTAAATTCCTAAATTATCAAATGATAATTTATTTCACTAAATTTATATCACTGTTTATAAATTCAACTTCCTTGTTTTATATATATTAACAATAAGTTTCATTTCAAAAATCTATTTGAAGCACAATTCATTTTTATTTTGATTTTCGAAATAAAATTCGTCCTTCCCTTTTTGAAACGATTTCAAAATTCTATTTTAAATTCATACTTTAATTTAAAATTACAAACTATCTCTTGATAATTAATCTACATTTATAAACAACATTCATAAATTTACTTGCTTTATATATTCAATAAGTTCCATTTTAAAATCCATTTTAAAACCAAAATCTTATTTTGGAATATTCTATTTATCATAACTTATATATATAACTAATTTACATATTTTATTTTAGTTTCTATCAAATAAAATTCCATTATTCTTTCTGGATACAATTTATTTTATAAATCCGACATAATCTAATTTAGTTATCCAATTTAAATTTACATTCCGAATATCGAAATAGATTTCATTGTTTTCTATTTAAAACAATTTCCAATTCTTATTTAAATTCACATTTTAATTTAAATTCCCCAATTATCCAATGATAATTATTCCATTTTCATTTAGAAACTCCATTTATAAATTCATCCCATTTCCCAGTATTATCCAATGAAAATTATTCTAATTTATTTATAAACACTGTTTGTAAATTCATTGCATTATCTAATTTATAAATGCTGTTTATAAATTTAGCTTCCTTGTTTTTCCTATATTATTTAATTTATAAACGTCGTTTATAAATTTAATACTTGTTTTATTTATTCAAAACAATTTAATATTTCATATCCCATTCGAAATTCAAATTCTACTTTTTGAAAAATAGAATTTTCCTTTAAAATCTCAAAATCCATTTCCCTATATTTTTATAAATCAATATTCAGGCCCCAGTGATATTTAAACACCCCAAACCATAGAATTATCAATCACTGGTTTCCTAACACATCATATATGATAATATATATGAAATAATAAATAATAATGTTTCTGAGGAATCCAGTTGGATTCCTCCAACTGTTTTCCTGCATCCACAAACCTTAGCCAACATAAATAATACCCATCCTGCTTCGAGGCAGGATATCGCGGTATAGAAGGTCATCCACTATCATAGCGTGGGCATATAGGGTCACCAACTAATGATACTATGGGCATCCGCTTATGGTACTGCGGGAATCCAACCACCAATATATATATAATAACCACAAACACCAATCCTAAATAACTAGTATATACAAATAATAACAACAGTAGCATTTTAATGCAACCAAACAACCATCAATTATTTTTAACGATTAAAAATAATTCTAAATAATAAATTGAGTGAGATTTACTCACATTGACTTTCAATTTGACGATTCTGCACCATTTTAAATCTAATCCCAAACATGCGTTTGAATATAGATAAAATCCCCGGCAGCTCCACATCCCACATAACCTGACTTGACTTATTAACCTAATACAATTTATTTATTTGCTTCATTAATTACACAATCAAGTATGTAATTAATTTTGTAACTGCGGTTTGGTTTAACCGATTAAAATTAAATAATAAGTTTTTAATTAAAATCAATCACCTAATAAATCTGGATTGATTACCCTTTCCAAAAATCCTTTTTTCTCTTCTTAGCAGAATCCAAAAGTGCGCATCTCAGTACTTTTAATACCATGGTCTTAAGTATAGCAAACATACCCATCTTCATTTTGAAATGAAAACAAAAATCTGATTTCAACATCATCCTCTCTATCGAGCTTCAATACCCCCCCCCCCCACATCAATACCCAGTTCGATAAAAATCAAAAAATCCAACAATAGTCCTCATTCACGCCTTCATTTCTAATTGTCGTACTTCTCCATTTAACCCAATGTCAAACTAACAAAAGCACTCCATTTTACTAGCTCGAACTCCTTACGGATCGGCACTTCCAAATCGCAATATACACTTCACTGATGCACTCACAATTCTAGTCTCCTCATGCACCTTCCCTCCTCCTTCCAGGCACCAAAAATGCAAACGCACTTCACTTGACAGCTGCACCTTCAATCTCATTTTTTTCTTACAGACCATCGAATGATTCGAACTCCTCATTTCATCGCGAGTTGTCCAGCTGGAGACTGAAATCCAAGCTCGACATCCGGGAACTCGTGTCTTCCCTTATCGACAAACAAATCGCGATCAAACTACCTATCTCTTCCGTGAAATCATGACAGATGTTAGCCCTAAAAATCATCGCACCCATCAGTAAAACTCGCATCGCGCTCTTCACTGTTCCTAAATCGCTAACACCATCAACCCTAATCGCGTTCTGTCCATTCCTCAATCTCCGAAGCAAATTGCTAGTGCCTCCTTTGAGTGATGCTCCTTGTCGCTGGAGTTCTTTGATCGAGATCCCTTTTTTTCGTTTTTTAATCGAAAAGCCTCTTTTGATTTTCTGAGGAAACCAAATAATAGAAGAGGAAAGAAAAGGTATCTGTTGCTTAAAAATGAGGAAAGGAAATGCTGGTTTTCAAAGGGAGAAACCATTACTTTTTACTTCGAAGTTTTCATTAATTTTCCCCTGGGAATGAATACAAACAGAATAAAAGAAAAAAGGTCGTCGCGATTTATAGATGGAGGATGCTTAAGGATTAAGGAAATATAGTCTACACTAGTACACTATAGGTTATAGGTCAAGTACAAAATAATTTAATTCTATTAGATTTGATTCAAATGCGATTTGATTTCTAATTAATATGATTTAATTTTGATCTTATTCACAATATATTATAATAATATATTTCGGGGTTCTAAACTCCAATTAAAACACAAAAAATGATGCTTCTAGGGTTTAACCACTATTCTGAACACATTGGGGCAGGTTCAAAGCCTTATTCGATCATATGGGGAAGATATAAATTTAAACGATATAAATTAAATTTAAAACAATTAATTCCTTAAAAATAAATAATATTATTATGCTAATTCAAACGAAATTTTGTATTGATAATTTAATCTGTTTTCAATTCAGTTTTAACTTTGAATTCAATTAAATTCATTTTCGTATTACGACAATTTAATATATTCGATATTAAATCGAAATCAATTTTTAAATCGATAACTTAATATAAAAATTCATGTATATTATCAACCCAATATTTAAAACAATATTAAATATTTAAAATTAATTGACCAACAATCCGGGTCATTACATTCTAACCTAAGCTTGTTAACATTTACACATAACTCTTACTACCATCCCCGAGGTAATATTCCCAATAATATCGATACAGAGATAAACATTTACACATACATTTATGAAGCCTTTTAACCATTATTCAACTAATTATTAAACCGAGAAGTGAACTCTTTACTATGGAGTTTATTTACTTATGTATGTATACTTAGCCACTTAACACCTCACTATCGAATGAGAGATAGGGTGGATTCTTTCGATCACTTAAGACCCTAGGCAGACCTGTTGGTCATTTAATACCTTTAGTGATTTACTCAATGTTATTATACACTCGAGGATACTAGCTACAGGGTCCTACTAATTAAGGCTTCTGTCATTCACACATATAAACCCAAGCCCCACATAAGGTGATAGATAGTAAGAAGTCACATAAGAGATTTGGTGGAGGGCCGTTACTATTTAGCTGGCCTTATTGGATAATACCCTAGATGCTTAATACTTCAGTTGGATATGTAGGCCTATGGATGACCATACCGAACATTATTAACTCTAGGTTTAGGTAGGATTCGTACACCATTTAAGACCCCTAACTGGAGGACCTATTCCTAAGTGGACCCCTCAACCCAAGTCACTTAAGAAGCAAGGAAGCGGATTATTCGAGAAGATTATCAAGCTCATACCCAATTTAGCCTTTAATGCCTCCACTTATAGGAGATGGGCTATGTGATCACTTAATACCTTTTTATAGGTGGTTCTAACCACTTAAGACCTTAATCCCAAAGCAGGCTACGTTATTGAGTTATTCCCGTTTAGTTTTTCTTTATCGAAATACCATACGTATACAAACTAACTATCGTCACAGGGTCTTATGGTTAATGATATCTCACATTAGTTGGACATATATTCGATTGCTGGAAAGTGCGGACTTCTATCGAATAAGGTATCTGACCTCGCATCATTAACCTACTAAGTCCACTTCTAACTTTTAATTATGAGTTCTAGATTAACTAGTATAAAACATGGAAAGTTATATCCTTCTTAGCCTAGGATATTTATCTAATTATCTTCCTCATTGGACTTAGTATTTAAAACGACAATTAATACTCATTTATCCTCTCGTATAATGTTATGTATATAGTACATTATATTCTGAAACCTCGCTCTAATACCATACATCAAATACAATACATTTGTGCACATCATCCTTAACCCTGGTCTTTTTTTGTCCTTGTCCTTATTTTGACTTGTGTCCCTTTTCTACTCCTTTGTGATAGATAGAAGTAATATGTCTAGGAATGGAAAATTCGTTCGACATTCCATAGTATATTCCTCTAAGTTATACTTTTGTTTCTGTTCTATATGTGACTCTACCTTTCGGGGAAGGGTTATCCCATTAACCTTAATCCTATGAGTATGTGTGATCACTTTTGCCATATCTTTTTGTGTTGTGGAATTCTAATACTCGACTTGTGTTATCGAGTCATCAGGTGTAATTCTATCTCTTGAATTCTTCTTGTGGAGCTAAAAATATGTTTTGAACTTAGATGGAAGCTAATGAATAAATAATCTTAACTATCAGAGTGCATAGCGGAATTGAGTTAATCGTCTCAGCTAAGCACGATAATCAATTTTTATATATTTAAATTATTGAGAAGTATTATCTTTATTAATCAAGGTATTAAAATGAGGTAATAAATTGGATTTGATGAAATGGATTCATTAAGCATTTTAGTGTGATTATTGATAATGTGGATGTGTCTAGGTGTGGTTTAAGAATTTCGATCGAGACAAGCGATGCCTTAGGTCGATAGGGGTACCAAAACAATGTATAAGACATTATCGACATAGAAATAATCAAGATAAACTTTTACAGTTAAAAGAATGCCATTTATAACTTTTTCAAATACGGGACAGAAAATTAGTAAAGTGTTGACTTATGTTTGAGGCTAAATAAAAATTTGAGTAAGTGGATTTAGAAGTGTCAAGCAGTTTAGTTATGAAATGAAATAGGTGGAACTTGAATTTCAAAGCATTTGAATTATATAGTTTGCGAGTAGTGTGTGTGTATATATATATATAACAGTAAATTATGATATAGTTTGCGAAAGATGTGATTTTCAAAAATAATTATTCTTTCCCTTTTGAATCTCCTTATAAATATTATAATATTGAGGTTGTAAAATATCTTTGTCAAAATAGAGTATCAAGCTTTTGTAAAGTCAGTTTGAAAAAGTGGATCTTTAGAATAATTGGGTTTTCTTGAAATCTAGTAATTAAATTAATGAAAAACTTAATTGCTTTCGAAAATAAGAGAGATTGTGGAGAATAAGAGTAATGGTTTTGTTAATTCTCACCAATTAGAAATGGCACATTTTTGTTATTTAAAAAAATGTATTTTATTAAGTATAGTTTTTGGAGAAATCAAATTAATATTAAATATACTAAAAGCTCCCTTATATTTTCTTAGGCTTGGTGCTGATGCTTTAGGGAAATATCCTAAGCATATATTTTCTCTCATTGTGTAAGTTTGAAGCCATTCCCTACCTCATTGTTTAATTGTCTCGGTATTCATTTGTTCCCTCCTTATTAACTTTGGAACTGTCCGAGCACGCATTATGTGTTCAATGAGGGTGGCACAGAAATGTTCATATTCGATGATTTTTTTTCTCGATGGTTGCATTCTAACATTTAATTGAAGTAAACATTTTGTTGTATTTCGTCTGTGCATGTGCACCCTTGGGAATATGCATGTTTCCTGGGTGGATTTGGATGTGTTGTTCGACCTTAACCCAATAAATTGTAGGGACGCAATTTTTATAGGGGGAGTCTGTAACAACCCAAGTTTTCGAGATATACTTGCTGTAATAAATAATTACATAAAATATAATTATTTAGAGATCTTTAAGTTGGATAATCATTAAATTAGTTTACTTAACTTAATTATTAATGGAAAATTAATGGTAGTGTATGTTGGTGAAATTTAATCACGTTTGAGTGATTAAATGGTGACTTTGTGATTTTAATTTGTGGAATTTAGAGTAAAATGTGTATTATTGATTTATGGCATTATTGTTCATTATAATACCTAAAATATTAACGAATGGTTAATATTGAGAATTTAAAATATTTCTTAGGATAAAATAATAACGATAAGCCCAAAAAAAAATGTGTTAAAATGGATTTTTTTAGAATTTGAGAGCATAATAATGGGTATTAAAGCAAATATTGGAATCTTACCGTAAATACCAAATATTTGCAAATAAGCAAAAATGTGAAAATAAATGTTCTAGAGAATTTTGACAAATTATTTGGTAAAACGGTGTAATATAGTAATATTTTGTTTATGTTTTTGTAAATTTCAGGTAAAACGTTAAAATTATGTAAATTAATTTTTTTTCTGAATTTTTTCAAGGGAGAAACCGGCACCACCGTAAAACTCCCCCTAGTGCACCTAACCCGGTCCGCGGGGTCATCAGGCTTATGCACATGGTAAGCCCCCTTGTTTGAACTAAAGTGTGTGAGACGGGAATTGAACCCTCTCCCTCTTCCTGGGGAGCTAGGAACCCCTACCACCTGCACTAGAGCTGTAGACAAAATTATGTAAATTATGATAAAATGAAGAATTAAGGATTTATAAATCTTAAAATAACTTAACTATAGCGTTAACAAAATTAATAAGCCTCGGACGTTGATAAATATTATATCGTTGTAGGTGTTTTGGCAAGAATATAGTGAAAAATTAGTATTGCATAGGCTAATTACTTATTAATACAACCTAGTAAGCTAGCTTAATGATTGAATATAAGATTAAGGCCTTTTAATTGTTATTTTGGGCCTAATTATCAGTTAACCTAAAGAAGGGGTAGAAGAGGTGAGAAGTACGTATACTTTCACCGTCTTCTCTTCTCCATCACTCAAAAATGAAGAAAAAGGGAAATCTCACAAACCTAATCGAAAATTCAACTTTAGGCCACCAAATCTACAACAAAATCAATTTTTGTGAGGCTCTAATAGATCTACAACAGATACAGCACTAAAACCATGGTTATAATCCACCAATTTCTATCTTTTTGAGAGATTTGTTGATTGAAAATGAATTTTGGGTTTGCGTGGTTCTTTTTACAAAGTTTCAGGAAGAAGTAGCAGCCTTTCTCAACTTTGAAGCCTCATTCAACACAAAATGGTGTCTTTTTTGTTTTATTTTTTGCTGTCCACCTCTATAAAGTGAGTTTAACTAACGCTTTATAATCTTATTAATGGATTTATGCTTTGTTTTGTTAATATGTAGAGAAATACATAGTTTTGTCATCTTGTTGTTTCAGCTGTGCAAACACAGCGAAGACTCAACTTTGAGCCATCGCAACTTCTTCGATTTGTAGCAAATTAATCCCAATTTTTGACATTTTGTAGTATTTGTTTTGTATTATATTTCTACAAATTTTCATTAAATTTTGGATTGTTTTGATGTAGCTAATCATTGTTTGAATTCAGCCAAAAATCATTTTTTGTTTTATTTGCTGAAAAGTGCTATGTTTGGAAAATCATAACTCTTTCAATTTCCAGCGAATATATCCCAATTTTTAATATGATATAGTCCATGTTTTAAAGTTTATTACAGAAAAATTTCATCAATTTCTGGGCTGTTTTGATGTGCTAAACAGATCCCCAAAGTAAGCTAAAAACTAGATTTTTATGGTAATTCGTTTGTGTCCGAAAAGAGCAATCTTTGAAAATGTGTATCATCTTCGTTTTAAATGCTGCCAAATTTTAATATGTTTTTGTACATATAAAAAATCTTATTACTATAAAATTTCATCGATTTCTGAGTTGTTTTGTTATACTAAACTCATCTTCAAAGTTGACTAAAATCTAGACTTTTAGCATAATTCATTTATGTTCGAAAAGTGTCATATTTAAAAATGTGTATCTTCTTCGTTTCAAAGCGAGATGCTACAAAATTTTAATATATTTTTGTACATATATAAAAGTTAATTACTGTAAAATTTCTTCTATTTTTGAGTTGTTTTGTCATACTAAACATATTTTCAAAGTTGGCTAGAACGTAGATTTTTAGCATAATTCATTTGTGTCTGAAAAGTGCCATCTTTGAAAATGTGTATCTTCTTCGTTTCACAACGAAATGTAGTCAAATATTAATATGTTTTTGTACATATACAAATGTTGATTAATGTAAAATTTCATCAATTTCTGAGTTGTTTTGTTATACTAAACATATTTTCTAAGTTGGCTAAAAAGTAGATTTTTTTTTGCATAATTCATTTGTGCCCGAAAAGGGCCATTTTGAAAATATATTTCATTTGTTTTTGTTCCATAGGGTTACTGTCATTTATGACGATAACAGTCATATTTTCCTAAGGCAAACCTAACGATCATAATTCTCTAAGACATTAATTATCCTTAATTATCAGTCCTGAAATATCTATTTTTTATACCCCAATAGACGCTGTTAATTTACTAATTTATTGTCTATTGTATATACGTATGTGTGTGTGTGTATATATATATATATATTTATGCACCAGACCGCTCACATTAAGCTGACCACCTATGGATACTGGATTTTCGGGCAGTTCCAGGCAGATTTCTACCACAAGTTGAGTTTAACCTCGTGACTTAGTGCGGTTATAATTTAATTTCCTAATTGGGGTTTACAACATTAATACTAGACAATTTAGAAATTGTAACCGTTAGGCGTAACCACCTAATTAAATTTGTTTTCCCTAAATCAATTACGGTTACAATAGTTATTTATTTATTTATGGCCCTATTTATATCAATCAATTGCACTAGTTGCTACAACGGTCACCACAAATATTTTCATTTAAAATGGATTACATTCGCATGTATAATTCAGCAAAATGAAAACCATTCAAACACAAAATCATTCATTATAATTTATATTTCATCGCTTACGTAGATTTGGACAGATAATGTATGTATATATATATATATATATATATATATATATATATCTATTCTTTTGCGTGGTTAACATAATTATTTTTCTATCATTATTATTATTATTGTTAAGTTTGATGTTTTGATTCAACTTATAACCAAACATTCCTTTTTGCATTCAATTTTGAAATAAGGTTCTAAATTTTATAAAAAGACTGTCAACTATACTTATTGTAAACTATGCCTAAATATTGGAATAAACATATTTCAAACCGCAAAAAATATATGTTATGTATATTTTGGAATAGTTCACAAATATATACATTTATAATTATACATGAATTTATACAACTTTTCTCTTTTTCAATATTTGGCATATTTTTTATTAGTTTCGAATATTGTTTTTTATTTAAAAAGAGCAAATAGGAACATTTACAATAACTAAGTTAAAACCCCAAAAAAAATGGGCACAAACATTTTTATATCTTTGTAATCAAAATCACATAATTTTCATGTTTAACACTATGGCTACAGATCTGGAATAAAACTACTTCTAAACAGTGTTTTATAGGACCGATTTCCAGATCTACAGTATTATGCAATAACTTCAATATAATTTAAACCCAACTGTAGGCAATAATATCATCAATCGAGTAAGCCAACAAATTATAATATTATTCAAACCACAATTTTATACCTTCGGATTTTGACAACATTCATAAGCAGATCTGATAGGCATCATTTTAGATTTTACGATGTTATAAAAAGATCTGATAAATGTTAAGCATATATTTAAGATCTAATACAAACGAAATAAGAAGTTATTATAACTTTGTATGTAAATTTTCCACTCACTTGAAAGCACCCAAATCTGAAATTTGAATAATCTTTTAGGCCTATAGTTCCTAGATTCTTACAGATCTACAGTTATTCTGAAAAGGGGATACTTTCAGATTTGTAGATTTGCAAGAAAATAGGAAAAGATGGGAGAATATGATGAAGAATAGCTTAGGCGTCAATTCATACCCTTTTCCACTTGAATTTGGGTGTCCCTTTCAAACCCCATACGGTTTATGTTTGATTGATTATATATAAACTTGTTTTTGATTTAGAATTTATTTGAAGAGAAAGGGAAATGATAGAGCTTTACTGTTGTCTTCAGTGTGGAAAATAACGAGGCCTTACCCCTTTATTTATAGGGGTGGAAATGACCATAAATTGTTATATTTATTTTAACTAATATCTGTCTGTTTATATAATAATATGTAACGAAAATACCCTTCAAAACCTGGCCATCAATGGGCTATTCTGGCACGAAGCGGTCGACCATCTCTACTAGGGGTGTCGACCTCCCTTGAGCTATTTTGCCTAGTGAAGGCGGGTTATAAAAGGTAATATATATTATATTTATTCTGTTATATTATTTCCGTTCGTTATTCGTATTTCGTCCGTAACTTTTTCATACGGACTCCGTTCGTGAAACTCCAAACGTGATAGTTGACCGGAATCCTGAGTCGAACGTAATGTTTAAAGTTTTGTGGTCAAATTCCATCATTTGCTAAAATTCCTATTTTTGAAATCAAATTAAATAAATAATTATTTATTGTCAAAATTCTGGGATGTTACATTCTTTCCCCCTTAAAAAGGAATTTCTCCCTGAAACTGTGACACCTACTTATCCTATCCTACACAATAAATTTGTGTACATCCATTTTGCAACCATGCACTGAGACGACCCCAAACCCCGTACTGACGGTGGCAAGGGTAATCTGTGGAATATAACACAGAAACAGATAATAGCATAATAGAAATAAATAAATACACTAGATAATGAACAATAGAATATACTGGATAAAAGTAATCATCAGAGTTACACAGTATACAGGATCATACTTAGTACAAATACAGTTTAGCTATACATATATGTCTACAGCGGAAATAAACAAAATATGCACAGTAGGAGCTGAACAACATAAAAAGAGATAAATAATAGAATCCATCTTCAGCTCCAGCTATCCAGAAAGAACTAGCTAAACCTGAATACAAGGCTGCCCGTGTAGAAAAAGGGACACCCGAGTTTGAAAGTGAAACAAACTTCGAGTCAGTCATGGGACTGGTATGAGAAATCTACTCAACACATTCATAATATGGATAATCACAGGACCACGCCACTTTCGTGGAACGGGTTTACTCCATTGGATTGCCAGTGCGTTAAAAACAAATCTTTCTTTTAAACATCACAATGCTTTTTATAAAAATGAAGCCATTATAAGACTCAGTTCCCATCACACAATGCAACGCAAACCTGAGGATAGAGTTTTACCTTATAATGGCCAAAATATGATTGATACGAATAAAGCAAAAACATTTGATATTATTACTAGTGTTTATATGTTTCAAAGACAATTTGAATCATAACTATCAATCATAGGCGGCATGGGTACCATATATCATATCGCCATATATATATACAATCAAAACCGCACAGTCACGTATTTGGAAATTGGATTTCCGTCCTGAACCAAGGCAAAAGATAGTCCTTACCGAATTCGAGATTTCCTAGACCGAGTCTCTGGCAAGCGCGCAGGCAAGCCTTTGATCGTCAGGGCCGGTCCACCGAGGTGGATTATTATGCCTGAACACTACGTTTCCCCGCCCTTTGGGGCGTAAGCGAGCCAACAAATGACTCCATCGAACCCGGATCGTCCAATCTAACCGAGGCGCCTCGCAACAGTAACAACCACATAAGTCAAACTCGTCAGGGCGTGTAAAACCACTGACGCCACTTCTACCTAGGAAGAAACGCAGGCCCTCCCTGATGTCCTCTCCCGTTTCTGGTTCATACCGGGGTGTGAGGCTCGCGATTTCACGTTATACACAAAGCTACGCCACACAGACGGTGCTTTGATCATCACCACAAGACTTTTCTTTTCAACAGAAGCCCTGATCACTGCATCTTAGCATGCCACATGGGCAATTCACACCGTGCAACTGATGGCTATCAATCACACAGAATAAATTCCAATGTCAAACACACTGTCCATTTGCTAGTCCGTTCCGGGTCTGAACGAAACCGGAGGCACTAAATACCTCGCAAACCCATCGATCACCACGTACGTCTGGACGATCACCACTCATTATCCATATTTCGGGATGCCTCCCAATCAGGACCTCGGTTACCATCCAAACGAGGTGAAGATCTCCGGTCTTCGACCACCGTCTTTATCTTCGATTTCTTATCGTCGATTCAGTTATTCAGAATGGGATAAACCCGGTCTTTCTGAGCAACTCGCGTATATAATAAACAAGTGCAACACTAACATATACATGCATCATTTCAATTCATTAGTCACTAACCGTCAATCAGTAAGAGAACGATTTCCCGGATATTAACCCCGAAGGTCGAAACCAACATCAGATCAACACCCAGGAAACCATTCGACTTAGACAATCTTCAGTTAATTTCTAAATCACATCCATACTGTTTATAATATTTTACAATGATTTATCACTATTTTTATTTATTTTAAAATAGCCAATTTATTCAAAACGATGCTTCAGGCCATAACGTGACCGTGGCGCTGTTTTTCTTCAGATTTGATTAACACATATCTGAAAATCTAACCGTTGGATCTTCACAAAATTTACATCATTAGAAAGATCTTTTCAAAACGAATCCAACGGTTCCAGTTTTGGAAAAATCCGACGGTCGGATCTCCCGGTATAATCGTTTGAAGTTTCGATTTCAAAATACGAACTGCAGCGTCGTTATTCGATTAAATATATTTATATTTATATATAAATATAATCGTTTCTGGCACTGTTTTCTTCAGATTTGAATTAAACACTCCAGACAATCCAACTGTTGGATTTTTACAAAGTTGGTGCAGTTGGAATGATTTTTCCAAAGCGAACCCAACGGTTGTGATTTTAGGAAAATCCGATTGTCGGATCTCCCGTACTAATCGTTTGAAATCAAGGTTTCAAAATACGAACTGCAGCATCGTTATTCGATATATTTTAATTCTCTTTATATATATATATATATATATATATATATATCGATTCTTCAATTTCAAAACTATATGATTTTCATACATTTGATAAAAATGATATTTTTATCTAACTGTCTTCTATTTCAACACTTCACTACTTTTAACAATTCGTTTATATAATAAAAATGTGATTTTTATTGTAAAATAATTCATTTCTAAACACTATTATTTCGTATAGTTAATATAGGGGATAAAAATAAGATTTTTATTGTAAAACAATTTATTTCAAAACAGGATTATTTTATACATTTCATATTGATGTTAAAAATGGGATTTTTATTATAAAACAATTTCTTTCAAAATATGAATACCATTCAACACATGAATTTCAATTCAACGAATGAATATCGATTCAACACATGAAGGTTTTCTATAGTTTATATATATAGATAAAAAGGTGATTTTTATATTTAAAACACGAATACCATTCAACACATGAATTTCAAATCAACGAATGAATATCGATTCAACACATATATAATTTTTACAACGCATATATAACTTATACATCGAACGTACAACTTATACAACGCTTATACAAGAGGTGTACAACGCTTATATAACTCATACATCGACTATATAATTTACACATCGTCGTTTTCCATATCATTTATAAATTAGAAATCTCACATTGGGTTCCACTCCACCAAAAATAGCAGAAGGCTCAGAAAAATATGCGGTCTCTTCTAAAATCTAGAAGACGTCCACACGGTCACGATGTTTCCTGTTTCATTGAATTTCGTCAACACTGCAAAAAGATATGATTTTTCAAAGTTTGCAACTGTTTAAAGGTGTTAAAACAGTTGAAAATAAAACAAGTCGTACCTCAGCTGAAAGGTTCAAAACTAGGTTTGCAATTTTCGATCAAACCGTGAATCGATAGGAGGATCGGCCAGTGCAGCGACGAAGAGGGGGGAGATGCGCGTCTGCGCGCGGTGGTGGGGTCCAGCTCGGTGGTCCCAGGCGGCGGCTGTGGCGAGTTGAAGTCGACGACTTCAGGGAGGTGGTTCTCTCTCCACAGGCCACGAAAAATCCCAAACTTTATATGGATTTGAAGACCTCGAGAAGATCTTCAAAAAGTTCAACTATGGCACGAGCTAATTCGGCGTGGATTGATCGGAAAATGAGGGGGAAGATTTCGAACGGTTTCCGCCTTCGATCGGGGAGAGAGAAAAAGGACTTTTTTTTTTATTTTTTTAAAAAAATATGATTGGCCGGGGAGTTTTAAAGGGGTTTTCTGACACGACCACCAATCTAAACCCAACGACTATCATCCTTAGCGTTTTACCCCCATTCCGAACACAAAGGGATATGTTTCGTAGGCCCATTCGACTGTTTCAGTCAGTTTTACTTCAAATTGAAATATATAACATTCAATATTCAATTTGAACGTACATTTCAATTTGCCAGGGCCACAAACTGATTCGAAAAATTCCAGAAAAATAAATATGGCTATGTTTTGACGATATGGTCAAAACAAAAAACTAGTTTCGTCGAATTCTGAGACCGTTTGCAAAAAGGCCCATTTCTGGTCGATCCAATTTAACTGTAATTGACCAAAACACGTTTTCCTTTGCCCCGCACACATACTAGCTTCAAAAATTATGAAATTTGAAGCCTAGCAATAACTTCACATCCCGGATCGAACAAAAGTGGTTTCGTCGAATTCCGAGGTCGTTTGCAAAATGGCCAATTTCTCGGGCTATATAAATTCCATAGCGACCTTTCTGAAAATTCATTTGGCCATAACTTTTGCTTTCCGCTATGAAAATTCGATTTTTCTGATTCTTTAGAAAGGTATTCACTAACAGATTTAAATATTTTTGGTTTCATTCAAATCCGTTTTGTTTTGCGCCCGGTACAGTCCGACAAAGTTTGAATTCAATTTTTGAAACTGCAGCGCCATTTCAGGCTTTGTTTATGATTATAATTAATTATATTTGTTTTCAAACGTCGATTCAAACTCACTTTTCATTGCCATTATTTAAAATATTTATTTTAAATATTTAAAATCCATTATTTTAGCCAATTTAAAAATTTTAAATTGGTTCAGATTTTCTGGGTCGTTACAATCTCCCCCACTTAAAACTTTTCGTCCCCGAAAAGGAACAAAGTCGAAAGTGGTTTGATTAATCAACTCTACGTTCGATCCGGCTTCAATTCTCCAACTTTTCAGTTTCTGAGAATTTTCAAATTCTTCAAAATTTTGGCTAACGCCCGGAATTTTCGAAAAATTTCACCATAACCTCCTTTGTACGGGGAGGGGTTTGGAAATTTATTGGGCCGTATTAGGTACCCAATAAATCCTAATAAGCATACACATATTTATAGTGATATATTCTGGTGTTTACACGGGAGCGTGTATTGATAATAACTCTAGAGAATAAATTCTCGTCACGCTGTTCCGTGTGAGTAATAAATAGTCCATGTGCCATATCTAATAACTAGAGAGACGTGATTATTGTCAACTCCAGACCCGTGTGGGGTTTTTATTAATCTGGCAATTTTCTCGTTACAATTTAAATAGTCCATATCGGTCATCAATTCAACCTGTAAAATATAGTCATCACCATACAAGCCTCTCGCTCGTATGGTAAATCTTCCACCTCGTCACACAAGCTCTAAATGCTTATGTGGTATATGATGAAGTATGCCTATCTTCCAGAAGTATGCCATGTAATGTAGTTCAAAATTAATTGTTACTATCCTATGGCGACATTTATTATTTCACACAGAAAAACCAGCACTCCGCATCCAATGGCATTCACAGGAGTTGGTATAATAATATTTCGCATCCAACTCTTTAAGGTTTACCTATTTGTCGGGCACACAAATAAAGTCTTTACTCAACAGCTATCCATTTACCTGTTCAAACATATATAATGCACATGTATACATATTTCTATCTATTTTCTAATCAGTTCAATGTCTGATTTAAATGAATAAATCCTACCATTATTCTATTGTTGATTAAATTAACTATGGTTTCAATAATTCAATTAATCAAATTTACAATCACACAACACAAACAACAATCAAATTGTTTTTAACTTTTCAAAATCATACAAATCAATTTCTATATTCTTTTAAAATCATTCAGACTATGGAATTAAAAGTGCTCATCCATGGAAAGAAAATAACAACAGAATAGAGAACTTATTGGTAATGCAAGTATGGTAAATGTACCTTGCACCGGAGTCAATCTGAGATATCCACTCGGCATCTAGGATAGGCTTTCTGAATGCTCTCCTCAGTTTCCCAAGTACAATCTCATGGATCTCCACTCCATTGCACTTTGACTAAGTGAACCTTCTTGTTCCTCAGTTCTTTGGTCTCTTTGCCGGTGATCTTGAGCGGCTCTCTTCTCACAGCTAATTCAGGGGTAATTTCAATATCCTGTTGAGCTGCTTCTTCCACGATCAAGTCTGGATCATGAACGTGCTTTCGAAGTTGAGATATATGAAATACATCATGCACCCCAGGCAACCAATCTGGCAGTTTAACCCTATAAGCGAGAGTTCCGATCCGTTCCAGAATAGGAAACGAACCAGTGAATTTGGGCGCCAACTTGCCAGTTTTACCGAACCGGATAACTCCTCTCATCGGCGATACTTTCAAATATACGTATTCGCCAATAGCAAAGGATGTATCTCTTCTTCTCCTATCGGCATAGATCTTTTGTCGGCTTTGAGCAGCGAGTAATCGCTTCTTAATAAAATCGACTTTGTCGGCAGCTTCTCGGATCATATCAGGCTCCAATACAAGTCTATTTCCGGGTTCGACCAAACAAGCAGGAGATCGGCATGGTCTACATACAACGCTTAGAATGGCGACATTGTCAGACTTGCCTGGTAGCTGTTGTTATATGAGAATTCAGCCAAATGCAGATGGTCTTCCAATGATCCACCGAAATCTATAACACAAGCCCGCAATAGATCTTCTAAAATACGATTCACCCTCTCAGTCTGACCGTCTGTCTGAGGATGATAAGCGGTGCTTAAATTCAACTTCGTTCCTTCAAGGGTCCACAGTTTATCGACAAATGCCCTTTCTGATGGCAGTTATTGCATACGGTGGTCTTTACCGGTTCTTTTCCTGCTTTGGCTTTGGGCTTCTTACTCACCTCAGATATCGCACTGGCCTCGGGATTATCAGTTTCAGGCTCATCTTCATTACTATAACTGACCCCTTCTTCGTTAGGTAACATACCCTTCCTGTCGAGATCTTCGTATTGATAAGCCATATAAATCATTTCTGAGAAAGGAAGTTTCACATTCCTCATCGCACGATTCTGATATTTTCTTTGCAGGCCATGAATAAATCTCAGATTTTTCCTCTTTGGATCTTGAATCAGATGAGGAGAAAAGTGAGCAAGTTCATTGAATTTCTTATGATATTCTGGGATGGTCATATCACCTTGTATCAAATAAGAAAATTCATCACATAATCGCTCGGTTGCTTCAGGACGAGTAAATCTTTCTAAGAAAATAACTTTGAATCTGTCCCAGGTGGTATCACCTTCTGGATTATCTTTAATAACTGAATCCCACCAAAACAAAGCTTCTTCTTTGAGTGCCCAAGACGCCAGTAATCTTTTCTGATCGTCTCTCAGCTTTAAACCCTCAAAGATTTTCTCTGCAGAACGAATCCAAGCTTGTGTTTCCATAATGGACTCCTTGCCTAAGAACGGCGATCCACCCAGATTTCGAAATCTCTTGAATAGAACTTCTATATCTCTGGCTGTGGGAGCACAACTGGCTCATTAGCTGGTTGAGCCATACGATTATTTCTTCTGTTCTTGTCACTCATTTTCTAGTGCGTCTGCAATTAGCAAACAAAGTGTCAGGTCAATAGAAAAGATATGTCAAAATATAGAGACAAATACTTCAACGTAAATGTGTCTACTGGGGTGTATTTTCATTCTGCTTTACTTATACTAGGATATTACTGATCCTATCTGTATAGAGTTACCCGTCCTAGAACACTACTGGTTCTACTTCTGACGAGTTCGTTAATATGTTATATTCCAGAACTAAGATTAACCAAAGCTCTGATACCAAATTGAGATGACCCCAAACCCCGTACTGACGGCGGCAAGGGTAATCCGTGGAATATAACACAGAAACAGATAATAGCAGAACAGAAATAAATAAATACACCAGATAATGAACAATAGAATATACTGGATAAAAGTAATCATCAGAGTTACACAGTATTCAGGATCATACTTAGTACAAATACAGTTCAGCTATACATATATGTCTACAGCGGAAATAAACAAAATATGTACAATAGGAGCTGAACAGCATAAAAAGAGATAAATAATAGAATCCATCTTCAGCTCCAGCTATCCAGAAAGAACCAGCTAAACCTGAATACAAGGCTGCCCGTGTAGAAAAAGGGGCACCTGGGTTTGAAAGTGAAACAAACTTCGAGTCAGTCATGGGACTGGTATGAGAAATCTACTCAACACATTCATAATATGGCTAATCACAGGACCACGCCACTTTCATGGAACGGGTTTACTCCATTGGATTGCCAGTGCTTTAAAAACAAATCTTGCTTTTAAACATCGCAATGCTTTTTATAAAAATGAAGCCATTATAAGACTCAGTTCCCATCACACAATGCAACGCAAACCGGAGGATAGAGTTTTACCTTATAATGGCAAAATTATGATTGATACGAATAAAGCAAAAACATTTGATATTATTACTAGTGTTTATATGTTTTAAAGACAATTTGAATCATAACTATCAATCATAGGCGGCATGGGTACCATATATCATGTCGCCATATATATATACAATCAAAACCGCACAGTCACGTATTTGGAAATTGGATTTCCGTCCTGAACCAAGGCAAAAGATGGTCCTTACCGAATTCGAGACTGCCTAGCCCGAGTCTCAGGCAAGCGCGCAGGCAAGCCTTGGATCGTCAAGGCCGGTCCACCGAGGTGGATTATTATGCCTGAACACTACGTTTCCCCGCCCTTTGGGGGCGTAAGCGGGCCAACAAATGACTCCATCGAACCCGGATCGCCCGATCTAACCGAGGCGCCTTGCAACAGCAACAACCACATAAGTCAAACTCATCAGGGCGTGTAAAACCACTAACGCCACTTCTAGCTAGGAAGAAACGCAGGCCCATCCTGATGTCATCTCCCGTTTCTGGTTCATACCGGGGTGTGAGGCTCGCGATTTCACGTTATACACAAAGCTACGCCACACAGACAGTGCTTTGATCATCACCACAAGACTTTGCTTTTCAACAGAAGCCCTGGTCACTGCATCTTAGCATGCCACGTGGGCAATTCACACCGTGCAACTGATGGTTATCAATCACACAGAATAAATTCCAATGTCAAACACACTGTCCATTTGCTAGTCCGTTCTGGGTCTGAACGAAACCGGAGGCACTAAATACCTCGCAAACCCATCGATCACCACGTATGTCTGGACGATCACCACTCATTATCCATATTTCGGGATGCCTCCCAATCATGACCTCGGTTACCATCCAAACGAGGTGAAGATCTCCGGTCTTCGACCACCGTCTTTATCTTCGATTTCTTATCGTCGATTCAGTTATTCAGAATGGGATAAACCTTCTGAGCAACTCGCGTATATAATAAAAAAGTGCAACACTAACATATACACGCATCATTTCAATTCATTAGTCATTAACCGTCAATCAGTAAGAGAACGATTTCCCAAATACTAACCCCGAAGGCCGAAACCAACATCAGATCAACACCCAGGAAACCATTCGACTTAGCCAATCTTCAGTTAATTTCTAAATCACATCCATACCGTTTATAATATTTTATAACGATTTATCGCTATTTTTATTTATTTTAAAATAGCCAATTTATTCAAAACGATGCTTCGGGCCATAACGCGACCGTGGCGCTGTTTTTCTTCAGATTTGATTTATACATATCTGAAAATCTAACTGTTGGATCTTCACAAAATTTACATCATTAGAAAGATCTTTTCAAAACGAATCCAACGGTTCCAGTTTCGGGAAAATCCGACGGTCGGATCTCCCAGTATAATCGTTTGTAGTTTCGATTTCAAAATACGAACTGCAGCGTCGTTATTCGATTAAATATAATTATATTTATATATAAATATAATCGTTTCTGGCGCTGTTTTTCTTTAGATTTGAAATAAACATTCCAGACAATCCAACCGTTGGATTTTTACAAAGTTGGTGCCGTTGGAAAGATTTTTCCAAAGCGAACCCAACGGTTGTGATTTCAGGAAAATCTGATGGTCGGATCTCCCGTACTAATCGTTTGAAATCACAGTTTCAAAATATGAACTGCAGCGTCGTTATTTGATATATTTTAATTCTCTTTATATATATATATATATCGATTCTTCAATTTCAAAACTATATTCTTTTCATACTTTTGATAAAAATGATATTTTTATCTAACTGTCTTCTATTTCAACACTTCACTATTTTTAACAATTCGTTTATATAATAAAAATTTGATTTTTATTTTAAAACAATTCATTTCAAAACACTATTATTTCGTATAGTAAATATAGGGGATAAAAATAGGATTTTTATTGTAAAACAATTTATTTCAAAACAGGATTATTTTATACATTTCATATTGATGTTAAAAATGGGATTTTTATTATAAAACAATTTCTTTCAAAATATGAATACCATTCAACACATGAATTTCAATTCAACGAATGAATATCGATTCAGCAGATGAAGGTTTTCTATAGTTTATATATATATAAAAAGGTGATTTTTATATTTAAAACATGAATACCATTCAACACATGAATTTCAAATCAACGAATGAATATCGATTCAACACAAATATAATTTTTACAACACATATATAACTTATACATCGAACGTACATCTTATACAACGCTTATACAAGAGGTGTACAACGCTTATATAACTCATACATCGACTATATAATTTATACATCATCGTTTTCCATATCGTTCATAAATTAGAAATCTCACATTGGGTTCCACTCCACCAAAAATAGCAGAAGGCTCATAAAAATATGCGGTCTCTTCTAAAATGTAGGAGACGTCCACACGGTCACGATGTTTCCTGTTTCATCGAATTTCGTCCACACGGCAAAAAGATATGATTTTTCAAAGTTTGCAACGGTTTAAAGGTGTTAAAATAGTTGAGAATAAAACAAGCCGTACCTCAGCTGAAAGGTTCAAAACTAGGTTTGCAATTTTCGATCAAACCGTGAATCGATAGGAGGATCGGCCAGTGCAGCGACGAAGAGGGGGGAGACGCGCGTCTGCGCGCGGTGGTGGGGTCCAGCTCGGTGGTCCTAGGCGGCGACGGTGGCGAGTTGAAGTCGACGACTTCAGGGAGGTGGTTCTCTCTCCACAGGCCACGAAAAATCCCAAATTTTATATGGATTTGAAGATCTCGAGAAGATCTTCAAAAAGTTCAACTGTGGCACGAGCTAATTCAGCGTGGATTGATCGGAAAATGAGGGGGAAGATTTCGAACGGTTTCCGCCTTCGATCGGGGAGAGAGAAAAAGGATTTTTTTTTCTTTTTTTTTCTTTTTTTAAAAAATATGATTGGCCGGGGGAGTTTTAAAGGGGTTTTCTGACACGACCACTAATCTAAACCCAATGACTGTCATCCCTAACGTTTTACCCCCATTACGAACATAATGGGACATGTTTCGTAGGCCCATTCGACTGTTACAGTCAGTTTTACTTCAAATTGAAATATATAAGATTCAATATTCAATTTGAACATACATTTCAATTTGCCAGGGCCACAAACTGATTCAAAAAATTCTAGAAAAATAATTCTGGCTATGTTTTGACGATACGGTCCCAACAAAACTAGTTTCATCGAATTCTGAGACCGTTTGCAAAAAGGCCCATTTCTGGTCGATCCAATTTAACTATAATTGACCAAAACACGTTTTCCTTTGCCCCGCTCACATACTAGCTTCAAAAATTATGAAATTTGAAAACTAGCAATAACTTCACATCCCGGATCCAACAAAAGTGGTTTCGTTGAATTCCGAGGTCGTTTGCAAAATGGCCAATTTCTCGGGCTATATAAATTCCATAGCGACCTTTCTGAAAATTCATTTGGCCATAACTTTTGCTTTCCGCTATGAAAATTCGATTTTTCATATTCATTAGAAAGGTATTCACTAACAGATTTAAATATTTTTGGTTTCACTCAAATCCGTTTTGTTTTGCACCCGGTACAGCCCGACAAAGTTTGAATTCAATTTTTGAAACTGCAGCGCCATTTCAGTCTTTGTTTATAATTATAATTAATTACATTCGTTTTCAAACGTCGAAACAAACTCACTTTTCGTTGCCATTATTTGAAATATTTATTTTAAATATTTAAAATCCATTATTTTAGCCAATTTAAAAATTTTAAATTGGTTCAGATTTTCTGGGTCGTTACATGCACACAGTGTACATAATGCATTTTAACTGCAAAACATGTATGCACAATTATTCTAAATCAGATCCTCCTATATGTATCCATTAATATTTTATAACACTTTTGAAAACATGATGCAAAACATTCTAAATATACTGGCATTTCTATATGAATGCAAACTTTGAAAATCCCTTTTTCATGCATAACCCTAACACGACTACGAATAGAAGTGTGAAGCAAAAAACGTTACATCCAAATCCTACCATCCAAAATGCCAGCACATCTAATTTCTTCCTATTTAATTTCTTCAAAATCGGAAAAGGAAATCAAAGCAAAGAATTTTAATGTTTTCTTTGCTTATAAATACTCCATTTCCAGTCCTACAGTGGAAATTTTATCTCAGTTCCCCAAAATACTCCAAAAACTCCCATTTTAGAATGTAATGGAGGCTTAAAATAATCTCTAAAACGTAAAATGAATTAATTAGTAACTTGCGCGCATCGTTGACAAGGTATGGAAACCAGGTTTCCAAGACTAGAACCATATTTTCCTTATTATTGTTAAAGTTTTTATCGCATCGTCAGTCCTATTGCACCGCTAAAACGCATACACAAACCATGCTAATATCTTCGTTATGCTGTTCATGCGACCGTAAATCGAATTTTTTCACAAAAATAAATTTCTGCTTTAAAACTTCTTTTATAAATTTTGAAAATTTCTTTTCAACACCGTTTCACTTTCCATACGAGAATCGCACGAAAAATAAAATTTTGGTAACACGTGCTTTGCGCCTATAACACCCCGCATTATTTAAATAATGAATTGGGTAAGAAATAAAGATTGAATATATATATTTATATACATATATGTGCATGAATATAAATGTTGAAATAAAATGTGCGAATTAAAAACAGAAAGAAATAAATGCATAAAAAATACATGCATGAAAAGTAGATAAGAAATTAACTACAAATTTAAATTAGAATGCATGCATTAAAAGAGAATAAAACAATGCATAAAAAGAAAAGAAACGATACATTAATTTAGCAGCTAAACAGAGCTCGCATGGGAAAGTTATTAATGAATTAATAACCAAAAAAGATTCCATGTATAAATATACATGCAAGTTCGAAATTCAAACTTGAAGGTAAGTTATAACTAGATTATTATAAATCAGATAAGTTATATTAAGAAAGCAATTAACATCAAAATCAGAAAACAAAACGATGCGGAGATCTCATCCGGACCTAGGATGGGTCGACTCAATGAGACCTGGGTCGACACATCTGTTGGCCCCGTGGCCGACCCACCTCAGGGTGAGTCAACACAGGGGCCAACTCGATCGGCCGAGATCTGTTTTCTATGTGATGTGGATTTTTGATATAAACGTCTTAGATTTTAATTGATTAAATCCAATGTACTAGACTTTCTTGTACACCTATAAATAAACTAGTAGGGCCTAACTTTAAACTCATATTTCCTGAGATGCTGCCTAGGCTCTGCCATTCTCTTCTTTCTCCAAATCTTTTCAGAAAATAAAATATTAGTTCATAGGGGTTTCGCTTCAAGATTTGAAGATAAGAGATATAAATTTACAAATAAGTGTTTAGATTTCTAATCAATGTGAGGTAAGTTCTTGAATCTAATTTGTTGAGGTTTCTCTTCCTTTTTCCCTCTTATTTTAGTATCAGATTGGTAAATCTATGGTTGTTTAATATTTGATTCATTTGGGGAGGCCACATAATAACTAAGCTTAATCAGATTCAAGATTGGAAAATTGTCTGGTGAGTGGATTTACATTATACCTTTTTAAATAATGGTATATTTATCGTTTGCATTCCTCGTCATTCTTAAAATGTTAAATAACTATACGTTGTGATACTTGCGGTATAATTAATTTTCAGTTATGATAAGAATATTACTGTTGTATAGATTTAATCTATGAATCTGTTAATTGGATTATAAATCAATGTAATACTGAAATTGTGAAATTTACAATAGAAGTGAATAAGTTACTGAAATTGTTGTTAATGACAAATTGGATATTGTAAATTAAATTACAGTGAAATTGGGAATAATAGAAAAAGAATATATACATCTATTTTGTATGAAAAATTTACAATAATTAATTGTAGATAAATGTACTAAGACACGATGTTAAGTTCAACATGTGGTAGAAGTTTGCCTGGAATCGCCCGGCAAATCCAGCATCCACAAGTGATCAACTTAATGTGAGAGGTCTGTTGCCTAAACATATAATAAAATATATGTATGCAATAGACAATACGTAAATAAATAAATAAGCAATGTCTGTTCGGGTACAACAAATAGATATTTTGGGACTGATAAACTAAAGATACTTCATTGTCAGTTAATGTCTTCGGAAACTATGACCTTTAAGTTCATAAGTGATATTAATTATAATTAACAGAGTTAAATGGTAAGTGTAAAAATATATAAGACGGTAAAGAAATGGATGCTACAACAATAAAGGTTTAGTTAAAAAGGGAAAATGCGACGAACGGGGAATATAACCTATTATAATTGATTTTATGAATGAGAATGGAATATAATAGGTAGACAAGTGGAAATTATAACATAGGTTTTAATAAATGAAATGGAAACTTACTAATAAACCTTAGTTAAGAGAACCAAGTTAATGATTAAACAACATTAGCAAGTTGTAAGGACAATGTAAGATGAGGTTATGATTAAATAAGAAAGAATGAGGTAGACTTATGGAATGAAATAAGTTATATCAAATCATATATATTAAGTAACATGTGAATGGAAACACGTGGATTAGGATAAGATATACTCAATTATACATTAAATGAACATGTTATTGTAACCTTTAAACATGAAATTGGACAATGAATGGCATGGTAATAATGTAAAAAGGTTGCAGATTACTTTCGTTAATTACAATCAGAGGAATAACATGTTATGGGCTTATTAATGAAATTAAATGGGATAAGTTATATCACTGAATTAATAAGCAAAAGGGGTCTGTTCCTTCGAGATATAAGGGGATCATAGAAAACCTGGTAACTTGAATAAAAAGTTAAAATGTGGATAATCAAGTTAATTGGCAATCTGATAAGATAAGACAAGCACACTATTAAAATAATGGACATAGGATCTAATAACATGTTAGCGTGATGCGCTTGGACCAATCCGCATGTACAATAGTGAAGAACCGATGGGGTAGATCATCGAGGTTTCTGAAGGAACGAGAGGAGCACATCCATTTGATTCTTCTACTTGTTGGACCTGCAGGACTGGAAGGAGGCACGCGACTTCCGAGGGTCGTGGTAGGGTACTCCGTGGTGGTCCTCTGTTGCGGTGCATGCTCAGGCTGTACTCGCATAGGTTGGGTCTGTGCGTTACTACCCGGTGATTATACCTTAACTGCAACGGTAGTTTCGAAGTCAGAAGGCTGTGGCGGGTGATGTTGGGTGATTCAGCGGTTGCCTGACGAGGAGGCTGGTCAGGACTAGGGCTGTCAATGGGTCGTGTCGGGTCGGGTTCGGGTCGGGTCAAGTCGGGTTCGGGTTGATTTATAAATGGGTCTGGTCAACCCGTTTATTAAACGGGTCATTTTTTCCCAACCCTAACCCGACCCGTTTATAAACGGGTTGACCCGACCCGACCCGTGTAACCCGTTTAACTAAACGGGTCAAGTCGGGTTGACCCATTTGACCCGCTACTATTATTTAATAATATAAACATTCAAAGAAATAAAGCCAAAAATCATCAGTATATGTTATAACACGACTGACGTAAACCTGCCAATTACCGTACAAAATTATCAAGGAGCACAACATATAAGTTTGAAGTTTGAACTTCGCTCTTGTCTGCTCTTTTTTAATTTCGTCTGTATCTGATTTCATTCTTAAAATTCGGATATTTCATACTGCACTAAACGAGGGAATATGCTGTGTAACGTAAATTGTATGTATCCTTTTATAGTTCCTTATGAAATTGCAGCATTTAAGTGACAGAAAAGATCAGTTTATAGTTTGTGCTATCAACTTTTTTTTGTTTGGTACAGTTCATTTTAGTCTTGAATGGAAAAGTTTGCTCTCTTTCGTTTAGCATCAGTGTATTAAAAACAATATGCTACATTTCTCATATGATGCTAGAGAACTAAAGTTTTATGTTTTATATTAATATAATTTCAACGTTTTATGTTTTGTGAATGCATGATTTTGGTATATTTTATGTAAATGTAATTTCAACGGCTACGTTTTAGTTGCTACTTGCTACAAGTACACAAAATAATTTAACATTTCCCCCTTTTTAATATGTTAAATGGGTTTAGCGGGTCAATTTCGGGTTAGCGGGTCAACCCTAAACCCACCCATTTATAAATGGGCCAAATTCGGGTTGACCCGGAAATGACCCGCTAACTAAACGGGTTGGGTTGACCTGCTAATTTCCGTGCGGGTTTCGGGTCGGGTCACGGGTCGTGTAGGAAATTGACAGCCCTAGTCAGGACTAAGTAAAGAATAGTAATCGTCGGGTACCTGTCACTAGTAGTTAGCGGGATGCGGAAAGGCCAGAGCTAAACCTATAGACCATCAATCTTTCACTATCGAAACTTTGATTGTGGGACACACTAATTTGGATGTAACGTCACTTAGCTTTTGATGTAGTCTTTCAATAGTCGAGGGAAGGGTCGAGGTGGAACCGTAGCCACCGTGAAAATGGAGGCCATAGTTTTGATATATGCACTTTAGGTCCTGTTAGTCGACATACGCATATATGGAAAAGCTCTCGACTGAGTTTCGTGCATTGGACGCAGCCCTATTACGGGACTCAGGGTAAAATAGACAGTACGTACGTGGGAGGGTTTAGGTACACGGACGCCGCACATGGTGGTGTATCATAGACGTTAGGGCATTACTCCGTAGTGAGACTTGATTCGACCGAGAAGTTTGCATATGGCAGTTCGCACGCTTACATAGCATAGCGAGGGTAGCTTTGTGCGGAACGTGGCGTATTAATATGAAGGTCCGTACGTCGTTCGGCATAAGATGAGAGTTACATACTCTTCTAAGGCGTGACAGCGGAGATCGTGCGAGAAGAGTATCATGGCGGAACGTATGTGTAAAATCTTGAGTGCTATTAACCCAAACTAACCTAATAAACAAGAAAACATAACCGAATGATATATTTAGAGTTATTTCAGAGTGTGCAATTTAGTCCAGTCACCAGAACTTGTGTTCTGACCCCATCTTCATAACACACTTGCAGGTTAGGTTTATGGTAGAGATATGGTAGCTTTGGATACTGATTAGGCAGTATTATTGCTTTGGTACGGCTGAGCTCTGATATATTTTATATCTCTGTCTTTTCTGCAAAATACTAGACAAGCCAACTCAAGTTTTAGTAGATTGGTATTTTCGAATAAAATTCAGTCCATCCAAAATCAGGTTGTTACAACGCCATTCAAATTATCTACTTAATGTGTTTAAACACGTGCAAGTTGCAATACCCATATTCTGCATTTTCGCGCAAATCAAAAAAAAAATCAATAAAAATGTAAACTTTAGAAATAATAAAAGTTTTTTTTTAAACAACATCTTACAAAAGTTTCAAAAGTGTATTTTGCGGAAATTTAAACAATTCAAGTCACATATTGGCGAAAAAGGAAGTCAGTTGCGCAAAAGTGCGAAAAATGAAACCACACACAAAAGAACGCAATAGATTTTAACTTAACAACGGTGATTTATTTATACCCGTGACGAAAAACAACGCAAAAACCTGTCCTCTGCTAAAATTTATCCAACACAGAATTCTATTCTTTCCAGCTCTAGGACAATTATTAGTTAGATAAGAAAAATGAGATTTCATTCAAACCAATATGCATGAATGAAAAATATTTCTAAACTTAGAAACCTCATCAAAAGAAGTCGTGCGATCTCAAAGACAACAAATACTAATAGTTACAAGCGCGAATTACCACAAAACCATGAACCAAATGCTGGAATGGGAAAACAATAAAGACAGCTACAAAACAACAACACCGAAACTCCCAAAACAATGCATATAAACAATGAGATATCTTGCTCCGCGACTGGAGCTCAAACCATTTTTATGACCATTGATTAATCATATCATAGTAGCAAAATGCTCAACCTCATGTTAAAAACACTACTGGTGATGTTGGAGGTTTCTATATCAGTATGCCTTACAAAAGAGAATTAGCGATTGAAAAAGAAACCCACCACAAAGCTGCTTATCATGGAAATCAGCCTAATATTGTCTAAAGATAAAACTAGATAGGTGAAATTACAGAAAGTAATTCCATGAGACAACACACAAGAATAATAAGTTGAATCAAATATGATGGGACACTATATGATGATCACGCCATCGATCAAGCAAAAGATTAATTTCTTCATTATGAGACAAATCTAGTCATAACTTCCCATCATTGGAATGATGTGTTAAATAAGTCACACATAAACATGGGTAGTTTCGACATAAATCTCCGAACACCAAAACCGACATTAAGAAAAAGAGATCTGCTGTTAAATCTCCAAAGACCATTCAAGTCCACGTACAACACGGATGCGTCTAAAATCTCATCAAGATTCTCCTGTGAAAAGACGTCCAAATATAGCTTAATCTTCATCTTTAAAATGAAAATTGCCTTCATAGGAATCTATTCTGACAAGATATGATAAAGCCGGATGCAACACAAACAACAATCTTATTCTAAGATCTCAAAGTAAAGGACTAGTGTAAATTCAACTGCCACGACAACTTTTCTTAGCCCTAAAGTTGTGCGACCTTTTTGTTCATTCCGATCCAACTAAATGATCTCTCCCTAAAGATGAGGCTTAAATGGTGTGAGTAAGATTGGATAGCGCAATCAGGTATTATGGACTAAGAAATGGTTAGAGAGAAGAAATTGGATTTAAATCTTAGAGTACTAGTGGGTTAAGATCTAATGTGTAAACTAGTGCGAGAAAGGAGGAGATGAGGTGATGATAAAGAAAGAGAATAAAGATAAGAATATGGTTCGGTTAGATGAGGAAGGAAGGACGAAAGAAAGAAATTACGGGGGTAATTTTGACGCAACTTTTACGGTTGAGTCCTAGGTCCACGTTGTACCAAAACCCATCAACAAATTGACCACTCTAGGTATAATGCTAAACGGTTAAATGGGCTTTAGGAAAAGGTTGAAACTTGACCTTACTAGACTAGATTAAAATATTAGTCATCCCGTGTCGTCTTTTGAGATATGACGCGACCCAAAAACAATTATTCTCATCATGGGGGTATCAAAGACCGTTGTCAAAACATCTAACAGACTCCAAGGATTTAAAGTAGTCTCAACAACGATGCTGCAACCACAAAACGAATGAACAAATTCCCAAAATAATTCAGCTAGAAATATGTAATTAAATTAAATGGATTTTCCACCTGCATAGTTGACAACAAGATTAAACAATTCAAAACCAAATACCCCAAAATTAAGACGAAAGATTTCCTTTGCCTTTCCGAAGAAAAATTTAAAACTTTTCAAAAATGGAATTTATTATAAACTAATGGTTTCATATTATATAAATCTAATTTATTATTACTATTACTGTTATTGTTATTATTATTATTTATATTCCACTTTATATTACAAACTGAAAAACCTTTTCGTGTTCAAAAACATTGAACTTTTAAAATCTCAAGGATTAATTGTAATAATTCTAATACATCACCTAATACATATAAAAAGAGGGATACCAAAAGTCACAAGAAATAGGCATTAATAATTTTTTAGTTTACTGGAATATTCCTTGTCATTCCCAATTCCCTTCTTTCTACCAATCGGATTATATTGATTGAAATCACATAAAGTTCATACAATTCTGAAATACAAATAGGTTAAAATTTTAAAACTGTAACTCTATAAAACTGTCTTTATAAAACCATTTTTTCGAAACCGAAATTTCAAATTTTTTGAAATCTGTTTTATTTTTCCAGGTTGTTTTAAAAATAAAATTCTCTCGAATACAAGGCCAAGAAATCAAAAGAATATTATAAATAAAGGAATATCCGGAAATTTAACAAAGTGTCAAATGGGAATACCTCGTAATTATATTTTCGAATGGATAGACATATTAACATGGATTTCTCGTTTCAAGAACAAGAAAAGGTCATTGATTGGAACTACCAAACAAAATCAAATACTAGAAATTGCCACTATCTCAGTTGTAGCTAAATTTTTGTCCATTCTCTAAACTCGAATCAACAAAATCCACCATATGCCATTATCGTGCTCTCACAACGAAATCGCCAATGTATTGTGGGATAAGACCGAATTGGCTAGAACCCCAAACTCAACATATTTCAACTCTTAGTCGCTTGAGACTCGTTCTATATCAATAAGCCTACGACTAATTCATCGTCGAAATAAATGAAGTCGAGTAAGAAAGACGAAGAAAATAGAAACAAAAATCCAATTACATTCTCTCACGAATCCTAATCTAACTAACTCCTCTAATCATTTAACCTAGGCTCTGATACCAAATGTAACACCCCACACTTTTATGAGCCTAAATTTTGACAAAAATCAAAACTCAAACACATCCAATGTGACGACCCGAACTTCCCCGAAAGAACGGATTGAGTTTAGAACACAACAAATCCGAACACAAACAGAAGAAAATTTCATTGATTATTACAACAACTCCATCAGAATACAAGAATATAATAGAGTATGGATAAATAATACACATTTAATATACATCAGAGATTTAAATTACATTTAAATGCATAACAGCGGAAAAATAATACAAAACACAACTGAAAGGAATATACAGATACAGAGCTTTCCGAATATCATTCCAGCTGTAAATCAGGATCCTGTGAATATAATATCTGCAAAACCAAAACTATTAGCTGCCCATGTGGAAAAGAGGGGCACCCAGAGTTTAGGTTAAAACAATAAACTCCAGATCAGTCATGTGACTAGTGTGAGAACTGAAACAGTTATTTAAATCTTTACTTTAAAATTATATATATCAAGGGACCACGTCGTATAACATGGAACGGTTTTCCTCCCAAGAATAACTGTGCACATAACAAAACAACACAATGTTTTTTGAAAAAATGAAGCTATTATAATACCCAGGTCCCATCACACAATGCAATGCAAGCCGGAGGATAGGGTTTTCTCTTATAATAGCCAAACATGCTTGGTACGTTAAAACAAATCATTTGATACTATTATAAGTTCATAGTGCATAAAACAACTTCAAATATAAATGTATCAATCCTAGACGGCATGGGTACCATATATCATGTCGCTAATAGTAGGTTCTACAAACAAAACCGCAATTGTCACGTATTGTAAGTTAGATCTCCATCTGTGAACCAAGGCAAGGAATCGTCCTTACCGCTTCAAGACAATCGAGCCCATGTCCCTTGGATCATCTGTGGACGACGATGTCGTGTTCTGCTAAGCACCGTCTGCATCCTAGTATATACTTTAACTAGAAAATAAAATTTAAGTTAGAAGTTCTCACCTTTGGGATCCACTCCATCATTCTTTATTTCTGAACGGTTTGGATTTGGTTCATTTCCATCGCGTGGTGTTCTTTAACATAATTCCAACGCAATTTGCTTCATACGATTTATAAGTTAAAAATCATATTTTTATAACTCTGATGTATATATAAAGATCATATTTTTATATCTTATATATATATATATATATATTAAAAATCACTCCTTCTTATGTTATACATATATAAAAAAATCAAATCTTTATTTATAAAAATCACATTTTGATTTCAATGCTGCATATATAAAAATCATATATTTTTACATCGCTTCTTTCTATATAAAATTTATATTTTTATATCTCTACTTCTTATACAACGATCGAATTTTTATTTCGCTACAACATTATAAAAATCATATTTTTATGACGCTACTATATGAATAAAAATCATATTTTTATAGCATTACATGTATAGAAAATATTATATTTTCATATTATTAAAAATTATATCTTTATATTTTCAAAAATCTAATCTTTTCTTCTAAACAAAAATATAATCTTTTCTCTAAACAAAAATATAGTCTTTTCCTTCTTCTCTCTTCACAAAAATCATATTTTTATTTCGAATTTATATCAAAAAAAAATCGTATTTCTATTTCAAATCTTTACATACAAAAATCGAATTTTCATTTCAAATAATCACATATAAAAATCGGATTTTTATTCTAAATCAACCTATATAAAAATCGGATTTTTATTCTAGCTAAAGATTATATTTTTATTCAAAGAATTTTCATATAAAAATCAAAATTTTTTATTACATAAATAAATAAATCAAAGATAAAAGCTCATCCGCCAAATTGGAGGCGGTAGATGGCGATGCCGGAGTTGCTGGTGGTCGGATAGTCAATGGCAGCGCCCACATTGGCCGTAGCAGCAAGGGTTTGCGGTTTTTGGAGCTATCGGGCTCTAATTGTATGTGAGAAGGGAGAAGAGAGGGAAGAAGAGGAGGAGGAGGGCAGGCTGTGGCGGCGTGTCGGAGGGTGGAGGAATCCTGACAGTCGGCGGCGGCTGGGCTAGGAGGCCAGAGGCGCGGTTTTTGGGTGCTTAAGGGTTTAGGGTTCGGTTAATAGAGGAGGGGGTGAGACGGGGTCACGTGGGCCCGAGGGTCATCGGAGGCGGGCGGAGGTCGGAGGGGAGGACTAACGGAGGCGGCGACAGAGGTTGGAAAGAGAGGGCGACATCGATTTGGGCTGAATATTTTGAATGACGGGAATGAATAGGAGAGAGAATAGGGTTGTCTTTGTAATATGTATATAAATATAATTAATTAATTTAATTAAATTCTGAAAGTCACTTTTTTATTCTAACCCCGAATCAGACCCAACGACTGCTGTCCCTAGCGTAATACTCCCATTCTGAACATAATGGGATATATTTCGTAAGCCAATTCTATCGTTTCGTTCAGTTATCGTTAAAATTAAAATATAAATCAGTATATATTAAATTTGAACGCACCTTTTAATTTACCGAGGCCAGATAGTGACTCTAATAATTCTCGAAAAATTATTTCTAGCTTTGTATTGACGATACGGTCCTAACAAAACTAATTTCGTTAAATTTGAAGACCGTTTGAAAAATGGTCATTTTCTGGTTGATCCAAATTGACTAAAACTATTCAAACACGTTTAACTTCGCCACACTCACATATTGATTCCAAAAATTATGAAAATTGGAATATAGCAATAATTTGACATTCCGGATCCAACAAAAGTGGTTCGTCGAAAACGGATGTCGTTTGCAAAATGGTTATTTTTAAGCGCCATATTTCCATAGCGACTATTCTGAATTTTCAACTGGGCATAACTTTTTATTCCCGCTATGAAATTTAAATTTTTCAGATTCGTTGGAAAGATATTTTCAGATAGATTCAAATATTTTTTGTTTCACTAAAATGCGATCTATTTTGAATCCTGTACATTCAAATGAAATTTGAAATCGAATTTTCAAACTACCGTGGCATTTCCAATTCCTTTTATGACTAAATTATTTTTTTTCGTTCTTAATTCAATTTAAATAAATTTATAGTCGTTATAATTTAAAGTAATTCATTTTAAATATTCAATATTCATTAAAATTGCCAAAATAAAATTTTTAAATTGGTTCTGATTTTCTTGGTTGTGACTATCTCCCTCTCTAAAAATCTTTTCGTCCTTGAAAAGGAACGGAGTTAAAAGTTGTTTTTCTAATCAACTCAACTTTCATTCTGGCTTTCATTCTTCAGCTTTTCAGTTTCTAAGAATTTCTATTTTTTTCAAAAATTTGGCTAACACCCTAAATTTTTGAAAAATATCGCCATAACCTCCTTTGTACGGGGAGCACCGGGAAAATCCCCAAACTGCCACACATGCCCTCTCATCTCAAAAAGAAAAAGAAAAATCCAAGCGGCTAGCCAATCGGCTCGCAAGTTCCTCCAAACCCAATGAATTATTAAACATGTACCTATTTGTTAGGCATATAATTTTATTCCTCTTCTCTAGCCTCCTTGCTATGACCTGTTGAATATATATGCATGTACATGTATGCAAATTTCAAACAATTTTCAATTCAGTCCCAAATTTTGATTCCATTTGGCTAAATGGTTCAAAATTTCAACCAATATTCAAACAACACAATCAGTAATCAATTAGTTGATTATCTTTTCAAATTCATAATATATATATAAATCCATTTTTGTGTGTCAAATCACATCAATAGCCCTATCTAGTTTTGGTTCTCACACCAGTCAATTGGAAATTTATAGAAATTCCACTTTCGAAACTCGAATATAAATGCTGATGACAACTAGTCAATCATCAGTGTTATCTTTGGGCGACTTGAGTGTGATTATATATCTATCCAGCATATTAAAACTTCGAATATACGTTCATGACGCGTATATGCAAAATCTCATATACTCAATTATCCAAAATAAAATAAAATAATATACTCAAATATGTATAAATAGATTAAATTTTCAAAATAAATTTGGTTTTCATTTTTATTTTGAAAATTACACCCTTCAGACTCATTCTAGGATACTACTAATCCAATCTCTAACGACTCATTCTCATTGGATATTACTAGTCTAATCTCTGATGAATTCTTTCGTTCGATTCTAATGTGTCTTGTTCTCGAACACTATAAACCAAAGCTCTGATACCAAATGTGATGACCCGAACTTCCCCGTGAAGGAAAGAACAGGTTGAGTTAAGAACATGACAAATCAGAATACAAACAGAAGAACATTTCATTGCTTATTAAAACAATTCCATCAGAATACAAGAATTTAACAGTGTATGGATAAATAATACACATTTAATATACATCAGAGATTTAAACTGCATTTAAATGCACAACAGCGGAAAAATAATACAAAACACAATTGAAAGGAATATACAGATACAGAGCTTTCTGAATATCATTCCAGCTGTAAATCAGGATCTTGTGAATATAATATCCGCAAAACCAAAACTACTAGCTGCCCGTGTGGAAAAGAGGGGCACCCAGAGTTCAGGTTAAAGCAATAAACTCCAGATCAGTCATGTGACTAGTGTGAGAACTGAAACAGTTATTTAAAACTTTACTTTAAAATCAGATATATCAAGGGACTATGTCGTATAACACGGAACGAGTTTCCTCCCAAGAATACCAGTGCATATAACAAAACATCGCAATGCTTTTTGGAAAAATAAATCTATTATAAGACCCAGGTCCCATCATACAATGCAACGCAAGCCGGAGGATAGGGTTTTCCCTTGTAATAGCCAAACATTCTTGGTACGTTAAAACAAATCATTTGATACTATTATGAGTGCATAGTGCATAAAACAACTTCAAATATAAATGTATCAATCCTATATGGCATGGGTACCATATATCATGTCGCCAATACTAGGCTCTACAATCAAAACCGCAGTTGTCACGTATTGGAAGTTGATCTCCATCTGTGAACCAAGGCAAGGGATCGTCCTTACCGCTTCAAGACAATATAGCCCATGTCTTAGGACCCAGACTCACGTGGGCCCTTGGATTGTCAGGGCCAATCTACCCAAAATGCAAAGGGTGAATTAAAATGCCTGAACATGCCTTTCCCCGCCCTATGTGGCTTAAGTCTGGTCTGTATAAAGACCATATCATCCATCGACCCCGCAATGCCGATATATACGAAGCGCCTCGCTATCTATCATCCACATAAGTAAAACATCTGAGCATGCAAAACCTAGACACCACTCCTAACTAGAAGGAAACACATGCCCTCCCTGATGTCCTCTCCCATTTCTGGTTCACACCGGGGGGTGAGGCTCGCGAATTAACATTACATAAAGCTATGCTATATTAAAGTCATGCTTTGATCATCAACCACAAGACTCTGCTTTACAACATAAGCCTTGATCATTTGCATCTCAGCATGCCACACAGGCAATTCACGCTATGCAACTGATGTCTATCAATCACATAGAATGAAATCTGATGTCAGACACACATCCATTTACAAGTTCGTTCTGGGTCTGAACGAAACAGGAGGCACCTTATCCCATATGTCCAATACAGGAGAGAGGCCCTCGCATATCTGGTCGATCTCCAAGTACGTCTGGAACAATCACCACTTATTACCTGGTCTTGGGTGTACAGCCTAATCAAGACATCAGTAATCATCCAAATGATGCGAAGACCTCCAATCTTCAACCACCGTCTTCGTCGTCGACTCATTGCCGATTCAGTTATTCAGAATTGGATAAACCAGTCTTTCTGAATATCTCACGTATATAACAAACAAGTGCTATAAAAGCGCAACATACGCCTCGTTCCAATCCAGAATATTCCTTCATTGAAATATTATTATACTTTGGGAAAGGTTGTGACGATCCCAAAACCCCGTACCACGGTGTTAAGGATAATCATTGGAATATAACACATTAATCATCAATAGCAGAGTACAGATAATAGCATAAACGAGAAATAGAATAATTTACACATATATGACAGCGGAATCATATATATATATATATCACCACATCAGAGAGCATAGTGCAGGATACTACTTAGTGCATAGTAATACATAATCAGTCTACATCGCCTGTGGCGGAATCATAATACATAAAGAGTACATAAACTAAATATTAGTCTACATCGCTAGTGGTGGAATCATAATACATATACAATAATGGCGGAAAAGTCACAATCAACACAATGTAGTCAAGCCTCGCCATGAGCCCAAAAGTGCACCTCTACTGCGGTGCCAACCCAAAATATGTCAACTACCTGTAACTAGGCTGCCCGTGTGAAAATGAGGGCACCCGAGTTTGCAAGGTGAAACAACTAAGAGTCAGTCATGTGACTGGTATGAGAAATCTACTTAACTTATTAAACAACAATAATAAGGAAAAACAAAGGACCACGCCACTTTCGCGGAACGGGTTTACTCCAATGAGTGCTAGTGCATGACATAAAGTAAATGATTAAATCATCGCCAAGCTTTTTATAAAAATGAAGCCATTATAAGACGCTGGTCCCATCATACAATGCAACGCAAGCCGAAGGATAGAGTTTTAACTTATAATGGCCAAAAATGCTTCATATGTATTGTAACACCCCGCGAATTCTATAACTGTGAAATGCACAAATTAAAGTATAATTAATTTTAATCAAAGAACTAAGGGAAACGGGATACGCCATTGCGTTCGTCTCGGAAAAATACGCGAAATAGAGTCCGAGTTTTCGAAAAACGGAGTCCGTATGAAGAAGATATGGCCTACGGAAGTTTCTGAATTAAATTTAAAATTCAAACAGAATAAAATAAGCTCAGAAAACAAAAATGGGGCCCAATGGGCCAGGGCGGAAAAAGTCCCGCCTGACGCACCCAGGTCGACTGGGCTGTCGACCTGGTCTAACCAGGTCGACAGGCCTGTCGACAGGGCTGTCGACAGGGGTGTCGACCTGGTCCAGAGCCAGGTCGAACCCAGTCTAACCTGGCTGGCCTATTCTATGTTGGTCGATTTTCTGTGGTCTGCTTTGTCATTAGGGCTAGGTGGCAAGCTCTAATTGGTCTCTCCTTAGGATGAATGGCTATGATCAATCCAAGCAACATCAATGGCCCTAATCAGTTCATAACCTCTATAAAAACAACCCTAGACTAAACCCTAATCTATTCATTCAAAAATAAGAACAAAGCCGCCATGTTGCTGAGGAATTACTAGGGGTAGCCACCAATTAGAGAGAGGATTAGGAGGCAAATTCTAAGGCATAAAGCAACTCAATCAAATCAAACCGCATCTTCTTATCCCTAAACTTGAGAATTCGCCTCACCATTGTAAGTAGAGTATTACTTTGGTATGAACAAATAACTGTGTTGATTTGTATACTTGGTTGTGGTGATAAATAATTCATAATTTGGGCGTTACTATGATTCTTATCGATTTGGAATATTGTATACGTTTGGATATTCTCGAATTATGTTATTCATTATAAAGAACTACATGTGGTAGTTCTATGCAAGTATACGTTTGGAATATTTCGCAAATTATGTAATCCATGTTGAAGCTACATGTATGTAGTTGATTAATTAAAATACATGCAAGTTTGGGGTTTTGCTACTATGCCATCATGATGTATATTTTTGTGCATAAATCATTTTGTAAGTAATTGGAACAAGTTTGGTTGTTATAGTTCATATGAAACTATGTTGAAATTTTGGCACCATGATCTATGTATTAAGTCATGCTTTTGTACTAGAAAACCTATTTGCAAACTTATGAATATGACTAGGCTATGATTGATATTTTGCATAATTAAGTCTATATTGTTTACATGAATTATATGATGACATATGTGGTACATAGCTAGGTTAGGTTCAAAATCCCTTTTTGCAAGTTTACATGACTAAAGTAAGAATCATGATTTCATGTTAGAAATATTTATGCCATGGTTATGTGAACAAGTTTAACTATACCTATGCCATGCTTATGTTTGACATTTATGCCATGCTTATGTTTGACATTATGCCATGCTTATGTTAGAAATATTTATGCCATGCTTATGTTTGACATTATGCCTGAGATAAAAATATAGGTTCATGTTGTAGTTAGGCCTATGTGTCAATAGTGATATTCTTAACACAACTACAAGTTCACATGCTTTGATTCATGTCACCTATGCTTTATGACCAAAGTATATGTTACCACTATGCAAGTACACCAGTTTCTATTTTGTATTTCCAACGTCATATTGCAAGTTCATGCGCTCACCTTCCCCTCTTTGTGTATGTAATCACGCTTTAAGCCTCCCCTTTTCGCATGGCTAAGTTGGGCTTTAAAAGGCTAAGCCCAACATATATATAATAAACGGACGTGTTAAACGGGGGAAAATAACGTTGGGTTAAAATCACTAATGAATGAAAATATAAAATAGAAGGGCCCAAATTCAAGCATGGGTTGGGCCCATGATTGGTGTAACCTTTACACCATTAACTTAATAATGGGCCGCAAATATTTACATATAAGAAAATAAAGAAGAAAGACAAAATATGTAAATGTAGAAAATACGATGTGTTTAACCCGAGGTTGGATTGAGTTGTGATGTAAACCTGCCCGGAACCGCCCGGTTGTCCAGTAGTCACAACAATACTTATCCAATGTGGGAGGTTAAACATGGAGCCCAATAAGGACCCGAGGTTAGACTGAGTTGTGGCGTAAGACTGCCCGGAACCAACCGGCAACAGGCAGCCACAACAATACCTGTCTAATGTGAGAGGTCAGGGCCTTAATAAGACAATTAAGGCTGAGTCAGGATTGTTAGGATTAAGTGAACTAAAGACTTAATAAAAATGGAACATGCTAAACTAAACGGACTGGTGGGGGTTAGGTTAGAAAACACTTAACCAACTTAGCATGTTGGCTAGAGATAGAAAACCTAGTAACGGGGGACCCTTTTCAGCAGTAACCCTAGAAGGTGTATAAGGATACCCTGAAACTAGGCAGGGTG
The DNA here is from genome assembly GCA_030737875.1 of Allium sativum. Lineage (NCBI taxonomy): Eukaryota > Viridiplantae > Streptophyta > Magnoliopsida > Asparagales > Amaryllidaceae > Allium > Allium sativum. Next base: position 492,467,307 of record CM060918.1, on the reverse strand, counting down.
GGGCACGATTATTGGGCTGATTGTAAGAGGTCAAATCGACGGCGGTGGTGTAGCAGTGTAGGTTCTAACGGGGTGCGGGCGTGCACACACTCCGGCGCAGAAAAATAAGGCACTGGACACCAGTAGCATACCTGTGCACTCTAGGATTGTGTCGGGCCGCCACCATGGGACTTGATACACCCCATGGTGGGACCAGCATAGGTAACTACAACATCGTGGGCCGTAAGACACATGAACTATGCGAGTAGGAGCCGATCATCATTGAATGGATCACATCACCCTGATTATGGGGTGCCAGTTGGAAACTAGTTTATATGGGTTCAGAGATTTACATGGGGTACGATAGTATATTCGACCCTAGACTACTTAACCAAGTTTATAGTGCTTTCCCACTTCTTGTTTATACTTATCATACCCAGTTCTTTATTCATAGACAAAATAGTACTAGACTTACTCAGGCTTTATGTCTGACTCTACTTTTCTTTCGTCTTCTTTTCTTCCGTTTCCCCCCTCCCCTAGGTCCACAGGGAGGAAACACTACAGCTTGACCAGCCTTAACATCCAGCTTGAAGAAGAGAAATGTATTGCTTGGACCTATTCGTTTGAAACTATGGCTTTGGACAAACTCTATGGGGGCCTTTGCAGTTTATCTATGTTTTATTTATGCTTCTTTAAATAATGTAATCAAGACAGATTATGAAAGTGTTATGTTATGTTTTGGAAAAGATGTAAGACAATTATGGTGATGTTGTTGTAGCACGTATTTGCGTTATGAAATAAAAGTTTGTTGATTTTCCGCTGTTTACAAATATGTGTTCTTATATCTGTCTTGTATATCTGTGACTTATACTTACAAACCTCCACCAAAATTAGGGCATTCCCTTTGAGAGTGACCCTAACGGAGGTGGGGTGTTTCACTTGGTATCAGAGCATAGGTTTACCAGATAAGATAAATAGTATTTAAAAATTATTTTTCAAAAAGGAAATTTAAAGAAGCATTTTTTAAAAGGAAAATATTATTTTATTTTAAAAAGGCAAAGTCTACTCCCCAAAGCCATAGGTACTATCTCTTATCCTTCGTTTTGAATCTATCCTTTTTGTTTCAGCATGTCCGAAGATCTTAACTTGCCGGAAGGGGTGCCAATACCTGGTTGGTTTAGACGGTTCTTAGAAGCAAGAGCCACTCAGCCAGGTCCTACCATTCCTCCTCCCCCAGCTACCGGGAATCATCCAGCTGCAGCGGCACCTTTTCCTCCACCTCCTCCATGGGGAAACACGTTTGCTAAGATATGTAAAGATTTTAAAGCTATGGGAGGAAGGGATTTCCATGGAACTGAGTCCTTCGTGGCAGCCAGAAATTGGCTGAAAGAAACTGAGGACCTATTCATCATCTTTGAGGTAGAGGATAGACAAAAAGTACAATTGGCAGTATGGCTATTGAAGGGCGAGGCTTCCTACTGGTGGGAAGTCACTAATGCTGAAAGACCAGTGGAGACATGGGAGGACTTTAGGGCAAGGTTTGAGACTAAATTTCTCTCAGATGCGGAAAGAAGTTTGCAGTTGGAAAAATTCTTATTTCTTAAACAAGGGGACAAGACAGTCAGAGAATATGTGAATCAGTTCGATGAGCTGGCTAGGTTTGGGCTTGACCTAGTCAACACCCCACACAAGAAGGCTCTCCGTTTCGTCAAAGGGTTGAATGAGCCATTACACAGTTTGGCCATGACCCATATACCCATGGGAGCCACGTATGAAAGATTGGTGCAAATGGCATTGCTGAATGAAGAGGATAAGGGCAAAAAGGAGACAAAGGCAGAAAGCTCTCAAGGGAAGAAAGAGGGTTTGCAACCTAAAAAGACAGACTTTAAGAAGGGCGGGAAAGGCAACAAAGAGAAGAGGAAGTGCAATTTCTGTGGCAAAGTGGGGCACTTAGTAAAGGACTGCCGGAAAAAGAAGGCCAAGGAGAATGGTGGGTGCTTTTCTTGCGGTGAGACAGGCCATAGGGCTAAGGACTGCCCAAAGAAACGAGGACAGGGGCAGAGGGCTGGATCCACCCCAGGGGCACAGGTTCATGTGCTGGAAGCGCCACCTCTGCAACAATGAGGTATAAATACTTCAGTAGAAAGTGTAGTTTATCTTTATGATCACCCCGTTTGCACTTTATTTGATTCTGGCGCATCACACTCCTTTATCTCGTCTGCTCTAGTAGAATCTCTGCACCTAAAAACTAGTATGGTAGAGGACCCCTTAATTGTTTCAAACCCAATTGGGGGCCCAGCTCATTTGTCTATGATCTGTTTGGGATTGAAAATTTCTATTCTAAGTGTAGAATTTCAATGTAGTGCCTTTGTTTTGGGCTTTTCGGGTTATGGTTTGATTTTGGGTATGGATTGGCTATCCAGTAATGGGGCCATCCTTGATTGTGAGAAAAGGGTTGTTAGGCTCCTAACCCAGCTCGGTAATACTTTGGAAATTTCTTGTAATCCCTCGTATGCGGTTATGCTTAGTTATCTTGAATCGCTAGATGCCTCCGTTGAAAATTTGCAATCAGTTAGAGTGGTCCGGGAATATCCGGATGTCTTCGAAGAGGTGAAGGGCTTGCCTTCGAAGCGGGAAAGAGACTTCCGCATATATCTTGTAGATAATGCAAAGCCCGTTGCGTTGCCCGTTAGACACATGGCTCCACGAGAAAGGAAAGAGCTTAGTAAACAGATCAAAGAGCTTCTAGAAAAGGGGTTCATTAGGAGGAGCATTTCAGAATGGGGCGCTCCGGTGGTGTTCGCTACGAAGGCGGATGGTTCACTCCATCTATGTGTTGACTATAGGGAGCTCAACAAGCTAACGAAAAAGAATAGGCACCCTCTCCCTAGAATTGACGATTTGTTTGACCAGCTTGTAGGAGCGTCTGTTTTCTCCCAACTCGATTTAGCAACCGGTTTTCATCAGCTAAGGGTGGCTGAAGATAGGATCGATAAAACGGCGTTCAGAACCCCAGACGGCTTCTTTGAATGGCTTGTCATGCCTTTCGGCTTGACAAATGCACCTGCTTACTTCGTGGACCTGATGAGTAGGGTATTTAGGGATTTCCTCAACAAATTCGTAGTGGTCTTCGTAGATGATATCCTTATCTTCTCAAAGAGTGAAGAGGAACATGCTCAACACTTAAGGGCAATCATGGAAACTTTGCGAGTCCATCAACTAAAAGCCAAATTCTCCAAATGCCACTTTTGGAGAGAAGAGGTGAGGTTCCTTGGGCACATAGTATCCAAACAAGGGTTAGCAGTGGACCCTGCTAAGGTAGTGGCGGTACAGGATTGGAAGACACCAAGGAATGCAACTGAGGTCCGAAGCTTTCTAGGACTAGCGGGTTTCTATCGAAAATTCATAAGGGATTTTGCGAAAATCTCAGCTCCGCTCACGAAATTGACTAAGAAGAATCTAGTGTTCAATTGGGATTTGGATTGCGAGTTTGCTTTCCAACGACTGAAAAGGGCTCTCACAACAGCCCCAGTTTTGACGTTGCCAGATGGGAGCAAGATGTTCACTGTTTATACGGATGCATGTGGGACAGGGCTAGGCGCCGTCTTAATGCAAGAAGGAAGGGTAGTAGCTTATGGCGGGAGGCAGTTGAAAGTGCACGAAAAGAACTACCCAACCCACGATCTTGAGTTAGCCGCCATCGTCTTTGCACTCAAGTCTTGGCGACACTATCTCCTAGGTGAGAAGTTCGAACTTTACACTGACCATAAATCGTTGAAATATCTTTTCTCGCAGAAGGATCTTAACTTGAGGCAACAAAGATGGATGGAGTTTCTTGCCTCGTACGATTTCGAAATCTCCTACACTCCGGGCAAAGGCAACGTAGTGGCAGACGCGTTGAGCTGAAAGAAATTGACCCTAAGCCCGTTGTTTGTTGAAAGACAAAGCCTAGAGTTTTTAGCCAGCTTCGACTTTAGGCCCTCCTCCGATTTCGTACCAGGCTTGCTAGCATCTCTCGAAGTGCGCCCAACTTTAGTGGATTCGGTAGGAGTAGCACAACGCGAAGACCCTCAGCTTGTGGAAATAATTGATAGGCTAATTAGGGGTGAGACTTAAAGTCACCTCAACAGATACTCCATCAACGATAAGGGTTTGCTAAGGCGAGACGGAAGACTATGCGTCCCACAGACAAAAGATTTAATAAAGAAGGTTCTCGAGGAAGAACATCACTCCAAGATGACGATACACCCAGGCGGAGATAAAATGTACAAAGACATAAAAAGGACTTTCTTCTGGAACGGCATGAAAAAGGACGTGGCAGAGTTCGTTTCTAAGTGTATGGTGTGTCAACAGGTCAAGGCGGAACAGAAAAAGCCTGGCGGACTGCTACATCCTCTGGAGGTCCCGCAGTGGAAGTGGGATAGCATCTCAATGGACTTCATCGATGGGCTGCCTAGGTCTAGGAGAGGCAACACTAGCATTTGGGTAATAGTGGATAGGCTTACTAAAAGCGCCCACTTTTTACCTGTCAAAAGTAAAAGAACTGCCTCATCCCTAGCATCACTTTACCTTAAGGAAATCGTTCGACTCCATGGAATACCATCTAGCATTGTTAGTGACCGAGACCCCATCTTCACCAGTGAGTTTTGGCGGAGTCTGCAAGAAGCAGTAGGAACGCAGTTATGCTTGAGCACAGCCTATCATCCCCAAACCGACGGCCAAACAGAGAGAGTGAACAGAGTTTTGGAAGACCTTTTAAGACTGTGCGTCCTTGACTTCGGAGGGACATGGGAAGACCACCTTCCTTTGGTGGAATTCGCCTACAACAACAGCTATCAAGCAACCATCGGAATGGCGCCCTTCGAAGCTTTATATGGAAGACCGTGCCGATCGCCCACTTGTTGGTGGGAGTCTACTGATAAGCTCATACTTGGACCAGATATGATCCGAGAGACTTCAGAGAAAGTAGACTTAATACGAAGAAGGATGAAGACGGCCCAAGACAGACAAAAGTCCTACGCCGACAAGAGAAGGACCGACCTTGAATTTGAGGTTGGAGACAGAGTTTTTCTCAAGGTATCACCAATAAGAAACGTTGTCCGTTTTGGAACCACAGGAAAGCTAGCACCAAGGTTCGTAGGGCCATTCCCTATCATCGAGAAAATTGGGAAAGATTAGAGCTACCCGAGAAGTTGGCTGGAGTCCACAACGTTTTTCACGTTTCACATCTCCGAAAATGTCTACATGAGTTTGCTGAAGTGGTAGAGCCAAATATCCTCGAAGAGGCCGAAGTGGAACGCGAAGCAACCATAAGAAAAGTTCCAACCCGCATATTAGGAACGGAAGTGAAGAAGCTACGCAACCGTGAAGTCAAGCTCGTCAAAGTTCAGTGGAGCGACGCCGAGGGAGACGCGACTTGGGAAACTGAAGCTAGAATCCGTACAGCCTACCCTTTTCTGTTCGAGGGTACATCCTTGATCTTTCCTTTTTCCTTAAGTTGCGCTTTTATCTATCTTTTTAGGGTATATTTCCTCGACCGTATCTTTTAGGTAGAATCTTTTTGGATGGAAACATGTAGTTGAAACATGTTATGTATGATGGTTGCAAGTGGTTGCAAGTAGTTGCTAGTGGTTGCTCGTAGTTGCATATACACACACAATCTAGGGTTTTAGATCGGCTCGGTCACTTCATATTGCATATGCATATATGTTTGCATTCATATGTGGTTGAACTTTAATGTGTTGTCATGTGGATGCTGCATTTGTATTGAATGATTGTGCACTCATGTAGAATCATGAATAGGAAAATTTGCATACATGATGGATTCATGGCACTTACATAATCCGCATTAAGGAGGTCAACTGAATCAGTAGACCGCCTGATTTTGCATTAGATAAGTACATGTACACACACACTTCGCATATGATCATGAAGCATTAGAAGTCTTTTAAGGACAATGGATGCTCGTGTTTGATGGATGAGTAGATGGATGATTGGATGTTAGGATATACATTCCTCCTAACTTGAAGATTTCGGGGACGAAATCCTTTTAAGTGGGGGAGAATGTAACACCCCGCGAATTCTATAACTGTGAAATGCACAAATTAAAGTATAATTAATTTTAATCAAAGAACTAAGGGAAACGGGATACGCCATTGCGTTCGTCTCGGAAAAATACGCGAAATAGAGTCCGAGTTTTCGAAAAACGGAGTCCGTATGAAGAAGATATGGCCTACGGAAGTATCTGAATTAAATTTAAAATTCAAACAGAATAAAATAAGCTCAGAAAACAAAAATGGGGCCCAATGGGCCAGGGCGGAAAAAGTCCCGCCTGACGCACCCAGGTCGACTGGGCTGTCGACCTGGTCTAACCAGGTCGACAGGCCTGTCGACAGGGCTGTCGACAGGGGTGTCGACCTGGTCCAGAGCCAGGTCGAACCCAGTCTAACCTGGCTGGCCTATTCTATGTTGGTCGATTTTCTGTGGTCTGCTTTGTCATTAGGGCTAGGTGGCAAGCTCTAATTGGTCTCTCCTTAGGATGAATGGCTATGATCAATCCAAGCAACATCAATGGCCCTAATCAGTTCATAACCTCTATAAAAACAACCCTAGACTAAACCCTAATCTATTCATTCAAAAATAAGAACAAAGCCGCCATGTTGCTGAGGAATTACTAGGGGTAGCCACCAATTAGAGAGAGGATTAGGAGGCAAATTCTAAGGCATAAAGCAACTCAATCAAATCAAACCGCATCTTCTTATCCCTAAACTTGAGAATTCGCCTCACCATTGTAAGTAGAGTATTACTTTGGTATGAACAAATAACTGTGTTGATTTGTATACTTGGTTGTGGTGATAAATAATTCATAATTTGGGCGTTACTATGATTCTTATCGATTTGGAATATTGTATACGTTTGGATATTCTCGAATTATGTTATTCATTATAAAGAACTATATGCGGTAGTTCTATGCAAGTATACGTTTGGAATATTTCGCAAATTATGTAATCCATGTTGAAGCTACATGTATGTAGTTGATTAATTAAAATACATGCAAGTTTGGGGTTTTGCTACTATGCCATCATGATGTATATTTTTGTGCATAAATCATTTTGTAAGTAATTGGAACAAGTTTGGTTGTTATAGTTCATATGAAACTATGTTGAAATTTTGGCACCATGATCTATGTATTAAGTCATGCTTTTGTACTAGAAAACCTATTTGCAAACTTATGAATATGACTAGGCTATGATTGATATTTTGCATAATTAAGTCTATATTGTTTACATGAATTATATGATGACATATGTGGTACATAGCTAGGTTAGGTTCAAAATCCCTTTTTGCAAGTTTACATGACTAAAGTAAGAATCATGATTTCATGTTAGAAATATTTATGCCATGGTTATGTGAACAAGTTTAACTATACCTATGCCATGCTTATGTTTGACATTTATGCCATGCTTATGTTTGACATTATGCCATGCTTATGTTAGAAATATTTATGCCATGCTTATGTTTGACATTATGCCTGAGATAAAAATATAGGTTCATGTTGTAGTTAGGCCTATGTGTCAATAGTGATATTCTTAACACAACTACAAGTTCACATGCTTTGATTCATGTCACCTATGCTTTATGACCAAAGTATATGTTACCACTATGCAAGTACACCAGTTTCTATTTTGTATTTCCAACGTCATATTGCAAGTTCATGCGCTCACCTTCCCCTCTTTGTGTATGTAATCACACTTTAAGCCTCCCCTTTTCGCATGGCTAAGTTGGGCTTTAAAAGGCTAAGCCCAACATATATATAATAAACGGACGTGTTAAACGGGGGAAAATAACGTTGGGTTAAAATCACTAATGAATGAAAATATAAAATAGAAGGGCCCAAATTCAAGCATGGGTTGGGCCCATGATTGGTGTAACCTTTACACCATTAACTTAATAATGGGCCGCAAATATTTACATATAAGAAAATAAAGAAGAAAGACAAAATATGTAAATGTAGAAAATACGATGTGTTTAACCCGAGGTTGGATTGAGTTGTGATGTAAACCTGCCCGGAACCGCCCGGCTGTCCAGTAGTCACAACAATACCTATCCAATGTGGGAGGTTAAACATGGAGCCCAATAAGGACCCGAGGTTAGACTGAGTTGTGGCGTAAGACTGCCCGGAACCAACCGGCAACAGGCAGCCACAACAATACCTGTCTAATGTGAGAGGTCAGGGCCTTAATAAGACAATTAAGGCTGAGTCAGGATTGTTAGGATTAAGTGAACTAAAGACTTAATCAAAATGGAACATGCTAAACTAAACGGACTGGTGGGGGTTAGGTTAGAAAACACTTAACCAACTTAGCATGTTGGCTAGAGATAGAAAACCTAGTAACGGGGGACCCTTTTCAGCAGTAACCCTAGAAGGTGTATCAGGATACCCTGAAACTAGGCAGGGTGGGGCACGATTACTGGGCTGATTGTAAGAGGTCAAATCGACGGCGGTGGTGTAGCAGTGTAGGTTCTAACGGGGTGCGGGCGTGCACACACTCCGGCGCAGAAAAATAAGGCACTGGACACCAGTAGCATACCTGTGCACTCTAGGATTGTGTCGGGCCGCCACCATGGGACTTGATACACCCCATGGTGGGACCAGCATAGGTAACTACAACATCGGGGGCCGTAAGACACATGAACTATGCGAGTAGGAGCCGATCATCATTGAATGGATCACATCACCCTGATTATGGGGTGCCAGTTGGAAACTAGTTTATATGGGTTCAGAGATTTACATGGGGTACGATAGTATATTCGACCCTAGACAACTTAACCAAGTTTATAGTGCTTTCCCACTTCTTGTTTATACTTATCATACCCAGTTCTTTATTCATAGACAAAATAGTACTAGACTTACTCAGGCTTTATGTCTGACTCTACTTTTCTTTCGTCTTCTTTTCTTCCGTCCCCCCCCCCCCCCCCCAGGTCCACAGGGAGGAAACACTGCAGCTTGACCAGCCTTAACATCCAGCTTGAAGAAGAGAAATGTATTGCTTGGACCTTTTCGTTTGAAACTATGGCTTTGGACAAACTCTATGGGGGCCTTTGCAGTTTATCTATGTTTTATTTATGCTTCTTTAAATAATGTAATCAAGACAGATTATGAAAGTGTTATGTTATGTTTTGGAAAAGATGTAAGACAATTATGGTGATGTTGTTGTAGCACGTATTTGCGTTATGAAATAAAAGTTTGTTGATTTTCCGCTGTTAACAAATATGTGTTCTTATATCTGTCTTGTATATCTGTGACTTATACTTATAAACCTCCAACAAAATTAGGGCATTCCCTTTGAGAGTGACCCTAACGGAGGTGGGGTGTTTCATGTATAAAACAAAAGTGTTTGATATTATTACTAGTGCATATATGTTTCAAAAGTGATTTCAATCATAAATATCAATCATAAACGGCATAAATGACCCATACCACTATGTCGCCATACTAGTAATACAATCACATCCGCAATTTCGTATCGGAAATTGGATTCCATCATGAGTCGAGGCAAGGGGCAATCTCCTCTCCGTTCGAGACACTCTAGCAAATGCCTTAGGATCGCACACAGCGGTCCTTGGAATCGGCTGGGCCGATCCTCTCTTACTTTTGTGAATTAGTTATTCCTGAACACACGTTTCCCGGCCCTTACAGACCTATAATCGAGGCGCCTCGCATTCCAACAACCACACAGGTGAAAAGTATATATAAATGTCAGGGCTGGTAGGGCACTGATACCACCGTAGCTAGAAAGAAACGTTGTGTTCTCCCGGCGGTCCTTCTCCCGTTTTTGACTCATACCGGGGTGTGAGGCTCGCGAATCCACGCTATACACAAAGCTACGTCACATAGACCATGCTTTGATCATCAACCATAAGACTTTGCTTTGCAACAGAAGCCTTGATCATTTGCCACTTAGGCGTGCCACACAGGCAATCCACTCCATGCGACTGATTTCTATCGATATAAAACCTCTAAGCTCGTACGTCTCAGAGAAGGGCATTAAGCAAGAGAATAAATTCAACGCCGCCAAACAGATATATATTTAACAGAGATCAATTAGCATAGAACAAAATCCAATGTCAGATACACAATCCATTTAAAAGTTCGTTCTGGGTGTGAACGAAGCCAGAGGCACCAAATTCCTCGCACATCCGCACAATCAAAAATACATCCGGACGAATGCTACTTCAGCTCCTTCAAGGTAGCTACTCCAATCACGAGCATCAGTAGCGCCCATCCATCCAATGTGAAGATCATCAGTCTTGAACCGTCTTCATCTCTTCGACTTCTCACCGTCGATCGATTATTTGAAATGAGAATTAACTCGGCTTTTTCGAATAATCCACGTATATTTAGATTTTCAAATCAATTCTTCACATGGTTAAATTACTCAACATTCACATTTCAGTTCCTTATATAATTTTCATGTTAAATACAATAAACCATCACATATCAAGCAAACCCAGCAAAATCGGTATATTTCCATTCTATATCGTTTATAATATTTTATAACAATATATCACCATTTTTATTTATTTAAAAACGGCCATATTTAATTAAACGACGTTTCAGGTCGTGCTGAGGCACTGGCGCTGTTTTTCACTAAATTTATTTTACAAATATTTGAAAATCTAACCATTGGATCTTCACAAATTTTATTTCATTAGAAAGATCCTTTCAAAACGAATCCAACGGTTTCAGTTTTGGGAAAATCCGACGGTCGGATTTCCCACACTAGTCGTTTGAAGTTACGATTTCAAAATACGAACTTCAGCGTCGTTATTCAATTTAATTTAATTATATTTATATATTCATATATAAATATAATCGATTCTGGTGCTGTTTTGTTAGATTTGAAGTAAACATTCCAGAGAATCCAACCATCGGATCTTTACAAAGTTGATGCCGTTGGAAAGATATTTCCAAGGCGAACCCAACGGTTGCGGTTTCGAGAAAATCCAATGGTCGGATTTCCCGCACTAATTGTTTGAAATCACGGTTTCAAAACACGAACTGCACGACCACAATTCATTTTAATTTTATATATATATATATATATATATATATATATATAGTTCATTCGACAATTTCTATATCATTTTCACTTCAAATATTTCACTAACACCTTTAAATTTTGGAAAATTTCACCATAACCTCCTTTGTACGGGAGGGGCTGGGAAAATTCCCAAATAGCCACACGGGCGTCTCATCTCAAAAAGAAAAAGAAAAAGCCAAACGGCTAGCCAATAGGCTCATAAAATCATCACCCAAGAAAAACAGTAAACATGTACCTATTTGTCGGGCACACAATTTTATTCCTCTTCTCTAGCCTCTTTGCTATAACTTATTCAATAAATATGCATGTACATATGTGCAATTCTTATCACTTATCATTTTCCATTCAACTTCATATTTGATTCAATTTGGTTTAAAGTCGCCATTCATTCTAATGTTGCATACATAAGCAAAAATCATATCATTAGCCAATTAATGAATATTTCAACTCATGCATATTTATTTGAACAAGCGGTTATTTTTAACACTTCACATTTCAAAAATGATATTTTTGGCGAACTAAAATATATTTCAACACATGACTATTTCATTTAGTTCTTATACATGTTAAATATAATATTCATAGCAAACAAATATTTATTTCGACACTCGTATATTTTTAGCAAATCACATACATGATAAAAATGATATTTTTATCATCTAAAATATTTATTCAACACATGAATGTTTTTAACACTTCATAATTTCAATAAAAATGTAATTTTTATTGTTTAATCTTTTTATTCAACACATGAACCTTTTCAACACACGCACTTCTCAACACATGAGCATTTCCAAACATGGATATTTTATATAGTATGTTCATATAAGAAAGATGTAATTTTTATTGTTGGAACAATTTATTTATAACGCGAATATTTCACATACTTCATATATATTATAAAAATGTGATTTTTATTGTTTAAACACTTTATTCATTCAACACATGAATTTAATTTTCAACACATGAGCATTTTCCACACATGGATATTTTCAACACATGACTTTGGTTTCAACACATGAAAATAATTTCAACATATGAAAATAATTCTCACACATGAATATTATTCAAAATTTCGGCAGCATAACGGCAGGGTAGTTAAAACCGGCACCGTCCCGAGTACGACTCCTCGCTCTACCTTAAAACCTCGCGGTTTTTGACAATGGGGATTTCATACATCTAATTCGCACGCAGGCAAGTATGATTTTCTTTTCCACAATTATTTCAAATTTGTTTCAATCACCAATGGGTATTTTTCAACCACAACCAAACAATATCAACCACAAACAATTCTATCAACCATTCGCATTATTCACCAGATCTTTCACACCAATTCACAATCAATAAATATTGTGCATGGTTTGTGGACGAGGGGGGAATATATATATTATTTCTATATTTCACTTGCATTTCAACACAATTCAAAGCATATATGTTTCATACAATGCTTGTATAATTTATACATCGCTCATATAACTTATACAACACATGTACATGAGGTATACAATGCGTATATAATTTACACTTCGCTTATAGGATTTATAAAACACGATTTCACTCACACATTTCAATTGAGAATTCTCACATTGGTTGTTGCTTTGCTAAAAATCCTAGCGAGCTCAGAAAAATCTACGGTCTCTTCTATAATGTAGAGAGCCTCCTTGCGGTCACGATATTTCCTGTTTCATCGAATTTCGTTAACGTAGCAAAAAGATACGATTTTTAAACGAAGATCGAAATTAACAACACATAAAAGTGTTATTAATCAGTTCTGAAATCAAAGGTCGTACCTTTCACGAAGGGTTCAAACTTAGGGTTTTGAGATTACTGCAAATCCGAAGCACGATTTTGCAATCGGGTTATACCACGTCGAAGAGGCCAGAGAGGCGCTCAGAACGAGGTAGAGGCGGTTCCACTCGGTGGCGTTAATCGAAGGTGGCGGCGGCGAAAAGCTCGGCTGTTTGAGGGCGTGGTTCTCGAAGCACAGACGACGAGGGGGAACGAATCAGTATGGATTTAAAGAGGGGAGTGAGACGAACAAAAACCCCAACTGGAGGTAGGGCTGAAGATCGACGTGGCGGCGGCAAAAAGCTCGGGAATTTTTGAGCGACTTCCGTCGTTCGTCGAGGGGGGTAATCGGGGTTTCTGATATATTTTTTATTTTGAATGGAGAGATTCTATTGGCCGTGGGTTTTAATAAATTTTAAAATAGCATTTCTCCACACGGACACCAATTCAAACCCAACGACTATCGCCTCTAGCTAAATACCCCATCCCAGACACAATGGGATATGTTTCGTAGGCCAATTCGATTGTTACAGTTAGTTATTTTTCAAATTAAAGTATAAAACATTTAATATTCGATTTGAACGTACATTTCAATTTGCCAGGGCCACAAACTGATTTGAAAAATTCCAGAAAAATAAATCTAGCTATGTTTTGATGCTACGGTCCCAACAAAACTAGTTTCGTCGAATTCTGAGACCGTTTGAAAAATGGACATTTTCTGGTCGATCCAATTTAACAGAAATTAACCAAACACGATTTCTTTTGCCACGCTCGCATACTAGCTTCAAAAAATTATGAAATTTGAAACCTAGCAATAATTTGACATCCCGGAATCAACAAAAGTGGTTTCGTCGAATTCCGAGGTCGTTTGCAAAATGTCTATTTTCAAGGGCTATATATTCTCTATAACGACCTTTCTGAAAATTCATTTGGCCATAACTTTTGATTCCCGCTATGAAACTTCGATTTTTCAGATTCATTAGAAAGGTATTCATAAACAGATTTAAATATTTTTGGTTTCACTAAAATCCGTTATATTTTCCACCCGGTACAGTCAGTCAAAGTTTGAATTCAAATTTTCAAACTGCCATACTATTTCTAATTCACTATTTTTTTGAAATATTCTATTTCAATTGTTTAGATTCCTTTGAAATAACCAATTTAAAAATTTTAAATTGGCTCGTATTTTCCGGGTTGTTACAAAGGTTCCCATTAATTTTATCAAAGATAAATTCTTTAAATTTATTCTTTAATCTTCTTTTGGATTTTAATTCAAACCAAATTATGGTTTATCCAAACTAGTCGGGATTAGCGAACCTTACCGAAGTAATCATTTGCTTTTATTTCCCAATCCCAACCTATTCATCCCATGAAGTAATATTGGTAATACTTCATATCTAACAATATGGTATTATCGTTAAAATTAATTACCATTTCGGGTTTAAATCTAATTAAAGATTTAACTAACGCTTGGAGCAAAACTGGTGATACTCCATTCTTGATCATTTCTTGGATTTGATAATTTTTGTTATCAAATTGACCTTTCAATCTATTTAAAGATTCATTAAAACTCTAATTAAATTTTAATTTCCAACAATCAATACTTAATGATTTTTCCAACTCAGGAAATAAATCCTGTCTTTAACTGGGTTAAAGAACTAATGTCATTTAAAACACAGTTCAAGATAAACCCAAAGTCACATTCCATTAACTATGGAATTTCTACAGAAAGACAAACCAATATATAATCGATATTAACTTCTGTATCCGACTAAAATTATAAATGGAATAACGGCAAAGCCTTTTAAATTCCATATATATTATCAGTCTTCCTCCACATAAGTTCATTTCAATTATTATCACATCGAATCCCATTCCATTCCAATTTATTTTATTAAGCTGGAAAACTTTACTTTGGAAATTCCATTAAATCTTAGAATAAAGATTTATAAATTCCAAATCACATTTCACTGCAAATCGGGTTAAAGAATGAATGTCGTTAAAACACAGTTAACAATAAACCCGATTTACATTCCATTTCAACTCCAATTAAATGTTTGTTAATTGGTAATTTTTCTCTACATCTTAATTAAAAGACTTATTCTTTTCACACGGGGTTTCAGAATAGTGTTAATGAAGACACCATCCCATCAGTCTCCAACCGTAAATTAGTAAGGGAACAATTCCCTGAGTATTAATCCCGAAGGCCAAAACCAACGTCAGATCAATACCCAGGAAACCATTCAACTTAGCTAACCTCCAATTAGTTCCTAATTTCTTAAGTCCATCGGGTTTAAGAACATTGTTAGTGAAGCCACTATATAAACATTAAATATAGATATGACAACTATGATCAACAATCATCCATTATCCAGAGTGCATTCTACACTGTATAAACATTAAATATAGATATTTAATGCTTACAACAGTCTGCCAACCAATCGATTGACATACAACTAAACAGTTGGGATTAGCGTACGTCAAATATCATCCCAACACCCGTGTGGGGTTTCAATCACAAACACAGATTTTATTTGTGAAGTTGGGCGACGTGTAAAATTTATCGTCCCAATCCATATCAGTCAAATGTGCGTACAAAAACAAATCGTCCGATTTGTAAATGAATATTTATTTTATTCATATATACGTTAAAAAATTATATTTTTATCGATAATGTATTTTATTCGACACATGAATATTTTATATAGTCCATTTCACATCACAAACAATTTTCACAACACAATCAAACAAACAAACAAGTCATCCATGGTCTGTGGATGACACTTGTCAAGTGCTGCTAAGCACCATCTGCATCGTAGTATATATTTTAACTAGAAAAAAAAATTAAAGTGAGAAGTTCTTACCTTTGGGATCCACTCCATCATTCTTTATTTCTAAACGGTTTGGATTTGGTTCATTTCCATCGCGTTGTGTTCTTCAACATAATTCCAACGCAATATGCTTCATACGATTTATAAGTTAAAAATCATATTTTTATAACTCTACTGTATATATAAAGATCATATTTTGATATCGTTACATATATGTATATATATATATTAAAAATCACTCCTTCTTATGTTATACATATATAAAAAATCAAATCTTTATTTATAAAAATCACATTTTGATTTCAACGCTACAAATATAAAGATCATATATTTTTACAATGCTTCTTTCTATATAAAAATTATATTTTTATATCTCTACTTCTTATACAAGGATCGAATTTTTATTTCGCTACAACATTATAAAAATCATATTTTTATGACGCTGATATTTAAATAAAAATCATATTTTTATAGCGTTACTTGTATAGAAAAGATTATATTTTCATATTATTAAAAATCATATCTTTATATTTTCAAAAATCTAATATTTCTTCTAAACAAAAATATAATCTTTTCTCTAAACAAAAATATAGTCTTTTCCTTCTTCTCTTTTCACAAAAGTCATATTTTTATTTCGAATTTATATCCAAAAAAAAATTGTATTTCTATTTCAGATCTTTACAAACAAAAATACGATTTTCATTTCAAATCACCGCATATAAAAATTGGATTTTTATTCTAAATCAACCCGTATAAAAATCAGATTTTTATTCAAGCTAAAGATTATATTTTTATTCAAAGAATTTTCATATAAAAATCAAATTTTTTTATTACATAAATAAATAAAAAAAGATAAAACTCACCAGCCAAATCGTAGGTGGTAGATGGCGGTGTCAGAGTCGTGGGTGGCCAGACAGCCAATGGCAGGGCCCACATTGGCCGTAGCATCAAGGGTTTGGGGGTTTTGCAGCTATCGGGCTCCAATTGGATGTGAGAAGAGAGAAGAAAGGGAAGAAGGGGAGGAGGGTAGGCAGTGGCGGCGCGTCGTAGGGTAGGGGAAGCCTGATAGTTGGCGGCGGCTGGGCTAGGAGGCCAGAGGCATGGCTTTTGGGTGCTTAAGGGTTTAGTGTTCGGTTAGTAGAGGAGGGAGGGGGTGCGACGGGGTCATGTGGGCCAAGGGGAGTCATCGGAGGCGGGCGGAGGTCGAGGGGTGCAAAGGAGGCGGCGGCGGAGGCTGGAGAGAGAGGGCGACATCGATTTGGGCTGAATATTTTGAACTAGGAGAGAGAATAGGCTTGTCTTTCTAATATATATATATATAATTAATTTAATTAAATTCCGAAAAGTCATTTTTTTATTTAAACCCTGAATCGGGCCCAACGACTGTCATCCTCAGCGTAATACCCCCATTCCGAACACAATGGGATATATTTCGTAAGCCAGTTCTGTCGTTTCGTTCAGTTTTCATTAAAATTAAAATATAAATCAATATATATTTAATTTAAACGCACATTTTAATTTACCGATGCCACATACTGACTCTGAAAATTCTCGAAAAATTATTTCTAATTTTGTATTGACGATACGGTCGTAACAAAACTAATTTCGTCAAATTTGAAGAATATTTGAAAAATGGCCATTTTCTGGTCTATCAAAATTAACTGAAATTGTTCAAACATGTTTAACTTCACCACGCTCACATAGTGATTCCAAAAATTATGAAAATTGGAATATAGCAATAATTTAACATTCAGAATCCAACAAAATTGGTTTCATCGAAAACGGAGGTAGTTTGCAAAATGACTATTTTTAACGGCCATATTTCCATAGCGACTATTCTAAATTTTCAACTGGGCATAACTTTTTATTCCCACAATTAAATTTTAATTTTTCAGATTCCTTGGAAAGATATTTTCAAATAGATTCAATTTTTAGTTTCACCAAAATCCGGTCTATTTTGAATCCTGTACATTCAATTGAAATCTGAAATCGAATTTTCAGACTACCGTGCCATTTCCAATTCCTTCTATAATTAAATTAAAAAAATTCGTTCTAACTTCGATTTAAATAAATATTTAGTCATTATTATTTAAAATAATTCATTTTAAATATTCAAAATTCATTAAAATTGCCAAAATAAAAATTTTAAATTGATTCTGATTTTCCGGGTTATTATAATCTCCCTCACTTAATATCTTTTCGTCCTAAAATAGGAACGGAGCTGAAAGTTGTTTTTCTAATCAACTCAACTTTCATTCTGGCTTTCATTCTTCAACTTTTCAGTTTCTAAGAATTTCTAATTTTTTCAAAAAATTGGCTAACACCCTAAATTTTCGAAAAAATTCGCCATAACCTCCTTTGTACGGGAGCACTGGGAAAATCCCCAAACTGCCACACAGGCCCTCTCATCTCAAAAAGAAAAAGAAAACGCCAAGCAGCTAGCCAATCGGCTCATAAAATCATCCAAACCCATTAATTTAGTAAACATGTAGCTATTTATCGGGCATACAATTTTATTCCTCTTCTCTAGCCTCCTTGCTATGATCTGTTCAATATATATGCATGTACATGTATACAAATTTCAAACAATTTTCAATTCAGTCCAAAATTTTGATTTGATTTGGCTAAATGGTTCAAAATTTCAACCAATATTCAAACAACTCAACCAGCAATCAATTAGTTGATTATCTTTTCAAATTCATAATTTTAATGTATATAAAAATCCATTTTTATGTGTTAAATCAGAACAATAAACCTATCTAGTTTTGGTTCTCACACCAGTCAATTGGAAATGTATAGAAATTCCACTTTCGAAACTCGAACATAAATGCTTATGACGACTAGTCAATCATTAGAGTTATCTCCGGGTGACTAGAGTGTGATTATATATCTATCCAGTATATTAAACCTTCGAATTGAGAAATCTCATATACTTGATTGTCCAAAATAAAATAAAATAATACACTCAAATACGTATAATTAGATTAAATTTTCAAAACAAAATTGGTTTTCATTTTCATTTTGAAAATCACAACCATCAGACTCCTTCTAGGACACTGATCCTATCTCTAACAAGTCATTCTCATTGGATATTACTAGTCCAATTTATGATGAATTCTTTCGTTTGGTTCTAATGTATCTTGTTCTCGAGCTCTGTAAACCGAAGCTCTGATACCAAATGTGACGACCCGAACTTCCCCGTGAAGGAAAGAACAAATTGAGTTGAGAACATGACAAATTAGAATACAAACAGAAGAACATTTCATTGCTTATTACAACAATTCCATCAGAATACAAGAATATAACAGAGTATGGATAAATAATACACATTTAATATAAATCAGAGATTTAAATTACATTTAAATGCATAGCAGCGGAAAAATAATACAAAACACAACCTAAAGGAATATATGGATACAGAGCTTTCCGAATATCATTCCAACTATAAATCAGGATCCTGTGAATATAATATCTGCAAAACCAAAACTACTAGCTTCCCGTGTGGAAAAGAGGGGAACCCAAAGTTTAGGTTAAAACAATAAACTCCAGATCAATCATGTGACTGGTGTGAGAACTAAAACAGTTATTTAAAACTTTACTTTAAAATATGATATTTCAAGGGACCACGCCGTATAACATGCAATGGGTTTCCTCCCAAGAATACATGTGCATACAACAAAACAACGCAATGCATTTTGGAAAAATGAAGCTATTATAAGACCCAGGCCCCATCAAACAATGCAGGACAAGCCGGAGGACAAGATTTCACTTATAATAGCCAAATATGCTTTGTACGTTAAAACAAATCATTTGATACTATTATAAGTGCATAGTGCATAAAACAACTTCAAATATAAATGTATCAATCCTAGACGGCATGGGTACCATATATCATGTCACCAATACTAGGGTCTACAATTAAAACCACAATTGTCACGTATTGGAAGTTGGATCTCCATTTGTGAACCAAGGCAAGGGATCGTCCTTACCGCTTCGAGACAATCTAGCCCATGTCTCAGGACCCAGACTCAGGTGGGCCCTTGGATCATGAGGGTCGGTCCACCCGAAGTGCAAAGGGTGAATTAAAATGCCTGAACATACGTTTCCCCGCCCTATGGGGCATAAGTTCGGTCTGTATAAAGACTATATCATCCATCGGCCCTGCCGTCCTGATATATCTGAGGCGCCTTGCTATCCATTATCCACATAAGTAAAACATCTGGGCGTGCAAAACCCAGACACCACTCCTAGCTAGAAGGAAACGCATGCCCTCCCTGATGTCCTCTCCCGTTTCTGGTTCACACCGGGGTGTGAGGCTCACGAATTAATGCTACACAAAGCTATGCTATATCAAAGCCGTGCTTTGATCATCAACCACAAGACTTTGCTTTTCAACAGAAGCCATGATCATTTGCATCTCAGCATGCCACACAGGCAATTCACGCTATGCAACTGATGTCTATCAATCACATAGAATGAAATCCGATGTCCAAACACACAACCAGTTACAAGTTCGTTCTAGGTCTGAACGAAACAGGAGGCACCATATTCCTTATCCCATATGTCCAATACAGGAGAGAGTCCCTCGCATATCCGGTTGATCTCCAAGTACGTCTGGAACAATCACCACTTATTACCTTGTCTTGGGTGCACAGCCCAATCAAGACACCAGTAATCATCCAAACGATGTGAAGACCTCTGGTCTTCAACCACCGTCTTCATCGTCGACTCATCTCCGATTCAGTTATTCAGAATGGGATAAACACGGTCTTTCTGAATAACTCGCGTATATAACAAACAAGTGCTATAAAAACGCAACATGCGCCTCATTCCAATCCAGAATATTCCTTTATTCAAATATTCTTGTACTTTGGGAAAGGTTCCCATTAATGTTATTAAAGATAAATTCTTTAAATTTATTCTTCAATCTTCTTTTGGATTTCAATTCAGACCAAATTATGGTTTGTCCAAACTCATCGGGATTAGCGAACCATACCGAAGTAATCATTTGTTTTAATTTCCCAATCCCAACCTATTTAGCCCATGAAGTAAAACTGGTAATACTTCATATCTAAATCCACGGTGTTATCGGCAAAATTAATTGCCATTTCACGTTCAAATCTAATTAAAGATTTAACTAACGCTTGGAGCAAAACTGGTAATACTCATTCTCGATCATTTCTTGGATTTGTTAATTTTAGTTATCAAATTCACCTTTCAATCTATTTAAAGATTCATTAAAACCCTAATTCATTTTTAATTTCCAACAGTCATTACAGAATTATTTTTCCAATTCAGGAAATAAGTCATGTCTTTAACTGGGTTAAAGAACTAATTTCATATAAAACACAGTTCATGATAAACCCAAAATCACATTCCATTAATTATGGAATTTTCACGGAAAAACAAACCATTATATAATCGATATCAATTTCTATATCCGACTAAAATTATAAATGGAATAACGGCAAAGCCTTTTAAATTCCATAAATATTATCAGTCTTACTCCACAGAAGTTCATTTCGATTATTATCAAATCTAATCCCATTCCATTCCAATTTATTTTATTAAACTGGAAAACTTTACTTTGGAAATTCCATTAAATCTTAGAATAAAGATTTATAAATTCCAAATCACATTTCACTGCAAATCGGGTTAAAGAATGAATGTCGTTAAAACACAGCTCATAATAAACCTGATTTACATTCCATTTCAATTCCAATTAAATGTTCGTTAATTCGTAATTTTTCTTCACATCTTAATTAAAAGACTTATTATTTTCACACGGGGTTTCAGAACAGTGTTAATGAAGACACCATTCGATTAGTCTCTAACCGTAAATTAGTAAGAGAACAATTCCCTAAGTATTAATCCCGAAGGACGAAACCAACATCAGATCAATACCCAAGAAACCATTGAACTTAGCTAACCTCCAGTTAGTTTCTAATTTCCTTAACTCCATCAGGTTTAAGAACAGTTGTGATAACCCAGAAATCTGAGCCAATTTAAAATTTTTATTTTGGAAATTTTAGTGAATTTTGAATATTTAAAATGGATTATTTTAAATAACAACAACGAGAAATTTATTTTGAATAGAATTAGAATGTATATATTTATATAGACCGTCGTTAGAATATAAATATTTATTTATATATAAAAGGAATTGAAAATGGCGCGGTAGTTCGAATATTCGATTTCAAAATTCAAATAAATGTACAGGATTCAAAATAAACCGGATTTTAGCGAAATAAAAAATATTAGAATCTATTTGAGAATATCTTTACAAAGAATACGAAAAATCTAAATTTCATAGCGGGAATCAAAAGATATGTCCAGTTGAAAATTCAGAATAGTCGCTATGGAATTCTGGCCCTTAAAAATGGGAATTTTGCAAAAGACCTCGGTTTTCGACCAATAATAGTCGCTAAGTTATTGCTAGGTTTCAAAATTCGTAATTTTTCGAATCAATATGTGAGCGTGGCAAAGGAAAACGTGTTTTGGCAGTTTCAGTTGATTTTGATCGATCAGAAAATGGCCATTTTTCAAACGTTCTCAGAATTAGACAAAATTAGTTTTGTTAGGACCGTATCGTCAATACGAAGCTAGGAAATATTTTTTGGGAGTTTTTAGAGCCCGTATGTGGCCCTGGTAAATTGAATGCGCGTTCAAATTCAATATATAGATTTATATTTTGATTTTGATGAAAACATATCGAAACGATCGAATCAGCCTATGATACATATCCCATTGTGTTCGAAATGGGGGTAATTAGCTAGGGACGACAGTTGGTGAGTTCGATTTGGGGTTCAAAATAAAAAGTTACTTTTTTATAATTAAAAATAATAATAAATTAAATAAAAGGAAAAAGTCAACACCCCTTACCTTTACCCCACTCCCTCTCTCCCTCATCCTCTCGTTCAAAACATAAAAGAAAAAAAATATCTGATCGATCCCGTCGTTCACCCTCAGCCCCACGCCACCTGACGTCGCTTCCACCTTCCCAATTTGCCACCGCCTCAGGCGATCTCCCCCTTCCCCCAAGCCGCGTCATCCTCCCTCCAGTCTACGTCCAAGACCGCACAGCCCCAAATCAACCACCCCGACACCGCCTGCTTCTCCTTCCGCACCACTAGCACCACCAATGGTCAGCCCCGCCTACCCCTTGACCTGCAGAAGCCGCCATACCCCCTCCGACGTCCGAGAGTTCGAACCACCACCCCATGAAGTCGCGAGCCACTGAAGCATCCTCCTTTTTCACCACGAAGTCCACATGTTAGCCCTCCGCCCCTTCCTCCTTAATCCGAGCACCCTCCTTCGACCGATTAAGGTGATTTTCTTTATTTTTATTTTATAAAATCAGTTTTAATTTATTTAAGGCTTTGTTTTTTTTCTAGCATACGAACATTGAAATAAAAGAAAGAAGTTGGATTTTTATGTTATGAAAGGCGAGACAAGATGCGATTTTTAGCATATAAAGGTTTGGATTTTTAGAGTATAAAAGTTTAGATTGGTAAAGTAAGCAAAGTTTTGATTTCTAAAGTAGAAAGATTCGACTTTTACATTTGCAAAGTTAAGATTTTTAATTTGCTAAAGATTAGATTTTTATTGTCTTGAAAGCGAAGTAAAGATATGATTTTTATTATCTAGAAAGAGAGATAAAATATGATTTTTATCTATATAGTAGCGGTGTAAAAATAGAATTTTTATCTATATAGTAGCGTTGTAAAAATAGAATTTTTATCTATATAGTAGCGTTGTAAAAATATGATTTTTATCTATATAGTAGCGTTGTAAAAATAGAATTTTTATCTATATAGTAGCATTGTAAAAATAGAATTTTTATCTATATAGTAGCGGTATAAAAATAGAATTTTTATATACATAGCAACAATATAAAAATGTGATTTTTGTATATGTAGTGGCTACGGACAATGAAAGTGGTAAAAGGCGAGCACGACGAAGATTTCTACATAAGAAGAGTCATGGCATTGATTTAGCTAGTCGGTGAGAATTTCTCACTTTAAATCTTGTTTTCTAGTTAAAAATATATACTAGGATGCAGATGGTGCTTAGCAGCACCCGACACCCGTCGTCCACAAACCATGGACGGCTTGTATGCTTGTTTGATGTGTTGTGAAGTTTGTTTGTGATGTTGATGTGAAATGGAAATAAATATTAATGTGTTGAAAAAAATGAATTTATCTTTAAAAAAATAATTTTCAACGTGAATGTGAATAAATAAATATTCATTTACAAACCGGATGGTTTGTTTATGTACACCTATTTGAAGGATATTGATTGGGACGATAAATTTTACACATCGCCCAACTGCACAAATAATATTCAGTGGTTGTGGATTGAAACCCCACACGGGTGTTGGGATGATATTTGGCGTACACTAATCCCAATTATTTAGTTGTATGTTGATCGATTGGTCGACAGACTGTGTAAGCGTTAATTATTATTATTTGATGCTTATGCAGTTGTGTGGTGCACTTTGGATGATGGTTGATTATTTATCGTTGCTATTATATACAAGTGTTGTATGGAATCCATATAATTAACATTATATGGTAATTGATTGGGCCTCATTCCAATTGAGAAAATAAAGAATATTATAAAATAAAGATTCACGTTTTGATAGTACTCATTTGTTGAGATTAGTCATGTGATGAAAGAAATATAGATTCTTGTGTTGAACGAAATATTTCAACAATAAAATTTACATCTTTATCATATATAAAATTAGAAACTGATTAAAAATTAAACGATAGAAATCATAATTTTATAAAATATATTAAATAACAAAAATAGTCACGTGTTGACAGTACTCATTTGTTGAGATTAGTCACGTGTTGAAAGAAATATAGATTCATGTGTTGAATAGAATATATATTCATTTGTTGAATAGAATAACGAAGTTATTGAAAAATATAAAGCCGTATTGATAAGAGATGCGCTATTTTGACGCGAACGATGTTTATATCGATTATATTCGTTTTTATAATGAATATTGAAAAGAGATTTAAAAATCAAATATTTAGAAAATGGATTCGAATTGAACTAAATATAAAATGAATTCGAATTGAATTGAATATAAAATGAATTCGAATTGAATTGAATATAAAATGAATTCGAATTGAATTGAATATAAAATGAATTCGAATTGAATTGAATATAAAATGAATTCGAATTGAATTGAATATAAAATGAATTCGAATTGAATTGAATATAAAATGAATTCGAATTGAATATAAAATGAATTTGAATTGAATATAAAATGAATACGAACTGAATTGAATATAAAATGAATTCAAATTGAATTGAACATAAAATGAATTCAAATTGAATTGAATATAAAATGAATTCGAATTGAAATGAATTCAAATCGAATTGAAATTGAATTAAATAGAAATGCAATTGGAAATTGAATTGAAATCGATTTGAATTGAAATCAAATAGAAATGAATGTAAAAAGAATTTATAATGGAAAATTCAATTTTGATTTGAATTTGAAATGAAAGTTGAAATCGTTTCTAAAACGACTTTAAAACGATTTATAAAATTCGTTTTAAAAAGGAAATCGATGAAATATATATAATATATATTATATATATAATGGCCGGAATAAAACGTGCCGCGTCGTGGCAGTTCGTGAATTTCGACCATTAACTTCAAACAAACATTACGGGAGATCTAACTGTCGGATTCCCCTAAAACCGGAACCGTTGGGTTTGTATCGAAAAGAGCTTCCTAACGAATACAAGAGATTTGAAATCTGATGGTTGGATTTGGAGATACGTCCAAATCAATTTCAGAAAAGGACGTTGTAAGTGCAGTTCGATGACCGTTATTGGAAATCGACTGTACGGGCCTTGATAAAATTATTAAAAATATTAATAATTTGTGTAAAATCATGATATATGAATTGGAAAGAATTGGGATGAAAAACTCCATGTTTGAAAAGATAAAAATAGATTTTTATCGAAATGAACTAGTTTTGAACTAGAATTAAAATCTAGTTATTTTTAAATAAATAAATTGGATCTGTAATGGGTTTTAAATAACCAGAATTTCCAATACATGAATTGGAATAGATTTGAATCGAAATTGTCTTTGGAATATTTTTATATTAGATTCCGCCATTATGCAAATATTTTGGAGGAAATTTGGAAGATATGCTTTATATCGTTATTTCCAAAGCGATATTTGTGGGTTTCAGAATTTGATATGGAATATGAGCCGATATATTTTCTATTTAGAGCCTTGTATTTAATATCAAATGGGATTTGGGTTTGTCGTGAATGGTGTCTTCATCAACACTGTTCTTAAACTCCGTTGAGAAAAGATTAAATCTTTTTATTTAGATTCAATGAAGTATACCAATTAATTAATATATTTAATTGGAATTAAATTAGAATTGATTTGTGGGTTTATCGTGAATGGTTTTTTAAATAACACTTGTTCTTTAACCCGATAATAAATAGAATGTGATTTTGGTTTATCGTGAACTGTGTTTTAAATGACATTAGTTTTTTAACCCAAAAAAGGAGTTTTAATGAATCTGTAATTAGATTGAAATGTGAATTTATAATTTAAATTATCAAAATTGGAAAGTGAGCGAGAATGGAGTATCACTAGTTTTGCTCCTAAGCGATAGTTAAATCTTTAATTAGAGTTGAACGTGAAATGGTAATTAATTTTACCGATAACACTGTGGTGTTATATATGGAGTATTACCAGTTTTGCTTCATGGAATGAATAGGTTGGGATTGGGAAATAAAATAAATAATTACTTCGGTGTGGTTCGCTAATCCCGACTAGTTTGGAAAATCTTAACATGGTTTGAAATGAAATCGAAAGTAAGATTAAAGAATAAATTTAAAAGAATTTATCTTTGATAATATTAATGGGAACATTTCCCTAAGAATGTGAAATTTAGAAACTAACTGTAGGTTAGCTAAGAAGAATGGTTTCCTGGGTATTGATCTGATGTTGGTTTCGGCCTTCGGGGTTAATATTTGGGGAATTGTTCTCTTGCTAATTTACGGTTAGTGACTGATGAATTGGAATGAGGCGTATGTTGTGTTTGTGTAACATTTGTTTATTATATACGCGAGTCATTTAGAAAGGCCGGGTTTATACCCATTCTGAATAAGCGATTCAACGATATGTCGAAGAGGAAGACGGTGGTCGAAGACCAGATGTCTTCACATCGTTTGGATAATTACTGATGATCTTGATTGGGCTGTACACCCAAGAAGATGGAAATAGTTAGTGATCGTCTAGACGTATTTGGAGATCAATGGATATGCGAGGTATAAAGTGCCTTCGGTTTCGTTCAGACCCAGAACGAACGTGTAAATGGATTGTGTGTCTGACATTGTATTTTATTCTGTGTTGATTGATTTCTGTTAAATATATATCTGTTTGGCGGCAGATAATTTATTCTCTTGCTTAACGCCCTTCTCTTAGATGTACGAGCTCAGAGGTTATATATCGATAGATATCAGTCGCATGGCATGAATTGCCTGTGTGGCACGCTGAGATGCAATGATCAAGGCTTCTATTGAAAAGCGGAGTCTTGTGATTGATGATCAAAGCACGACCTACGTGGCATAGCTTTGTGTATAGCATGAATTCGCGAGCGTCACACCTCGGTAAGAGTTAAAAACGTGATACGGACCGCTAGGAGAACACGATGTTTCTTTCTAGTTATGGGTGTTGTCAGCATTTTACTAGCCCTGACATCGTTGATTATTATACCTAAGTGGATGTTGGATTGCGAGGCGCCTCGATTATAGGTCTGTAAGGACCGGGAAACGTGTGTTCAGGAATTGCCAGTCCTCAAACGTAAGAGAGGACTGACCCAGCTGATTCCAAGGGTTACCCAGAGTATGTAGTCCTGGGGCATTTACTAGAGTGTCTCGAAGCGGTGAGAAGCTTGCCCCTTGCCTCGACTCATGACGAAAATCCAATTTCCAATACGAGATATTTCGGTTTTATTTATAGAACCTAGTATGGCGACAAAGTAGATGGTAGTTATGCCGTCTATGATTGATACTTATGATTGAAATTGTTCTGACACTATAAACTTATTATAGTATCAAATGATTTGTTTTAAACGTTCCAAGCATGTTTGGCTATTATAAGGGAAAACCATATCCTTTGGCTTGCGATGCAATGTGTGATGGGACCTGGGTCTTATAATAGCTTCATTTTTCCAAAAAGCATTGTGTTGTTTTGTTATATGCACTAGTGTTCTTGGGAGGAAACTCGTTCCGTGTTATACGGCGTGGTCCCTTGAATTACTCTCTTTAAAAGTAAAGTTTTAACTAACTGTTTTAGTTCTCACACCAGTCACATGACTGACCTGGAGTTTATTGTTTTAACCTAAACTATGGGTGCCCCTATTTTCGACACGGGCAGCTAGTAGTTTTGGTTTTGCAGATTATATTCACAGGATCCTGATTTACAGCTGGAACAATGCTCGGAAAGCTCTGTATCCGTGTGTTACTTTCAGTTGTGTTTTGTATTATTTTTCCGCTGCAGTACTGTATTTAAATCTCTGATATTCATTGTTGTATAGTATTTATTGATACTCTGTATATTCTTGTAATCTGATGGAATTGTTGTAAATAACAATGAAATTTTTTTCTGTTTGCGTTCTATTTTGTCATGTTCTCAAGATAATCCGGGCTTTCCTTACCGGGGAAGTTACGGGTTGTCTCAACAGTGTTAGTGAAGACACCATTCACGACAAACCCAAAATCCCATTTGATATTAAATACAAGGCTCTGAATAGAAAATATATTGGCTTATATTCAATATCAAACTCTGAACTCAACAAACATCGTATTGGAATAATGATATATATATCTTCCAAATTCCTCCACAATGCCTGTATAATCACGGAATCCAATATCGAAATCTTCCGAAGATAATTTCGATTCAAATCCATTCCAATTCATATATTGGAAATTCTAGTTATTTTTAGAACCATTTCAAATCCAGTTAATTTATTTAAAAATAATTAGATTATAATTCAAGTTCATAACTAGTTCATTTTAATAAAAATCTATTTTTATCTTTTCAAAAATGGATTTTTTCATCCCAAATTTTTCAAATCATTTCTTATGATTTTACACTAATTATTGATATTTTTAATAATTTTATCAAGGCCCGTACAGTCGGTTTCCATAAACGGCCATCGAACTGCACTTACAACGACCTTTTTCAAATTTGATTTGGACATAATTCCAAATCCAATTATTTGATTTCAAACCTCTAAAATTCGTTAGAAAGCTCTTTTCGATACGAACCCAATGGTTCCAATTTTAGGAGAATCCGACTATCGGATCTCCTGTAATGTCCATTTGAAGTCAATGGTCGAAATTCGTGAACTGCCGCAGTGCGGTGCGTTCTATTCTGGCCATTATATTATATATATACTGTCGATTTCCATTTAAAATGTATTTTATAAATCTTTTTAAATTCGGTTTCAAATCGATTTCGGCTTCATATTCAATTTCAAATCAAAATTGAATATTCCATATCATTAATATATAAATGTTAAAATTTTCAAAACATTAGATCTGGAAATCAATTCCTTTTCAATATTCATAATAAAAATGAAAAAAATCGATTTAAATATCATTCACGTCAAAATGGCATTAAATTAATCAACACGGCTTTATATATTTAAATATATTCGTGTCCGTCCCAAATCGGACATCAAAATCATATTTTGATTCTTTTCTGAATATTATTTTAAAATATTCATTATTTTAAAATATTCGTTCATTCTGAATTGGAATCAAACACAGTCAATTACCATATAATGTTGTTTATATGGATTTCATACAACACACGTATATAACAACCATGATCAACAATCATCCATCGTCTAGAGTGCATTCTACACTGTATAAGCTTAAATATAGATATTTAATGCTTACAACAGTCTGTCAACCAATCGATTGACATACAACTAAACAGTTGGGATTAGTGTTCTTCAAATATCATTTCAACACCTGTATGGGGTTTCAATCCAAAAACACTGATTTTATTTGTGCAGTTGGGCGACGTGTAAAATTTATCATCCCAATCCATATCAGTCAAATATGTGTACATAAACAAATCGTCCGATTTGTAAATGAATATTTATTTTATTCATATACACATTAAAAATTATATTTTTACCGATAAAATATTTTATTCAACACATGAATATTTTATACAGTCCATTTCAAATCACAAACAATTTTCACAACACAATCAGACAAGTTGTCCATGGTCCGTGGACGATGGGTGTCGGGTGCTGCTAAGCACCGTCTGCATCCTAGTATATATTTTAAGTAGAAAATAAAATTAAAGTGAGAATTTCTCAACTTTGGGATCCACTCCATCATTCTTTATTTCTGAACTGTTTGTATTTGGTTCAGTTCCATCGCGTTGTGTTCTTCAACATAATTCCAACGCAATCTGCTTCATACGATTTATAAGTTAAAAATCATATTTTTATAACTCTACTGTATATATAAAGATCATTTTTTTATATCTTATATATATATTTAAAATCACTCCTTATTATGTTATACATATATAAAAAATCAAATCTTTATTTATAAAAATCACATTTTGATTTCAATGCTACATATATAAAAATCACATATTTTTACAACGCTTCTTTCTATATAAAAATTATATTTTTATATCTCTACTTCTTATACAAAGATCGAATTTTTATTTCGCTAAAACATTATAAAAATCATATTTTTATGACGCTACTATATAAATAAAAATCATATTTTTATAGCGTTACATGTATAGAAAAAGATTATATTTTCATATTATTAAAATCATATCTTTATATTTTCAAAAATTTAATCTTTTCTTCTAAACAAAAATATAATCTTTTCTCTAAACAAAAATATAGTCTTTTCCTTCTTCTCTCTTCACAAAAATCATATTTTTATTTCGAATTTATATCAAAAAAAAAATCGTATTTCTATTTCAAATCTTTACATACAAAAATCGTATTTTCATTTCAAATCACCACATATAAAAATAGGATTTTTATTCTAAATCAACCAATATAAAAATCGGATTTTTATTCTAGCTAAAGATTACATTTTTTTCAAAGAATTTTCATATAAAAATCAAATTTTTTTATTACATAAATAAATAAAACAAAGATAAAAGCTCACCAGCCAAATCAGGGGTGGTAGATGGCGGTGCCGGAATCATGGGTGGACGGACAGTCAATGACAGGGCCCACATTGGCTATAGCATCAAGGGTTTGGGGGTTTTGGAGTTATCGGGCTCTAATTGGATGTGAGAAGAGAGAAGAGAGGGAAGAAGAGGAGGAGGGAAGGCTGTGGCGGCGCGTCAGAGGGTGGGGGAAGCCTGACAGTCGGCGACGGCTGGGCTAGGAGGCTAGAGGCACGGTTTTTTGGTTCTTAAGCGTTTGGGGTTTGGTTAATAGAGGAGTGGCGTGCGACGGGGTCACGTGGGCCAGGGGGACATCGGAGGCGGGCGGAGGTCCGAGGGGGGGGGGGACTAACGGAGGTTGGAGAGAGAGGGTGACATCGATTTGGGCTGAATATTTTGAACGACGAGAATGAATAGGAGAGAGAATAGGGTTTTCTTTCTAATATATGTATATATAATTAATTTATTTAATTAAATTCCAAAAAGTCACTTTTTATTCTAACCCCGAATCGGACCCAACGACTGTCGTCCCTAGTGTAATATCCCCATTCCGAACAACATGGGATATATTTCGTAAGCCAATTCTATCGTTTTGGTCAGTTTTCATTAAAATTAAAATATAAATCAATATATATTCAATTTGAACACACATTTTAATTTATCGAGGCCACATACTAACTCTAGAAATTCTCAAAAAATTATATCTAGCTTTGTATTGATGATACAGTCCTAACAAAACTGATTTCGTCAAATTTGAAGATTGTTTAAAAAATAGCCATTTTCTGGTCGATCCAAATTGATTGAAACTATTCAAACACATTTGACTTTGCCATGCTCACATATTGATTCCAAAAATTATAAATTTGGAATATAGCAATAATTTGACGTTCCGGATCCAACAAAAGTGGTTTCGTCGAAAACGGAGGTCGTTTGCAAAATGGCTATTTTTAAGGGCCATATTTCCATAGCTACTATTCTGAATTTTCAACTGGGCATAACATTTTCTTCTCACTATAAAATTTCAATTTTTCAGATTCATTGGAAAGATATTTTCAAATAGATTCAAACATTTTTGGTTTCACTAAAATTCGATTTATTTTGAATCCTGTACATTCAGTTGAAATTAGAAATCAAATTTTCAAACTACCGTGCCATTTCCAATTACTTTTATAATTAAATTAAAAAAAATCGTCCTAACTTTGATTTAAATAAATTTTTAGTCGTTATTATTTAAAATAATTCATTTTAAATATTCAAAATTCATTAAAATTTCCAAAATAAATTTTTTAAATTGGTTTTGATTTTCTGGGTTGTTACATCCAAGCATGGAGCGTGTAAATCTGGTACCTGCAAATGAGCATGAGTACAATCAGAGTATGATAAAATAACCCACAGCGAAAACAAAATAGGATAATGTAGTATTAACTCAAGTAACTACCTTTTCAAAAGTGATTCACTATGTCAGTACCGAGCATGAGAGAGAACGTGAACCGAAAGTCAAACTTAGACACTTGTGAGAACCCGAGCTTCTCTAGAAAATCTGAAAGGTTGTAATGAGGAGGGGTCAGAACAACAAGTTTCAGGGAACAAGAAAAGTACAAAACAATTTACAATACACAGACGTATCCCATTTGGTTTTACCCGATATATGCCTACCAAGGCTAGTGATTTTAACCTAACCTTGTAGATATTTATGCATAACTCTAACTACCATCCCCGAGGTAGTATTCCCAATAATATCGATACCGAGATAGAACGTTACACATACATTTACGCAGCCTTTTAACCATTATTCAAATAATTATTAAAACGAAAAGTGAACTCCTAACTATGGAGACTATTTAATTATGTGCATATACTTAGCAACTTAACACCTCACTATTGAATGATAGATAGGGTGGATTATCTCGATCACTTAAGACTTTAGACAAATTTGTTGGTCATTTAATACCTCTTGATGATTTACTCAACGTTATTATAAACTAAAGGACACCAACTATAGGGTCCTACTAATTAAGGCTTATTTCATTCACGCATACAAACTGATTCCCCGCATAAGGCGAGAGAAAGTAAGCAAACACTTAAGACCACTTGGTGGAGGGTCGTTTCTATCTAGCTGTTCTTCTTGGATAACCTCATTGATGCTTATACTTCCCGTAGGACAGGTATCCCTATGGAATAACCATACCCGCAATTTTTAACTCCAAGTTTATGTAGGATTCTTACACCATTCAAGAACCCTAACTGGAGGACCTATTCCCAGGTGGACTCCTCGACCCAAGTCACTTAAGACGCAAGGAAAAGGACTATTCGCAAAGATTATCAATCTCATACTCAGTCTAGCCTTTAATGCTTCCATTTATGAGAGGTGGGATACGCGATCGTTTAGTACCTTTTTACAGGTGGATCTAACCACTTAAGACCTTAATCCTAAAGCAAGCCACATTATTGACTTATTCCCTTTTAGTTTCTCTTTACGGAAATACCATAAGTATACAAGCTAAATATCGTCGTGGGTTCCTATGGTTAATGATATCTCTTATCAGTTGGACATATATTTGACTGCTGGAAAGTGAAGACTTCTATCGAATAAAGTAACAGACCTCGCATATTAACCTACTAAGTCCACTTCTAACTTTTAATTATGAGCTCTAGACTAACTAGTATAAAATAAGGAAAGTTATATCCTTCTTAGCCTAGGATATTTATTTAATTAACTTCCTTATTGGACTTAGTTTTATAAAGTTGTAGTTAATGCCCATTTATCACCTTTTTATTTCATTTGTTTCTATTTCATAGGGTTATTGCCATTTATGACCATAACAGTCATATCTTTCTAAGGCAACAATAAATCTTTAAATACCATTTATTCCCATTGATTATAATTAATGTCACTCATGAACCTAATGGTCATAATTCCCTAAGACATTAATTATCCTTAATTATCAGTCCCGAAATATCTATTTGTTGTACCCCAACAAACACTGCTAATTTATTAATTTACTATCTGTTGTATATATATATATATGTGTGTGTGTGTGTATATATATATACATATTTATTTATTTATGCACCAAGCCCCTCCCATTAAGCCAGACGCCTGTGGATACTGGATTTGCTGGGCGGTTCCGGGTAGACTTCTACCACAAGTTGAGCTTAACCTCGTGTCTTGGTACAGTTATAAATTAATTTTTCTAATTAGGGTTTACAACGTTAATTCTAGCCAATTTAGAAATTTTAACCATTAGGCTTAACTACCTAATTACATTTTTCCCCAAATCAATTACGGTTATAATTGTTAATTATTTATTTATGGCCCTATTTATATCAATCAATTCAACTAATTACTACAACAGTCACTAAAAATATTTTCATTTAATATGGATAACATTTACATGTGTAGTTCCACAAAATGAAAACCATTCAAACATATAATCATCTATTATAATGTATATTTCATTGTTTATGTAGTTTTAAATGGATAATGTAAATATATATACTTATATTTTTCGCGTGGTCATCATATTTTTTTTCTTTTATTACTACTATTATTATTAAATTTGATTTTCTATTTCAACTAATAACCAAACAGACATTTTTGCATTCTACCTTGAAATAAGGTCCTAAATCTTATAAAAAGATTGTCAACTATAATTATTGTAAATTATGTCTAAATATTGAAATCATCATATTTCAAACCACAAGAAATTTATGTTATGCATATTTTTGAATAGTTGATGTAAACTAAACATGAATATACACATTTATATTTATATGTGAATTTACACAACTTTTCTCTTTTTCAATATTTGACATATTTTTAATTGGTTTCACATATTGTCTGTGTGATAACCCCTAACTTCCGCATAACGAAAGCAAGGATGATCATTGGAATACAACATAAATATGGCAATACATAACACAGATAACAACATAAGTATAAGAAAACTACATCATAACAACATCATGGCAGCGGAAATAGATGTCATCAAAATATAGAATTCCACAGTCACAGAAGTTCTAATTATTACATCAGAGCCAAATAGAATGTAACGTGCCTCAAAATTCCAAAGTACAGGATTAAAACTGGATAAGTCTAAATGTCTCAAGAACTCAGTAAATGTCTAAAGAAAATAAAATGAAGAAAAAGAAAGATAACAAGTCTTCATCCTCCAAGTCACCTCCACAATAGAAATCTCCAATCAAGGACTTTTCATTTTTTTTTCACATTATTTTTGATTAAATGAAAAGATAAAGTTATGAAATACATTTTCATACGTAAATAAATCGATAAAGTTATGAAATACAATTTCATATACAAATAAAGTGGTTTTGAACTGGAAATGCCATTTTTAAGAGAGAAGACAAAACCACAAACAGAATCAGGTTATGATTGATGCATCTGCTTGTTTGTATTGACTAACTTGTGTGAATCGCCAAATGGATTTGTATTTATTTATAAATATAAATATTAATTAAATTAAAGCAAATCGCGTACGGTAGATCGCATTTCGAAAACATAACTTTAAGTGATCTTACTGAAAAATCCAACCGTCGGATTTTTCCAAGGCCGGACCCGTTAGGACCGTCTTGGGAGAATCTTTCTAACGGTATGGATTTAGTCAAAATTCAATGGTCAGATCTTGAGTTAGGTGTAAATCAACATTTGGGAAAACAGCGCCACGGTCATCTATTGACTTGAAGCGTCATTAAGAAAATATAGAACTATTTTAACTAAATAGAAATAGTGGAAAGCATTTTAAAGCATTTCTAGCGATACAAAATTGGTTTTGTAATTTATACAACTACGAAAATTATTTGGAAAACCGAGTTTAATCTCATTTCAAATAATTATACGGCGACATTAAATTGAATAGTTGAAGACGACGGTTGAAGACCGACGATCTTCAAGGCGAATGGTTGTATTGCTATTGTTGGCCTTAATGGGAGTAGCTACCTTGATAGGTCGATGGTGGTGATCGTCCGGACGTTCTTGTTGATGGTTCGGATTTGCGAGTGTCTTTATTTCCCACGAAATAAGGCGACTCCGGTTTCGTTCAGACCCAGGACGGACTTGTAAATGGATCGCATGCCTGACATCGAAATTTATTTCATGTAATAAAATTGATTTTTATTTGATGTATAAAGGCTTGGTGGTGGAGGATTTATCCTCTTGCTTAACACCCCTTTTATGTTAAATAATTCTCGATCGCGTGATATGAGTTGTCGATGTGACATGCCAAGTTGCACTCGAACAAGGCTTATTGTTGCAAAGCAGAGCCTTGTAGAATGATCAAAGCATGGTCCAGTATGGACATAGCTTTGTGTATACGTTACTTCGCGAGCCTCACACCACGGTGGAGTCTAAAACGGAGCAAGGGAACGTAGGGAGTGCGCACGTTTCTTTCTAGCTAAAAGTGGTGTCAGTGACCTACCAGCACTGATATTTACTAAGTGGTTGTTGGATTTGAGGTACCTCGGTTATATTGGTCGCTACTGGCCAATTTAGAGATCCGTTAGGATCGGGAAACGTGTGTTCAGGCATTTCCAATTCACAAAAGTAAGTGTGGACCGGCCCTGCAGGATCCAAGGGTTGGACAGAGTACCAATCCTGGGGCATTGCTAAAGTGTCTCGAATCGGTAAGGATTTCGCTCCTAGCCTTGACTCGGTATGGAAACCCAACTTTCCAATACGAGATGACGGACTTGATTGTATATTTATTAGGGCAACATAGTAGGATGGGGTACTATGCCGTCTAGGATTAATACATTTATTTTGAAGTATTTTAAATCATATTACACACTTATAATATTAAAATAGTATTTGACTCGTACTCTGCATTTTTGATCATTATAAGGTAAAACTCTATCCTCTGGTGTGTGTTGCATTGTGTGATAGGACCTGAGTCTTATAATGATTTCATTTTTACAAAAGCATTGCGTTATTCTTTTTATTTAATAAATATATGCACAGACAATCTATTGGAGTAAACCTGTTCCATGAAAGTGGCGTGGTCCTTAGACTTGTCATATTCAGTAGTTATTATAGGTTTCTCACACCAGTCCCATGACTGACCTGTTGTTTGTTTCACCTTGCAAACTCGGGTGCCCTCTCTCTACACGGGCAACCAATTGACAGGTTCCTGTTTAGCTTGCTTGGAGTTCTTGCTTGAAGTCCTTGATTGGAGATTTCTATTGTGGAGGTGACTTGGAGGATGAAGACTTGTTATCTTTCTTTTTCTTCATTTTATTTTCTTTAGACATTTACTGAGTTCTTGAGACATTTTGACTTATCCAGTTTTAATCCTGTACTTTGGAATTTTGAGGCATGTTACATTCTATTTGGCTCTGATGTAATAATTAGAACTTCTGTGACTGTGGAATTCTATATTTTGATGACATCTATTTCCGCTGCCATGATGTTGTTATGATGTAGTTTTCTTATACTTATGTTGTTATCTGTGTTATGTATTGCCATATTTATGTTGTATTCCAATGATCATCCTTGCTTTCGTTATGCAGAAGTTAGGGGTTATCACAGTCTGTTAATTTAAAAAGAGAAAAAGACACATTTACAATAATTAAGTTAAAACCCAAACAAAGTTGAGAACAAACAGGTTATATCTTATTAATCAAAATCACATAATTTTTTGTTAAACACTGAGATTACAATTCTGGAATAAAACTACATCTAAATGTTGTTTTATGGGACTGATTTCCAAATCTACAGTGTTTTGCAATAACCACAATATAATTTAAACCCAATTGTAAGCAATAATATCATCAATCAACCAAGCCTACAAATTATAATATTATTCAAACCACCAATTTATAATTTCAGAATTTGACAACATTCATAAGCAAATCTGATAGGCATCATTTCAGATTTTACCATATTATAAATAGATCTGATAAATGTTAGGCATATATTTAAGATCTAATGCAAACAAAATAATAAATTATTGTTACTTTGTATGTAAATTTCCCACTCACTTGAAAGCACCCAAATATGAAATGTGAATAATCATTTAGGCCTACAGTTCTCAAATTCTTATAGATCTACATATATTGTAAAAAGGAGATACTTTCAAATTTGTAGTTTTGCAAGAAAAAAGAAAAAGAGGGGAGAATCTAATGAAGAATGGCTTAGATGTCAATTCACACCCTTTTCGACTTGAATCTGATTATCCCTTTTAAACTCATATAGTTTATGTTTTATTGATTGTATATCAACTTGTTTTTTTTATTTAGAATTTATTTGAAAAGAAAGGGAAATGACAGAGATTCACTGTTGCCTATAGATTTGTGTGGAAAAGAATGAGGCCTTACCCCTTTATTTATATGAGTAGAAATGGCCATGAACCATTAAATTTATTTTAACTAATATTTGTATGTTTATATAATAACATATAACGAAAATACCCTTCAAAACCTAGCTGTCACTGGGCTGTTCAGGCACGAAGCGGTCGACCGCCTCTACCAGGGTTGTCGACCGCCCTTGAGCTATTTTTCCTAGTGAAGGAGGGTTATAAAAGGTAATATATATTATATTATTTTTAACTGTTTTTCATATTTCGTCCATAACTTTTTCATGTAGACTCCGTTCACAAAAGTCCATACTTGAAAGTTAACCAGAATTCCGAGATGAATGCAATAGCTAAAGTTTCATAGTCATATTCCATAATTTGAGGAAATACATATTTTTGAAATCTGATTAAATAACTAATTCGTTTATTGACAAAATTCCGGTTTGTTACAACTAATATCAAAATTTGTAGCATTGAATTTTTTTGCGTAAAAGGTCGGAATTGGACGTCATTTCTTCCGTTGGACTAATATTGACGAGCTCTATGTTGTGGTACTGGTTTGGACTAATTTTCTTAGTTTAACTTAGAACACCCCTTATAGGCAATCTGGCATAGGAAAAATCTCATTCGTAATAATTTGGTGATTATTGGTCAAACACGTGTTATCGTATGTTGATTGTGTGTACAAGGACGATAAACGCGAATGGATGAGGTAAATTCTCGAAGAAGATTTAGAGTGCATGGATGGATTCAACAATACAGCAACATTGGAGCTCGATGATAAATTTTAAGATGAAACAATACTAGAGACAGATGGTCGATTTGAAGATGATGGATTGACTAAGCGATGAGCAGGATTTTGTTAGGAATGCTGAACATTTTCCTTAGATTTGTATTTAAACAATTTTGGTTAAATACGTAATCCAGGTAGTCATTACCAATTACTATGGTGTGATCGATATCGATTATCATTGTTATTGGCTATTTGGTCAATTTGACATAGACGATGGTGTCATTTCGAGGAGCAAAACATGGCGATTCATTCAATAGTAATTTTAACATGATGACATTTTAATCATTGGCTTTGGATTGAGATGAGGATTTTGTAACGACCCAGATTTTCGACCATTCAAATCGACAGTAAACCACATATGTCGACCCAAACAAATCACTAACCCAGATAGTTATTGGGAAAAAGAAGAAAAAAGAGAAAACAATCACAGAATCTCACTGCGGAAGGACAACATATAATAAACAAATAATGGTTCAAAAACATTTAAAACATATACATTCAAATTACATTTTCAGTCATCAGAGTTCACTAATAAAAGTATATACAGTAATGCAGCGGAAAATATACTTATAATTGATATATATATATATATATATATATATACATCAATCCTCGTCTTCATCCTCCAAGCTATTGCAATCTTTGCCAACTATAACTTCTGCTGACCCGAGCATATTGCATAAAAAAGAAAACACAACAAACACTCAGATCAGCACTAAATCATTCTCATATTAGTCAAATTAAAATACGAAATAACCTGAGTGTCATGGGTATAGTAACTCAAGAGATGTTACGGGATTTTCCATCTCTCAAGGATCCGTTAAACTAATACATACATAGTATAATATGCTATTATTGTAATGTCTATTCAATAAAGTAAACATAATGAAAATAGCGTAAGAGGGATTACGTTTTTACCCTTACACCGTTATTATACCATAGTCTATACAATACCGTAAACCCACCGTAACCGATGGAATCAAAGGGCACTCCACAGGTACAATACAAATCAAAATCGTATGGGGCTCGATAAGGATAAATATGAAAAGTCACTTGAGCCAATGCCCAGGGTAGGATTCTACCAATTGCACTCCCGGACCGGTAGTAACGCATAGCATCCACTACCGCCCACCACACTTCCAAATCAAAAAGGGCCCTAATAATCATCATAGTCATATAAATAATATCGGAGAAGTGCGTCTGATCAAAGGTGCTACCTCAATTAGTCATGGTGTAGCTCAAGTTTTAGTCATTTCAATTATGACCCAACGGTCAAGGCTATATCGTTATCGTTCATCTTCATCAATCCAAAATCGCCTACAAGTCATCATATTTCATTCTGGATACATCATAACGTTCACAGTTGTTAAAGTGGTATCGACACTGACAGAGAGTATGCCATTTGTTGACTCTGGTCTCTTTAACAACCAATGTTTACATTTTCCACATCGGTCAGTTCTTTTACTTTTCACAAAGGTTCGATTTT
Organism: Allium sativum; assembly: GCA_030737875.1. NCBI lineage: Eukaryota > Viridiplantae > Streptophyta > Magnoliopsida > Asparagales > Amaryllidaceae > Allium > Allium sativum. The sequence continues at coordinate 492,426,805 of CM060918.1, read as the reverse complement.
ATATCAAAATATCATTTTTTTCCGTTTCGAACCAAGTTTTATACTCAATAGAACATAATTTCATATCAACATGTCATAATCATTCCTAAACCGATTATATTCTAAACTAGAATATATTTTCATATCATATATTATAATTAATATAATATTTCAAAAATTGACTTATATTCCATAAGATATATTTCATTCAAAATTTATCTCGCATCGATTTATGTTCAAAAATCCATTCATATTCAAATAGAATATATACTTTCATTGAAATGTTATAATTGTTTATAATCGATTTGTATTCAGTTAGAATCTAACTTCATATCAAAACTCCATTTGAATAACGATTAAAATCAAAATCAAACTCCATTTAGGAAGGAATTTACAATTATGTAATATAATTATGAAAATACTTATAAACGAAAACCTTTGTATGAAAGTTATATATAGTAAAAATAGTTAAAGTAGAATAAGAAAATTTAAATTACTATGTAAATACATAAAATAAAAGTTTATTAAATAGTTAAATAATAAAATATAGAAAAAATTCATTTATAACAAATATTATATTGGTTGCAAAAGCTACTAAAATAAATTTAAGTAATAGAATATAGTCTTATTTGTAAACAAACGGTGCAGATATATATATATATATATATATATATATATATATATATATATATATATATATATATATATATAGTTTTATAAATTAAAAATAAAATTTTAGACCATAATTTTTTCTTCTTTCCAAATTTCAAAACTTGAGATCTATATTCACATCTCAATGGAGTTCATTTCATTTTCATATCTTGTTTCAAACACTATTCAAACTAACCCTTCGATTAAGAAGATTCAAATCCATATATTCATTTGGAGTTAAACAACCCCAAGTATCATCAGTTACCTTTATTTCCAAAAATTAAATTCAATGAGAATTTATTGCATTCAAATCTACCTCATTTATTTGAATACTTCCAAATCGTATTAAATGAAATAATTCTAAATCATATACAATCCCACTTTAACATATCCCTCATTTGTTTTGGGAAAATTCCCTTAACCATTTTAATACACTTCCAAAGTTCAGATTTTTAAAGCAAATATATTTATCGAGTATCAACATATTTCTTTAAATAAAATTTCCCATGGATTTAAAATCATTTAACCAACTGATGTCCGTATATACTTTTCTATCCTATGGCCAAGTGATCTTAATTTAGTTTCTTGATATTTCAGGGATGAATATATATCATTTCAATCCAAATCAAGGTCACAGATATCTATCATTTCAATTCATGTTCTTAATTCATTTCAAATCGATTAATATCGGGTTTATTCGATGCCCGTAACATCAAGGGTGACATGGGATTAATCATCACAATAAAATACAACATCCATATACCGAGTAACAGAACATGAAGTATCAATACCAATTCAATAACCAACCAAACAAGGCATCCATCACACCAATTTATTCCAACAATAAATATTTAAATATTTTCACCGGTTAACAAGTGTCGGGATTTTCTAACTAGACATTTCATTTGAATTAAAATGCTAGTCATCAATTAAATTTACACCTTAACACATGTCATGTTAATTTTAAGCACTCAACAACAATCAAATCACAACCTTGCAACAAACTTATTTCATAACTTAATTCAATAAATATGGGAATAATTCAGTTACTCGTGAGCGAGAAATTCACTCACCTTTGGGTCCGTAGTGGATCGAACGTCCAACCACAGCCCAAAATTTCACATTTAATTAATTAATAAAACACCCAAATGTTCATTTAACTTCCTTGATTCAATTTAAATATTTATAAAATTCCCTTTTAAATCAATTTATAACTTAAATAAAATGTTATAAATCAATTTCACATATTTTAGGTTCCCGAATCAAAATATTTATCCATTTAAATTTATATTTCAATTATTATTAAACAACATAGAATTTCCCCATTTAACAATTTAAATTTGAATTCTCTTTTTTACTTAACCCACTTAAATTTAAATTAGTTATTAAAAATACAAATTCCAAGTTATAGCATTTCCAAACAAAACAATTTTTTTGAAATCTACTTATACTCAGTCCAAGCATCCTCATCATTAGAATCAACAAAATTTGTTTTTTTTTTCAATATTTTTCCATTTTATTTATTTTAAATCGAAATTTAAATATACAGAAAATATGGGATGCTACATTCTCCCACACTTAGAATCTTTTCGTCCTCGAAAAGGGAACAAGATAAGGTATTAAACAAATCATACTTTCAAATCAATACTTATAGAATAGTATTTATAAAATAAGTTATATAGTTGAAAAATCTCATAAATTTTATAACTCCCAAAATCATGGAAAATTTCGGCACTCCTTTTACGGAGAGGTCCGGGAAAAATCACAATATAGATAAAACTCAAATATACATCCCATCATACGATGAGGCATCCCTAAAGTGGGGAAAACAAAATATTTATACAATTACAAAACCATATAACCTGAAAACGTACCTTTTTCAGCGTTATTTGCAAATTTTATTTACCATAGCATTTTAGCATTTAGCACAAGCGAGCTCCAAAGTGCAGCGCGACTGCTTTGCACCTGCTACATTCTCACATACACATAAGAATTAAGCATATATACAACAAATAGCAAGCGTACACAACTTACACAACATATACTAAGCATTTCAACTTCAAAACCAAAAGGTTAGCGACAGGCCAGCGAACAAATTGAGGGTTATCACCCCTTAGATGATGGAATTTGACCATAGCACACTATCAAAAAGTTGTTCTAATTGTTTCAATCTTTACGAATTTTCCGGATTCGTCGAATTCAGATACTTCATTCAAAAGTTATGATGGTTTTAGTGAGGGCGAACACCTCAGCCTGTACACTGAAAAACACAGGTCTGAGTTGTTCAACCAAGTTTTTAACCCTTTAAAGTACGAAATTTTACTCAGCATATTAACGAAAAATTTAGCTCAGATCCTGAGCTTTCTGAATTGTACTCGCACATTAAAATTCGACGCTCCATCAGGAAATTATGGTCAAAACAATATAGGTATACGATTCAGATTTTTTTTATTTTTCTACACGTTGAACTACAACTAACGCCTTGATTTCAACCTAACAAACCTGAAAATTTACAGGGCTCTATTAACGAAATTCTAACTCAGTTTCTAAGGTTTCCAAAAAATCCAGAATCGTCGAATTCTGATTATCCTATCAAAAGTTATGGCTATTTTGCTTCAGCTTATCAAATATTTTAGATTCCCACATAACATCGATTTATTTTATTTGAAGTTTCAAACCATTCGTTTCCAATAATTTTGGTAAATCCTTAACACTCAAAATCGATTATCACTTCATTATTAAGGAATGGATTCACATTCGATTACTTACTTTATTTCGATATATGTTCTATACGTTTTTCCTTCTTTCGTTTTCATTCCAAGCATTTAATTACCCTTAAGGCTTGATTCATTTTAAATTTTCCGAAATAACTTGATAATATTAAATCATTAACTCATTAACCTTGGTTGATTTACCAAATTTCATTACTTATCCTTATTCAATTATTTATTCATTTGAATTAATTCGGACTTCATTTGTTCTAATTATTTAAGTCCATCCTCACTTCATTTCAGTCATTTATACTTGGCTCAAAATCGACCCTTTTTAAATTTCTCGAGCTCACTTCAATTTATTCTGATTCATTTGATTTAATTGAATCCACTTAGAACCAAATTCGTTCGATATTCAAATTAAATAAATTAACCCTCAGTTTTATATTTCCTATATCTTATTTCATATCTCAAATTCCCGAGTTGTTTCACTTCCTCGTACCTCATTCGCATTCATTTAACCATTCCTTATTCCATCAACTCAATTTATTTATTCGACTCACAAATCATGGTTTGAGTTAAGGGCAGTTCACAACCCAAATTTCTATACTCAGTTCTCAAATCGTTATTATTCGATTTTTAAGTTGAATTTCATCGAACTCAATTCTATACTCAACTTGACCTATATTCCAATTCGGCCAATCACCCTTTATCAATAACATATAAATTTTTTCCTTATTAGATTAATTATTGAATCAAACCTAATAGATAATAACCTAATATTATTACCTACTAACAACCAATGCTGACACATTTAAAACCAATAATAATATATTTAACATATAAAACATAATCGAAACCATATTATGTCGATCCATTCTATTCGATTATTTAGAAATTCCTATCGATTCTATGGCATCCCATATATCGACCAGAATCCATAAATATTCAACAGAATAAATCAACACAATACATAAATCCATTTCATATCAAAATACAAGTACGCTCTCTCATATATACCCTCAAACTCATTCTAAGGTGTTTCTAGCCCTATCTCTAATGAGTTTATTCCCAAACAGAGCTAGGATTATCGCTGACTATTGCTCTGATACCAAATGTAACGACCCAGATTTTTGACCGTTTAAATCGACAATAAACCACACATGTCGACCCAAACAAATCACCAACCCAGATAGTTATTGGGAAAAAGAAGAAAGAAGAGAAAACAATCACATAATCTCACAGCGGAAGGACAACATATAATAAACAAATAATGATTGAAAAACATTTAAAACATATACATTCAAATTACATTTTCAGTCATCAGAGTTCATTAATACAAGTATATATAGTAATGCAGCAGAAATAAAGTACAGCGGAAAATACTTAAAATTGATATATATATATATCAATCATCGTCTTCATCCTCCAAGCTATTGTAATCTTCACTAACTGCAACTTCTGCTGACCCGAGCATATTGCATAAAAAAGAAAACACAACAAACACTCGGATCAGCACTAAATCATTCTCATATTAGTCAAATAAAAATACGAAATAACCTGAGTGTCCTGGGTACAGTAACTCAAGAGATGTTACGGGATTTTCCATCTCTCAAGGATCCGTTAAACTAATACATACATAGTATAACATGATATTATTGTAATGTCTATTCAGTAAAGTAAACATAATGAAAATAGCATAAGCAGGATTGCATTTTTACCCTTACACAGTTTATAATACCGCAGTCTATACAATACCGTAAACCCACCGTAACCGATGGCATCAGAGGGATCTCCATAGGTGCGATGCAAATCAAAATCGTATGGGGCTCGATAAGGATAAATATGACATGGCACTCGAGGCAATGCCCAGGGTAGGATTCTACCAATTGCACTCCCGGACCGGTGGTAACGCATAGCAGCCACATACCGCCCGCCTTGGAACACACTCCCAAATCAAAAAAGGCCCTAATCATCATCATAATCATAGAAATAATATCGGAGAAGTGCATCCGATCAAAGGTGCTACCTCAATTAGTCACGGTATAGCTCCTGTTTTAGTAATTTCAATTATGACCCGAAGGTCAAGGCTATATCGTCATCGTTCATCTTCTTCAATCCAAAATCGCCTGCAAGTCATCATATTTCATTCTGGATACGTCATAACGTTCACAGTTGTTAAAGTGGTATTGACACTAACGGAGAGTATGCCATTTGTTGACTCTGATCTCTTTAACAACCAACGTTTACATTTTCCACAACGGTCGATTCTTTTACTTTTCACAAAAGGTTCGCTTTTATATCAAAATATCATTTTTTCATTTCGAACAAAGTTTTATACTCAACAGAATATAATTTCCTATCAACATGTCATAATCATTCCCAAACCGATTAGATTCTAAACTAGAATATGTTTCCATATCATATATTATAATTAATATAATATTTCGAAAATCGACTTATATTCCATAAAATATATTTCATTCAAGATTTATCTCGCATCGATTTATGTTCAAAAATTCATTCATATTCAAATAGAATATATACTTTCATTGAAATGTTATAATTATTTACAATCGATTCGTATTCAATTAGGATCTCACTTCATATCAAAACTCCATTTAAATAACGATTCAAATCAAAATCAAACTCCATTTAGGAAGGAATTTGCAATTATGTTTTATGAAAATACTTATAAATGAAAAACATTGTATGAAATTTATATTTAGTAAAAATAGTTAAAGTAGAATAAGATAAATTAAGCTACTATGTAAATACATAAAATAAAAGTTGATTAAATAGTTAAATAATAAAATATAGAAAAAAATCATTTATAACAAATAGTATATAGGTTGCAAAAGATACTAAAATAAATTTAATTAATAGAATATAGTCTTAATTGTAAACAAACGGTGCAGATATATATATATTTTATAAATTAAAAATAAAATTTTAAACCATAATTGTTTCTTCCTTCCAAATTTCAAAACTTGAGATCTATATTCACATCTCAATGGAGTTCATTTCATTTTCATATCTTGTTTCAAACACCATTCAAACCAACCCTTCGATTAAGAAGATTCAAATCCATATATTCGTCTAGAGTTAAACAACCCGAGTATCATCAATTACCTTTATTTCCAAAAATTAAATTCAATGAGAATTTATTACATTCAAATCTACCTCATTTATTTGAATACTTCCAAATCGTATTAAATGAAATATGTAACGACCTGTACTTTTACGGATAATAATTTATTTATTTAATTATTTAAAATAGTGATTTAGAGAATTAAATGGTTATTTAATTAAATTATATGGATTATTTAATTAATATAAATAATATATTTAATTTCGAAATAGTCGGAATTAGCGAATTGACAATATAATGTGAACTGGACAATTAAAAATATTTAATTCAGCTTAGAATTGAATTAGAATAACGAATATATTTAAATAATGACAATTTGACGGTATAATTATATTATAATTATAATTGAGCCCATAATATCGCGGTGGTTCGCTATTTGGCGATTTGAATTTAACTGAATGTACAGGGTCCATTTTAAATCGGATTTCTGTGAAACAAGAAATGTATGGAGGTGGTGAAGTATATTTTTCTAATAGAAGAGAAAAATCGGGATTTTATCATGTAGATTTTGATTTATGTCCAAATCAAATTTTAGAAAAGTCGTTGTGGAATTCCTTTATAATTTATATCGATTTATTTATATATTGAAATGGATTTTAAATATAAATCGAATATCGATGTAACACTGGATTTAGAATATCAAGTTATAAATCCCGTTATGGAGATGTATGATATTCTTTGTGAATATATACGATAATATAAATTTATTTATATTTAATTTAATTATTTTTAAATATATATTTATATGTATTTAAATGGGATATTTAGAGCTTTAAAAATAACCAGTTTTGCAAACGACCTTCGTTTTCGATGAAACTAATTTTGTTGGATCCGTGACATTAAATTATTGTTACATTCGAAGTTTCGTGATTTTTATAGTCAGTGTGTGGCCGTATCGAATTTTAATGTGGAAAACAGTCGATATTTTGATGGTTAAAAATATGCTTTGTGAGCAAACAGAGTCGGAATTCGACGAAACAAGTTTTGTTGGGTCCGTAATGTCAAACTCAAGTTGTATGCCCATTTCCATTATTTCTGAATATCACATGTTGTTGTACGAATTTTTAGAAGACAAATAAAAACAAAATATCTAAAGTAAAATATCTACAAAATATCTAGATATTTACCTACCCTATAAATATGCATTTAACCCTCTCTAAACCCTAAATCACATCCATGGTCAACAACATTATCCGCTGGTAGTTTTTTCTCAAATCGATCTTCAAAAATTCCTATAAATCAAAACAAATTATAGTAAATCTCGAAACTGATTTATTTGAGAATAACATGTGGTTATCTTCAACCCAGTACCCCTCTTGATGTTTACGACTCACGCTTTAGGGGTATCGATTGTTTCTAGTGGTAGTAAGGTTTGGGTAATCTCGTAGTACGAGCATCTTTTGTGGATCTGAGTGTTTTAGCTGGATTTATAAGTGGAAATGGTGATTACTTGAAGAATTTGGTGAGAATTGGTGTGGTTTGGGATCAAACATCTATTGATCGTACGCGGAATAGGGCTGAAAATGCATTGCAATTGGGGACGTCGACCTGTATGTTGTCGGCATGGAATTGGAGAGGGTTTGAAGGAGAAACTGATGGTAATTTTTGTTTGAATTTATACGTGGTATCGAGAGAGGAAGGGGAGTTTCAAAATCTGGAAATGATGAAGGTGGAAAACTGGAAACGGGATCTTGAATCGGAGAAGGATAATGGTTGCGGGTGCAGATTGTTGTTGGGCCGAAGTATTTTAAGGTGAGGCCCAATTAAGAAGTATAAAGGAAATTTAGTCTTCGTTTTTAATTTAAATTGTATACAAACTTCTAAATTATATAACTTTATCATACATCAACCAAATTCAGCGAAGCAAGATCCGACAGGCTGTCTGTCTGAATCAAAAGATGGTTAATCGTTATTTAACGATAACTGTCCAATGTGAGTAAAACTCACCAACTCTACCAGTTCATATTTTTATAACATATATTTAGAACTGATAAATGATGATTGATTGTTGTGGGTTGATTGTTTGGTTAAATTGCTTATGTATTGGTTGAAATTATAAATAATGATATATATATATATATAAATTGTTAATCAAATATCGATTCTGTTTATCAGAATGTTTCATAGTGAAATGAAGTTGATGTTAATTATATTGTTTAACATCCGTGGATGCAGGGAAACAGGTTGAAGGGACCCAACTGGATTCCACAATATATAAAATACTGTTTTGTTTCATATAGGGTGATATATGATTTGATATATAATCTGTTGTTGATTATGTGTGTTTGAATGATATCGATCATTGTTATTTGGTATTTTAAATACCGTAAGAAATACTGTAATGTAGAAAAGGAGATTTTCAAAGTGTATTTTGAAAAATAAATTATTTATATAAAATCAATGGATTATATATAAAAAGAAAAGGATTTGTATAAAAGAAAATAATATTAAAATCAAAGAATAACATAAAAGGAAAATATTTATTTGTTAAATAAATAGAATTGAAAAGGAATATATATTTGTTGAACAAATAGAAAGATAAAAGGAAAATATTTATTTGTTAAATAAATAGAATTGAAAGGGAATATATATTTGTTAAACAAATAGAAAGATAAAAGGAATATATATTTGTTGAACAAATAGTAAGATAAAAGGAATATTTATTTGGGAAAATAAATAGGAAGATAAAAGGAATATTTATTTGGTAAAATAAATAGAAAGATAAAAGGAATATTTATTTAGAAAATAAATAAGATATCATAAAAGGAAATATTTGGAAAGTAAGTAAGATTATAAAAGGAATTAGAGTTAGTCGAATTAAAGAAGTTAATCGAATATAGTTTATTCGAAGAAGGTTATCGAATATAGTTTATTCGAATAGAGTAAAGGAGTTAATCGAATATTAGTTATTCGAAAGGAGTTATCGAATATTAGTTATTCGAAAGGAGTTATCGAATATTAGTTATTCAAAAGGAGTTATCGAATATTCGTTATTAAAAAAGAAGTTAATTGAATAGAGTTATTAGAAAAGGAGTTATCGAATATGATTTATTCGAAAGGAGTTATCGAATATTAGTTATTCGAAAAGAAGTTAATCGAATAGAGTTATTCGAAAAGGAGTTAATCGAATAGAGTTATTCGAAAAGGAGTTAATCGAATATAGTTTATTCAAAAGGAGGTTATCGAATAGATTTTATTCGAAAGAAGTTAATCCAATAGAGTAAATTGATTCGAGTTAATCAGTAGAAGTTAATCCAATAGAGTAAATTGATTAGAGTTAATCAGTAGAAATTAATCAAATAGAGTAAATTGATTAGAGTTAATCAATAGAAGTTAATCCAATAGAGTAAATTGATTAGAGTTAATCAGTAGAAGTTAATCCAATAGAGTAAATTGATTAGAGTAAATCAGTAGAAGTTAGTCCAGTAGAGTTAACCAGTTAGAGTTAATCAGTTAGAGTTATTCATTTAGAGTTAACTAGTTAGAGTTAATCAGTTAGAGTTAACCAGTTAGAGTTAACCAGTTAGAGTTGATCGATTAGAGTTAAATCGAATTAGAGTTATTCAAATAGAGTTAATTGAGTTAGGGTCAGTCGAGTATTAGTAAATTGAATAGAGTTAGTCGAATAAAGAGTTATCGAATATAGTTTATTCGAAAGGAGTTAATCGAATATAGTTTATTCAAAAGGAGTTAATCGAATATAGTTTATTCGAAAAGGAGTTATCGAATAGAGATTTTTCGAAAGAGGGTTATATGTTGAAATTCAATTATATCAAATTCAGGAAAGTACACTTTTCGTTTTTAATCAAAATTTAATGATTTATTTATAAATTGCCAATTTAGTTATCTAGTCAAATTAAGGAATAAAAGTTATATTTTAAAGTTAGATATTTCATAAATAGGGATTATAATGTTATAGTTATAATCAGTGTTTTCAATAAAGAAGTGGATTCGTAAATAAAATCCGAGAGTTACGTAAGGAAGTTGTTAATGATTTAGAAGGTGAAATTTGTCTATTTTGAAGTTAGAAATGTTGTTCAGTTAAGGTCTGAGAGGTAGTTATACCCCAACTTGATTGACTTCATTTTTAACTAAGGAATGGTTTAGGTTCGAGTAATAACCTGGAAATCCGAGCTAATTTAAAAATTTTATTTTGGCAATTTTAGCGAATTTTTATTATTTAAAATGAATTATTTTAAATAATAACGACGAGAAATTTATTTTGAATGGAATTCGAACGTATATATTTATATAGATCGTCGTTAGAATATAAATATTTATTTTAAATTATAAAAGGAATTGAAAATGGCGTGGTAGTTCGAAAATTCGATTTCAAAATTCAAATGAATGTACAGGATTCAAAATAAAACGGATTTTAGTGAAACCAAAAGTATTAGAATCTATTTGAGAATATCTTTCCAACGAATCTGAAAAATTGAAATTTCATACCGGGGATAAAAAGTTATGTCCAGTTGAAAATTCAGAATAGTCGCTGTGGAATTCTGGCCCTTAAAAATAGCTATTTTGTGAACGACCTCGGTTTTCGATGAAACCACTTTTGTTGGATCCGTGATGTCAAATTATTGCTAGATTCCAAAATTCGTAATCTTCCGAATCAATATGTGAGTGGGGCAAAGGAAAACGCATTTAACCAGTTTCAGTTGATTTTAATCGACTAGAAAATGGCCATTTTTCAAACGGTCTCGGAATTTGACGAAATTAGTTTAGTTAGGACTGTATCATCAATACAAAGCTAGAAATAATTTTTCTGGAATTTTTCGAGTTAGTATGTGACCCCAGTAAATTGAAATGCGCGTTCAAATTCAAAATATAGATTTATATTTTGATTTTGATGAAAACTGATCGAAACGATCAAATCAGCTTGTGAAATATGTCCCATTGTGTTCGGAATAGGGGTAATTAGCTAGGGGCGACAGTCGTTGGGCTTGATTTGGGATTTGAATTAAAAGTCAACTTCTAGGAAGAAAAATAATAATATTTAATTATTAAATATATATTAAAGCCACCCCTTCCCTCTTCTCTCCCACTCAGATCGAAGGATTGAAAAAAAAACCACGAACGAAACCACGCTCAGCCCCTCCGACCTCGTCCGCCGCCCCTCCCTATCCCGCTGCCGTCGCTGGAGCACCCCTTCCTCCTCCAAACGCTGGCGAACCTCCCCCTCCTTCCAGCGCCTCGAACGAAGCACCCCTCCATCTGCTCAAGGAAACAATGCCGCCACCGTATGAGCCTGCCGCCACCTCAACAAACGCTGTGGGACCCCACCACCACCGGATCTCACCTGCGCCAGTCCTCCCCTGTAAAGACCCGAAAATCCCCGCCCTTTGGGATCGACCATAAACCACACAGGTCTGATCCAAAGGTTAGAAATCCTCGAATACTTTAACTTTGGCAATACAAAACATCAGAAAAAAAACAAAGCAGACTTTTATTACATCATGATAATATAACATCAGAGTACATAATATATCAGAGTACAAATAAACTGCAGCAGAAGATAAATTTACATTAAATATGATACACAGCGGAAGACTTAAACTGATACAGCGGGAGGCGATCAATGCACAGGACACAGCTTTAAACTTCGATCCAGGATCCTGCTAAAGAGATAAATATCTGCAAAAAGCTTCTCGACTTCCCGTGTGGAAAATATGGGCACCCGAGTTTGCCAGTGAAACAAACTACAAGTCAGTCATGGGACTGGTATGAGAAATCTTTCTGTACTAACTAACAATATGGCGAATCACAGGACCACGCCGCTAACGCGGAATGGGTTTACTCCATTGGATTACCAGTGCATAATTTTACAAAGTTTATATAAAAATAACGAAATGACTTTTGAAAAATGAAATCATCATAAGACTCAAGTCCTATCACACAATGCAACACACACAGGAGGATAGAGTTTTCCCTTATGATGATCAAACATGCTTAATACGTGAAAAGTAATATTTTAATATTATCATTAGTGTCTAAGTAGTAGTAAAATACTTCAATATAAATATATCAATCCTAGACGGCATAGTACCTTATCCTACTATGTCGCCGTATATAAGTTTACAATCAAAACCGAAATGTTGTCGTATTGGGAATTGGTTTTCTGCCTTGAAATCGAGGCTAGGGATCGTCCTCTTCCGATTCGAGACACTCAAGCAAATGCCTCAGGATCCCCCGCAGTGAACCCTTGGATGTGGTAAGGCCGGTCCCCACCTAATGGTGGTGGATTAGTTATGCCTGAACACACATTTCCCGTTCCCTTTGGACCTATAATATGACCACTTCTGGCCTATAAAAAAACCCGAGGTACCTCAATCCATAATCCACATAAGTAAAATGTCGGGTCGTGTTAAAGCCCAAACACCACTCCTAGCTAGAAAGAAACATGTGCACTCCCTACGGTCCATATCCCGTTTTTGAATCATACTGGGGTGTGAGGCTCGCAAAGTCTCCTTATACACAAAGCTATGCCTAAACAGGTTATGCTTTGATCATTATCCACAAGGCCTGCTTTTCAACAAAGCCTTGATCATTGCATCTTGGCGTGCCACATTGACAATTCACGCTATGTGATCGACAACTATTACTATATACCAGAGTGTTAAGTAGAGAATAAATTCTCCACCACCAAACAGACATATATTAATACAAGTCGATTTAATTACATGAAATGAATTCCAACATCAGACACACATCCATTTACAAGTCTGTTATGGGTTTGAACGAAAACGTAGGCACCTTATACCTCGCATATCCGAACAATAAACACTACGTCCGGACGGCTACCCCTGACTCCCCTTCAAGGTAGCTACTCCAATCATGGGCCTCAGTAGCAACACATCCATTCGAGGTGAAGATCGTCGGTCTTCAATCACCGCCTTCAACTCTTCGACTTAAATCGACATATAATCATTTGAAATGAGATTGAACTCGGACTTTTCAAATGATCCTCGCATACATATAAAGTTAAAACCATTTCATATCGTTAATAGTGTTTAATAACGATTTATCGCTATTTTTATATATATAAAAATAGCCATATTCATTCAACGACGCTTCGGGTCGATGGGCGGCCCTGGCGCTGTTTTCATCCAAATTTGATTTACATTTATCTCGAAATCTAACCGTTGGATTTTAACAAAATTTATATCGTTGGAAAGATCTTCACAAAGCGGTCCTAACGGTTCCAGTTTCGGGAAAATCCGGCGGTTGGATCTTTCGGTATAACCGTTTAAAGTTACGATTTCAAATCGCGAACAACAGTAGCGTGATTCGATTTATTTTAATTTATATTTATATATAAATATATAAATATATAAATATAAATCGTTTGCGATTTCCCTACTAAGATCAATTCTTTTTATCGTATCTAAAATGACGATAAAAATGTCACTTTTATTTCTACTCTTTTTATTGTCCCTAGAACAACAATAAAGATACTGCTTTAAATTCTAATCTTTTATTGAATATAAAATATCAATAAAATGTGGCCTTTAAATCTCTTCTTTTATTTACATCAAAGATGTAAATAAAAATGTACTTTTTAATTCTAATCTTTTTATTGTCTCTATTTTGACAATAAAAATATATATATTATATTCTATCTTTCTGATTCCATCTAAAATGAAAATCTCTTTTATTTCTATGTTTTTATTTACATCAAAAATGTAAATAAAATTACACTTTTTATTTCTAGTTTTTATTTACATCTAAAATGTGAATAAAATATACTTTTCATATTCTTGTTTTTATTCACATCTAAAATGTGAATAAAATATACTTTTATATTCTTGTTTTTATTCACATCTAAAATGTGAATAAAATATACTTTTTATATTCTTGTTTTTATTCACATCTAAAATGTGAATGAAATATACTTTTTATTAAATGTGAATAAAAAAATACTTTTTATTACCTTATATAAAAAAACATGTAATCTTCTTCTTTTCTAAATATGATCATTTTTCTAGTTTTCTGCTTTACATAAAAAAAATGAGAATTTTAATGTTAACATTTCTCATATCACATTTAACTTAAAGATGTAATTTCCTTTTCTAATATAACTCTTCACATGAAAATGTGGTTTCTTTTTCTAATAATGTTCACAAATACAAATTGTGCCTTTTCCTATTCATATTTTTATTTACCGCAAGAATGTAAATAAAAGTATACTTGCTCAAATCATGCTTTTTATTTACACTAAAAAGTAAATAAAAGTGTCACTGTAAATGTGTTCCTTTTTATTCACAACAAGGAAATGTAAATAAAGGTGTTCTCTAATTTGGTTCTTTTTATTTACATAAAAGAAATATAAATAAATGTGTTCTCTAATTTTTGGTTCTTTTTCTATGTTTTCTAATATCATATAAAAGGATATTTTATATGTAAACATTTTTCCACCCATTCATATTAACATAAAAAGAATATTTTATGTTTAACCAATTCTAACATTTCAACAAAAACATATAAAAATATATTTGTTGTGTCGACAATTCTAACTCAACCAAACAAATAAAAAGTGATATTTTTCTCAACTCAACATTTTCCAACTAAAATGTTATATTTTTCCACCTTAACATTTTATAACTAAAATGTTATCTTTCTTCATCTTAACATTTTATAACTAAAATGTCCTTTTTCTAAACCTTCACATTTTGTAATTAAAATGTTATTTTTCTAAATCTTAACATTTTATACTTAAAATGTTATTTTTCTAAATCTTAGCATTTAATACTTAAAATGTTGTTTTTCTAAATCTTAGCATTTTGTACTTAAAATGTTATTTTTCTAAATCTTAACATTTTATAATTAAAATGTTATTTTTCTAAATCTTAGCATTTTATACTTAAAATGTTATTTTTCTAAATCTTAGCATTTTATACTTAAAATGTTATTTTTCTAAATCTTAGCATTTTATACTTAAAATGTTATTTTCTAAATCTTAACATTTTATAATTAAAATGTTATTTTTCTCTGATGCCACATTTTAAAATAGAAATGTTATTTCTTTTGCGAATGTCACATTTTTCATATAAAAGTAATTTGTCTAACAAATCCCTAATCAAAATGTTACTTTTATCCTAATGCATATTTTCTAACAAAAATGTCCATTTCATCCTAATTTACATTTTCTAATAAAAAATGTAACTTCATTCTAATTTACATTTTGAATGTAATTTTCCTTTTCATTGTTTATTAATAACAATAAAAATCTAATCTTCTATATCTATTCTTTTTAATGAAAACCATCTTACATAAAAAAGTAATCTTAAATTTTTATTCTTTTCAATAAAAACAATTTTACATAAAAATGTAATTTTTAAGTTTTATTCTATAATTACATAGAAAATGTAAATTTCTATTTAATCTTTTATTTACATTGGAAAATGCAAGCTTTTTATTTCATTTCTAATTTCATTGAAAAATGAAATCTTTTATTTCATTTCTAATTTCATTGAAAAATGAAATCTTTTTATTATAATCTAAGTGACAAATAAAATGAAATCTTTTTATTCCTTTACCTTTTATTGAAAACAATATTACATAAAAGCGTAATCATATTTCTAATGTAAATCCTTTTCTAATGTGAATCCTTTTCTAATGTGATCATACTGCTAGTGTAGTCATTTTTAACTAAAATGTCAATATTAATCCAATGCAACGTTTTTAACCAAAAATGATATTTTATTTCTGATGAACATCTCATAGCAAAATGCTACTTTTTTTTATATAACAAATTTCTAAACAAAGATGTTATTTTTGTTAACATAACCAATCTCTAACAAAATGTTCATTTAATTACCATGATCATTTATAACAAGATATATATTTTAGCATGACATATTTTAATTAACATTTGTTTTCTAATCACAAAATGACATATTTCATTTAATGTAACATTAGTTAACGAAATAATGTTTTTATACAAATGTAAACCAAATAATATTTTTATTCCAAAGTAACATTCTATAACAAAATGTTACTTTGTATTTCGCTAACATTCTAATGTGACCATTTTCCCATAAAAGATATTTCTCTATTCTAATATGAACATAAAAATGGTATCTTTATATTTGGTACTTCTAACTCATCCAAAATGACATTTTATTTTGTCGCTTCTAATTTCAGGAAATGAATATTTTGTTTTTCTCTAATTTGTTTCAACAAAAATAATATTTTTGTTTCAACAAAAATAATCCATTCAATCAACCTATCAACAGACAGAATTCATCAACACCAAATCCAATCACGAATAACAACACATAGCAATATCATACGTCGTAGATTAACGTACGCACATGGAATTTAAATACGAGAAATAATTAAATTTTAATTATCTTAAAATATAGAAATCTCACATCGGGATTTTGAATTCTCCAAAATTGTAGACTGCTTTGTTTCTGCTTTGGTCTGTTCCATGATCTAGATCTCGAATTTACGATTCAAATGCTTCTGAAATCATTCTGTTCTGTTTTCATTTGAGAATGTTATAGGATTTAAACATTTTACAATTTAATAGCAAAATTAACAAATAATTAACTAGTTTAATTACATGATTAAGGGGTCTTAACCCTCTTTCTTCCCCGTCCAGGCTTCAGGCCTATAATCGAACCCAACCTGCTCCACTAGGGTTTCAGAACGCACGCCAAATCCCATCGCCTGAATCCCATCCTCCACCACCACGTGACTCGCGGTCCTCGACTCCACCTTCGGCCAAAGCCCTGCCAACTCGCCGTCCTCTAGCGCCGTGACAACGGCTTCAAAGTTCCCAACTTCTAGCACAAAAATTGAATGCTCTGCTCCTCTAAAATGATCCAACCCGTATGAAATTAAAGATCCAAGAAGCCTCTATGATTTTGGTGTTATAGGATTTCGAAATTTTATGAGAATCGAAAGAATTTAAGGATTCAAAATGGAATAAAATTGGCCATTGATTTGTTGGTGCGGCGGCTACTGTGTTTGGATTAGGGTTTCCTATTTGTCTCGATATTTATAATATTTTAATCACTAAATTCTTGAATTAATCAAGAAAGCCTGTTAGCTCTTACCAATCCCAAATCCAGCCCAACTAGAGTTGTCCCCAGGCAAATACCCATGTTCCGGATGCAATGAGCCATGTCCCATCAGCCCAAACTAACGTCTGTAGCCGGTTTTATTTATTTTAATATTTAAATCATTTATTTATTTAATTCAATCGTATATTTAAATTCACCAAGGCCACATATGAACTCAGAAAATTCCAAAAAAAAATATTTTTGACTTTGTTATGACGATACGGTCCTAACAAAACTAATTTCATCGAATTCTGAGACTGTTTGAAAAATGGCTATTTTCAAGTCGATTAAATTGGACCGAAATGGTCAAAACACATTTTCTTTTGCCACGCTCACATATTAATTCGAAAAATTCTGGAAAATTTAACTTAACAATAATTTGACATTCCGGTTCCAACAAAAGTGGTTTCGTCGAAAATCGAGGTCGTTTGTAAAATGGCTATTTTTAAGGGTTATATATTATATTAAAATATACATAAATCCTACAGCGACTTTTCTAAATATTTAACTGGCCATAAATTTTTATTCCTGCGATGAAATTTCAGTTTTTTAGATTTGTCAGAAAGATATGATTAAACAGATTTAAATATTTTTGGTTTTACTGAAATACGATTTATTTTGAATCCTGTACATTCAGTTAAAGTTTGAAATCAAATTTTCAAACTGCAGCGCTATTTCTAACTCCTTTTATATTTAAATTAAATTTATTTGTTTTAAATAAATTTTTAGTCGTCATTATTTAAAATAAATTATTTTAAATATAAAAAATTCATTAAAATTTCTAAAATAAAAATTTTAAATTGGCCCCAAAATTCTGGGTTGTTATAGTCTCCCCCACTTAAAATCTTTTCGTCCTCGAAAAGGAACGAAGCTAAAAATTGTTTAATTAACTAATTCAATTTTAATTTTCCTTTTATTGGTTTCAATAATTTAATTTGGTGATTAACTTTTTGTTATATATATATATATGTATAACTTTTATATATTCAAAAATTATATTTTCCAAGTTTGGATTATATATATAATCAAAAATACGCTAGTTATAAACTTGTTACTCTCAACTCATTCTAGGGCATTACTAACCCCATCTCTAATGAGTTTTCTCATTCTAGGATACTGCTGATCCTATCTCTAATGAGTATTCTTATTGGATATTACTAATCCAATCTCTGATGAGTCTTTTGTTCAGTTATAACGAGTTGTACCCCAAAGATTTGAGCTAACCAGAGCTCTGATACCAACTGTAAAGACCCGAAAATCCCCGCCCTTTGGTATCGACCATAAACCACACAGGTCTGATCCAAAGGTTAGAAATCCTCGAATACTTTAACTTTGGCAATACAAAACATCAGGAAAAAAAACACAGCATACTTTTATTACATCATGATAATATAACATCAGAGTACATAATATATCAGAGTACAAATAAACTGCAGCGGAAGATAAATTTTACATTAAATATGATACACAGCGGAAGACTTAAACTGATACAGCGGGAGGCGATCAATGCACTGGACACAGCTTTAAACTTCGATCCAGGATCCTGCTAAAGAGATGAATATCTGCAAAAAGCAACTCGAATACCCGTGTGGAAAATATGGGCACCCGAGTTTGCCAGTGAAACAAACTACAGGTCAGTCATGGGACTGGTATGAGAAATCTTTCTATACTAACTAACAATATGGCGAATCACAGGACCACGCCGCTAACGCGGAACGGGTTTACTCCATTGGATTGCCAGTGCATAATTTTATAAAGTTTATATAAAAATAACGAAATGACTTTTGAAAAATGAAATCATCATACGACTCAAGTCCAATCACACAATGCAACGCACACAGGAGGATAGAGTTTTCCCTTATGATGATCAAACATGCTTAATACGTGAAAATTAATATTTCAATATTATCATTAGTGTCTAAGTAGTAGTAAAATACTTCAATATAAATATATCAATCCTTGATGGCATAGTACCCAATCCTACTATGTCGCCGTATATAAGTTTACAATCAAAACTGAAATGTTGTCATATTGGGAATTGGTTTTCTGTCATGAAATCAAGGCTAGGGATCATCATCTTCCGATTCGAGACACTCTATCAAATGCCTCAGGATCCCCCGCAGTGAACCCATGGATGCGGTAGGGCTGGTCCCCACCTAGAGGTGGTGGATTAGTTATGCCTGAACACACGTTTCCCGGTCCCTTTGGACCTATAATATGACCACTTCCGGCCTATAAAAAAACCTGAGGTACCTCAATCCATAATCCACATAAGTAAAATGCTGGGCCGTGTTAAAGCCCAAACACCACTCCTAGCTAGAAAGTAACGTGTGCACTCCCTACGGTCCATATCCCGTTTTTGAATCATACTGGGGTGTGAGGCTCGCGAAGTCTCGTTATACACAAAGCTATGCCTAAACAGGCTATGCTTTGATCATCATCCACAAGGCCTGCTTTTCAACAAAGCCTTGATCATTGCATCTTGGCGTGCCACATTGACAATTCACGCCATGTGATCGACAACTATTACTATATACCTGGGTGTTAAGTAGAGAATAAATTCTCCACCACCAAACAGACATATATTAATACAAGTCGATTTAATTACATGAAATGAATTCCAAAATCAGACACGCATCCATTTACAAGTTCATTCTGGGTCTGAACGAAACCGTACGCACCTTATACCTCGCATATCCGAACAATCAACACTACGTCCGGACGGCTACCCCTGACTCCCCTTCAAGGTAGCTTCTCCAATCATGGGCCTCAGTAGCAACACATCCATTCGAGGTGAAGATCGTCGGTCTTCAATCACCGCCTTCAACTCTTCGACTTAAATCGACGTATAATCATTTGAAATGAGATTGAACTCGGACTTTTCAAATGATCCTCGCATATATATAAAGTTAAAACCATTTCATATCATTAATAGTGTTTAATAACGATTTATCGCTATTTTTATATATATAAAAATAGCCATATTCATTCAATGACGCTTCTGTTCGATGGGCGGCCCTGGCGCTGTTTTCATCCAAATTTGATTTACATTTATCTCGAAATCTAACCGTTGGATTTTAACAAAATTTATATCATTGGAAAAATCTTCCCAAAGCGATCCTAAAAGTTCTAGTTTTGGGAAAATCCGGCGGTTGGATCTTTCGGTATAACCGTTTAAAGTTACGATTTCAAATCGCGAACTACAGCAGTGCGATTCGATTTATTTTAATTTATATTTATATATAAATATAAATCGTTTGGCGATTTCTCTACTAAGATCAATTCTTTTTATTGTATCTAAAATGACGATAAAAATGTCACTTTTATTTCTACTCTTTTTATTGTCCCTAGAACGACAATAAAAATACTGCTTTAAACTATAATCTTTTATTGAATATAAAATATCAATAAAATGTGGCCTTTAAATCTCTTCTTTTATTTACATCAAAGATGTAAATAATAATGTACTTTTTAATTCGAATCTTTTTATTGTCTCTATTTTGACAATAAAAATATATATATTATATTCTATCTTTCTGATTCCATCTAAAATGAAAATCTCTTTTATTTCTATTTTTTTATTTACATCTAAAATGTAAATAAAACTACACTTTTTATTTCTAGTTTTTATTTACATCTAAAATGTGAATAAAATATACTTTTCATATTCTTGTTTTTATTCACATCTAAAATGTGAATAAAATATACTTTTCATATTCTTGTTTTTATTCACATCTAAAACGTGAATAAAATATACTTTTTATGTTCTTGTTTTTATTCACATCTAAAATGTGAATAAAATATACTTTTTATTAAATGTGAATAAAAAAATACTTTTTATTACATTATATAAAAAAACATGTAATCTTCTTCTTTTCTAAATATGATCATTTTTCTAGTTTTCTACTTTACATAAAAAAATGAGAATTTTAATGTTAACATTTCTCATATCACATTTAACTTAAAGATGTAATTTCCTTTTCTAATATAACTCTTCACATGAAAATGTGGTTTCTTTTTCTAATCATGTTCACAAATACAAATTGTGCTTTTTCCTATTCATATTTTTTATTACCGCAAGAATGTAAATAAAAGAATACTTGCTCAAATCAAGCTTTTTATTTACACTAAAAAGTAAATAAAAGTGTCACTGTAAATGTGTTCCTTTTTATTCACATCAAGGAAATGTAAATAAAGGTTTTTCTAATTTGGTTCTTTTTATTTACATAAAAGAAATGTAAATAAACGTGTTCTCTAATTTTTGGTTCTTTTTCTATGTTTTCTAATATCATATAAAAGGATATTTTATATGTAAATATTTTTCCACCCATTCATATTAACATAAAAAGAATATTTTATGTTTAACCAATTCTAACATTTCAACAAAAATATATAACAATACATTTGTTGTGTCGACAATTCTAACTCAACCAAACAAATAAAAAGTGATATTTTTCTCAACTCAACATTTTCCAACTAAAATGTTATATTTTTCCACCTTAACATTTTATAACTAAAATGTTTTCTTTCTTCATCTTAACATTTTATAACTAAAATATCCTTTTTCTAAATCTTTACATTTTGTACTTAAAATGTTAATTTTCTAATTCTTAACATTTTATACTTAAAATGTTATTTTTCTAAATCTTAGCATTTTATACTTAAAATGTTATTTTCTAAATCTTAGCATTTTATACTTAAAATGTTATTTTTCTACATCTTAGCATTTTATAATTAAAATGTTATTTTTCTAAATCTTAGCATTTTATACCTAATATGTTATTTTTCTAAATCTTAGCATTTTATACTTAAAATGTTATTTTTCTGAATCTTAACATTTTATACTTAAAATGTTATTTTTCTAAATCTTAACATTTTATAATTAAAATGTTATTTTTCTCTGATGCCACATTTTAAAATAGAAATGTTATTTCTTTTGCGAATGTCACATTTTTCATATAAAAGTAAATTCTCTAACAAACCCCTAATCAAAATGTTACTTTTATCCTAATGCATATTTTCTAACAAAAATGTCCATTTCATCCTAATTTACATTTTCTAATAAAAAATGTAACTTCATTCTAATTTACATTTTGAATGTAATTTTCCTTTTCATTGTTTATTAATAACAATAAAAATCTAATCTTCTATATCTATTCTTTTTAATGAAAACCATCTTACATAAAAAAGTAATCTTAAATTTTTATTCTTTTCAGTGAAAACAATTTTAAATAAAAATGTAATTTTTAAGTTTTATTCTTTAATTACATAGAAAATGTAAATTTCTATTTAATCTTTTATTTACATTGGAAAATGCAAGCTTTTTATTTCATTTCTAATTTCATTGAAAAATGAAATCTTTTATTTCATTTCTAATTTCATTGAAAAATGAAATCTTTTTATTATAATCTAAGTGACAAATAAAATGAAATCTTTTTATTCCTTTACCTTTTATATTGAAAATAATATTACATAAAAGCATAATCATATTTCTAATGTAAATCCTTTTCTAATGTGATCATACTACTAGTGTAGTCATTTTTAACTAAAATGTCAATATTAATCCAATGCAACATTTTTAACCAAAAATGATATTTTATTTCTGATGAACATCTCATAGCAAAATGCTACTTTTTTTTATTTAACTAATTTCTAAACAAAGATGTTATTTTTGTTAACATAACCAATCTCTAACAAAATGTTCAATTAATTACCATGATCATTTATAACAAGATATATATTTTAAGATGACATATTTTAATTAACATATGTTTTCTAATCACAAAATGACATATTTCATTTAATGTAACATTAGTTAACAAAATAATGTTTTTATACAAATGTAAACCAAATAATAATTTTATTCCAAAGTAACATTCTATAGCAAAATGTTACTTTTTATTTCGCTAACATTCTAATGTGACCATTTACCCATAAAAGGTATTTCTCTATTCTAATATGAACATAAAAATGGAATCCTTATATTTGGTACTTCTAACTCATCCAAAATGACATTTTATTTTGTCGCTTCTAATTTCAGGAAATGAATATTTTGTTTTTCTCTAATTTGTTTCAACAAAAATAATATTTTTGTTTCAACAAAAATAATCCATTCAATCAACCTATCAACAAACAGAATTCATCAACGCCAAATCCAATCACGAATAACAACACATAGCAATATCATACGTCGCAGATTAACGTACACACATGGAGTTTAAATACGAGAAATAATTAAATTTTAATTATCTTAAAATATAGAAATCTCACATCGGGATTTCGAATTCTCCAAAATTGTAGACCGCTTTGTTTCTGCTTTGGTCTGTTCCATGATCTAGATCTTGAATTTACGATTCAAATACTTCTGAAATCATTCAGTTCTGTTTTCATTTGAGAAAGTTATAGGATTTAAACATTTTACAATTTAATAGCAAAATTAACAAATAATTAACTAGTTTAATTACATGATTAAGGGGTCTTAACCCTCTTTCTTCCCCGTCTAAGCTTCAGGCCTATAATCGAACCCAACCTACTCCACTAGGGTTTCAGAACGCACGCCAAATCCCATCGCCTGAACCCCATCCTCCACCACCACGTGACTCGCGGTCCTCGACTCCACCTTCGGCCAAAGCCCCGGCCAACTCGCTGTCCTCTAGCGCCGTGACAATGGCTTCAAAGTTCGCAACTTCTAGCACAAAAATCGAATGCTCTGCTCCTCTAAAAACGATCCAACCCGTATGAAATTAAAGATCCAAGAAGCCTCTATGATTTTGATGTTGTAATGACCCGTATTTTCCAGGGATATAATTAATTTATTTAATTATATAATTGGTGATTTAGAGAAGTTAATGATCGTTTAATTAAATAATATTGAATATTTTATAAATAATTATAATATAATAATATATTATAATGTCGAAATAGTCGAAAATAGTGAAATTCACAATATCGTGTGAATTGAATAGCATACGAGATTTGGTGGAGTTTCGATTCGAAATATAATAACGATTATATTGAATCGACGATAGTTGAACGTATAGTTTATAATAGATTTATAAACGGGTTCGAAATGGCGCGGCAATTCGCGATTTGGCGATTTGAACTTCAACTGAATATACAGAATTAGTTTTAAGTTGGATTTCTGTGAAACAAGAAACGCACGGAGCTGGTGGAGTATATCTTTCTAGTGGAAGAGAAAAATCGGGATTTCGTCGTGTAGATTTTGAGATATGTCCAAATCAAATTTTAAAATAGTCGCTATAGAATCGTTTATCGACCGTAACGGTTTATTCGATATAACTAGAGATCGGGTTTGAATTTAGACAAGGTTCTTTTGGGAAATAGTGATAATTTAATTTTTAGAATTTTATGGTAATTTTTAATTAATTAAATAAGCAAGTTTTAATTTGGAGTATTTAGCACCCTGTATCTTATGAATTGGTTTTGAAAGGGTACTTCACCGTTAAGTATTAATATAATATAGTATTATATTTTTGTTCCTAACAAGGCCTATAAAAGCTTTAGCTTAAACCTAATTCTCCTCAGAAGTAAACAGCCAAAGAAAATCCGCCTCCACCTCTATTCCTTCAGGAAATCAAAACGCGGACAGCAATCGAAGATTGAAAATCAAAATAAGATCCCTTAATCCTCAAACACTTATATTCGGGTTCTTGCTTCCTTCCTTTTCACTTTCATACCGATTAAGCTGGGTTCGAACGCATATCTGTTCACAGTGGTGGATCTAGAGTTTATCAACGAAAGGCAGGCGATGACCGGGGGGTGTATCGACGATGGGAAGCTGATGTTGCGGGGTTCTGTAGTCGTGGAAGAAGGGCGACGAGTGGACAGAATGGTGGGGGTGTAAGGCTGCGCAGAGAGTGGTTTCTGTTGCAAAATGGGTGAAGAGAATGGAGCGGTGCACTGTGTGGAGATGCACGGTGGACTAGGTGCATGAATGGAGAAGAGGGGAGAGGTTGTAGTGATGAAACAGTAAGCAGGTTGGCATGAATTTTTGCGGCTTGTATTATAGGGAGTAAATGGGGTCAGTACGTCCGTTTATGGAGGGGTTTGTTCAGGAGAACGGTGTTGTCCCTTTTGTATTGGTAAGGAGGAGGGTTAGTTGTTGAGATGGCAGGGCGTTGATTTCGAAATCCATTAAGAGGAACAGTGGGTTGCGAGTTAACAGTGAGGAATTTGAGTGGTTTGTAATTAGTAAATTATGAAGCGTTAAGGGAGGATGGATTGAAATTGGTGGGTCTTGTAAATGAGGGAGTTGTTTGAATTATCAAAAATGGTGGAGTGGCATTAACAGGAGGTCACGTACAATTCTTTTGGGGAAGAAGCAATAGGCGCGGGCCAGTTTGGAAATGGGCCAGGGGTGGTTGTTGCGTTAAGGTTGGTTGCGTGAAGGGGAGGATAAAGTAGACACTGTTGCTTTTCTTTGAAGCAGCGGGTTCAAGTGCAAACGAAGGGGGAGATGGGCCTGCGTATTGAACTAATGGGTATGGGCCAGAGAAATTTGGTAAAGCCCATTTTGTTATAAAGCAATGTTTTATTTTAATTTAAATTAGTTCAAAGTTTAAAAATTTATATCTCGGTCATATGAAATCAGAATCACGAACCGTAAGTTGCGTTGGGACCATATGGACGGGAGCAACACAATGAGACTGACTGGGAGTGAATCCGAGCTCGTTACAATTTATGGAGAAATAAATTGTCTGATCTGAATCAATTAACGCAAACCGTTATTTAACGGCTAACACGCAAAGGTGAGTAAATCTCACTAACGCTGAACAGTTTATAATTTCATGTTGTATTTTTAGAACTGTTAGATATTGGTTGATTGACTGTATGTTGACTGTTTGATTGAACTACTAGTCAGTTAGTTGAATTTTCTATATCGATTATGTTTAACAGAATATATCATATAGAACTGAAAGTGATGATAATCATATTGTGTAACATCTGTGGATGCAGGGGGACAGGTTGGAGGAATCCGACTGGATTCCTCAACAGTTATTTTATTGTTTTTCATATATTGTTATATGATGTGATATAAAATATATGGGCGATTATATGTGCTTGGACGATATTGAACATCGTGTATTGATATGATTGAATACCATAACATGCCGGAATGTTGATAAGGGAATTTTCAAAGTGATATTGAAAATAGAATATTTATAAAGTGGAATATTTATAAATAAGAAATGTTTATAAATTGGAATATTTATAAATAGGAGATATTTGAAAAGGAAATAAATTCAAAACATTTTTTTTGAATGGAAAGGCCTGTGTGGCGAGTTTGGGAATTTTCCCGATGCTCTCGATACAAAGGAGGTTATGGCGAATTTTCCCGGGAATTTAAGGAGTTAGAATATTTCAAGAATAAATTTGAAAAGGAAATATTTGTAAACCATTTACAAATAGAATTGGAAAGGGAACATTATAAAAAGGAAATCATTTTTAAAGTGTAGAACCGTTATTTAAAAGTAAATCTTTTCAAATGAATAAAACGTTGTTAAAAAGGAAATCTTTATAAAGTGAATAAAGTAAATCGAATATGGTATTCGAAAGGAGAAATCGAATATGGTATTCGAAAGGAGTAATCGAATGTGGTATTCGAAGTTAGTTAATCGAATATGGTATTCGAAGATAGTTAATCGAATATAGACAGTCGAAAGGAGAAATCGAATATGGTATTCGAAAGTTAGTTAATCAAATATGTTATTCGAAAGGGGTTAGTCAAGTCGAGTTAGTCAAATAGAGTTGACCAGTTAGAGTTAATCAGTTAGAGTTAACCAGTTAGAGTAAATTAATTAGAGTTAATCGATTAGAGTTAAAACGAACTAGAGTTAATAAAATATAGTTATTTGAGACAGAGTTAGTCAAACATAGTATTCAAGGTAAGTTGCCATCTTGTACGACTGCTAGCGTAATTCGCAGGGCTATAAATAGCCTACGGCGGTCGGATGTTTCCTGAGGGAGTCAGGCATAACCATTGTGATCGCTGCGATCTAGAGTCAAGCGAATGGAGTTTAATCGAATATTAGTTATTCGATAGGAGTTAATCGAGTTGATCGAGTTGAGAAATAAGTTAAGTTAAATAAGTTGAGTTGATCGAGTGGTTCGACCAAGTTAGTCGAGCCTAGTTAATCGAATCGAATTGGTCGAACCAAGTAAGTCGAGTTAAGTTAGCCAAGTTAGTCGAGCCTAGTTAATCGAATCGAATTGGTCGAACCAAGTAAGTCGAGTTAAGTTAGTCAAGTTAGTCGAGCCTAGTTAATCGAATCGAATTGGTCGAACCAAGTAAGTCGAGTTAAGTTAGTCAAGTTAGTCGAGCCTAGTTAATCGAATCGAATTGGTCGAACCATGTAAGTCGAGTTAGTCGAGTCAAGTTAAGTTAGTCGAGTTAAGTTCGTCGAGTTAAATAAATCGATGTTAGTTTCATCGAAAGGAGTTATCGATGTTAGTTTCATCGAAAGGAGTTATCGATGTTAGTTTCATCGAAAGGAGTTGTCGATGTTAGTTTCATCGAAGGGAGTTATCGATTATAGTTTAATCGAAGCGAGATTTTCAAATATGAGATATTAGAAAAGGAAGAGTTATCGAATATTAGTTATTCGAAGAGATTATCGAATATCGTTTATTCGAGAAGGAGTTAATCGAATATAGGTTATTCGAAGAAGAGTTAATCAAATAGAGATTTCTCGAAGAGAGTTAATCGGCAAATTCGATTATATCGAATTCGGGAAAGTACTTATACTTTCCAGTGTTTAAATAGAGATTTATTTATTTATAAATAAATAAGTGTTAGGTTAATTATTCAATAATAAGAAAAGAAGTTATAATTAAAGTTAGATAATTCGAAAGTAGGGATTATAACGTTATCGTTATAACCAATTTTTTAAATATAGAAGTGGATTAGTAAAATTGAATCCGAGAAAGGCGTAAAGAAGTTGTTAAAGATTAAAAGATAAACTTTGACCATTTCGAAGTTATAACGTTGTTCAGTTAAGGTCTGAGAGGTAATTATACCCCAACTTGAGTGACTTCCTTCTTGACTAAGAAATGGTAAGGTTTGATCATAAAGGAGTTTTGGAAATGTTTTCCAAACGAGAATCAGAAATGTTTTCTGATAAAAGAAAAATAAGAATTTAGAATATAGGGAAATAGGAGATAAGTAAATAAATGAACTAAAGAGATTTATGTTAAATAATGTTTGTTCGATATAATTTCCATTTGGAAATAATATCGTTGTTTGCACACTTGTTTTTCTTTGATAGTTAACTCACCGACTATCGAAGTTTTGACTATTTTAACGTTGTTAATATGGAGAGACCGGTTGGATTATTATCCATAGAACCACTATGTATTGGCATAAGCGTCGCGAATCATATATGCCAAAGATAATTGAAGACGGAGTAAAATGCAAGGACTATCATGTCTAAAGAATAGTGCCTTCGGTTTGTCTAGTCCCAGGACAACTTGTATGGACGAAGGTCTGACAGAGTATATCCAGTGGATCGCATAAGTTGATCTGTTCAAACGTAATCACGTTTGGTGGTGGAGGAATTCGTTTCTCTTAGCTGTATACCCGTGTTATTTTTGGAAAAGTCAATTTGTGATTTGGCGGGTATGACGATGTGACATTTCTAAGTGAATGAAGATGGATGTCTGACAGAGTATTTCCAGACGATCTCGTACATTGATTTCTTCAACCGTACCAAGAGTGGAAGCGGAGAAGGAAACTTCTTTTAGCTGACACGTAATGTACTGTTGTAAACGTCAATTAGTGATTTCGATGGATTTGACAATGTAGCATTCGAAGTGAATCTGATGTAATGATAAAGCGTAGCTTCTAGCCTCATCAACCGGTAAATGACAGAAATCGGGCAGGCAGCATGGCTAAGTCGGTCGCACCGAAGTAGTGTGTATAATCACCTATCTAGAGAATATTCATTTGTTTCTTAAATCTATCAATGCTGTCCCATATATATATATATACGGGAATGGTTGCTGATCCCAACCGTTGGTGATGTACATTCGATACACTCAAGCGAAATGAGTGGTCGGTCATGTGTGGCTGAGTTACAAGATGTTCTTGTTGAACTCCAGTGTATCGTTCCTAGAGTACACTGATCGGAAGGTGGTTCCATGCCTTGTCATAGTTGGAAATCCATTATCCAATACGTGCTTGCGATTTTGATTGTATACTATATATGTAGAACGTGAGATGAAAGCGTTTCTGCTAGTTGATATCTATTTGTACATAGACATTATTATAATATCAAAAGGTTTTTGATATAAAGATATTTTGCATTCTCATAAGGGAAAACCCGTTCCGTTCTACGGCGTGGTCTTATGAGATATCGTTTACTTGTTCATATAGCTGTTTAAACTATTTTACTCATACCAGTCCCATGACTGACCCGGAGTTTACTTTGTTGTTTTCCCTAAACTCTTGGGTGCCTAAATTTGTACGGGCAGTCAAGTAGTCGGGATTTACAGATATACTTGAAGAGCTGGAGCAGGAGGCTTCTGGATCATATAGCTATAGTTTATTTCCACTGTGTTGTAAGTGCTGTACTTTGATAAGTGCTATTGTATACATAACTGTTATATTTCAAAGTTATGTTATCTATTATATGGTATTCGTTCCGCTGTGAGGTTCGTGTTACTCTGATGTTATGTTCTTCTTCTTCTTCTATTCTAAGTTTCTATCTTATCTATTCTCATCCTCTAATTTCTTTCATTAATTACCGGGATTTTTCGATGTTTGGTTATCGATGTCGAGCTTACGTCGATAACCAAAGTCGCTAAAAATCCGGGTCGTAACAGTTGGTACCAGAGCTAAAGTTAAGAATTACTTGGCTCTGTGGCGTGACTCGGTAGAGATAGGGTTAGTAATACCCTAGATTGAGTTTGAGTGTGTACATACGAGTTCGTATTTGTATTTGATATAAAAATTTGTTTTATATTGTGGAGATTCATTGGTTGAGTTGTTTATGAGTTCTGGTCGATCAGTTTGATCCATTGTATCGGCAGGAGTAAATAAACACTTGAATACGATGGAACGACACAGTATGGATATGGGATATATTATCATATATAGGATATATTTGTTGTTATAATCAAGTAAGATTATAAATTAAATGGTTAAGTATATAACCAATCAGAATCATATAAGTAAAGTATATGAAATAGGATTAATTAAATATGAATTTAAATCAGATTTGGAATTAAAATAAGGAAATTTTAAGTTCCTAGGAGATTTTGAAATGTTTTCAAAATGGAAGTATTTAGTAATGGTATTGAAAATGATATAGTATTGAAATCACTTGGGTCGCTGGAAAACAATTCCGATGATGACTGCGCAGTATCATCGGTGTGATTTTCGAGTTCTAAGTGGTGGATTACTACCAAAGATTTTGATTTGAATTGTTTTGAGAAAACAAGGTGTTTAGAAATTCAAATGTTTTGAATTGGTATTGTGATTTCAAATTAATTTGAAATGAACCCAGGAATTTGAAATTTGAAATTTAAATTTAACTTATGAAGTTAAATGGATTTAAAGGGTGAAAGTGAATAATAAATTTGAATTTAACCTTGACTAAGTTAAATGAAAATGGAATTGATTAGAGAATAATCTGGAAATGGGATTAAGTTGATGAGTTAAGAATTTGAAATTTAGCTAGACTTAGAATTTGAAAATCAAGGACGAAACTTGAAATTGAAAATGGGATTCGACTTGAGTATAAGCGAATGATTTGGTTTGACGATATAAAAGTGATTAAGTTTGATTGGGATGGCATTTGTATATGCCGAGTTGATAACAGTGGTAGGGATATAATGATATGCCCAACAAAAAGGTACAAGTTTATATTTTATATGAGTTTGGAATTTATGAGCCGAATTGGCAAGCCGTTTGGCGTTTTGATTTTCTTTTGGGTTGAAGAAGGCCCAGAGAGGCGAGTTGGAGTTTGAGCTATTGACCAGTACAAAGGAGGTGCTGGCGAAATTTTTCGAAAGTTTAAAGTGTTAGAAAATTTTCAGAATTTTTGAAAATTTTAGTTAGTCGGAATGAATAAATATTTTAGTGATATTAATTGGTTCTGTTGAAATCAGAAATAAGGGGTAAACAAATCTTAGGAATTCCAATATATAGGGTCGTCCTCTAACTTAGCAATTTCGAGGACGAAATTATTTTAAGTGGGGAAGATTGTAATGACCCGTATTTTCCAGGGATATAACTAATTTATTCAATTATATAATTGGGGATTTAGAGAAGTTAATGATCGTTTAATTAAACAATATTGAATATTTAATAAATAATTATAATATAATAATATATTATAATGTCGAAATAGTCGGAAATAGTGAAATTCACAATATCGTGTGAATTGAATAGCATACGAGATTTGGTGGAGTTTCGATTCGAAATATAATAACGATTATATTGAATCGACGATAGTTGAACGTATAGTTTATAATATATTTATAAACGGGTTCGAAATGGCACGGCAATTCGCGATTTGGCGATTTGAACTTCAACTGAATATACAGAATTTGTTTTAAGTCGGATTTCTATGAAACAAGAAACGCACAGAGCTGGTGGAGTATATCTTTCTAGTGGAAGAGAAAAATCAGGATTTCGTCGTGTAAATTTTGAGATATGTCCAAATCAAATTTTAAAATAGTCGCTATAGAATCGTTTATCGACCGTAACGGTTTATTCGATATAACTAGAGATCGGGTTTGAATTTAGACAAGGTTCTTTTGGGAAATAGTGATAATTTAATTTTTAAAATTTTATGGTAATTTTTAATTAATTAAATAAGCAACTTTTTATTTGGAGTATTTAGCACCCTGTATCGACATTTCGGGGTTTCAAAATATGAGTTCATCTACCGATATTATTACATTTTTGGGGTCAGAGCACATCACTCATTTCAGTGGTATTTTTGTTTCTGTCCATAACAGTCCCTACGTGAACAGAATATTTCATAGTACGGTACACTATGTTTTTAACTTAAAACAAACTAAACTGAATGGTTAACTGGTCAAACAAACTCGAAATTCAACGAAACAAGTTTCATACGAAACCTTAGGAAGAGGCCTAGTGAAATGTCAAGGCCTCATATTTTTAGGATTTTTTCTGTAATTTTATTGAATTAATGCTCGGTGTTTTTCATCGATATTTTCTAAGGGATTTTCACAAACGGTGTCGGAATTCGACGAAACCTGTCCCATTGGGTCCGAAATATTTTTCTACATCAGGATTTGCTTGGTCTGTCAGAAACAGAAATCGTATGAATTGGTTTTGAAAGGGTACTTCACCGTTAAGTATTAATATAATATTATATTATATTTTTGTTCCTAACAAGGCCTATAAAAGCTTTAGCTTAAACCTAATTCTCCTCAGAAGTAAACAGCCAAAGAAAATCCGCCTCCACCTCTATTCCTTCAGGAAATCAAAACGCGGACTGAAATCGAAGAATGAAAATCAAAATAAAATCCCTTAAATCCTCAAACACTTATATTCGGGTTCTTGCTTCCTTTCTCTTCACTTTCATACCGATTAAGCTGGGTTCGAACACATATCTGTTCGCAGCGGTGGATCTAGAGTTGATCAACGAAGGATAGGCGATGACCGGGGGGTGTATCGACGATGGGAAGCTAATGTTGCGGGGTTCTGTTGTCGTGGAAGAAGGGCGACGAATGGACAGAATGGTGGGTGTGTAAGGCTGCGCAGAGAGTGGTTTCTGTTGCAAAATGGGTGAAGAGAATGGAGCGGTGCGCTGTGTGGAGATGCACGGTGGACTAGGTGCATGAATGGAGAAGAGGGGGGAGGTTGTAGTGATGAAACAGTAAGCAGGTTGGCATGACTTTTTGCGGCTTGTATTATAGGGAGTAAATGGGGTCAGTACGTCCGTTTATGGAGGGGTTTGTTCAGGAGAACGGTGTTGTCCCTTTTGTATTGGTGAGGAGGAGGGTTAGTTGTTGAGATGGCAGGGCGTTGATTTCGAAATCCATTAAGAGGAACAGTGGGTTGCGAGTTAACAGTGAGGAATTTGAGTGGTTTGTAATTAGTAAATTATGAAGCGTTAAGGGAGGATGGATTGAAATTGGTGGGTCTTGTAAATGAGGGAGTTGGTTGAATTATCAAAAATGGTGGAGTGGCATTAACAGGAGGTCACGTACAATTCTTTTGGGGAAGAAGCAATAGGCGCGGGCCAGTTTGGAAATGGGCCAGGGGTGGTTGTTGCGTTAAGGCTGGTTGCGTGAAGGGGAGGATAAAGTAGACACTGTTGCTTTTCTTTGAAGCAGTGGGTTCAAGTGCAAATGAAGGGGGATATGGGCCTGCGTATTGAACTAATGGGTATGGGCCAGAGAAATTTGGTAAAGCCCATTTTTTTATAAAGCCATGTTTTATTTTAATTTAAATTAGTTCAAAGTTTAAAAATTTATATCTCGGTCATATGAAATCAGAATCACGAACCGTAAGTTGCGTTGGGACCATATGGACGGGAGCAACACAATGAGACTGACTGGGAGTGAATCCGAGCTCGTTACAATTTATGGCGAAATAAATTGTCTGATCTGAATCAAATAACGCAAACCGTTATTTAACGGCTAACGCGCAAAGGTGAGTAAATCTCACCAACTCTGAACAGTTTATAATTTCATGTTGTATTTTTAGAACTGTTAGATATTGGTTGATTGACTGTATGTTGACTGTTTGATTGAACTACTAGTCAGTTAGTTGAATTTTCTATATTGATTATGTTTAACAGAATATATCATATAGAACTGAAAGTGATGATAATCATATTGTGTGACATCTGTGGATGCAGGGAGACAGGTTGGAGGAATCCGGCTGGATTCCTCAACAGTTATTTTATTGTTTTTCATATATTGTTATATGATGTGATATAAAATCTGTGGGCGATTATATGTGCTTGGACGATATTGAACATCGTAATTTGATATGATTGAATGCCATAACATGCCGGAATGTTGATAAGGGAATTTTCAAAGTGATATTGAAAATAGAATATTTATAAAGTGGAATATTTATAAATAAGAAATGTTTATAAATTGGAATATTTATAAATAGGAGATATTTGAAAAGGAAATAAATTCAAAACATTTCTTTTTGAATGGAAAGGCATGTGTGGCGAGTTTGGGGATTTTCCCGATGCTCCCGATACAAAGGAGGTTATGGCGAATTTTCCCGGGAATTTAAGGAGTTAGAATATTTCAAGAATAAATTTGAAAAGGAAATATTTGTAAACCATTTACAAATAGAATTGGAAAGGGAACATTATAAAAAGGAAATCGTTTTTAAAGTGTAGAACCGTTATTTAAAAGTAAATCTTTTCAAATGAATAAAACGTTGTTAAAAAGGAAATCTTTATAAAGTGAATAAAGTAAATCGAATAAGGTATTCGAAAGGAGAAATCGAATATGGTATTCGAAAGGAGTAATCGAATATGGTATTCGAAGTTAGTTAATCGAATATGGTATTCGAAGTTAGTTAATCGAATATAGACATTCGAAAGGAGAAATCGAATATGGTATTCGAAAGTTAGTTAATCGAATATGTTATTCGAAAGGGGTTAGTCAAGTCGAGTTAGTCAAATAGAGTTGACCAGTTAGAGTTAACCAGTTAGAGTAAATTAGTTATAGTTAATCGATTAGAGTTAAAACGAACTAGAGTTAATCAAATATAGTTATTTGAGACAGAGTTAGTCAAACGTAGTATTCAGTGTAAGTTGCCATCTTGTACGACTGCTAGCGTAATTCGCAGGGCTGTAAATACCCTACGGCGGTCGGATGTTTCCTGAGGGTGTCAGGCGTAACCATTGTGATCGCTGCGATCTAGAGTCAAGCGAATGGATTTTAATCGAATATTAGTTATTCGATAGGAGTTAATCGAGTTGACCGAGTTGAGAAACAAGTTAAATTAAATAAGTTGAGTTGATCGGGTGGTTCGACCAAGTTAGTCGAGCCTAGTTAATCGAATCGAATTGGTCGAACCAAGTAAGTCGAGTTAAGTTAGCCAAGTTAGTCGAGCCTAGTTAATCGAATCGAATTGGTCGAACCAAGTAAGTCGAGTAAGTCGAGTTAAGTTAGTCAAGTTAGTCGAGCCTAGTTAATCGAATCGAATTGGTCGAACCAAGTAAGTCGAGTTAAGTTAGTCAAGTTAGTCGAGCCTAGTTAATCGAATCGAATTGGTCGAACCAAGTAAGTCAAGTTAGTCGAGTCAAGTTAAGTTAGTCGAGTTAAGTTCGTCGAGTTAAATAAATCGATGTTAGTTTCATCGAAAGGAGTTATCGATGTTAGTTTCATCGAAAGGAGTTATCGATGTTAGTTTCATCGAAAGGAGTTATCGATGTTAGTTTCATCGAAGGGAGTTATCGATTATAGTTTAATCGAAGTGAGATTTTCAAATATGAGATATTTGAAAAGGAAGAGTTATCGAATATTAGTTATTCGAATAGAGATTATCGAATATCGTTTATTCGAGAAGGAGTTAATCGAATATAGGTTATTCGAAGAAGAGTTAATCAAATAGAGATTTCTCGAAGAGAGTTAATCGGCAAATTCGATTATATCGAATTCGGGAAAGTACTTATACTTTCCAGTGTTTAAATAGAGATTTATTTATTTATAAATAAATAAGTGTTAGGTTAATTATTCACTAATAAGAATAGAAGTTATAATTAAAGTTAGATAATTCGAAAGTAGGGATTATAACATTATCGTTATAATCAATGTTTTAAATATAGAAGTGGATTAGTAAAATTGAATCCGAGAAAGGCGTAAAAAAGTTGTTAAAGATTAAAAGATAAACTTTGACCATTTCGAAGTTATAACGTTGTTCAGTTAAGGTCTGAGAGGTAATTATACCCCAACTTGAGTGACTTCCTTCTTGACTAAGAAATGGTAAGGTTTGATTGTAAAGGAGTTTTGGAAATGTTTTCCAAACGAGAATCAGAAATGTTTTCTGATAAAAGAAAAATAAGAATTTAGAATATAGGGAAACAGGAGATAATTAAATAAATGAACTAAAGAGATTTATGTTAAATGATGTTTGTTCGATATAATTTCCATTTGGAAATAATATCGTTGTTTGCACACTTGTTTTTCTTTGATAGTTAACTCACCGACTATCGAAGTTGTGACCATTTTAACGTTGTTAATATGGAGAGACCGGTTGGATTATTTAACATTGTTAAGTTGCGAACCACTCTGTATTGGCATAAGCGTCGCGAATCATATATGCCAAAGATAATTGAAGACGGAGTAAAATGCAAGGACTATCCTGTCTAAAGAATAGTGCCTTCGGTTTGTCCAGTCCCAGGACAACTTGTATGGACGAAGGTCTGACAGAGTATATCCAGTGGATCGCGTAAGTTGATCTGTTCAAACGTATTCA
Organism: Allium sativum; assembly: GCA_030737875.1. Lineage (NCBI taxonomy): Eukaryota > Viridiplantae > Streptophyta > Magnoliopsida > Asparagales > Amaryllidaceae > Allium > Allium sativum. Next base: position 492,389,797 of record CM060918.1, on the reverse strand, counting down.
CGTTTGGTGGCGGAGGAATTCGTTTCTCTTAGCTGTATACCCGTGTTATTTTTGGATAAGTCAATTTGTGATTTGGCGGGTATGACGATGTGACATTTCTAAGTGAATGAAGATGGATGTCTGACAGAGTATTTCCAGACGATCACGTACATTGATTTCTTCAACCGTACCAACAGTGGAAGCGGAGAAGGAAACTTCTTTTAGCTGACACATAATGTACTGTTGTAAACGTCAATTAGTGATTTCGATGGATTTGACAATGTAGCATTCGAAGTGAATCTGATGTAATGATAAAGCGTAGCTTCTAGCCTCATCAATCGGTAAATGACAGAAATCGGGCAGGCAGCATGGCTAAGTCGGTCGCACCGAAGTAGGGTGTATAATCACCTATCTAGAGAATATTCATTTGTTTCTTAAATCTATCAATGCTGCCCCATATATATATACGGGAACGGTTGTTGATCCCAACCGTTGGTGATGTACATTCGATACACTCAAGCGAAATGAGTGGTCGGTCATGTGTGGCTGAGTTACAAGATGTTCTTGTTGAACTCCAGTGTATCGTTCCTAGAGTACACTGGTCGGAAGGTGGTTCCATACCTTGTCAAAGTTGGAAATCCATTATCCAATACATGCTTGCGATTTTGATTGTATACTATATATGTAGAACGTGAGATGAAAGCGTTTCTGCTAGTTGATATCTATTTGTACATAGACATTATTATTATATCAAAAGGTTTTTGATATAAAGATATTTTGGATTCTCATAAGGGAAAAACCCGTTCCGTTCTGCGGCGTGGTCTTATGAGATATCGTTTACTTGATCATATACCTGTTTAAACTGTTTTACTCATACCAGTCCCATGACTGACCCGGAGTTTACTCTGTTGTTTTCCCTAAACTCTTGGGTGCCTAAATTTGTACGGGCAGTCAAGTAGTCGGGATTTACAGATATACTTGAAGAGCTGGAGCAGGAGGCTTCTGGATCATATAGCTATAGTTCATTTCCGCTGTGTTGTAAGTGTTGTACTCTGATAAGTGCTATTGTATACATAACTGTTATATTTCAAAGTTAGGTTATCTATCATATGTTATTCGTTCCGCTGTGAGGTTCGTGTTACTCTGAAGTTGTGTTCTTCTTCTTCTTCTATTCTAAGTTTCTATCTTATCTACTCTCACCCTCTAATTTCTTTCATTAATTACCGGGATTTCTCGATGTTTGGTTATCGACGTCGAGCTTACGTCGATAACCAAAGTCGCTAAAAATCTGGGTCGTTACAGATGTTATTGGTTTTCGAAATTATATGAGAATCAAAAGAATTTGAGGATTCAAAATGGAATAAAATTAGCCATTTATTTGTTGGTGCAGCGGCTACTGGGTTTGGATTAGGGTTTCCTATTTGTCTTGATATTTATAATATTTTAATCACTAAATTCTTGAATTAATCAAGAAAGCCTGTTAGTTCTTACCAATCCCAAATCCAGCCTAACTAGAGTTGTCCGCATGCAAATACCCACGTTCCGGATAAAATGAGCCATGTCCCGTCTGCCCAATCTAATGTATGTAGCCAGTTTTATTTATTTTAATATTTAAATCATTTATTTATTTATTTAATTCAATCGTATATTTAAATTCACCAGGGCCACATATGATCTCGGAAAATTCCAAAAAAAAAATATTTTTGACTTTTTTATGACGATACGGTCCTAACAAAACTAATTTCGTCGAATTCTGAGACTGTTTGAAAAATGGCTATTTTCAAGTCGATTAAATTTGACCGAAATGGTCAAAACACATTTTCTTTTGCCATGCTCACATATTAATTCAAAAAATTCTGGAAAATTAAACATAACAATAATTTGAAATTCTGGTTCCAACAAAAGTGGTTTCGTCAAAAACCGAGGTCGGTTGTAAAATGGATATTTTTAAGGGTTATATATTATAGTAAAATATACATAAATCCTACAGCGACTTTTCTAAATATTTAACTGGACATAACTTTTTATTCCTGCGATGAAATTTCAATTTTTCAGATTCGTCAGAAAGATATGATTAAACAGATTTACATATTTTTGGTTTTACTGAAATACAATTTATTTTGAATCCTGTACATTCAGTTAAAGTTAGAAATCAAATTTTCAAACTGCAGCGCTATTTCTAACTCCTTTTATATTTAAATTAAATTTATTTGTTTTAAAATAAATTTATAGTCGTCATTATTTAAAATAAATTATTTTAAATAAAAAATTCATTAAAATTTCTAAAATAAAAATTTTAAATTGGCCCTAAAATTCCGGGTTGTTACATCCCCGCTTCCCCTTCCGAACGTGAGTTGTTCTTGCTTTTTATTCTTCTTTAAATTACACTGTGAAAGGGAATTTATTATTATATTAAAAAAATAGATTTTTATTTTATAAATAACATAGATGTATATAGATTATATTTTTAATAACGTTATAAGGTTTCATGAAAATAAAAAAATAGATTTTTAATTAGAAAAAGGATTAGATTTTTACCTATGAAAAAGAAATGATCTTTGATTTGAAAAAGACAAGATTTTTGAACAAATAAAAAAAATGATTTTTATATTATAGAAATATTAAAAAAATAATATAATTTTTATATTATAGATAGATTAAAAAAATATGATTTTTATATTAAAGAAAGATTAAAAAAGTATGATTTTTATATTATAGAAAGATTAAAAAAATATGATTTTTATATTATAGAAAGATTAAAAATATGATTTTTATATTATAGAAAGATTAAAAATATGATTTTTATATTATAGAAAGAATAAAAATATGATCTTTATTATATGAACACCGTTATATAAATAGAATTTTTATCTATATAATAGCGGTATAAAAATAGAATTTTTATCTATATAATAGCGCTATAAAAATAGAATTTTTATCCATATAGCGTAGTTATAAAAATGTGATTTTATATACATGACAACAATATAAAAATGCGGTTTTTATATATGTTGTGGATACGGTCGACGAAAATGACAAAAGGCGAGCACGGCGAAGATTTTCTACATATGAAGAGTCGTGATGTTTGGTTTAGATTATCGGTGAGAACTCCTCACTTTAAATTTTAATTTCTAGTTTGAAATATATACTAGGATGCAGACGGTGCTTAGCAGCACCCGACACCCGTTGTCCAGAGACCATGGACGACTTGTGTGATTGTTTGTGTTGTGAAATTTGACTGTTGATTGTGATGTGAAAAATATATATTCATGTGTTGAAATAAAATATATATTCATGTGTTGAAATAAAATATATATTCATGTGTTGAAATAAAATATATATTCATGTGTTAAAATAAAATATATATTCATGTGTTGAAATAAAATATATATTCATGTGTTGAAATAAAATATATATTCATGTGTTGAAATAAAATATATCTTCATGTGTTGAAGTAAAATAAATATTCATTTACAAATCAAATGATTTGTTTATGTACACCGATTTGACTGACATTGATTGGGACGATAAAAAATATGATTTTTATATTACAGAAAGATTAAAAAAAATGATTTTTATATTATAGAAAGATTAAAAAAATATGATTTTTATATTATAGAAAGATTAAAAAAAATATGATTTTTATATTATAGAAAGATTAAAAATGTGATTTTTATATTATAGAAAGAATAAAAATAAGATTTTTATATTATGGAAAGAATAAAAATATTATCCTTATTATATGATCACCGTTATAAAAATAGAAATTTTATTTATATAATAGCGGTATAAAAATAGAATTTTTATCCATATAGCGTAATTATAAAAATGTGATTTTTATATACATGACAACAATATAAAAAATGCGATTTTTATATATGCAGTGGATACGGTCGACGAAAGTGATAAAAGGCGAGCACGATGAAGATTTTTTGCATATGAAGAGTCGTGGTGTCTGGTTTAGCTTATCGGTGAGAACTCCTCACTTTAAATTTTAATTTCTAGTTTGAAATATATACTAGGATGCAGACGGTGCTTAGCAGCACCTGACACCCGGTGTCCACAGACCATGGACGACTTATGTGATTGTTTGTGTTGTGAAATTTGACTGTTGATTGTGCTGTGAAAAATATATATTCATATATTGAAATAAAATATATATTCATGTGTTGAAATAAAACATATATTCATGTGTTGAAATAAAATATATATTCATGTGTTGAAATAAAATATATCTTCATGTGTTGAAGTAAAATAAATATTCATTTACAAATCGAACGATTTGTTTATGTACACCGATTTGACTGATATTGGTTGGGACGATAAATTTTACACATCGCCCAACTGCACAAATAAAAAATCTGTTTTGTTGATTTGAAACCCCACATGGGTATTGGGATGATATTTGACGTACACTAATCCCGATTGTTTAGTTGTATGTCAAACGACGGGTTGACAGACTGTGTAAGTGTTAATTATTTATATTTAATGCTTATACAGTTGTGTGGTGCACTCTGGATGATGGTTGATGACTTATCGTTGCTATTATATACATGTGTGGTAGAAAATCCATATAATTAACATTATATGGTAATTGATTGGGCCTCAATCCAATTTGGAAAAAAAGGAATATTATAAAAGAAAATTCATGTGTTGAATAGAATGAATATTCATATGTTGAATAGAAAATAAATTCATATGTTGAATAGAAAGAAAATTCATGTGTTTAATAGAAAAAAAATTCATGTGGTGAAAAGAAAATAAATTCATGTGTTGAATAGAAAGAAAATTCATGTGTTAAATAAAATAAATTCATGTGTTGAATAAAATATAAATTCTTGTGTTGAATAGAAAGAAAATTCATGTGTTGAATAGAAAATAAATTCATCTGTTGAATAGAAAGAAAATTCATGTGTTGAATAAAATAAATTCATGTGTTTAATATAATATAAATTCATGTGTTGAATAAAATAAATATTCATGTGTTGAATAAAAATATAAATTCATGTGTTGGATAAAAATATATATTCATGTGTTGAATAAAAATACATGTTCATGTGTTGAAGATGATATTCATGAGTTGAATAGAATAACGAAGTTACTTAAATATATAAAGCCGTGTTGATTAGATATGCGCCATTTTGACGTGGACGATATTTATATCAATTATATTCGTTTTTATAATGATTATAGAAAAGGAAGTGATTTCAAAATATAACGTTTTGAGAATATTATCATATATATATATATATATATATATATATATATATATATCGATGATGTGGAATATTCAATTTTGATTCGAAATCGAATATGAAGTTGAAATCGTTTCGAAAACGAATTTAAAATGATTTGTAAAATATGTTTTAAAAAGGAAATCGATGAAATATATATAATGGCCTGAATAGAACGCGTCGCGCCGCGGCAGTTCGCGAATTTCGACCATTGACTTTGAATGGATATTACGGGAGATCCGACCGTCGGATTCTCCTAAAACCGGAACCGTTGGGTTCGTATCGAAAAGAGCTTTCTAACAAATGTTAGTGATGTGAAATCTAACGGTTGGATTTGGAATTATGTCCAAATCAAATTTGGAAAAGGTCACTGTAAGTGCAGTTCGATGGCCGTTGATGAAAATTGAATGTACGGGCCTTGATAAAATTATTAAAAATATCAATAATTTGTGTAAAATCATAAGAAATGATTTGTGAAGAATTGGGATGAAAAATTCCAAATTTGAACAGATAAAAATAGATTTTTTATCGAAATGAACTGGTTTTTAACTAGAATTAAAATCCATTTTTTTTAAAATAAATAAATTGGATTTGAAATGGTTTTAAAAGTATCAGAATTTCCAATAATTGAATTGGAATTGATTTTTGGGTTTATCGTGAACGGTGTTTTAAATAACACTTGTTCTTTAACCCGATAATTAATGGAATGTGATTTTGGGTTTATTGTGAACCGCGTTTTAGATGACATTGGTTCTTTAACCCAGTTAAAGACAGAATATTGATTTTTGGGAAGATTAAAACTAAGTGGAGTTTTAATGAATCTTTAATTAGATTGAAGCGATTGAGAATGGAGTATCAACAGTTTTGCTCCAAGCGATAGTTAAATCTTTAATTAGATTTGAACATGAAATGGTAATTAAATTTATCGATAACACCATGGTGTTAGATATGAAGTATTACTAGTTTTACTTCATGGGATGAATATGTTGGGATTAGGAAATTAAAATAAATAATTACTTCGGTGTGGTTCGCTAATCCCAACTAGTTTGAATTGATATTCAAGGAAGATTAAAGAATAGATTTAAAGAATTTATCTTTTATAAAATTAATGGGAACCTTTCCCAAAGTATAAGAATATTTGAATAAAAGAATATTCTAAATTGGAATGAGGCGTATGTTGTGTTTGTGTAACACTTGTTTATTATATATGCAAGTTATTCGGAAAGACCGGGTTATCCCATTCTGAATAACTGATTCGACGTGGTGTCAAGGATGAAGACAGTGGTCGAAGGCCGGAGGTCTTCACATCTTTTGGGTGATTACTGATGATCTTGATTGGGCTGTACACCCAAGAGGAGGGAATCAGTTGGTGATCGTCCAGACGTACTTGGAGATCGATGGATATGCGAGGTTCAAGGTGCCTCCTGTTTCGTTCAGACCCAGAACGAACTTGTAAATGGACTGTGTGTCTGACATTGGATTTTATTCTGTGTGATTGATTTCTATTAAATATATATTTGTTTGGCGGCGGAGAATTTATTCTCTTGCTTAACGCCCTTCTCTGAGACGTACGAGCTCAGGGGTTATATATTGATGGATATCAATCGCATGGAGTAAATTGCCTGTGTGGCATGCCTAAGTGGCAAATGATCAATGCTTTTGTTGAAAAGCAGAGTCTTGTAGTTGATGATCAAAGCACGGCCTGTGGGACATAGCTTTGTGTAGCGTTGATTCGCGAGCCTCACATCCCGGTTGTGAACCAGAAACGGGAGAGGACCTCAGGGAGGGCATGCGTTTCCTTCTAGCTAGGGTGGTTTCAGTGACCTACCAGCCCTGACATTTATATTATTTTCACCTGTGTGGTTGTTGCTGTTGTGAGGCACGTCGGATATATCAGTGACTGTGTGGAGCCGATGGAGTCATATGGCTCATTTACACCCCAAAGGGCGAGGAAACGTAGTGTTCAGGCATAATAATCCACATCGGTGGACCAGCCCTGACGATCCAAGGGGCAGTTGCGGCTGTTTCTGAGGGGCGGGCTAGAGTGTCTCGAATAGGTAGAGGACTATCTTTTGCCTCGGTTCACGGATGGAAATCCCACTTCCAATACGTGAGTTTGCAGTTTTATTTGTAGAGCCTAGTATGGCGACATAGAGGTATGAGGCACTTATGTCATCTATGATTGATACTTACGATTGAAATTGTTTTATACACTATGCACTTATAATAGTATCAAATGATTTGTTTTTAGCGTATCAAGCATTCTTTGGCTATTATAAGGTAAAAACCCTATCCTCCGGCTTGCGTTGCATTATGTGATGGGACCTGGGTCTTATAATAGCTTCATTTTTCTTTATTTAGCATTGCGTTGTTGTTTTATGCACTAGTATTCTTGGGAGGAAACTTGTTCCGTGTTATATGGCGTGGTCCCTTGATTAACCTAACTTTAATATAAAGATTAATAACTGTTTTATTTCTCACATCAGTCACATGACTGACCTGGAGTTTATTGTTTTAACCTAAACTCTGGGTGCCCTTATTTTGACACGAGCAGCTAGTAGTTTTGGTTTTGCAGATTTATATTCACAGGATCCTGATTTACAGCTGGAATGATATCCAGAAAGCTCTGTATCCGTGTATTACTTCTAGTTGTGTTTTGGATTATTTTCCGCTGCGATGTATTTAAATGTAATTTAAATCTCTAGTATTTTCTATGTAATATTTATGCATACTTTGTACATTCTTGTATTCTGATGGAATTATTGTAATAAGGAATGAAATGTTCTTCTGTTTGCGCCCCGACGTGTCTTGTCCTCAATTCTATCCGGGCTTTCCTTACCGGGGAAGTCTGGGTCGTTACATTTTGGTATCAGAGCCTTGGTTTACAGAGCTCGGAGAACAAGGCATATTAGAACCAAACGAAAGAATTCAATAGAAATTGGATTAGTAATATCTAATGAGAATGACTCGTTAGAGATAGGATCAGTAGTATCTTAGAACGAGTGTAAAGAGTGTTGTTTAAAAAAAATGAAAACAAATTTTTATTTTGAAAATTTAATTCAATTATTCGTATTTGAATATTTATTTGTATTGGTTTGGACTATTCAGTATATAAAGATTTTGTGTATACGTCTGATCCACGTGTACTTGAAATTTATTATACTTGATGGATATAGAATTACACTCTAGTCGCCCGGGGGTAATTCTGATGATTGATATATCATCATCAGAATTTATATTCGAGTGATGAAAGTGGGATTTATATATATTTCCAATTGACTGGCATGAGAACCAAAATTAGATAGGGCTTATTGTTGTGATTTTGTAACGACCCAGATTTTTGAACAGTTTATTTTAAATATTTAGTATGGTTTTAAATATTGAATTCATAATATAAATGAATTTTATATTGGATTTGTCAATTTAATTATCGATATATGATTTAATATCGAATATATTTAATTATCGTAATAGTAACAATTGAATTCCCAGTGTAACACTAAATCAGAACAATTCAGTCAATTAATATAAATTCTGTGTTGAACTAGAACGATAATAATAATTTATTATCGATGAAATTTATTGTTTGAAATCGATTTATATTTTTATCGAATTTTATTTAAATCGTCAATTTAATAGTGTTATTCCGTATTTACGACTAAATTAAATTCAGAATCTGTGCCATGAGTCTTGAATAGCGTTTGGTAACGGCGGTCGTTGCGTTAAATATAGTGGTTCGGGAACCGCGAGATATTTTAATTATTTAAATAAAATAAAATCAGAACCTACCTCAAAACAAGCCGACCTAAATTTTAAAACTACGCAGTTGTTTTCTTCTCGAGCCAACAAATCTGTTCCCCGTCTTTCTTATCTGGGAAACGAGAATTTAATGGCCGACCTAGGATGTTGAAATTTTATCAGCTATCTCGTATGTGCGCAGCCCTATTCCTTTGCCTCGAGACAGATAATTTGTCCCCTTTTTCTCTATAAAACCGTATCCTCCTTCATTTCCTTTCGCAAATCACAAACAAGGCTCCAGAGAAAAAAATGGCTGTTGTAATTCTTGTCAACAAAATCAAATCGCGTATCGCGATGGATACAAGAAGCTCGACATCACGTTGGTGGCCTCGAGTCGCTATTTAATGAAGTCGCATAGAGTTGGAAGGGGAAGTTCGAAGGAACGGCGCATGGAGTTGGCCGAGGTCAGAATCTCCGTAGTCGATGTCAAGGGTCGGTCGAGGTTTGGAATCGCCCAGGTGGCGGCGCGATGACTCCAGGCAGGGCATGGTGTCCGATTTGGGTAAATTAGGGTAATGCGATGGTGGAGGGGGTCGCGACTATTTAGGGTTCGAAGCTGTCGGACTTGGAGATTTGGGGGTTCCGTTCGTGCTCAGCTCGGTGGCGTGATTATGTGGAGGTCGATACTGTTGAAGTGGTAATCGATTTTTCTGATGATTGAACTGTGCGGTTTGGGAAAAGTGATCAAGGGATTAAGGTAATCTCAAATTTAATACCTTAATTAGTTTAATGTTTAAAAATAAATAGGTTTGTTCAAATTGGTTAGGTTTGAATTAATTTAGCGGAAAAAATATAGAAAAGTTAATAGTTAATTTAAATGAATAAATGTTTAAACGGTAAATTTAAATAAAAATTATCGCAGGTGCGAATTCATTCAAGAAGATTAGTAGCCGCTAATTTAAGATTAAAACAGGATAAACAGAAATGGAATATTCTGGTGAGTAAATCTCACTCACCTTTAGAATTATTTTTATTTCATTAAAAATAATTGTCTGTTGCTTGTGTGAATGTTTTATGGTTGGTTTATCTATATTAGTTATTTAGGCTATATACATATATATTGGGTTGATTGATTGGTTGGATTCCCGCAGTCTCATTAGCGGATGCCCGCAGTTTCATAGCGGATGATTACCCTATACGCCCCACGCTATGATTAGTGGATGACCTTCTATACCGCGATATTCTGCCACGAACCAGAATGGGTATTATTTATGTGCTAACATCTGTGGATGCAGGAAAACAGGTTGGAGGAATCCAACAGGATTCCTCAAAAATATATTATCTGTTTGTTTATTTGTTTGCATATATATTGTTATATATGATGTGTTAGAAAAATAAATAATTGGTTGCTTTGTGTGATTTATCACTGGGCTTAAGTAATGATATTTAAAAATAGCGTAAAAAGGATATTGGAGATTTAAAAAGGAAAATTCTATTTTAAATAGAATTTGAATTTTTAATGGGATAAAAATATAAACTTGTTTTTTTTAAAATAAAACAAGTAGTTTCTTTATAAACGAAGTTTATAAATAGTTCTTTTATAACGAAGTTATAAATGAAGTGAAAAGAATTATCATTTGATAATTCAGAAATAGAAATACCAGTGTGAAATTGGAATTTGAAATGAAATTTCAAAATAGGATGTGAAATGAAATTTTTGAGTATATAACTCAATTGAAATTTGAGTATAACATTTGAATAGTAGAATTAGAAAAGGAGTTTAAATATTTGAATTTTAAAAGGAGATTGAATATTAGAAATTCAAATAGAAGTTCAAATAGAATTTGAATAGACGAAATTAGATTGAAAAATAGAATTTGAATTCAAAGGGATAAAAATAGAATTTGGATTCAAGGGAATTCAAATGGATTTGAGTGAAGAAATTCAAATGGTGTTAAAAATAAGTTGAATATTAGAATTCAAATGGAAATGAAAAATGAAATTTGAATATAAGAGATTCAAATTGAATTCAAATAAGATTTAATCTATGGGATTTGAATATGATATTCAAATGGGTTTTAAACTATGGAAATTTGAATATAGAATTTAAAAAGGAGTTTGAATATTTGAATTTCAATAGAATTCAAATATAGAAATTGGAATATAGAAGTTCAAATGGAATTTTAAATATAGAGTTTGAATAAGAGATTCAAACAGCATTTGAATAAGAGAGTTCAAAATGGAATTTGAATAAGAGAATTGAAATAGAATTTGAATAAAGAAATTCAAATAGGGATTTGAATATAGAATTTCAAAATAGAATTCAAAATAAACTTTGAACATAGGATTTCAAAGTAGAATAGGAAATCCAAATGGTTTGAAATGGAATTTGAATTCAAAGGAATTCAAATGGGTTTGAATAAAGAAATTCCAATGGGATTTAAATATAAGATTTCAAATAGAAATTTAAATGAATTTTACATATTTAAATTCAAATATGATTTTCAAATATAACCATTCAAAAGGGATTTGATTATAGAATTTAAAGTGGAATTTAATTCAAGGGAATAAATTAAGGTATTGGGATTCAAGAAAATTAAATGTGGAGTTTAACTAATGAATTCGAATTTAGAATTCAAATGGTATTTGTAAATGAATTCGAATTTAGAATTCAATGGTGTTTGAAAGAAAATTGGAATATTTTAATTCAAATAGAGTTGGAAATAGATTTGAACATGGGAATTCAAATGGGGTTTGAATATTTGAATTTCAAAAGGGAATTCAAAATGGAGTTTGGATATTTAAATTCAAGTATGAATTTCAAATATAGAAATTCAAAAAGGAGTTGAATTATAGTGGAAATTAAATAAAGGATTTGAAATGGAATTCGAATAGAGGATTTGAAATGGAATTCGAATAAAGAATTTGAAATGGAATTCGAATAAAGGATTTCAAATGGGATTTGAATACAGGATTTAAAACTATGGAATTTGAAATGTAAAGATTCAAATGGAATTTGGGATATATATATCTATATATATATTAGAATGAAGTTGAATTCATTTTAAAGAAGTTTAAAGGTTTATATATATAAATATAATTAAAACGAACTCGCCGCAGCGCTGCAGTTCGTAAAATAGCGATTCGAACTTCAATCGAGTATACAGGACTCAATTGGAGTCGGATCTCTTTGAAACAAGAAACGTCAGGACCGGTTTGATAATAGTTTTCTAATGAAAGAGAAAAATATGAATTTCGTCGTATAGATTTTGAATTCTATCAAAATCAAATTTTCAGAAAAGCAGCGCCAGAATCGTTTTAAAACCATAATGGTTTATTTAATGTTATAAAAGGATTTTAAGCGGAAAAAAAAATCCGAATTGTCTATTTAGAAAATTTCAGAGTTGAGTTGTAAAATATATGCGAATTCAAGTGTGTAAATGAATATGATTTTTGAAACAGAAACCAGATTTTGATTTATAGCATTAACTAATTTTGAATAGAAATTAGTTAAGGAGGTTTCGAATGGATATTGGGGTTTGAATAAGTAAATTCGATTTGATAATTTATATTCGACATCAAAAAGGAAACTAGAATTGAAATTGAAATTCAAATTGGTTGTGAGCAAGTTTAACATTTTGTTTGAACATGTTATGTTCAACAAAGAAGTGAAATAGGCAAAATGACTAATTAAAGAATAAATGGGCGAACTGAATTCAAACGATTAGATGGTATTGAATTGAATTGGAAACAGGTGAACAGGTGTTAAACAGATATGGGATGGAGTATATGAAGATTTAAATTTATGTGCTCGACAAAAAGGTACATGTTTAATTCATATATGGGTTTTATGCGCCGTATCGGCAAGCCGCTTGGCTTTTTCTTTTTCTTTTTGAGATTAGAAGGACCGGGAAAGCTATTTGAAATTTCCCGATGCTCCCGATACAGGGGAGGTTATGGCGAAATTTTCCGGAAATTTAAGGAGTTAGAATATTTTTAAGATATTTTGATAATTAGAAATCATTGTATCGACGTATTGAATTCGATAGGTAAGTGAATATAAAAATCGAATATCGTAAACAAAAAAGGGATAGAGATAAGGGATTGAAATTGTTTTCAATTGCAAATAGAGACATTTTCTAATATATAGAAAATAAAAGAAGTTAATATTTGGAAACGTTTTCCAAATGGCATAAGAGGCAAGATGATTATTGAAAATATTTGGTTAACAAATATTGATAAGGAAATGGAGAAGTGATTTAATTAATGAATATTAATTAAAGAGCCCAGTGATTTGTTTGATATGTTGGATGAACACTTGTTTTTATTCGATAGTTAAATCACAGACTATCAAAGTTTTTGACCATCGTTGTCAATATGGAGAGACCGGTTGGATTATTATCCGAAGAACCACTCCGTATCGGCATAAGCGTTGCGAACCAAGTATGCTGAATATATTGAAGACGGAGTAAAGTGCAAGGGCTTTTCTAGTAATAGAAATAGTGCCTTCGGTTTCGTTCAATCCCAGAACGAACGTATATGGACGAATGTCTGACAGAGTATTTCCAATGATCAAATGGGTTGGTCTGTATAGATATATATGGTTGCAACGGATTTATTCCCTTAGCATAACATCCAGAATATTTGTGCAAACTCAACTAGTGATTAACGGATCTGACAATGTGGCATTCAAAGTGATTGTGTTATCAATGAATGGTAAGTTTTCGTAGCCTCAGGCCTCAACAACCGGGAAAGGACAAAAATCGGGCAGGCAGCATGGCTATGTGGATCGCACCCATTAGGGTGTATAATCACCTATCTAGAGAAATTCCTTTTGTTTCTAAATCTATCGATTCTGGCCATTCGGGAAACGGTGGTTTGAGTCCAACCGTTGGTGATATACATTCGATACACTCAAGCGAAATGAGTGGTCGGTCATGTGTGGGCCGGGTTGCAAGACGTTCTTGTTGAACCCAGGTGTATTCGCCTCTAGAGATACATCATCGGAAGGTGGTTCCATACCTTGTCATGTTGGAAATCCAATCTCCAATAAGTGCCATGCGGTTTTTGATTTTATACTATATATGTGGAGCGTGAGATGCAAGCGTTCTGCTATTTGATTATTTACTTGATATAGACATTATTATAATATCACTGGATTTGATATCAAAGTGTTTTGGGTTATAGTAAGGTAAAAACCGTCCGTGTTTATGTGTGGGCTGGTCTTACTATTATCTTTTCTTACGAAAAGGGTTTTGAAAGTTAAACAAGTGGTTGGAGTTTACTCACACCAGTCCCATGACTGACCCATAGTTTATTTTGTTTTGTTTTCCCTAAACTCTTGGGTGCCCAAATTTGTACGGGCAGTCAAGTGTTTCAGGCTTTTACAGATACACTTGGAGGAGCTTGGAGCAGGAGGCTTCAACGTTAGTTATTTAGAGTTACTTCCGCTGAATCAAATGTTATGTGTACTCTGATGATGGTATGTATATATGTACCAAACAGATTTGTATTTCAAAGCTTATGTTATATAATATATTTTATTCGTTCCGCTGTGAGATTCGTGTTTACTTTGATTATGCTCAGTTGTGTTCGTTCTTCTTCTATTCTATTAGTTCTTTCTTTCTATTTCTCATCCTCTAACTTCTTTCTATTAATGGTTCGTATTTCTGGGTTATTTGGGTTGAACGTGTGGTGTATTTAGTCAATTCAGATAGCTCGGATTTGCGGGTCGTTTCAGATTTGGCATCAAAAACATGATTTTCTGTATATGTATCAAAATTATGAATTTGAAACGTTAATCAACTAATTGGTTGCCGGTTGTGTTGTTTGATTAATAAAATGTTGAACCTTTAGCCAAATTGAACCAAATAGTGAATTGTATTGAGAATTATCGCATTTGCATGCATATACATGTACTTACATTGAACAGGTCGTAGCAAGGAGGCTAGAGAAGAGGAATAAAATTGTTTACCCGACAAATAAGTACATGTTTATTGTATTTCTTGGGTATTTGATGATTTTATGAGCCGCTTGGCCTTTTCTTTTTCTTTTTGGATTGATGAGGGACATGGGAGGCTATTTGAAATATCCCAAAGTCCCCGGTGCAGGGGAGGTTATGGTGAAATTTTTCGAAAATTTAGGGTGTTCGCCAAATTTTTGAAAAATTTGAATAGTTCTCAGAAACTGAAAAGTTGAAGAACTTAAGTCGTAAAGAAAATAATGAAAGTTGAGTTGATTAGTTAAACAACTTTTGGCTTCGTTCCTTTTCGGGGACGAAATGTTTTAAGTGTGGGAGATTGTTATAAACCGGAAATCCGAGCCAATTCAAAATTTTTATTTTGGCAATTTTAGCGAATTTTGATTACTTAAAATGAATTATTTTAAATAATAACGACGAGAAATTTATTTTGAATAGAATTCGAACATATGTATTTATATAAATCGTCGTTAGAATATAAATATTTATTTTAAATTATAAAAGAAATTGAAAATGGCGTGGTAGTTTGAAAATTCGATTTCAAAATTCAAATGAATGTACAGGATTCAAAATAAACCGAATTTTAGCAAAACCAAAAATATTAGAATCTATTTGAGAATATCTTTCCAACGAATCTGAAAAATTGAAATTTCATAGTGGGGATAAAAAGTTACGTCCAGTTGAAAATTCTGAATAGTCGCTGTGGAATTCTGGCCCTTAAAAATAGCTATTTTGTAAACGACCTCGGTTTTCGATAAAACCACTTTTGTTGGATCCGGGATGTTAAGTTATTGCTAGATTCCAAAATTCGTAATTTTCCGAATCAATATATGCGCATGGCAATGGAAAACGCATTTGACCAATTTCAGTTGATTTTAATTGACTGGAAAATGGCCATTTTTCAAACAATCTCGGAATTTGATGGAATTAGTTTTGTTAGGACCGTATCGTCAATACAAAGCTAGAAATAATTTTTCGAGTTAGTGTGTGACCCCAGTAAATTGAAATGCGCGTTCAAATTCAATATATAGATTTATATTTTGATTTTGACGAAAACTGATCGAAATGATCAAATCAGCTTGTGAAACATGTCCCATTATGTTTGGAATGGGGGTAATTAGCTGGGGGCGACAGACGTTTGGCTTGATTTGGGATTCGAATTAAAAATCAACTTCTAAGAAGAAAAATAATAATATTTAATTATAAAATATATATTAAAGCCCCCTTCCCTCTCCTCTCCCACTCACGTCGAAGGACTTAAAATAAATAAATAAAACCCCACGAACGAAATCGCGCTCAGCCCCTCTAACCTCGTCTGCCGCCCCTCCCTATCCCGTTGCCATCGCCGGAGCACCCCTAACTCCTCCAAATGCTGGCGAACCTCCCTCTCCTTCCAGCACCTCGAGCGAAGCACCCCCCCCCCCATCCGTTCAAGGAAACAGCGCCGCCACCATATGAGCCTGCCGCCACCTCAGCAAACATCATGGGACCAGACCACCACCGGATCTCGCCTGCGCCAGTCCTCCCCGCTTCCCCTTCCGAACGTGAGTTGTTCTTCCTTTTTATTCTTCTTTAAATTACAATGTGAAAGGGAATTGATTATTATATTAAAATAAATAGATTTTTATTCTATAAATAACATAGATTTATAGAGATTATATTTTTAATAACATTATAAGGTTTCATGAAAATAAAAAAAATAGATCTTTAATTAGAAAAAGGATTAGATTTTTACTTATGAAAAAGAAACGATCTTTGATTAGAAAAAGACAAGATTTTTGAACAAATAAAAAAATATGATTTTTATACTATAGAAAGATTAATAAAATATGATTTTTATATTAAAGAAAGATTAAAAAATATGATTTTTATATTATAGAAAGATTAAAAAAATATGATTTTTACATTATAGAAAGATTAAAAATATGATTTTTATATTATAGAAAGATTAAAAATATGATTTTTATATTATAGAAAGAATAAATATATGATCTTTATTTTATGAACACCGTTATAAAAATATAATTTTTATCTATATAATAGCGGTATAAAAATAGAATTTTTATCCATATAGTGTAATTATAAAAATGTGATTTTTATATACATGACAACAATATAAAAATGCGATTTTTATATATGTAGTAGATACGGTCGACGAAAGTGACAAAAGGCGAGCACGACGAAGATTTTTTGCATATGAAGAATCGTGGTGTTAGGTTTAGCTTATCGGTGAGTACTCCTCACTTTAAATTTTAATTTCTAGTTTGAAATATATACTAGGATGCAGATGGTGCTTAACAGCACCCGACACCCGTTGTCCACAGACCATGGACGACTTGTGTGATTGTTTGTGTTGTGAAATTTGACTGTTGATCGTGCTGTGAAAAATATATAATCATGTGTTGAAATAAAATATATATTCATGTGTTGAAATAAAACATATATTCATGCATTGAAATAAAATATATATTCATATGTTGAAATAAAATATATATTCATGTGTTGAAATAAAATATATCTTCATGTGTTGAAGTAAAATAAATATTCATTTACAAATCGACAAATTTGTAAATGTACACCGATTTGACTAATATTGATTGGAATGATAAATTTTACACATCGCCTAACTGCACAAATAAAAAAATCTGTTTTGTTGATTTGAAACCCCACACGGGTATTGGGATGATATTTGACGTGCACTAATCCCGATTGTTTTGTTGTATGTCAATCGATGGGTTGACAGACTGTGTAAGCATTAATTATTTATATTTAATGCTTATACAGTTGTGTGGTGCACTCTGGATGATGGTTGATGATTTATCGTTGTTATTATATACATGTATGGTAGAAAATCCATATAATTAACATTATATGGTAATTGATTGGGCCTCATTCCAATTTGGAAAATAAGGAACATTATAAAAGAAACTTCATGTGTTGAATAGAATGAATATTCATGTATTGAATAGAAAATAAATTCATGTGTTGAATAGAAAGAAAATTCATTTGTTGAATAGAAAGAAAATTCATGTGTTGAATAGAAAAAAAAATCATGTCTTGAATAAAATAAATTCATGTGTTGAATAAAATATAAATTCATGTGTTGAATAGAAAGAAAATTCATGTGTTGAATAGAAAGAAAATTCATGTGTTGAATAGAAAATAAATTCATGTGTTGAATAAAAAGAAAATTCATGTGTTGAATAAAATAACTTCATGTGTTGAATAAAATATAAATTCATGTGTTGAATAAAATAAATATTCATGTGTTGAATAAAAATATAAATTCATGTGTTGGATAAAAATATATATTCATGTGTTGAATAAAAATATATATTCATGTGTTGAAGAAGATATTCATTTGTTGAATAGAATAACAAAGTTACTGAAATATATAAAGTCGTGTTGATTAGATATGCGCCATTTTGACGCAAACGATATTTATATCGATTATACTCGTTTTTATAATGATTATAGAAAAGGAAGTGATTTCAAAATATAACGTTTTGAAAATATTATCATATATATATATCGATGATGTGGAATATTTAATTTTGATTCAAAATTGAATATGAAGTTGAAATAGTTTCGAAAATGAATTTAAAACGATTTATAAAATATGTTTTAAAAAGGAAATCGACGAAATATATATAATATATATTATATATATATATAATGGCCTGAATAGAACTCGCCGCGCCGCGGCAGTTCGCGAATTTCGACCATTGACTTTGAATGGATATTACGGGAGATCCGACCGTCGGATTCTCCTAAAACCGGAACCGTTGGGTTCGTATCGAAAAGAGCTTTCTAACAAATGTTAGTGATATGAAATCTAACGGTTGGATTTGGAATTATGTCCAAATCAAATTTGGAAAAGGTCACTGTAAGTGCAGTTCGATGGCCGTTGATGGAAATCGACTGTACGTGCCTTGATAAAATTATTAAAAATATCAATAATTTGTGTAAAATCATAAGAAATGATTTGTGAAGAATTGGGATGAAAAATACGAAATTTGAAAAGATAAAAATAGATTTTATCAAAATGAACTAGTTTTGAACTAGAATTAAAATCCATTTGTTTTTAAAATAAATAAATTGGATTTGAAATGGTTTTAAAAGTAACCATAATTTCCAACAATTGAATTGGAATTGATTTTTGGGTTTATCGTGAATGGTGTTTTAAATAACACTTGTTCTTTAACCCGATAATTAATGGAATGTGATTTTGGGTTTATCGTGAACCGTGTATTAGATGACATTGGTTCTTTAACCTAGTTAAAGACAGGATATTGATTTTTGGGAAGATTAAAACTAAGTGGAGTTTTAATGAATCTTTAATTAGACTGAAGTGATCAAGAATGGAGTATCACCAGTTTTGCTCCAGGCGATAGTTAAATCTTTAATTAGATTTGAACGTGAAATGGTA
Source organism: Allium sativum (assembly GCA_030737875.1). Lineage (NCBI taxonomy): Eukaryota > Viridiplantae > Streptophyta > Magnoliopsida > Asparagales > Amaryllidaceae > Allium > Allium sativum. The sequence continues at coordinate 492,370,437 of CM060918.1, read as the reverse complement.
ATTAAATTTACCGATAACACCGTGGTGTTAGATATGAAGTATTACCAGTTTTACTTCATGGGATGAATAGGTCGGGATTGGGAAATTAAAATAAATAATTACTTCGGTGTGGTTCGCTAATCCCGACTAGTTTGAATTGATATTCAAGGAAGATTAAAGAATAGATTTAAAGAATTTATCTTTGATAAAATTAATGGGAACCTTTCCCAAGGTATAAGAATATTTGAATAAAAGAATATTCTGAATTGGAATGAGGCGTATGTTGTGTTTGTGTAACACTTGTTTATTATATATGCGAGTTATTCAGAAAGACCGGGTTATCCCATTCTGAATAACTGATTCGACGTGGTGTCGAGGATGAAGACGGTGGTCAAAGACCGTAGGTCTTCACATTGTTTGGGTGATTACTGATGATCTTGATTGGGCTGTACACCCAAGAGGAGGGAATCGGTTGGTGATCGTCCAGACGTACTTGGAGATCGATAGATACACGAGGTACAAGGTGCCTCCTGTTTCGTTCAGACCTAGAACGAACTTGTAAATGGACTATGTGTCTGACATTGGATTTTATTCTGTGTGATTGATTTGTATTAAATATATATCTATTTGGCGGCGGAGAATTACTTAATGCCCTTCTCTGAGACGTACGAGCTCAAGGGTTATATATTGATGGATATTAATCGCATGGAGTGAATTGCCTGTGTGGCATGCCTAAGTGGCAAATGATCAAGGCTTTTGTTGAAAAGCAGAGTCTTGTGGTTGATGATCAAAGCACGGCCTGTGTGGCATAGCTTTGTGTAATTGATTCGCGAGCCTCACACCCCGATTGTGAACTAGAAACGGGAGAGGTCCTCAGGGAGTGCATGCGTTTCCTTCTAGCTAGGGTGGTGTCAGTGACCTACCAACCCTGACATTTATATTATTTTCACCTGTGTGGTTGTTGCTCTTGCGAGGCGCCTCAGATATATCGGTGACTGTGTGGAGCCGATGGAGTCATATGGCTCATTTACGCCCCGAAGGGCGGGGAAACATAGTGTTCAGGCATAATAATCCACATCGGTGGACCAGCCCTGACGATCCAAGGGGCAGTTGAGGCTGTTCCTGAGGGGCGGGCTAGAGCGTCTCAAATCGGTAGAGGACTATCTTTTGCCTCGATTCACAGATAGAAATCCAACCTCCAATACGTGACTTTGCGGTTTTATTTGTAGAGCCTAGTATGGCGACATAGTGGTATGGGGCACTTATGTCGTCTATGATTGATACTTATAATTGAAATTGTTTTATACATTATGCACTTATAATAGTATCAAATGATTTGTTTTTAGCGTATCAAGCATTCTTTGGCTATTATAAGGTAAAAACCCTATCCTCCGGCTTGCGTTGCATTGTGTGATGGGACCTGGGTCTTATAATGTCTTCATTTTTCTTTATTTAGCATTGCGTTGTTGTTTTATGCATTAGTATTCTTGGGAGGAAACCCATTCCGTGTTTTACGGCGTGGTCCCTTGATTTACCTATCTTTAAAATAAAGGTTAATAACTGTTTTAGTTCTCACACTAGTCACGTGACTGACCTGGAGTTTATTGTTTTAACCTAAACTCGGGTGCCCTTATTTTGACACGGGCAGCTAGTAGTTTTGGTTTTGCAGATTTATATTCACAGGATCCTGATTTACAGTTGGAATGATATCTGAAAAGCTCTGTATCCGTGTATTTCTAGTTGTGTTTTGTATTATTTTCCGCTGCGATGTATTTTAATGTAATTTAAATCTCTGGTATTTTCTGTGTAGTATTTATGCATACTTTGTACATTCTTGTATTCTGATGGAATTGTTGTAATAAGCAATGAAATGTTCTTCTGTTTGCATCCCGACGTGTCTTGTCCTCAATTCTATCTGGGCTTTACTTACTGGGGAAGTTAGGGTCGTTTTAGTTCGATAGTAAAGTTCGGTTAAGTGAAAATAGTTAATGAAGGTAATGGTTTGAATTGGCATAGCGATGTTTTATTTTAACATCTGTTTAAAATCCAATGAATGAGTTTTGGAAACATTTTCCAAATATAATCAGAGATATTTTATAACCCTAGAAAATGATATTTTTGATGATGAAGAATACTGAAATGACAGTGATACGTGAAAAGAGATGGAAATATTTTCCAACAATTAATAACATATATTTTCTAAATTTAGAAAATAATGAATGTTGAATATATGGATACAAGAAATGAATAAATTTATGAACTAAAGAGATAAATGTTAAATGATGATTGATCGATATAATTTCCATCTGGAAATAATATCGTTGTTCGCACACGTGTTTTCTTTGATAGTTAACTCATCGACTGTCGAGCTTTTTGACCATTTTTCCGTTGTCAATACGGAGAAACCAGGATCAGACTCATTATCTGAAAACCACTCTGTATGGGCATTAGCATTGCGATCAAATATGATGAAGATAATTGAAGATGGAGTTATGCAAGGGCTGTTCTATTTACAGAATAGTTCCTTCGGTTTGTCCAGACCCAGGACGACCTGTATGGAAGAGTGTCTGACAGAGTATCTTTAATGGATCACGTAAGTTGATCTCTTCAAACGTATGTACATTTGGTGGCGGAGGAATTCATTTCACTTAGTTGTATACCCGTTGTATTTTTCGGGAAATCAATTTGTGATTTGGTGAGTATGACGATGTGACACTCAAAGTGAATAAATGTGTGATCTGTCAGAGATAAGCCTGACCTCTAGCCTCACAATCGAGAAATGACAATAATCGGGCAGGCAGCATGGCTAAGTGGTTGGCTGCCAATTAGGGTGTATTATCATCTATCTAGAGATATTCATTTCATTCTTTAATCTATTCGATGCTGTCCCATTTGTGAATACGGTTGCTGATCCCAATCGTTGGTGATATACATTTGATACACCCAAGCGAAATGAGTGGTCGGTCATGTGTGGCCGGGTTGCAAGATGTTCTTGTTGAACCCAGTGCATTCCTCTCTAGAGGTACACTATTGGAAGGTGGTTCCACACCTTGACATAGTTGGAAATCCATTATCCAATAAGTGCTCATTGTTTGGATTGTATACTATATATGTAGAACGTGTGATGAAAGTATTTCTACCAGATGATTATTTAGTTGTGATTGATAGACACTATTATAATATCAAAAGAGCTTGATATAAAGTTTATCATTTCATTAAAAAGTATTTATAATGTTAAATCAAATGCTTTGGATTCTCATAAGGGAAAAACCCGTTCCGTTATACTGCGTGGACTTGTGAGATATCGTTTAATTGCTCGAACTGTTTTAAATTGTTTTTCTCACACCAGTCCTATGACTGACCCAGAGTTTGTTTTGTTTTGTTCTCCCTAAACACTTGGATGCCCATTTTTGTACGAGCAGTCAAGTAGTCAAGATTTTTCAGATATACTTGGAGAGCTTGGAGCGGGAGGCTTCAGGATTGTATAGCTATAGTTATTTCCGCTGTGTTGTAAGTGTTGTACGCTGATAATGTTACTGTGTACATATACTTATTTCAAAGTTATGTATCTATTATATATTGTTCGTTCCGTTGTGAGTTTCGTGTTACTCTAATGATGATGTATGTTTTTTTTTCTTCTATTCTAATTTTCTATCTTATCTATTCTCACCCTCTAATTTCTTTCATGGACTATCCAGTGTTTCCGATGCTTGGATAGTCGACATTGAGTTTATGTCGATAACCAGGATCACAAATTTCCTGGGCCGTTACAGTGGTATCAGAGCTGAAGGTTAAGTGAATTACCTTGGCTTTGTGGCATGACTTAGTGGAGATTGGGTTAGCAATACCCTAGATTGAGTTTGAGTGTATATATACGAGTGAACGTATTTGTTATTTGATATAAAATTGTTTTATATTGTTCAGATTTATTGGTTGAGTTGTTTATGGATTCTAGTCGATCAGTTTGATCCACTGTATCGGTAGGAGTTTCTAAACACTCGAATACGATGGGTTGACACGATATGTTTTGAAAAGAGGGTAAATGAAAATAAATTTACCCAAAGTATATTTTGATATAGAGAAGATATATATATATTGGAATTATACTATATTGGATATATTGGTTGTTATTATAATCGAGTAAGATTATAAATTAAATGGTTATGTAAATAACTAATCAGAATTCATATAAGTGAAATATATGAAATCGAAATGAATTAAATCTGGATTTAAATCAGAATTGAAATTCAACCCTGGAAAAGTTGGAAAAGTGTTTGTAAATGGATTTGAATTAAATATATGAAAATTTTAAAATCCTAGGAGATTTTAAATTGTTTTACAAGCATTGGGAATAGTATTTTGAAAATGAATTTCAAAATGGAAATGGTTAAAATGGTTTTGAAAGTGATATAGCATTGAACTCACTTCGATGGCTGGGAAATAACCCTGATGATGAATCGCGACATCATTAGTGTTCTTTTTTAAGTTCTAAGTGACTGATTACTACCAAGGAGAATGTTTTTGATTTTTTTTGAGAAAACCAAGTTGTTTTGAATTCCAAAGAGGAACATTTGATTTTTGAAAGGTTAAACTGTTTAAAAACTCACAGAACAGATTTTTTGAATTAAAACAAATTTCAATAGAAATTTGAGAAACCGAGCTGGAAGTGAATTGAAATTAGTTAAGTGGAAATTGAATTTGATTAGAAGGATATCGAGAAATCCGGATTTGTGTGATAGGAATTTGAAACGATATTGGGTTGATGAGTTAAGAATTTGGGATTAATGATAGAACTTGAGTTCCAAATAAAATTTGGTTTGGATATAAGCGAATTGCTGTGTTGAACAGATGTTGATTGGAAATTGGTTGAGATGACATTGGTATACGTTGGATTGATAACAGGTGAAAGTGATAAAGTTGATATGCCCGACAAAAAGGTACAAGTTTATATTTGGTGTAAGCATGAGATTTATGAGCCGATTTGGCAAGCCGCTTGGCTGTTTGATTTTCTTTTGGGTTGGAGATGGCATAGAGAGGCGAGTTGTTGTTGTACCGATTGACCAGTACAAAGGAGGTGCCGGCGAAATTTTTCGAAAATTTTGGGTGTTAGAAAATTTTCAGAGAGTTTATGGAAATTTTCGTCAGTAGGAAAAAATTAATATTTTAATTAAATTTAAATTGGTTCAGTTGAAACTGAAGTTAAGAAGTGAACGTATAAGTTCTAACCAGTCAATAAGGTTTGTTTTCTACCTTAACAATTTCGAGGACGAAATTTTTTTAAGGGGGGAAGAATGTAATAACTCGTACTTCTACAGATAATAATTAATTTATTTAATTATTTAAAATAGTGATTTAGAGAATTAAGTGGTTATTTAATTAAACTATATGGATTATTTAATTAATATAAATAATAGAATAATAAATTTAATTTTGAAATAGTTGGAATTAGTGAATTGATAATATAATGTGAACTGGACAATTTAAAATATTTAATTCTGCTTAGAATTGAATTAGAATAACGAATATATTTAAATAATAACAGTTTGAACGTATAATTGTATTATAAGTATGATCGAGCCCGTAACATCGCGGCAGTTCGCTATTTGGCGATTTGAACTTCAACTGAATGTACAGGGTCCATTTTAAATCGGATTTCTGTGAAACAAGAAACGTATGAGCTAGTGAAGTATATTTTTCTAGTGGAAGAGAAAAATCAGGATTTCGTCGTGAAGATTTTGATTTATGTCCAAATCAAATTTTAGAAAAGTCGCTGTGGAATTCCTTTATAATTTATATCGATTTATTTATATATTGAAATGGATTTTAAATATAAATCGAATATCGATGTAACACTGGATTTGGAATATCAAGTTATAAATCCCATTATGGAGCTGTATGATATTTTTTGTGAATATATACGATAATATAAATTTATTTATATTTAATTTAATTATTTTAAATATATATTTATATATATTTAAATGGGATATTTAGAGCTTTAAAAATAGCTAGTTTTGTAAACGACCTCCGTTTTCGATGAAACTAATTTTGTTGGATCCGTAACATTAAATTATTGTTACATTCCAAGTGTCGTGATTTTTAGAGTCAGTGTGTGGCTGTACCAAATTTTAATGTGGAAAACAGTTGATATTTTGATGGTTAAAAATACACTATGTGAGCAAACATAGTTGGAATTCGACGAAACAAGTTTTGTTGGATCCGTAATGTCTAACTCTAGTTGTATGTCCATTTCCATGATTTTTTAATATCATATGCGGTTGTACTAATTTTTTGAAGACAAATAAAAACAAAATATCTAAAGTAAAATAACTAAAGCAAAATATCTACAAAATATCTAGATATTTACCTACCCTATAAATATTCATCTAGCCCTCTCTAAACCCTAGATCACTTCCACGGTCAACAACATTATCTGCCGCTAGTTTTTTCTCAAATCGATCTTCAAAAATTCCTATAAATCAAAACAAATTACAATAAATCTCGAAACTGATTTATTTGAGAATAACATGTGGTTATCTTCAACCCAGTACCCCTCTTGATGTTTGCGACACATACTTTAGGGGTATCAATTGTTTCCAACGGTAGCAGGGTTTGGGTAATCTCGTAATACGAGCATCGTTTGTGGATTTTTGTGTTTTATTTGGATTTATAAGTGGAAATGGCGATTACTTGAATAATTTGGTGAGAATCGGTTCGGCTTGGGATCAATCATCTACTAATCTTACGCGGTACAGGGCTGAAAACGTATTACAATTGGGGACGTCGACCTGTATGTTGTCGGCATAGAATTGAAGAGGGTTTGAAGGAGAAACCAATGGTAATTTTTTTTGAATTTATACGTGGTATCAAGAGAGGAAGGGGAGTTTCAAAATCTGGAAACGATGAAGGTGGAAAACTGGAAACGGGATCTTGAATCAGGGAAGGATAAAGGTTGCGGGTGCAGATTGTTGTTAGGCCGAAGTATTATAAGGTGAGGCCCAATTAAGAAGTATTAAGGAATTTTAATCTTTGTTTTTAATTTAAATTGTATGTGTTAGCCCACTTTGTGAACTGGGTAACACAAAGTCGAAATGTGAAACATTGAAGAACTTGGAAAGCATTATAGCGGGTCGTATCGGAGAGGTCTTGCTGTTCGGATCGGTGAGCTGTTATTGTTGGAATTAGAGTGGCACTGCTGTTCGGATCGGAGAGCAACCTACTGCCATTTGGAGTGGAGGGCTACCTGCTACAGAGACAGATTGGAACGGAGCAAAAGTGGATGAAGATTTAGCCTTGGGACAATCCGGATCGGATCGGATACCCCGATCCGAACCCCTCCTGCACGCTCCTCCGATCCGAACCCATATTCCACATCACATTCCCCCACGATCGCCTGAATATGCGGAGCGGGTATGACCAGTTCATGCCCACAACCTCCACTGCTCTGATGTGTTGTCAACACTGAAATCCATCCGAACCCGAGGCTGATGGGGTGGAAGACACGTGGCTCCGATCCGGATCGGGTTCTGAGCAAATTTTCACCTATAAATACCCTGTCTGGAGACAATAAAAAGGGGATTTCTTTTTAGCACTTTGAGAGTTCAACCACTTTCAAAAACCGAATTCCAGCACTCCCGGATAATCCAAATCGTCTTTCAACATTTTTTTTTGAGACAATTGAGTGAATGTATGTGAGTTATGAGTGAAATTGAGTGAACATCTCATTGTAATTGCAACTATATCATTGAGAATAGTGATTGACAAGTGGACGTAGGCTTTTCTTCGCCGAACCACTATATATTCTGTGTCTCTATTTTACTTTTGATCTTATTTCATTCTGCTTTTAGTTAGTTTGGGTGTTAGAACCACTTTTTGGTCTAACATTTTGGTGCTTTCATTGAGAGCCATCTGAATTCTTTGTTTTTCGGGATTGTCGTTCTACTTTTTGGACCGTCGAGTTCAAAGAAGTTAATCCTCAAGTTTCGACGCTCTGGAATATTTATTGAATTGATTGTTGAAGAACTATGGACAAAGGAAAAGGTAAGGAAGTTCAAACTAGTCGAGGAAACGGAGTTGGTGAAGATCAGCAAAATGCAGTTGTGACAAGGTCTCGTGGGCAGAGCTCAGTAGCAGGATGGACTGATACAGGAAATCCGAACCGCACTCAAGGGGAGAGCTCCGATCCGATCCGGGTAGGAGAATCTGAAGCAGTGCATTCCCCCAACCTGAACTGACCCGAGCAGCTCGCCCTACACCGACCCGACCTGGCTTTCCAGCTCTGACCCGACCCGATTTCCCATCTCCGAACCGACCCGACACTTGGTGATGTTGGAACTTCTACTCGAGCCCCCACAAATGCTCCGATTCCAGCCACCAGGGTCAATGATCAGGTCAATCCATCCGCACCCATTACTCAAGGAGATTTCTCGTGCCTACTTGACATGCTTGAGAGTACTAGAGAGGCTATGAAAGTCCACGAGCGTACCAATCTCATGATGCAAGAAAACATGAGACTCATGAGCAGGGAAATCAGCGAACTCCGTAGACAGAGAACCCCATCCCTAGTTCGCCACACACCAATGGATCAGTCTTCTTCTTCCGAGGAAGAACGGCCCCGTGAAAGAAGGCCGCTCGAACGACCTCAGAATTTGGAGCAACTGACGTTCGGATCTTTGGGGTCCCGTGAGGATATTGCACGAGCACTAGGAACCAATGATCCAAGCTCGAGAGACCCTAACCTTACTAATCCCACTCAGCCCCTTCCTCCCGAGATCGACCGGGAGCGTAGGGAACGAAATAGAGCAGAAGCAACTCAAAGAAGAAGGGCATCTCCTGAACAAGAGCCCAGAAGGAACCCGGATGGCAGGGCCAGGGAACCTGAACGGGCCCTGACCAATGCCGATGTAGAGGCAATGGTATGCCAGATTATGTCTGAAAGCCGGAACTATACCAATGAAGATTATGGCATTGAGCGAAGCTATACTCCTTTCACTGACGAATCCTCAATTTTCAGTTTCCCCGACGTTTTAACTTTTCGCAGATGGACAAGTACAGTGGAAAAACCGATCCGGGACAGCATTTGATGCGATACTCGTGGCTCATGAATGCTGCTGCTGCTCCTGACGCAGTGAAGTGTAAAGCATTCCCGATTTATTTAGAAGATGTGGCGCTGCTATGGTTTACCCGACTTTCCCCTCGTTCGATATCGAACTACAGGGAATTGAGCGAACGTTTTATGAATCAGTTCCGACTCCATACCTGAAAGTCTAAGAGTGTTATTGAATTATCAAGAATTAAGCAGGCGCCAGGAGAGTCTTTGAGGTCATATCTCGACCGTTTCAACTTAGCTGTGACTGAAGTTAGTGACCCGCATGAGCCCACCATCTTGATGGCTTTTATGGAAGGAGTCGATCCTGACTCTGAGTTTGGAGATTACCTTTCTGGAAAGACACCCTCCACGAGAGAGTTATTTTATGAAAAGGCCGATATTCACTTAAAACGAGAGGAGGCCAGGGCAAACCGAAAGAGAAAGTCTGAAGCGGCTTCAAAAGAAAATGTTCAGAGTAACGTCGCCGTGAAGCAGTCTGGGGAAAGTTCCGGAAAATTTGAAGTGAATGTGGGAAACAAGAGTGGAAACGACAATTCTGGAAACGGGGGCAACAACAATAGCCGTAACGCAAATGGTAACAAAAGAAATAGAAATAGGGGAAGTGGTCCTAGCAAAAGGCCCTGATTCTAGACTTATGAGAATTATACACCGTTGAACGACACTCTGGAGACCATTTACTTGGATACATACAATGTTTTGCAATATAAAAGACCGCCACCTCGCGACTCAACGGAGAAAGAAATGGCAACTGGGAAGTTTTGTTTGTTTCATGGAACCCATGGGCATTCAACCAATGAATGTCGACATTTGAGAGATGTGATTAAGAAGCTGCTACGCAAAGGGAAACTGGATGAATATAAAGTTGCCCCGAGGGACAGGGGGCAAGGAGAGCAGGCTCCAAAACAGATTCAATCTGCTCCCAAGCCTACGGCACACCAGAAAGGCAAGGGAATTGTTATCAACCCCATAGTGGGTGGACCCCACCCAACAATCCGCAGTTTTAGAGCAATGGATCAATATGTAAATGCTACCAAGCACGTAGATGTGGATGAATGTGATGTTTTGGAAGATATCGCTCCCATAAAGCAACAAAAGACAATGTTTGACGACGTGGTATTCCGTAGCAGAGATAATACTGGGATCCAGTCACCTACCGATGATCCGTTGGTCATTACTACCACCATTGGGCCGGCCTTGGTTCATAAGGTGTTAGTAGACAATGGAAGCTCTGTTAATATTTTATTTAAAAAGTCGTTCGATCAGATGAAGCTTGAATCTGAAGATTTGAAGCCATGTGAAGGTTGGATCCGAGGCTTCAACGGGGCGTCGACAGCCCCAATGGGGTACATAGAATTGCCCGTAACCTTGGGACAAGGAGAACGCCGAAGAGTACGGATGCTTCAGTTCGTAGTGTTGGACGTAGATTCGCCTTATAATGCATTTTTGGGAAGGCCTGCCCTTGCTGAGTTCAGGGCTTGCATCGCCCCTTGGTGTTTATTGCTTAAGTTCCCAACTGAAGCCGGAACTGGAGTAATGAGAGGGGATCAAGTCTCCGAACGGGCCTGCTATGTTGCCGAATTAAATATGTTGATGAAAGGACTTAACATCGAGAGTAAAGATGCCTCACCTCCTCCAAAGAAGGGCTCGGCGTAGCAATTAGAGGGATCGGCCCCGAAGGAGTTGCCCAAAGGAACGCCTGAAGACCTGGATCCCAGAAAAGACGAGGAACCAGAGACTAGAAATGCAACTCCTAATGAAGCGACAGTGGACATTCCTATTGATGAAGCTGATCCAACAAGAGTTTTGAAGATTGGATCTCAGTTGGATCCACGTCGGGCCGAAGAACTAACGGACTTCTTGAAGGCAAACTTAGACGTGTTTGCCTGGACCCACACTGACATGTGTGGGATATCGCCCTCCATCATGAGTCACTCACTAAATGTAAACCCGAAACACCCGCCTGTGAAGCAAAAGAGACGTATGCTGGGCCCAGAGAGGTCGGCTGCTCTCAAAGAAGAAGTGGAGAAGCTGAAATAGAACGGATTTATTCGAGATTCGACATATCCCGACTGGATATCGAATCCCGTCTTAGTAAAGAAGCCGAATGGAAAATGGCGGACTTGCATTGATTTTTCAGATTTGAACAAAGCTTGCCCGAAAGATAGTTTCCCACTCCCCAGGATAGACCAGCTTGTAGATTTGACAGCGGGACATGAACTTCTCTCTTTCATGGATGCGTATTCCGGATACAACCAAATTCCTATGCACGTGCCAGATCAAGAACATACGAGCTTCATTACAAATTTGGGGTTATATTGTTATGTTGTAATGCCATTCGGATTGAAAAACGCCGGAGCCACTTATCAGCGTTTAGTGAACAGAATGTTTTATAATCAAATAGGGAAGACTATGGAAGTTTATGTAGATGATATGCTTGTCAAATCGAAACAGTCCTCCCGCCATACGCAAGACTTGGCAGAAATGTTCGGTATCCTGCTAAAGTATCGGATGAAGTTGAATCCTTTGGAGTGGCATCGGGAAAGTTTCTAGGCTTCATTGTGAGCTCCCGAGGAATTGAAATCAATCCCAGCCAAATAGCAGCGATTAGAAACATTGAAGAGCCGAGAAGAATTAAAGATGTCCAAAGTCTTGCAGGGAAAGTAGCCGCGTTGAGTAGATTTATCTCCAAACCCACAGACAAATGCGTCCCGTTTTTTGATTTGATTAAAAGGGGAAAGAAGAACTTCGAGTGGACTCCGGACTGTGTTGAGGCCTTTCGAAATTTATTGGAACTACTAGAAAAACCGCCGATTCTGTCAAAGCCAGTGGATCACGAAGAATTGTTTGTTTACTTGGCAGTCTCGGCTCACGCTGTTAGCACAGCCTTGGTTCGAGAAGAAGACAAAGTGCAAAGGCCAGTATATTATGTAAGCAAGAAATTGGCAACGGCAGAACGCAACTACCCAAAGATTGAGAAGCTCGCTTACAGCCTCCTAATCGCATCCCGAAAACTTCGTCACTATTTCCAAGCTTATCCAATAACCATATACACTGACCAGCCTCTGAGGCAGGTGTTGCAGAGACCCGAAGCATTGGGAAGGTTGATTAAATGGAATATAGAATTAAGTCAATTTGATTTAAATTTTCAGCCACGAAGGTCTATCAGGGGGCAAGCTCTGGCAGACTTTATAGCACAGTTCACTATCCCAGAGGAGGAAGTGATCGATAACAGGATGGTCAAGTCCGAAGATGAGTTAAAGATAGATTCATGGAAGCTATACATAGATGGAGCCAAAAACGACCGAAGGTCCGGAGTTGGAATCGTCTTAATTACTCCTGAAGGGCGGTCGTTATATTACACTCTACGATTATAATTTTCGGCGACTAACAATGACTCTGAATACGAAGCCCTGATTGTCGGGCTGAAGCTTGCTAAAGACCTCGGAATAAAAATGTTGGACATATTCTGCGACTCCAAAATCGTTGTTTGCCAAGTGCGAAAGGAATTTGTGGCTCGGGGACCTCGACTCATCGCCTACCTCGAGAAAGTGGAAAAGCTGTTGAGCAACCTGGAGCGGTACAGTATAACGCATATCCCAAGAGCCGAAAACCAGAAGGCAGACAGGCTGGCAAAGCTAGCTAGTTCCGACAACCCCGAGGAAACTGAGATAATTCCAATTGAAACGTTGGAATCACCAAGCTTTGAATCGATGGAAATTGAGTTCGCTTTCGAAGCGGAACCGGAGAAGGAGTCGTGGATGACCCCAATTAAGAACTTCCTTAAGAATGAAACACTCCCATCAAAGAAGAGTGAGAGAAGGGCTATAGTTCGCAAGGCTACCAGATATGTCCTACAAGATGATAATCTTTATATGCAAGGATTTTCTATGCCCCTATTACGATGTATAGCACACGACGACATTAGACGTGTACTAAGAGAAGTACACGAAGGTGAGTGTGGAGATCATACAGGAGGTCAGACTTTAGCGAAAAAGATATTGCGGTACGGATATTTCTGGCCCACAATTAATAAAGATGCAGCTGATTATTCACGACGCTGCGATAAGTGCCAGAGATTTGCCAAAATCCCCAAAGCACCGTCGACCCAACTCAAGTCGATGGTGAGTCCTTGGCCTTTTGCCACAAGGGGAATTGATATCATCGGAGTTCTACCGATTGCTAAAGGAGGAGCGAAATATGCAATAGTCGCTGTGGACTATTTTACGAAGTGGGTGGAAGCTGAGCCCTTAACCAAGATCATGGCGAGAAAGGTGATAAGTTTCGTGGTTAGAAATATTATATGCCGATTCGGGATCCCAAGGACCATTATAACTGACAACGGAACCCGGTTCGATGGTACTGAATTCAGAAATTTCTGCCAGAAATATAAAATTGACAAACGATATACTGCGGTTGCTTATCCGCAGTCGAATGGGCAAGTTGAAGCAATAAACAAAGTTATAAAATCCATCCTCAAGAAACGGTTAGAGCGCGCAAAGGCAAAATGGGTTGACGAATTGCCCTTAGCTTTGTGGGCATATCGAACAACATTTAAGACCTCTACTGGTCATACCCCTTTCTCTCTCTCTTTCGGTTCAGAAGCAGTAATTCCAGTAGAGCTTGAAGTTCCTTCCCACCGGGTGACGTATTATGACCCGATGACGAATCAGGCACTCTTACTCGAGTCTCTTGATGAAATCGAAGAAAAAGGGACGAAGCGGATTTGCGTGCGGCAAGACATCGACGTCAAATGGCACGCTATTACGACAAAAAAGTTCGCCTTAGGACTTTTGAACCAGGAGATTTGGTGCTAAAGAGAGTCTTTCCATCCCTTCCTCACCTCGGTCCAAAGTGGGAAGGACCCTTTGTCATCTAACGGAAACTTGAAAAAGGAACCTTCAAGTTAACGACCGTAGATGGCGAAGAAGTACCTAGGGCATGGAATGCCCAACACTTGATGCGATATTTGGATTAGAAATGTTGTACTCTTTGTTATTTTTCTTATGAGCTCTGTAAAAAGGCACGACTTGCCTTAGGAAAATCTGATGATATGAATAAAGGACTATAAAGTGGATGTAGGCTACGACTTAGCCGAACCACTATAAAAATATCATGTGTCATTTACTTTCATGCATTATATATATACCTTCATCTACTATTCTGTTGCGATTATGGAATATAAGATGATTTAAAACCTGAAAGGTTGAAAACAGTTTATACGCAAAAAAAAGCACAACGACTATTTGTGTGACAAGAATAAAAGAATGGAAAAACGACATTCTTAACTCTAACTCTCGAGAATTGAGAGAGAGTATAGAAGGACGGGAAGACGACGTCCTCTGAGGCGTGAAGGTGCACCCAGACAAGAGACCGCCTCAGTAAGAACTCTAACCTGAGTATAAGACAGGAGAGTATAAAAAAATGCCAGAAAAAACGACAGACATTGACGACACATAAAATGCAATCCCGTCAGAAAATCGGGGACATTCAGACTACTTGATTAAGTCTTGAATAGTTTTTTGAGATCGACTGGGGGCATATATGTATACACATATTTCCCCCTACCATAACTTCATTACACAACTATAGTAAAACATGCATTCTTACATAAGTGCAGAACTAATGGCTAACAGACATTGCTGAAAATGAATTATTTTTTATTTACGAATGAATGAATTTATACAGGAAAATAGCCAAAAAGAAGGTGCAAGAGCCACCCTTACAGCAGCAATTGTTGGTCTACCAAATACTAAAACAATGCAAGACAACTCACTATTTAGATTTCGAGTGAGGCTTGGATTTCTGGGCGGCTTTCTCCGCATCCTTTGCCTCTTTCTCGGCCTTCGTCAAGATGCGCTTTGATTTTTTCTTTCCTGAAGATGCGGCGCTGGAATCAGTTGACTTCTTCCCGGAGGGCGGAGCGCTGGAATCAAGAGAAGATTTTTTAGCGAGTTCCTCTGTAATAGATCTAGTTGAAAGCTTAACAACTAACCTTGATCCCGCATCCACAACTACGAGAGGCTTTAGGATTTCAGGGTCTAAGTCTTCAGCTTTTAACTGCAAGCGTTTATCTTGGTCAGCTTTCATTGCAGCCAAAGTAACATCATCTGCACTTTTCGACTCCCCGACTATTGCCACCTCTGGATCTTCCTCATGTCCTCCGTCGCCGCTATCATCCTTTAAGGCTGCTATCATTTCTTCATCACGGGGAGTGTCAACCTTAGATGGTTCGCCTCCTTCTCCCAAATCTATAGGAGCAGCCTTGTCCTTCCCCCCTTTTGCCTTCTCCGTAGGCTCTGCCCTAGAGGCAGCTTCCTGAGTCACATTTGTCTTTCCGGATGGCTCAATACCTACAGAGTGAGAAGCAACAGTTATCAACTCAGGAGAAAATAATGGGTTTTTCATCGATTGCTCAATCACGTGGCGAAAGGTAGAAATAGCCTTGACGAATTGAGGAGAAAATGTAGGGATACCTTCCGAAGACTTCTCGGCAGGGGTAACTGCTGTCTCTGATGCCATTTTGGGGATAGGGGATAGCAGAGTTGTTCGAGGGATTCCCGGGTTTTTAGGATCATACCCCTCTACTTTAGACGTTGCGGGGGTAGTAGAAGAGGAACCAGCCTCGGGAACGTTCTTCTGTTTAGTCCTCCGCCTCTCTTCTTCCATAGCATCAGCAATAAGGCGGCGCCCTTCAGCTAGGCGTTCTGGCTCATCATCCCTTAAGTATTTCTCCATCAGCTTATCTTCATCGATGGAATCAACCTTGAGCTCCTCCTTTTCCCACTCAACGATCTGAATCCATACTTGGACTAGAGTAGATGGATAATCCTCAATCCAAGAAATGTTCCGGCGACGGATGATATGTGCAAAGAATTCAATCATTAATTCGCCGAAACCCTGAATCTCTGCCTCCTCCTCTGACAATTGTTTGCGGGCCTCCTCAGTAGATTTGATAGCACATTCGACGTTACCCTCCGCCAGGGCAACTCTGTTCTCCGCCTCCATTAGCTTAGAAGCCAAGTCAGCATTTTTCTGTTCAAGGTCAGCGTAAGCAAGGCGCGTTTGAGCGGCATTTGACTTAGCATCTTCAACTTTCTTTTTTAACTCAGAACGCTCTTGAGTGTGAGATTCAAGCAAATCATGATAACGTTTTTGCATATCTTCAAATTGTTGTTTGAAGCTAGTAGCGTCCCTTTGAGCAACAGCAAGATGGGCCTGTGTGTCCTCCAAATCTTTTCCAAGATTCTTTAAGGCCTTTGCATCTTCTTCCGCAGTTTTTTGCATTGAATCAGCATTCGTGATTAGAGTACGAATGATTCTGGAAAGGTTGCGTGAATATTTGAACATTTCAGAATACTGTTTTTCGACCGCATCTATCTTTGCTTTGGCCTCATCTGCCCACCTGGAAGAAATAGGCTCGAGGGCAGGTAAAAAAGTCAAGCTCTCGATGTAATGTTCAGGAAATTGCTCCTCCAAATACGCCCGCTTGATTGCAGTTTCAGCATCTAGTGGTGGAGGGGCGGGGATCGTCAATTCAGTGTCCCTGTGTGTGGAGGACTCAATAGTTTCCTTATCTGTTCTAGGCCGTTTAGCAGGGACCTTGCGTTTACTCCGCGATTCAGTATCTTTTGGTGGACTTCTCTCCCTACTGCGCTTTTCTTGGGAAGAGGTGGAGTCTTTTGGTTGCGGCCTATCCTCTTCCCTACGACCTTGATAACCTTTATATCTCTCTGGGTCTGACCGAATGGGAGAGCGAGAACGCGAGGTTCGAGAGTGATAGGGTTCATAAGGCCTTCTCTCCTCCCTACTGCAATCGTCGCGGCGATCATACTCAGTGTCATAAGGTGGATTAGACATGCTGCGGCGGAGCTTACTGATATCATAGTAAGATCGGGACATCGTGCCTGCACAATAAGACAAATGAAATTCAGAATCAATAGTTTCACAGAGAGAGAGGTGCAATGAGTGGTAATGCTATTGTGTAAAGTGTGTCCTAAGTGGTGTGTTTCCCCCCCAACCAACTCGAGTCCGAAGCTAGACTAGTACGGGCAGGCTCTTTGGCCTTAGCAGGAGTGGTCTCTTCAGAAGAGGTGAAAACTAAAGGATCCTTCCTAAAATCCTCTGAAGTGTATATAGTTTCAGGTAAGGGGAGATCCCCCAAACCCTGAAATAATGGGTCATCAGTACAAGGGACATCTCCCTCGAAAGCATCAATTGGTGACTCTTTGGAAGACGTTGACTTTTCTGGAGAAATGGCATCCTCGGGAGTAGTATACCCTTCACGATGCTTTTTGGCCAAGTTAGCCAATTCGTCATATTGAGTAGAAGACGGAGAAGGTGAAGTTTAAAGAGGCACTTAGGAGCTCCCGAACCTTCTCCTGTCTCTGGGACTACATCCACTGGAGGAATATATACGTATGGAGCCGTCCCATGACCGATACTACGAGTAACAGATAGCAGCCCATGAAAATGAAGATATTCGTCCTTAAGGACTTCATCAATAGTCAGGAATTTCTGATCGCCATTAAGGAGCTGGTGCATCCGGTCAAAGAACACCTGGTCTGATATTTGTTTTGGGTTGTCAACTGCAAACAAAAAGAAAAATGAGTTAAGGCGATGACTTGAATGCATAGAGCCGAGATTTAGAAAATCAGTGCTTTACTTGATTCCGTCCACCTCCTGGCACACCCAGGCTGTCTTTTCACATAAAACCATTCCAGTTTGGAATCTCCAGCTTTACTACTGAATGGCGCTGAAATTATCTTCCTCTTAAGGACAGACTCAAAATAGCAGAAAGAAGGAGTTTCTCGAGTCCGATGCTTGAAGTTGTATAAGAAATGAACGTCATCGAAAGTGAGCTCTATGCCTAAGATCTCGCGATATGCTATGTATAAGGTGTGTAAGTAGGCATAAGAATTGGGATGCAGCTGCATGGGGGCAATCCGCATTTGTCTAAGAAAATCAACGATGAAGGGAGAAAATGGAGGGATAGCACCGACCATGCACATCAACCGAGTGATTGCCATATATCCTTCTGGAGGGTTATGGGGACGTCAGATCTCGAAGGCACTAGAGTGTCCCTTTTTAGTATCCCGTATTTTAAACAAATTCGGATAAGTCGGTCGTTGTCGATTGTTGATTCAACAGAATCTTGGGGCGATTCCAATATGACAACCGATTCAAACTCATCAGGAGCCCGGTCGTCACCAATCCCTCCTTCCTCCTCAAAACCTAGAGAAACTTCATCCTCCGAAGAAACATTGTCACTTTCGCGATTTCCAACCTCGTAATCTGAACCCTCATCATTCCATTCCGGATCAGAAGGGGATGATATGTCCTCGAGAGTGATTTTGTTGGATGTTTCCAGGGCCTCTTTCTTCGCAGCTAGTCTAGAGGAGCGTCTGGGTCTCATAGTCATAAAACTATTGAATAAGCAATAGCACAAATTAGAGTAAATTAGCCCATATCCCCCCGTGCATGTGTGCAAACTAAAGTGTAAGCAGTGTATGCGGAAAGTGTAAAGTAAATGTTTAAAAGTGCGACGCAAAAGTTCGGCAAAGGATAAAGAATTGAAGTAGTTCTTGACGTCTAGTTACGTTCGCAAGGCACTATCCTAACTGTCCATTAAGTTGAAGATTATGCCAAAAGTTGATTGGGCCAGCTAAACAAGTTTTTGTTCATTAAGATGGACTGCCCTTCGGTTCGGTTCGGGCGCATTCATTGGGATCGGATCGGGGGCGTGGCCTTGTCTTGGGTTCGGACAAACTTTGAAACTCAGAGATCAAAGTAGGATCGGCTCGGAGATGGATTCCCCTAACGGTTCGGATCGGACCACGTTGTCATGCTTCTCCTCCTTTATTTTACAGTCCGACCCGATCCGGTTAGGTGAACACACTTCTCCTCCTTTTCACTTTCCAGTCCGATTCGATTTTGAGAATCCTCTCCGACCCGATCCGGTCAAATGAGCTCTGTTTCCATCTTTGACCTTTGCCCCGATCCAATCCGGACTTGTGAATCTCTCTTCCTTTCCTTCTTATCCATCTTCTATACTCCAACCCGAACCGATCCCCTCAATCCTCTTCTTCTTCTTCCCCTTCCTCAACCACAGTCAAATCCACATCCATCTCCAAAGCTCCAGTTAAAGATGAGCGCATGCCTCATTTAACCTCTCAGCGCCTCGAGATGGTGGTAGAACCACCCACGACGACGGTAGGGGAGGAGGGAGACACGACATCGAAGAAGGAGAGGATCAGTGCTCAAATCATTTGAAATCAACTGCAAATCTCAATTGAAACCTGTTGTTACGAGATTAATTGAAGGATTCAAACCTACCAGAGTATGTAAATTGGAAATTCGCACGAAAATGGTGGAAGGTTCTTATTTCTTTTTCTCTAAGTCCTGGATTTTCGAAGCAGAAAGAGTAAAATGATGGAAGGAAATGAGAGGAAGATGAAGACGCAGTTTATATAAAGAAGCAGAGTGACCATTCGTCTCCCCGATCGGACCGGAACGACAGTCCAGTGGCGAAGTTTGGCCCAATAGTCCAATGAAAAATAGAAAAAAGAGAGGGTCTGTTCGGATCGGAATCCGAACCGAACAGAATTCTGTAACTCAGCAGTGAATTAAATTGAAATTCGAAGAAGAAGATGAAAAAACAAGGAAAATCAAAAAAAATTACCTAGAAGACGCTGTGCAATGATAATCAAAGCATGCTCCGTCTCCAACAGAAGCATCCTTTGAGGGGGAAAAATGTTAGCCCACTTTGTGAACTGGGTAACACAAAGTCGAAATGTGAAACATTGAAGAACTTGGAAAGCATTATAGCGGGTCGGATCGGAGAGGTCTTGCTATTTGGATCGGTGAGCTGTTATTGTTGGAATTAGAGAGGCACTGCTGTTCGGATCGGAGAGCAACCTACTGCCATTTGGAGCGGAGGGCTACCTGCTACAGAGGCAGATCGGAACGGAGCAAAAGTGGATGAAGATTTAGCCTTGGGACAATCCGGATCAGATCGGATACCCCGATCCGAACCCCTCCTGCACGCTCCTCCGATCCGAACCCATATTCCACATCACATTCCCCCACGATCGCCTGAATATGCGGAGCGGGTATGAACAGTTCCTTCCCACAACGTCCACTGCTCTGATGTGTTGTCAACACTGAAATCCATCCGAACCCGAGGCTGATGGGATGGAAGACACGTGGCTCCGATCCGGATCGGGTTCTGAGCAAATTTCCACCTATAAATACCCTGTCTGGAGACAATAAAAAGGGGATCTTCTTTTTAGCACTTTGAGAGTTCAACCACATTCAAAAACCGAATTCCAGCACTCCCGGATAATCCAAATCGTCTTTCAACATTTTTTTTTGAGACAATTGAGTGAATGTATGTGAGTTATGAGTGAAATTGAGTGAACATCTCATTGTAATTGCAACTATATCATTGAGAATAGTGATTGACAAGTGGACGTAGGCTTTTCTTCGCCGAACCACTATAAATTCTGTGTCTCTATTTTACTTTTGATCTTATTTCATTCTGCTTTTAGTTAGTTTGGGTGTTAGAACCACTTTTTGGTCTAACAGTATGCAAACTTCTAAATTATATAACTTTATCATACTTCAACCAAATTCAGTGAAACAAGATCCGACAGGCCCGTATGGACGAGAGCAACACAATGGAACTGACTGAGAGTGAATCGGAGCTCATTACAATTTATGGAAAAATAATTTCTCTGTCTGAATCAAAAGATGGTTAATCGTTATTTAATGATAACTGTCCAATGTGAGTAAAGCTCACCAACTCTACCAGTTCATATTTTTATAACATATATTTAGAACTGATAAATGATGATTGATTGCTGTGGATTGACTATCTGGTTAAATTGCTTATGTATTGGTTGAAATTATAAATAACGGTATGTATAAATCGTTAATCAAATATCGATTCTGTTTATCAGAATATTTCATAGTGAAATGAAGTTGATGTTAATTATATTGTTTAACATCTACGGATGCAGAGAAACAGCTTGGAGGGACCCAACTGGGTTCCTCAATATATAAAATACTGTTTTGTTCCATATAGGGTGAAATATGATGTGATATATAATCTGTTGTTGATTATGTGTGTTGGAATGATATCGATCATTGTTATTTGGTATTTTAAATACCATAAGAAATACTGGGATGTAGAAAAGGGGATTTTCAAAGTGTATTTTGAAAAATAAATTATTTATATAAAATCAATTGATTATATATATAAAAAGAAACGGATTTGTATAAAAGAAAATAATATTAAAATCAAAGAATAATAGAAAAAGGAAAATATTTATTTGTTAAATAAATAGAATTGAAAAGGAATATATATTTCTTGAACAAATAGAAAGATAAAAGGAAAATATTTATTTGTTAATTAAATAGAATTGAAAAGGAATATATATATATTTATTGAACAAACAGAAAGATAGAAGGAATATTTATTTGGGAAAATAAATAGAAAGATAAAAGGAATATATTTTTGTTGAACAAATAGGAAGATAAAAAGAATATTTATTTGGGAAAATAAATAAGAAGATAAAAGGAATCTTTATTTGGGAAAATAAATAGAAAGATAAAAGGAATATTTATTTAGAAAATAAATAAGATATCATAAAAGGAAATATTTGGAAAGTAAGTAAGATTACAAAAGGAATTAGATTTAGTCAAATTAGAGAAGTTAATCGAATATAGTTTATTCGAATAGAGTAAAGGAGTTAATCGAATATTAGTTATTCGAAAGAGGTTATCAAATATTAGTTATTCGAAAGGAGTTATCGAATATTAGTTATTCAAAAGGAGTTATCGAATATAAGTTATTCGAAAAGAAGTTAATTGAATAGAGTTATTCAAAAAGGAGTTAATCGAAAATGAGTTATTCGAAAGGAGTTATCGAATATTAGTTATTCGAAAAGAAGTTAATCGAATAGGGTTATTCGAAAAGGAGTTAATCGAATATGAATTATTCGAAAAGGAGTTAATCGAATATGAGTTATTCGAATGGAGTTATCGAATATTAGTTATTCGAAAAGAAGTTAATCGAATAAAGTTATTCGAAAAGAAGTTAATCGAATAGAGTTATTCAAAAAGGAGTTAATCGAATATAGTTTATTCAAAAGGAGGTTATCGAATATAGTTTATTTGAAAGAAGTTAATCCAATAGAGTAAATTGATTAGAGTTAATCAGTAGAAGTTAATCCAATAGAGTAAATTAATTAGAGTTAATAAGTAGAAGTTAATCCAATAGAGTAAATTGATTAGAGTTAATCAGTAGAAGTTAATCTAATAGAGAAAATTGATTAGAGTAAATCAGTAGAAGTTAATCTAATAGAGTTAACTAGTTAGAATTAATTAGTTAGAGTTAATCAGTTAGAGTTAACCAGTTAGAGTTAGTCAGTTAGAGTTAACCAGTTAAAGTTGATCGATTAGAGTTGATCAATTAGAGTTAAATTGAATTAGAGTTATTCAAATAGAGTTAATCGAGTTAGAGTTAGTCGAGTATTAGTAAATTGAATAGAGTTACTCGAATAAAGAGTTATCGAATATAGTTTATTCGAAAGGAGTTAATCGAATATAGTTTATTCGAAAGGAGTTAATCGAATATAGTTTATTCGAAAGGAATTAATCGAATATAGTTTATTCGAAAAGGAGTTATTAAATAGAGATTTCCGAAAGAGAGTTATACATTGAAATTCGATTATATCGAATTCGGGAAAATGCACTTTCCATTTTTAATCAAGATTTATTGATTTATTTATAAATTTCCTATTTAGTTATCTAGTCAAATTAAGGAATAAAAGTTATATTTTGAAGTTAGATATTTCAGAAGTAGGGATTATAACGTTATAGTTATAATCAGTGTTTTCAATAAAGAAGTGGATTCATAAATAAAATCCGAGAGTTACGTAAGGAAGTTGTTAAAGATTTAGTAGGTGAACTTTGTCTATTTCGAAGTTAGGAATGTTGTTCAGTTAAGGTCTGAGAGGTAGTTATACCCCAACTTGATTGACTTCGTTTTTAACTAAGGAAAGTTTAAGGTTCGATAGTAAAGTTCGGTTAAGTGAATTTAGTTAATGAAGGTAATGGTTTGAATTGGCATAGTGATGTTTTATTTTAACATCTGTTTAAAATCCAATGAATGAGTTTTGGAAACATTTTCCAAATATAATCAAAGATATTTTCTAATCCTAGAAAATGAAATGTTTGATGATAAAGAGTACTGAAATGATAGTGATACATGAAAAAGATATGGAAATGTTTTCCAATGATTAATAACGTATATTTTCTAAATTTAGAAAATAAGGAATGTTGAATATATGGAGACAGGAAATGAATAAATTTATGAAGACGGAGTTATGCAAGGGCTGTCCTGTTTACAGAATAGTGCCTTCGGTTTGTCCAGACCCAGGACGACCTGTTTGGAAGTGTGTTTGACAGAGTATATTTAATGATCGCGTAAGTTGATCTCTTCAAACGTATGTACGTTTGGTGGCGGAGGAATTCGTTTCTCTTAGCTATATACCCATTGTATTTTTTGGGAAATCAATTTGTGATTTGGTGGGTATGACGATGTGACACTCATAGTGAATAAATGTGTGATCTGTCAGAGATAAGCACGGCCTCTAGCCTCACAACTGGAAAATGACAAAAATCGGGCAAGCAGCCTGGCTAAGTGATTGGCTGCCAATTATGTTGTATTATCACCTATCTAGAGATATTCATTTCATTCTTTAATCTATTCGATGCTGTGCCATTCGGGAAAACGGTTGCTGATCCCAACCGTTGGTGATATACATTCGATACACTCAAGTGAAATGAGTGGTCGGTCATATGTGGCCGGGTTGCAAGATGTTCTTGTTGAACCCAGTGTATTCCTCTCTAGAGGTGCACTATCGGAAGGTGGTTCCATACCATGTCATAGTTGAAAATCCATTATCCAATAAGTTCTCGTGGCTTTGATTGTATACTATATATGTAGAACATGAGATGAAAGCGTTTCTGCTAGATGATTATTTAGTTGTGATTGATAGACACTATTATAATATCAAAAAAGTTTGATATAAAGTTTATCATTTCGTTCAAAAGGATTTTTGATGTTAAATCAAATGCTTTTGATTCTCATAAGGGAAAAACCCGTTCCGTTATACGGCGTGGTCTTATGAGATATCGTTTGATTGCTCAAACTGTTTTAAATTGTTTTACTCACACCAGTCCCATGACTGACCCAGAGTTTGTTTTGTTTTGTTTTCCCTAAACTCTTGGGTGCCCAATTTTGTACGGGCAGTCAAGTAATCAGGATTTTTCAGATATACTTGGAGAACTTGGAGCAGGAGGCTTCAGGATTATATAGCTATAGTTATTTCCGCTGTGTTGTAAGTATTGTACGCTGATAATGTTACTGTATACATATACTAGTTTTATTTCAAAGTTATGTATCTATTATATATTGTTCGTTCCGTTGTGAGTTTCGTGTAACTCTGATGATGTTTTATGTTCTTCTTCTTCTATTCTAAGTTTCTATCTTATCTATTCTCACCCTCTATGTAACGACATGCATTTCGCCTGACCTTAATCGATCGCAAAATTGACCAAGACCGTTCAAAATCCGCATACGTTAACTTTGGGAATACAACACATCAGAATAACAACAGCAGAATTTTATTACATCATGATAATATAACATCAGAGTACAGAATATATCAGAGTACATCGAAATTAAAATACAGCGGAAGAAAATTTTACAATAAATTTAATACAGTGCAGCGGAAATAAAATAGATACAGCGGAAGACAACTATGCTCTGGACACAGCTTTAAGCTTCAATCCAGGATCCTGCTAAAGAGGTAAACCTGTAGACAAACTGCTCGACTGCCCGTGTGGAGAAGAGGGCACCCGAGTTTGCAAAAAGGTGGAAACAAACAACGGGTCAGTCGTGGGACTGGTGTGAGAATTCTTAACTAATAAATCACTATTAATAGGGCAAATCCAAAGACCACGCCGCTAATGCGGAATGGGTGTACTCTAATGGATTGCCGTGCATAAACGTGTCATAATAAATGATAAGTAAATCGTACGACAACGCTATGCTTTTTAGAAAAATGAAATCACCATAAGACTCAGGTCCCATCACACAATGCAACGCACACCAGAGGATAGAGTTTTACCTTATGGTGATCAAACATGATAAATACGGCAAATACGAGTTTGATATTATTATTAGTGTGTATATGTTTTAAAAACAATTTCAATCATAATGTATCAATTGTAACACCCCGAAAATTCTATAACTGTGAAATTCATGAATTAAAGTATAATCAAATTCAAATCAAAGAACTAAGGGAAACGGGATACGCCATTGCGTTCGTCTCGGAAAAATACGCGAAATAGAGTCCGAGTTTTCGAAAAACGGAGTCCGTATGAAGAAGATATGGCCTTCGGAAGTTTTGAATTAAATTTAAAATTCAAACAGAATAAAATAATTAAAAATCGGGCCCAGTGGGCCAGGGCGGATAAACACCCGCCTAGGCCACCCAGGTCGACTGGGCTGTCGACCTAGGCTACCCATGTCGACAGGGCTGTCGACAGCCCTGTCGACAGGGGTGTCGACCTGGTCGAGCCCAGTCAACCTGGCTGGCCAGGTCTGTGTTTGGTCGAATTTCTGTGGTCTGCTTTGTCATTAGGGCTAGGTGGCGGGTTCTAATTGGTCTCTCTATCTAATGAATGGCTACGATCTAACCTAGCAACATCAAGGGTCCTAATCAGTTCGTAACCTCTATATAAACAACCCTAGACTAAACCCTAATCTATTCATTCAAAATTAAGAACATAGCCGCCATGTTGCTGAGGAACGACTAAGAGTAGCCGCCAACTAGAGAGAATTAGGAAGAAAGTTCTAAAGCCTAAAGCAATTCAAGCAACCTAAAGCCAATCAATTCAACAAAGGAATCATATCTCTTAATTAGAGAATTCGCCGCAACCATTGTAAGTAGAGTATTACTTTGGTATGAATAAACAACTGTATTGATTTGTATGCTTGAATTGGGATAATAAAGTAATTCATATTTGTGCAAAATTATGTTATTCATTATAAAGAACTACATGCGGTAGTTCTATGCAAGTATACGTTTGGAATATTGCGCAAATTATGTAACCTATGTTGAAGCTACATGTATGTAGTTGATTGAAATTCATGCGAGTTTGGGGCTTTGTTATTATGCCATCATGATGTATATTTTTGTGCATAAATCATTTTGCAAGTAATTGAAACAAGTTTGGTTGTTATAGTTCATATGAAACTATGTTGGAATTTTGACACCATAATCCATGTATTAAGTCATGCTTTTGCAAACTTATGAATATGGCTAGGCTATGAATGACATAATTGAAATCTATGATTAAGTCTATCTTGTTTAAAAGAATTATATGATGACATATGTGAGACATGGCTAGGTTAGACTCAAAAATCCCTTTTTGCAAGTTTAAAGCAAACACCATGTTTAGGAATATTTATGCATAAGTATGTTTATACCATCGTTATGTGATTAGACTTAAAACATGATTAAGTTGAACCATGCTTTTGTGTTAGTAACAAAGTATCCCCTTTGTAAACATGTAGAAACCTTATGAACATGACTTGTTTATGTTTATGCCTAATTGAGAATATAGGTCTATGTTGTAGTTAAGACTATGTGACGCCTAATTTAGATTCTTATCTTAAGTTTACATGGTTTGGTTCATGACACCTATGCTTTATGACCAAAGTATATATATGCAAGTACACCAGTTTCTATTATGTATTTCCAACGTCATATGCAAGTTCATGCGCTCACCTTCCCCTCTTTGTGTATGTAATCACGCTTTAAGCCTCCCCTTTTCGCATGGCTAATTTGGGCTTTAAAAGGCTAAGCCCAAAATATATATACGGACGTGGTAAACGGGGGAAAATAACGTTGGGTTAAAATTAATTAATGAATGAAAATATGAAATAGAAGGGCCCAAATTCAAGTATGGATTGGGCCCGTGATTGGTGTAACCTTTACACCATTAACTTAATAATGGGCCGCAAATATTTACATATAAATAAAGAAGAATGACAAAATATGTAAATGTAGAAAATACGATGTGTTTAACCCGAGGTTGGATTGAGTTGTGATGTAAACCTGCCCGGAACCGCCCAGCTGTCCAGTAGTCACAACAATACCTATCCAATGTGGGAGGTTAAACATGGAGCCCAGCAAGGACCCGAGGTTAGACTGAGTTGTGGCGTAACACTGCCCGGAACCAACCGGCAACAGGCACCCACAACAATACCTGTCTAATGTGAGAGGTCAGGGCCTTAATAAGACAATTAAGGCTGAGTCAGGATTGTTAGGATTAAGTGAACTAAAGACTTAATCAAAATGGAACATGCTAAACTAAACGGACTGGTGGGGGTTAGGTTAGAAACACTTAACCAACTTAGCATGTTGGCTAGAGATAGAAAACCTAGTAACGGGGGACCCTTTTCAGCAGTAACCCTAAAAGGTGTATCATGATACCCTGAAACTAGGCAGGGTGGGGCACGATTACTGGGCTGATTGTAAGAGGTCAAAGCGACGGCGGTGGTGTAGCAGTGTAGGTTCTAACGGTGTGCGGGCGTGCACGCACTCCGGCGCAGAAAAATAAAGCACTGGGCACCAGTAGCATACCTGTGCATTCTAAGGTTGTGTCGGGCCGCTGCCATGGGACTTGATACACCCCATGGTGGGACCAGCATAGGTAACTACAGACATCGAGGGCCGTAAGACACATGTCACTATGCGAGTAGGAGCCGATCATCATAGAATGGATCACATCACCCTGATTATGGGGTGCAAATTGGAAACTAGTTTACATGGGTTCAGAGATTAACATGGGGTACGATAGTATATTCGACCCTAGACAACTTAACCAAGTTATGGTGTTTGCCCACTTGTTATTACTTATCATACCCAGTTCTTTATTCATAGAAAAAATAGTACTAGACTTACTCAGGCTTTATGTCTGACTCTACTTTTCTTTCGTCTTCTTTCTTCCGTCTCCCCCCCCCCCCCAGGTCCTCAGGGAGGGAACACAGCAGCTTGACCAACCTTAACATCCAGCTTGAAGAAGAGAAATGTATTGCTTGGACTTTCCTGTTTTGAACTATGGCTTTGGACAATCCACTATGGGGCTTTTGCAGTTTATCTACGTTTTATTTATGCTTCTTTAAAATCATGTACTCAAGACAGATTATGAAATGTTATGCTATATTTTTGGAAAGGATGTTGTTGTAACACGTATTTGACTTTGTGAAATAAAAGTTTGTTGTTCTTCCGCTGTTTACAAATATGTGTTCTTATATCTGTCTTGTATACCTGTGACTTGTACTTATAAACCTCCACCAAAATTAGGGCATTCCCTTTGAGAGTGACCCTAACGGAGGTGGGGTGTTTCACTTGGTATCAGAGCATAGGTTTACCAGATAAGATAAAAAGTTTTGAAAAATTATTTTCAAAAAGGAAATTTAAAGAAGCATTTTTAAAAGAAAAATATTATTTTATTTTAAAAAGGCAAAAGTCCACTCCCCAAAGCCATAGGAACTATCTTTTATCCTTCGTTTTGAATCTATCCTTTTTGTTTCAGCATGTCCCAAGAACTTAACTTGCCTGAAGGGGTGCCAATACCTGGTTGGTTTAGACGGTTCTTAGAAGCAAGGGCCACTCAGCCAGGTCCTACCGTTCCTCCTCCCCCAGCTGAAGGAAACCATCCAGCTGCAGCAGCACCTTTTCCTCCACCTCCTCCTCGGGGAAACAATTTTGCTAAGATATGTAAAGATTTTAAAGCTATGGGAGGAAGGGATTTCCATGGAACTGAGTCCTTCGTAGCAGCTAGGAATTGGCTAAAAGAAACTGAAGACCTATTTATCATCTTTGAGGTAGAGGATAGACAAAAAGTACAACTGGCGGTGTGGCTATTGAAGGGCGAGGCTTCCTACTGGTGGGAAGTCACTAATGCTGAAAGACCAGTGGAGACATGGGAGGACTTTAGGGCAAGGTTTCAGACCAAATTTCTCTCAGATGCGGAAAGAAGTTTGCAGTTGGAAAAATTCTTATTTCTTAAGCAAGGAGACAAGACTGTCAGAGAGTATGTGAATCAGTTCGATGAGCTGGCTAGGTTTGGACTTGACCTAGTCAACACCCCGCACAAGAAGGCTCTCCGTTTCGTCAAAGGGTTAAATGAGCCATTACACAGTTTGGCCATGACCCATATACCCATGGGGGCCACGTATGAAAGATTGGTGCAAATGGCATTGCTGAATGAGGAGGATAAGGGCAAGAAGGAGTCAAAGGCAGAAAGCTCTCAAGGGAAGAAAGAGGGTTTGCAGCCTAAGAAGGCGGACTTTAAGAAAGGCGGAAAAGGCAACAAAGAGAAGAGGAAGTGCAATTTCTGTGGCAAAGTGGGGCACTTAGTAAAGGACTGCCGGAAAAAGAAGGCCAAGGAGAATGGTGGGTGCTTTTAATGCGGTCAGACAGGCCACAGGGCTAAGGACTGCCCAAAGAAACGAGGACAGGGGCAGGGCGCTGGATCCACCCCAGGGGCACAGGTTCATGTGCTAGAAGCGCCACCATTGCAACAGCGAGGTATAAATACTTCTGTAGAAAGTGTAGTTTATCTTTACGATCACCCCGTTCGCACTTTATTTGATTCTGGCGCATCACACTCCTTTATCTCGTCTGCTTTAGTAGAATCTCTGCACCTAAAAACTAGTATGGTAGAGGACCCCTTAATTGTTTCAAACCCAATTGGGGGCCCAGCTCATTTGTCTATGATCTGTGTGGGATTGAAAATTTCTATTCTAAGTGTAGAATTTCTATGTAGTGCCTTTGTTTTGGGCTTTTCGGGGTATGGTTTGATTTTGGGTATGGATTGGCTATCCCGTAATGGGGCCATCCTTGATTGTGAGAAAAGGGTTGTTAGGCTCCTAACCCAGCTCGGTAATACTTTGGAAATTTCTTGTAATCCCTCGTATGAGGTTATGCTTAGTTATCTTGAATCGCTAGATGTCTCTGTTGAAAATTTGCAATCAGTTAAAGTGGTCCGGGAATATCCGGATGTCTTCGAAGAGGTGAAGGGCTTGCCTCCGAAGCGGGAAATAGACTTCCGCATATATCTTGTAGATAATGCAAAGCCAGTTGCGTTGCCCGTTAGACATATGGCTCCACGAGAAAGGAAAGAGCTCAGTAAACAGATTAAAGAGCTTCTAGAAAAGGGGTTCATTAGGAGGAGCATTTCAGAATAGGGCGCTCCAGTGGTGTTCGCTACAAAGGCGGATGGTTCACTCCGTCTATGTGTTGACTATAGGGAGCTCAACAAGCTAACGAAAAAGAATAGGCACCCTCTCCCTATAATTGACGATTTATTTGACCAGCTTGTAGGAGCATCTGTTTTCTCCCAACTCGATTTAGCAACCGGTTTTCATCAGCTAAGGGTGGCTGAAGATAGCATCGATAAAACGGCGTTCAGAACCCCAGATGGCTTCTTTGAATGGCTTGTCATGCCCTTCGGCTTGACAAATGCACCTGCGTACTTCGTGGACCTGATGAGTAGGGTATTTAGAGATTTCCTCAACAAATTCGTAGTGGTCTTCGTAGATGATATCCTTATATTCTCAAAGAGTGAAGAGGAACATGCTCAACACTTAAGGGCAATCATGGAAACTTTGCGAGTCCATCAACTAAAAGCCAAGTTCTCCAAATGCCACTTTTGGAGAGAAGAGGTGAGGTTCCTTGGGCACATAGTATCCCAACAAGGGTTAGCGGTGGACCCCGCTAAGGTAGTGGCGGTACAAGATTGGAAGACACCAAGGAATGCAACTGAGGTCCGAAGTTTTCTAGGACTAGCGGGTTTCTATCGAAAGTTCATAAGGGATTTTGCGAAAATCTCAGCTCCACTCACGAAATTGACTAAGAAGAACCTAGCGTTCAATTGGGACTTGGATTGCGAGTTTGCTTTCCAACGACTGAAAAGGGCTCTTACAACAGCCCCAGTTTTGACGCTGCCAGATGGGAGCAAAATGTTCACTGTTTATACGGATGCATGTGGGACAGGGCTAGGCGCCGTCTTAATGCAAGAAGGAAGGGTAGTAGCTTATGGCGGGAGGCAGTTGAAGGTGCACGAAAAGAACTACCCAACCCACGATCTCGAGTTAGCCGCCATCGTCTTTGCACTCAAGTCTTGGCGACACTATCTCCTAGGTGAGAAGTTCGAACTTTACACTGACCATAAATCGTTGAAATATCTTTTCTCGCAGAAGGATCTTAACTTGAGGCAACAAAGATGGATGGAGTTTCTTGCCTCGTACGATTTCGAAATCTCTTACACTCCGGGCAAAGGCAACGTAGTGGCAGACGCGTTGAGCCGAAAGAAATTGACCCTAAGCCCATTGTTTGTTGAAAGACAAAGCCTAGAGTTTATAGCCAGCTTCGACTTTAGGCCCTCCTCCGATTTCGTACCAGGCTTGCTAGCATACCTCGAAGTGCGCCCAACTTTAGTAGATTCGGTAGGGGTAGCACAACGCGAAGACCCTCAGCTTGTGGAAACAATTGATAGGCTAATTAGGGGTGAGACTTCAAGTCACCTCAACAGATACTCCATCGACGATAAGGGTTTGCTAAGGCGAGACGGAAAACTATGCGTCCCACAGACAAAAGATTTAGTAAGGAAGGTTCTCGAGGAAGCACATCACTCCAAGATGACGATACACCCAGGCGGAGATAAAATGTACAAAGACATAAAAAGGACTTTCTTTTGGAATGGCATGAAAAAGGACGTGGCAGAATTCGTTTCTAAATGTATGGTGTGCCAACAGGTTAAGGCGGAACAGAAAAAGCCTGGCGGACTACTACATCCTCTGGAGGTCCCGCAGTGGAAGTGGGATAGCATCTCAATGGACTTCATCGATGGGCTGCCTAGGTCTAGGAGAGGCAACACTAGCATTTGGGTAATAGTGGATAGGCTTACTAAAAGCGCCCACTTTTTACCTGTCAAAAGTAAAAGAACTGCCTCATCCCTAGCATCACTTTACCTCAAGGAAATCGTTCGACTCCATGGAATACCGTCTAGCATTGTTAGTGACCGAGACCCCATCTTCACCAGCGAATTTTGGCGGAGTCTGCAAGAAGCAGTAGGAACGCAGTTGTGCTTGAGCACAACCTATCATCCCCAAACCGACGGCCAAACAGAGAGAGTGAACAGAGTTTTGGAAGACCTCTTAAGGCTATGCGTCCTTGACTTCGGAGGGACATGGGAAGACCACCTTCCTTTGGTGGAATTTGCCTACAACAACAGCTATCAAGCAACCATCGGAATGGCGCCCTTCGAAGCTTTATATGGAAGACCGTGCCGATCGCCCACTTGTTGGTGGGAGTCTACTGATAAGCTCATACTTGGACCAGATATGATCCGAGAGACCACAGAGAAAGTAGACTTAATACGAAGAAGGATGAAGACGGCCCAAGACAGACAAAAGTCCTATGCCGACAAGAGGAGGACCGACCTTGAATTTGAAGTTGGAGACAGAGTTTTTCTCAAGGTGTCACCGCTAAGAAACGTTGTTCGTTTTGGAACCACAGGAAAGCTAGCGCCAAGATTCGTAGGGCCATTCCCTATTATCGAGAAGATTGGGAAAATGGCATATAGATTAGAGCTACCCGAGAAGTTGGCTGGAGTCCACAACGTCTTTCACGTTTCTCATCTCCGAAAATGTCTTCATGAGTCCGCTGAAGTGGTAGAGCCAAATATCCTCGAAGAGGCCGAAGTGGAACGCGAAGCAACCATAAGAAAAGTTCCAACCCGCATCTTAGGAACGGAAGTGAAGAAGCTACGCAACCGCGAAGTCAAGCTCGTCAAAGTTCAGTGGAGCGACGCCGAGGGAGACGCGACTTGGGAAACTGAAGCTAGAATCCGTACAGCCTACCCTTTTCTGTTCGAGGGTACATCCTTGATCTTTCATTTTCCTTAAGTTGCGCTTTTATCTATCTTTTAGGTATATTTCCTCGACCTTATCTTTTAGGTAGAATCTTTTTTTTGGATGGAAACATGTAGTTGAAACATGTTATGTATGATGGTTGCAAGTGGTTGCAAGTGATTGCTAGTGGTTGCTCGTGGTTGCATATACACACACAATCTAGGTTTTAGATCGGCTCAGTCACTTCATATTGCATATGCATATATGTTTGCATTCGTATGTGGTTGAACTTTAATGTGTTGACATGTGGATGTTGCATTTGTATTGAATGATTGTGCACTCATGTAGAATCAAGAATAGGAAAATTTGCATACATAATGGATTCATGGCACTTACATAATTCGCATTAAGGAGGTCAACTGAATCAGTAGACTGCCTGATTTTGCATTAGATAAGTACATGTACGCACACACTTTGCATATGATCATGAAGCATTAGAAGTCTTTTAAGGACAATGGATGCTCGTGTTTGATGGATGAGTAGATGGATGATTGGATGTTAGGATATACATTCCTCCTAACTTGAAGATTTTGGGGACGAAATCCTTTTAAGTGGGGGAGAATGTAACACCCCGAAAATTCTATAACTGTGAAATTCATGAATTAAAGTATAATCAAATTCAAATCAAAGAACTAAGGGAAACGGGATACGCCATTGCGTTCGTCTCGGAAAAATACGCGAAATAGAGTCCGAGTTTTCGAAAAACGGAGTCCGTATGAAGAAGATATGGCCTTCGGAAGTTTTGAATTAAATTTAAAATTCAAACAGAATAAAATAATTAAAAATCGGGCCCAGTGGGCCAGGACGGATAAACACCCGCCTAGGCCACCCAGGTCGACTGGGCTGTCGACCTGGGCTACCCATGTCGACAGGGCTGTCGACAGCCCTGTCGACAGGGGTGTCGACCTGGTCGAGCCCAGTCAACCTGGCTGGCCAGGTCTGTGTTTGGTCGAATTTCTGTGGTCTGCTTTGTCATTAGGGCTAGGTGGCGGGTTCTAATTGGTCTCTCTATCTAATGAATGGCTACGATCTAACCTAGCAACATCAAGGGTCCTAATCAGTTCGTAACCTCTATATAAACAACCCTAGACTAAACCCTAATCTATTCATTCAAAATTAAGAACATAGCCGCCATGTTGCTGAGGAACGACTAAGAGTAGCCGCCAACTAGAGAGAATTAGGAAGAAAGTTCTAAAGCCTAAAGCAATTCAAGCAACCTAAAGCCAATCAATTCAACAAAGGAATCATATCTCTTAATTAGAGAATTCGCCGCAACCATTGTAAGTAGAGTATTACTTTGGTATGAATAAACAACTGTATTGATTTGTATGCTTGAATTGGGATAATAAAGTAATTCATATTTGTGCAAAATTATGTTATTCATTATAAAGAACTACATGCGGTAGTTCTATGCAAGTATACGTTTGGAATATTGCGCAAATTATGTAACCTATGTTGAAGCTACATGTATGTAGTTGATTGAAATTCATGCGAGTTTGGGGCTTTGTTATTATGCCATCATGATGTATATTTTTGTGCATAAATCATTTTGCAAGTAATTGAAACAAGTTTGGTTGTTATAGTTCATATGAAACTATGTTGGAATTTTGACACCATAATCCATGTATTAAGTCATGCTTTTGCAAACTTATGAATATGGCTAGGCTATGAATGACATAATTGAAATCTATGATTAAGTCTATCTTGTTTAAAAGAATTATATGATGACATATGTGAGACATGGCTAGGTTAGACTCAAAAATCCCTTTTTGCAAGTTTAAAGCAAACACCATGTTTAGGAATATTTATGCATAAGTATGTTTATACCATCGTTATGTGATTAGACTTAAAACATGATTAAGTTGAACCATGCTTTTGTGTTAGTAACAAAGTATCCCCTTTGTAAACATGTAGAAACCTTATGAACATGACTTGTTTATGTTTATGCCTAATTGAGAATATAGGTCTATGTTGTAGTTAAGACTATGTGACGCCTAATTTAGATTCTTATCTTAAGTTTACATGGTTTGGTTCATGACACCTATGCTTTATGACCAAAGTATATATATGCAAGTACACCAGTTTCTATTATGTATTTCCAACGTCATATGCAAGTTCATGCGCTCACCTTCCCCTCTTTGTGTATGTAATCACGCTTTAAGCCTCCCCTTTTCGCATGGCTAATTTGGGCTTTAAAAGGCTAAGCCCAAAATATATATACGGACGTGGTAAACGGGGGAAAATAACGTTGGGTTAAAATTAATTAATGAATGAAAATATGAAATAGAAGGGCCCAAATTCAAGTATGGATTGGGCCCGTGATTGGTGTAACCTTTACACCATTAACTTAATAATGGGCCGCAAATATTTACATATAAATAAAGAAGAATGACAAAATATGTAAATGTAGAAAATACGATGTGTTTAACCCGAGGTTGGATTGAGTTGTGATGTAAACCTGCCCGGAACCGCCCGGCTGTCCAGTAGTCACAACAATACCTATCCAATGTGGGAGGTTAAACATGGAGCCCAGCAAGGACCCGAGGTTAGACTGAGTTGTGGCGTAAGACTGCCCGGAACCAACCGGCAACAGGCAGCCACAACAATACCTGTCTAATGTGAGAGGTCAGGGCCTTAATAAGACAATTAAGGCTGAGTCAGGATTGTTAGGATTAAGTGAACTAAAGACTTAATCAAAATGGAACATGCTAAACTAAACGGACTGGTGGGGGTTAGGTTAGAAACACTTAACCAACTTAGCATGTTGGCTAGAGATAGAAAACCTAGTAACGGGGGACCCTTTTCAGCAATAACCCTAAAAGGTGTATCATGATACCCTGAAACTAGGCAGGGTGGGGCACGATTACTAGGCTGATTGTAAGAGGTCAAAGCGACGGCGGTGGTGTAGCAGTGTAGGTTCTAACGGTGTGCGGGCGTGCACGCACTCCGGCGCAGAAAAATAAAGCACTGGGCACCAGTAGCATACCTGTGCATTCTAAGGTTGTGTCGGGCCGCTGCCATGGGACTTGATACACCCCATGGTGGGACCAGCATAGGTAACTACAGACATCGGGGGCCGTAAGACACATGTAACTATGCGAGTAGGAGCCGATCATCATAGAATGGATCACATCACCCTGATTATGGGGTGCAAATTGGAAACTAGTTTACATGGGTTCAGAGATTAACATGGGGTACGATAGTATATTCGACCCTAGACAACTTAACCAAGTTATGGTGTTTGCCCACATCTTGTTATTACTTATCATACCCAGTTCTTTATTCATATACAAAATAGTACTAGACTTACTCAGGCTTTATGTCTGACTCTACTTTTCTTTCGTCTTCTTTCTTCCGTCCCCCCCCCCCCCCCGGTCCTCAGGGAGGGAACACAGCAGCTTGACCAACCTTAACATCCAGCTTGAAGAAGAGAAATGTATTGCTTGGACTTTCCTGTTTTGAACTATGGCTTTGGACAATCCACTATGGGGCTTTTGCAGTTTATCTACGTTTTATTTATGCTTCTT
The DNA here is from genome assembly GCA_030737875.1 of Allium sativum. Taxonomy (NCBI): domain Eukaryota; kingdom Viridiplantae; phylum Streptophyta; class Magnoliopsida; order Asparagales; family Amaryllidaceae; genus Allium; species Allium sativum. Next base: position 492,333,764 of record CM060918.1, on the reverse strand, counting down.
TAAAATCATGTACTCAAGACAAATTATGAAATGTTATGCTATGTTTTTGGAAAGGATGTTGTTGTAACACGTATTTGACTTTATGAAATAAAAGTTTGTTGTTCTTCCGCTGTTTACAAATATGTGTTCTTATATCTGTCTTGTATACCTGTGACTTGTACTTATAAACCTCCACCAAAATTAGGGCATTCCCTTTGAGAGTGACCCTAACGGAGGTGGGGTGTTTCATCAATCCTAGGAAGCATAGGTACCATATGCTATGCCTCCGTACTAGTAATACAATCAAAACCAAATGGCGCGTATTGGAAATTGGTTTCCATCATGAGTCAAGGCTAGGGAGGAGCTCCTACCGATTCGAGACACTCTAGCTAATGTCTCAGGATCCCCCGCAGTGAACCCTTGGATAGCTGCAGGGCCGGTCCGCAAATACAACTTAGCGGATTGGAAATTCCTGAACACACGTTTCCCGGTCCTATAGGACCTATCCGAGGCGCCTCATTCCATCATCCACATAAGTAAAATGTTAGGGCTGGTAGGTCACTGACACCACTCTAGCTAGAAAGAAACGTGCTGCTCTCCCTGCGTTCCCTTCTCCCGTTTTAGACTCTTCCGGTGTGTGAGGCTCGTGAAGTCACGTCGTACACAAAGCTATACCTAAATAGGTTATGCTTTGATCATCCCACAAGGCCTGCTTTTCAACAAAGCCTTGATCATATGCATCTTAGCATGCCACGTCGTCAATCCATACCATACCACTGATTTCTACCAACATATAACCTCTGAGCTCGTACGTCTCAGAGAAGGGTGTAAAACACCAAACAGATATATGTTTAGCAGAGATCAAATAGATACAGTATAAAAGGAGTACCACGTCAGACATGCAATCCATTTATACGCTTATGCTCTGGGTCTGAGCGAAAGCCAAATCGGTTCAATCAACATGTTCATTCGGACAACGACCATGACCTTGACTTGGGAGCAAATCAATTCAAAGCCTCAATCGCTGTCCTCTTGAGGGGAAGATTGACGGTCTTCATTAGTCGTCTTCTTCTTCAATTTTCATCGTCGTTTGATTATTTGGAATGAGATTAACTCGGCTTCCCAAATAATCTTCGTATATATATATATGCATATATATTGAAAACTCTTCCTTATCGTTATTTCTAATTTATAACGATTATTTCCTATTTTATTTAATTAAAAATAATTAAATCTTTAATCAACGACGATTCAGGTCAATGGCGATTTTGGCGCTGTTTTCAACCAATTTTGATTTTCACATATCTCAAAATCTAACCGTTGGATTTTGACGTATTATATATCGTTGGAAAGAATTTTCCATGGAGGTTCTAATGGTTTCAGTTTCAAGAAAATCCGACGGTCGGATCTCCTTGTATAGTCAGTTAAAGATATAATTTTAAAACGCGAACTACCGCGCTCGATTCGTTTAATTTTAATTATATTTATATATAAATATATAAACATAAACCGTTTAACTCTTTATTCTAATGAATACTCTCATTCTTTATCCTTTCATCCCTTTTTATACAGGAAAATGTAAATCATACTTGAATGATGAATTCTTCCTTTTTAATTCCTTTAATTTCTTTTAATTTACGGTAAAATGTAAATTATATTTCCTCGTCCAATTCCTTCTTTTAATTCCATTATTACATGAAAAATGTAATTTATAATTCATCATTCTTAATTACATATAAAAATATAAATTTCATTTACAATGTAAATCCTACTTTTTATTTACATTATAAAAATGTAATCTTTGTTTACAATGTAAATCCATATATTCATTTCATAGAATAAAATGAAATTTCATTCACGCGGGTTAAATTCATTTATAATTTACATAATAATATGTAATTTATTTCATACGATGAAAATTCATTCATAAATTACATGTAAAAATGTAATTTATTTCACGCGGTCTAAATTCATTCATAAATAACATATAAAAATATTATTTATTTCATACAATGCAAATTCATTCATACATAACATATAAAAAATATTATTTATTTCACATGCCAAAAATTCATTCTTTAACTTCAAATGACGATGCAATTTATTTTACATCATAAAGTTTCATTCTTTTACCTACAATGTAAAAATATTCACTTTTGTGTTTACGATATAAAGATGTCAACTTTTTCTCTTTATAATGTAAAAATATCCCTTTTATATTTTTCAATGTAAAAATATTATCTTTCTATTTAACAATGTAAAAATATTATTATTTTTTCTATTTTACCATGTAAAAATAATATCTTTTTTTTCGTCACGATGCAAAAATATCAACTTCTTCTATATTCACCGTAAACACTCATCTTTTTATTTTAATTTCAAAAAGATTGTCTTTTTACTTACATCGTCAAATTTCATCTTTTTATTTACAATAAAAATATTGTCTTTTTATTTTCAACGTAAAAATGTTGCCATTTTATTTACAACATAAAAAGATGGTCTTTTTACTTTCAACATAAAAATGTTGTCTTTTTATTTACAACATAAAAAGATGGTCTTTTTACTTTCAACATAAAAATGTTGTCTTTTTATTTACAACATAAAAAGATGGTCTTTTTACTTTCAACATAAAAATGTTGTCTTTTTATTTACAACATAAAAAGATGGTCTTTTTACTTTCAATATAAAAATGTTGACTTTTTGTTTTCAACATAAAAATATTGACTTTTATCTTCAATCATAAAAAGATTGACTTTTATTCTCAATCATAAAATAATGAAAAATTATCCTACGTTGTAATTACTATATAATTCACATTAAAGATAATGTAAAATGTACACACGGTGAAATTCATACATATTTACATTAGGAAAAATGTAAATTTCCACTCTCTAATTATAATGTGAAACCCATTCTTTTTATTTCATTAAAAAATGATGTAAATCTTCCTACGGTGATATTTTCATGTATTAACATTAAAAATAATGTTAACAAATCCTACGGTTAGATTCCTCTTAAATATTAACAATAAAAATGTTAATGACAACCCATAGTGTTATATTAACATTAAAAATGTTAATAGCATCCTACGGTTAAATTTACTATTTAATTTACATTGAAAATAATGTAAATTTATGCATATGGTGAAAATACTTTATTTACATAGTAACATGTAAAATTTCATGCCATCACAAATTCTAATTTTAACTTACATAATAAAATGTACATCTTCATGACATTGCAAATTCTAATTTTAAATTTACAAAACAAAATGTACTTTTAATGTCATCGCAAATTTTAACTTTAAATTTTCAAAATAAAATGTAAACTTTACGACATCGCCAAATTCTAACTTTAATTTATATACTAAAATGCAAAATTTATGTCAACGCCAAATTCTAACTTTAATTTACATAACAAAATGTAAAATTTGTGTCATCGCCAATTCTAATATTGAATTTACAAAATAAAAATGTAAATTCGTGTCAACGCAAAATTCTAACTTTTATTTACATAATAAAATGTAAAATTTGTGTCATCGCCAATTCTAACATTGAATTTACAAAATAAAAATGTAAATTCGTGTCAACGCAAAATTCTAACTTTTATTCACATAATAAAATGTAAAATTTGTGTCATCGCCAATTCTAACTATAATTTACAAATTAAAATGTAAATCTATGTCAACGACAAATGTTAACTTTAATTTACAAAACAAATTGTAAATCTCATATCAACGACAAATTCTAATTTTTAATTTACAAAATAAATTGTAAATTTCATGTCATCAAATCCACAACATTCAAATAATCCAAGAGATCTCGATCTAATAGTTCAAATCAAAATAACATACAGAGTGATGTATATTTTGGCATATGACAAATCGGCGAGGCATAATTCAATAATATTAACAAATAATCTATTTTAATTAGCCAATAATTTCAGATCTAACGTTTAGATTCGCGGATCGAACATCATACAGTCATAAACAACTTAGATCCGTATTTCAATATTGCTACATAGCAGATCAGTCAATATTCTTTAATAACAAAGAATTAATAAATAATTAAATAAATTAAATTTAATTAAAAATAAATTCTCACCGCTGTTGGTTCTGAGATGAATCAAGTTTGGTCAGATTTGGTGTTCGAATTCAAGACGGTTGCGGATCTGAAACATTTTACATGCAAATTCATATGAAAAATAAAAAAAAAACAGCTTTTAACAACTGTCACAGCCACGTTTATAAGCGTTACAAAATCTGAAGCTTTTACCTTTAGGAAAGTGTTCAAATCTTTGTTTTCAATTTGCCGGAGCTACGGTCGATGAAATGACGAACCGTTTGTTGGAGGTGGAAGAGCTTGGAGAGACCTATGATCGGCCAGAAGGTGGGGGCACTCGACGGCGGCGGTGGGGCCCAGGGGAGGCGCGACCGTGGCGGCTTTGAGGGGCTATGGCGGCTTCATCGAGGCACGGTTCGAGGTGATTCTTGTCGGAGATCGTAGAGCTCGGAAAGAGCTTCGAAACGGGTACACACACGCTAAATTTCATTGAAAAATGAAGGAGAAATCGAAGTTTGAAGATTTGAAAACTCATGGGTTTCGGTGGCTGCCATATGCGGCTGAAGAAGAAGAAGGAGACCCGACTTTGCATTATATAATATTATATTAGGGTATTTTAATTATTATTTAATTGGCCGGCTTAAGCCCGTTTTGGTCCGAACTCCGATTCAGGCCTGCTTACTGTCGTTCTTAAGGTTTTGACACCTTCTGAACGCAATGAGCTATGTCCCGGGGTCTAATTCAAAGGCCTGTTATGAGTTTTGGAATAATTACATTATTTTATTAATATTTTAATGTGTACCGTACATGAAAATTCACTGAGGTCACAAATTAACTTCAAAAATTCTCAAAAAATATATTTAGCTATGTTTTGATGCTTTGGACATATGAAAATTAATTTCGTTCAATTCTGAGCCCATATGGATTTTTAATGAATTTTTAAAGTCAAAAATTTGCCCGTTTACACTGAAAAATCAATTATAATTATATTTCAATTCTAAAAATTACCAAAAAATTATTTTTAGCTTTGTTTTACGATACGAACCCAAAAAAATTATTTTTGTCGAATTCTGAGACTATTTGAAAAATGGCTATTTTTAAGGCCAGTATATTTAATATTAAAAATACATTTTTAAACAAATAATTTTTGAAACTCAAAATATATAAGTGTTTACTGTTTTTCAATGCAGAAATGTCATTCTGAACTCAATGGAAGTGGTTTCGAGTCGAAATTCCTTTATATGCAAAAAGTAGCATTTTTGACCTATGCAAATTACCCAGCGACCTTTCTAAAAATTGAATTGGCCATAACTTTTGATTTCCGCTATGAAATTTCGATTTTTCGGATTCGTTGGAAAGATATTTTTAAATAGATTCTAATATTTTTGGTTTCACTAAAATCCGTTAAATTTTGCATCCTGTACGGTCAGTCAAAGTTCAAGTTTGACTTTACAAACTACCGCGCTATTTCTAGCTCTTTTTATAATTAAAATTAAATTATTCATTCTAACTTCGATTTGAATCAAATTTGTGATCATTATTATTTAAAATAGATTATTTTAAATATCAAAACTCATTAAAATCACTTAAAATAAATACCAAATTGGCCCGAAAATCCAGGGTTGTTACACTCTAATTTCTTTCATGGACTATTCAGTGTTTCCGATGCGTGGATAGTCAACATTGAGTTTATGTCGATAACTAGGATCGTAAATTCCCCGGGTCGTTACAAAATAATTCCAAATCATATACAATCCCACTTTAAAATATCCCTCATTTGTTTTGGGAAAATTCCCTTAACCATTTCAATACACTTCCAAAGTTAAGATTTTTAAAGCAAATATATTTATCGAGTATCAACATATTTCTTTAAATAAAATTTCCCATGGATTTAAAATCATTTAACCATCCGATGTCCGTATATACTTTTCTATCCTATGGCTAAGTGATCTTAATTTAGTTTCTCGATATTTTAGGGATGGATATTTATCATTTCAATCCAAATCAGGGCCAAAAATATCTATCATTTCAATCCATGTTCTTAAATCATTTCAAATCGATTAATCCTGGGTTTATTCGATGCCTGTAACATCAAGGGTGACATGGGATTAATCATCAAAATAAAATACAACATCCATATACTAAGTAACAGAACATGCAATATCAATACCAATTCAGTAACCAACCAACCACGGGATCCATCACACCAATTTATTCCAACAGTAAATATTTAAATCTTTTCACCGTTTAACAAGTGTCGGGATTTTCTAACTAGACATTTCATTTGAGTTAAAATGACTAGTTGTCAATTAAATTTACACATTAACACATGTCATGTCAGTTTTAAGCAATCAACAAAATCAAATCACAACCATGCAACCAATCTTATTTCATAATTTAATTCAATAAATATGGGAATAATTCAGTTATTCGTGAGCGAGAAATTCACTCACCTTTGGGTCCGTAGTGGATCGAACGTCCAACCATAGCCTAAAATTTCATAGTTAATTAATTAATAAAACACCTAAATATTCATTTAACTACCTTGATTTAATTTAAATATTTATAACTTTCCCTTTTAAATCAATTTATAACTTAAATAAAATTTTATAAATCAATTTCACATATTTTAGGTTCCCGAATCAATTTATTTATCCATTTAAATTTATATTTCAGTTATTATTAAACAACATAAATTTCCCCATTTAACAATTTAAATTTGAATTCTCTTTTTAACTTAACCCACTTAAATTAGTTATTAAAAATATAAATTCCAAGCTACAGCATTTCCAAATAAAACAAATTTTTTTTGAAATATATTTATACTCAGTCCAACCATCCTCATCGTTACAATCAACAAAAATTGGTTTTTTTCAATATTTTTCCATTTTATTTATTTTAAATCGAAATTTAAATATACAGAAAATACGGGATGTTACAGATGTTGTGCTTCTAGGTGGTGATTCATTATTCAACGCCGGTGATTCCAAAATGGGGAGCTAAGCCGATGCGATGGATAGTTTTCTCCGACATGCAGAAGAGTCATTAAGTCATGTTGAGGTGACTTCTTAGGAGAAAGAGATGGGAGATCCAAGATGATATCCTATGACATATGATGACCATCAGGAATAGTTCCTAGGTCGTGACGCCTTCAGATAGAAGACTTATGGACAGTCAACAAGACGGATTCTGCTGTGGCGAATGTGTTCGGAGGGTTTATTGTTATTCATATTTTTGGTATGTCTTTGAGAGAGTGGTACAAGGAAGGATCAGAGCCAAGGAGTGAGGAATGATCGGCCCAGACCCTAGAGCTTATGCAGTGAGGACTGTGTAGGGTTATCAACTACAATCCATGTAGTGGGATGTAACGATAGTTTGGTAGAGCTCATGCAGTGGGTCTTGCCAATGCCTCAATGTCGAAGTAATGAACTCCATATGCTTTACGCACTAAGTGAGTGAATTTGAGGATGGTTAATGGATATTATGGATGTTCACCATTTACTAATTAGGCATTTATCACACTTCTCTTCTTGGGGTTTATCGTAGTGTTGCATATATCGACTGTTATGTGCTAACTCTCTAGATGCAGGGGCATGACATATATGATTCCCCACACCCTTCGTGCTGTATGTACTATTATGACTTTTACATTACTTTGAGATTTGTTTATCATTCACACCAGAATGTTGTCTGACCCAAGGTTTTATTTCCCTCTTATTACCTTGGCAGAATGTTGTCTGACCCAAGATTTTATTTCCCTCTTATTACCTTGGGTGCTCATCGACGTGCTGATGAGCAGACTAGGTCACACATATGATTATTATATGAAGCTGCGCAGATGTATTAATAGAATACAATGTTTTACATATTTATACTTGTACCCTTATCATTTATTCTGTTGTGTGACACTATGGAGCCTTGATAGTGTTATGTATTTCATTTAGAGATAATTTATCAGTTTGGCTTTATTTATCACTTATATAGACTCTATTGCTACTCTGTATAACTCTATGGACATGTCTATTCTGAATTTGGTTTATATAGTTATTTCTATCTCATCTTTTCTATATATGTGATAGATTATTATATATTATATGATGCGCTGTGAGATATACAACAGGTTCTGTGATCATGTTTGTGTTCCAACTGGTTTGTTCAGATTTTGTTCCTTTCTCTCTCTTCTTTTCTATTTTCTTATTTTTTTCCTTTTTCTCTTCTTCTTTACTATTACTTTCACTTAACGATTGCTCTAAGTCAATCGGGGGCTTGTACAATGCAAACTATTGGTTATGGGCACCGATAGTGTATAGTGGATCATTACATTTGGTATTGGATATAATTAGGTTGCATTGTTTAACCTAAGTAGCACTGAATTCGAGAGTTAATACATATGAGAGAGTATATATTTGTATATATTTTGGTTTTCGAATCTATGTATTAGTAGTAAATATAATATAGGTTATTTTGCATATGAGTGCCATCAAAATAGTTTCCTTTAGTATTTATCGATCATCCTAACATTTACATGAGACAATCTAGCAAACGAGAAATATCCATAATTATTCAGTTTTGGGAGTTGAGAATTGGGCAGAATTGAGGATTATCAGCCTCGATTTATATTTTATGTTCCAACATTGGTACGAACCATTACCTGGGATGCACTTTTATCTCAAATTGATTACGGTTCTTATAACGACCGACATTCTACGCATCAAAGGATCGTAGAATATTTCTTTCTTTCTCATGCGAAGTCGTATGGTCATGTAACTTTGGGAGACGACTATTGGGGTCATTTCCCATGTTCATGATTTTTGCCCATTTTTAAATGACTGTTTGGCCCCTAGCTGATCTTGTTTCGGTCATAACTTTTGATTGTAAAGGAGCTTTGACCTGAAACCACTTTCATTAGATCCGAATGATGGTTTACCTTTCCGTAGAGTGGTCATATGTGAAAAACGGACTTACCATTTGGGAGATATGGCTGAATTAAGGTTTAGAAGTTGAAAAACAGCTTAACCAAGCTTAATTGGGTAATGAACAGCTAGGCCCAGAGGGGGATTTCGGGATTTTGAGTATTTAAGAACTACTAGGGTTTAGACATCACCCTTTTCTCATTTTTCAGTCGCCACTTATCATCCCTCTCAACTTAGCCTCCAACATCTAAAACACCTCTAAACCACTTACTAATTAAAGATTTGGCTAAATTACATCAAATCAAAGGGAAATAGCACCAAACCAAGGTCGGAACTACTGTATAGCCTTGGGGATAGCACCAAACAGAAGATAATTTTAGATTTGATATTTTGTTTGTGGCTAAGGTGAGTGATTTGCATAGTTCCTCACTAATTATGGTTAGCTAAGGGTGATTAGTGTTAATTAGCAAATTTAAACATGATTAAATTCTGGAAAAATATTTGTAAATTTCAAAATATTGTTTTAGGCCTTTGTTAGAAATTTGGATTAATTTTGTTAAGTTTTACTAATCCTATCATTAGTTTTGCTTAAACATGCTTAAGGGAAAATATGGGATTTTGGCTATGTTTGATCCGTTTTAACATATCAATTTATTATTTTGGTGTTTGTGGTCAATTCTACAAGTTGCTATGACTGTATGGTATGCTCTGTGATTTTCTAGAAGTGTTAGATTGGTCGAAAACACCATTGGATGGCGTGAAACAGTTGCTAGAAAGAAGTGCATGAAATGAACTGAACTGGATCGGATCGGAGGGGAAGCACGAACCGAACCGCTCCCCCCATACTGTTGCATCGAGCCAATCTGGGGAACTGGGGAGATCGTGACCGAAATGACCCACTCGTGGCGATGGAGACCGATCCGAACCGCTCCAACTTGAGCACCACGAACCACATGGAGAAGCAAGTCATGACCTGATGCTCTGGAGTTGGCACCACGACCCGACCCGCTTGAGAGAAGGAACCCCGACCCGAACCGATGCCACTCACGAACTGGAGCATACACCACGAACCTAGCTGAATAGAAGAACAGTACGAACAACGAACCGTTGTTTCATCCGATCCGAACGCAATGGGGGAATGATGACCCGACCCGGGAAAAAGTTGCAATGCACGAACCGATGTGAGGCAGGAAATCACGAGTCGAGCTGGTGAGCACTATAGTTCACGAACCCGAGGAAGTATCCGAACCGAACCACTTCAGGGGGTATGACCCGAAGCAAAGTGAGATGAAGGACCGTACCGATCCGGAGGAGACCAAAACCTGAGATGCAAAGGTAGCCCAAATGGGAAATTTGTACTCAAGATCCAGTTGGGAACCAAGGAGTTAACTTCATGGTTGGGCTTTGCTGCGGGGCATGTGCTAAGGAGTTATCGACGTCCATAACTTTGATCAACCGCCGAAAGATGAATGTTAGGCTACGATCAGTGCAGTGAGGTCATTATGGCTTCATAGCGCGAGTGATCGTAGCAAGGCTATGAGCTAGTGCAGTGGAGCCGTTATGACTCCATGGGGCAGAGTAGACATAGCAAAGGATTAGTGGCTATGGATCAGTGCAGTGGGGGAGCCATGACTCCATGGGGCAGAGTGATCATAACAAGGATTTAGGTGATCAAAGCGGTGGATATCGTATGTTTTATGCACTGAGTGAGAGATGTGAGGATGGTTTCTATGCTTGATTGTTTGACATCACTATGACATGCACACCTCTACCCCCGTATCCTTTACATCACATGTTAGTGGCACTTTAGAGTATTGTATGGTATGTTGTGCTAACCCTTTGGTTGCAAGTCCAGGTTCAGGTACTGTAACACCCCGTAATTTTATAACATTAAAATTCACAAATTAAAGTATACTTAATTTTTAGAAAAGAATTAAGTGAAATGGGTTGCGCAGAGAAATATATATATATATATATATATATATATATATATATTGATATATATGTATATAAATTAAAAATTAAATAAATAAATATGCGAAAAAGTTCAAAACATCGAATTGGGAGGGGGAATAACCAAACCGGCCCATTTTTGAGGTCGACCAGAGCCTCTCTGGGCCGACTAGGGGTTAATCCAGGGTGTTTGGCTGTCAACCCGTGGGCCGATTCGCTTAAATGCAGATTTTGCATTTGATTGGTTCTCATGGTTTAGGGTTAATCTAATGGTCCTAAATAACTTCCTACACCTATAAATACATCTTATTGCTAACCCTAAACCTAATTAAAATAGAATAGTTACCGTCGCCATGGAAATCAATGGAGCCGCCGCCAACTAAGAAGGAAGAAAAGCTAATTCAATTCTAATTCTCTCAACCCTAAAGCAAAGCAAAACTCTCTCTTTTCTTCTCTAAATTGTGAGTATGATGATCTTAACAAGATTATTATCATTTTAATTAGGTTGAGTTATGAATGGATTATGAGTAGATGATGTGAATTATCATATATGTTGTTGTAAACCCCTTTTGCTATCATGTATATTGTAAATCCAATGTTATGTGATGATGATATCTTATATGTTGTAAATCATGCTATGATGATGTTATGTATGTTGAAAGTTTCTATGCTAAGTTGCGATGAATCATACATGTAAAAAGCCACGATGTTACTATCTGTGCTAGTTAGTTCATATTAATTTAATCATCATGTTTGGGCTATGTTGATCTATATGATAAGTCACATATGCAAGTTAGATTGATTAGAAAAGTTATGAACATATGCCAAGACATCTATTATGACATCTAGAATTATGCTATGACATATGTGATATCCTATGCTAGTTCACACCATCATTATGTTGCCTAAAAAACCCATATGCAAGTTTATGTATAGATTTGGGCTATGATCATATCATGTAAATTGAGACATTTAACAAGTTGACACCTTTTGATCCTTAACATGTGTAGTTTATGCAAGTTTCACCCCTATTATGATTAGATTTATTTTAGTTGTCTATATGTTGTGATAATTTATCTTTGTGCTAGGTGTTAGACTATACAAGTCTAGCCTATATTATGTGTTGAATAAGCGAACGTATAAACGTGGGGGTAGGGGTAATATTAAGGATTTAATATTAAAAAGTTAGGGTGCAATTGATATGATTTTGCATGCCATAAGTGGATGGCCATAACTGAGTCAATTATGGACATCATTAAAAGTTGACTTAATTAATAATTTGAATAGGGAATTATTAAAACTGGGGTAAAAGATTTTAAGTGTTAATCAATGCTTAGGACACGAGGTTGGACTCGTTTGTGATGTAAACCTGCCCGGACCCGCCTGGCAAATCCAGTGGTCACAAATGTCAGCCCAATGTGAGAGGTCCTAGGCCTAAACTAAAGCATAACGGTTGTAAAGACACGAGGTTAGACTCTTTTATGGTGTAAGACTTCCCGGACCCGCCCGACAAATCCAGCTGCCAAAAATGCCAGTCTAATGTGAGAGTTCTTTATGAGGTTATGGCCTGAATGAATTAAGAAATACTTAACCAGATAAACATGTAAGGTGGGACATGGGGGTTAAATAGGTGCCTTGGGTGGCATGAGGAATCTAGTGGGTTCCCTTAGTGGCATGTGAAATACGATTAGTAAGACTTAACCAAACACACATGTAAATGAACATGACTAAGAGGGTTAAGTGGGATATACTAGTGACAAGCTTAGGTGGGTAGCTTGTGGGGTCCCATTTAGACCAGTATCCCAAACGTATCTTTGTGGGCTCGACCCAAGTCGAGGACGGGACACGCATGCTGGGTTCGACTGTAAGAGGCCAAAACGGGGAGCGGTGGCAACGCAAGTCCAACGGGTTTCGTATGCGTGTGTGGACCCGGGCTGGTAGGTAAGACGTTGTTGCATCGTGTAGGTATAAGCCGTGCATTCTCAAGGTGTATCGGGTTGCCACTTTAGGGGAGTGATACACCCCACTGTGGGGCTAACACGGGTATCTACGAGTAGGGAGCCGATCAAAAGTGGGTAGTGGGGGTACACCTAGTGGAGATTGGGGCAGACGGCACCTAAGTAGTCAGCTAGGGGTACGTAAGGCTATTTATAAAGTTTCTGTGTGAAGCAAGTGGGATCAAACAATAGGGTGACTGGTGTGGTGCAGTGTAGTAATGTGCGGTGCAGTGTAGTAATCATTCGTTAGTAATTAGGTGTGCCTTTACCATTATCTTTGAAACACCCTACCTCCGTTAGGGTCACTCTCAAAGGGAATGCCTTAATTTTGGTGGAGGTTTATAAGTATAAGTCACAGATAAACAAGACAGATATAAGAACACATATTTGTAAACAGCAGAAAAACAGCAACTTTTATTTCATAAAAGCAAATACGTGTTACAACAACATTACCATGATTGTCTTACATCCTTTCCAAAAACATAACATAACACTTTCATAATCTGTCTTGATTACATCATTTAAAGAAGCATAAAAAAACATAAATAAACTGCAAAAGCCCCATAGTGGTTGTCCAAAGCCATAGTTCAAAACGAAAGGGTCCAAGCAATACATTTTCCTCTTCAAGCTGGATATGAAGGCTGGTCAAGCTGCAGTGTTCCCTCCCTGTGGACCTGGGGGGGGGGGGAAACGGAAGAAAAGAAGACGAAAGAAAAGTAGAGTCAGACATAAAGCCTGAGTAAGTCTAGGACTATTCTGTCTATGAATAAATAACTGGGTATGATAAGTATAAACAAGAAATGGGGAAAGCACTATAAACTTGGTTAAGTTGTCTAGGGTCGAATATACTATCGTACCCCATATCAATCTTTGAACCCATATAAACCAGTTCCCAACTGGCACCCCATAATCAGGGTGAAGTGATCCATTCTATGATGATCGGCTCCTACTCGCATAGTTACATGTGTCTTACGGCCCCCGATGTTGTAGTTACCTATGCTGGTCCCACCATGGGGTGTATCAAGTCCCATGGTGGCGGCCCGACACAATCCTAGAATGCACAGGTATGTTACTGGTGCCCAGTGCCTTATTTTTCTGCGCTGGAGTGTGTGCACGCCCGCACCCCGTTAGAACCTACACTGCTACACCACCGCCGTCGTTTTGACCTCTTACAATCAGCCCAGTAATCGTGCCCCACCCTGCCTAGTTTCAGGGTATCATGATACACCTTATAGGGTTACTGCTGAAAAGGGTCCCCCGCTACTAGGTTTTCTATTTCTAGCCAACATGCTAAGTTGGTTAAGTGTTTTATAACCTAACCCCCAATCAGTCTGTTTAGTTTAGCATGTTCCATTTTGATTAAGTCTTTAGTCCACTTAATCCTAACAATCCTGACTCGGCTTTAATTGTCTTATTAAAGCCTTGACCTCTCACATTAGACAGGTATTGTTGTGGCTGCCTGTTGCCGGTTGGTTCCGGGCAGTCTTACGGCACAACTCAGTCTAACCTCGGGTCCTTATTGGGCTCCATGTTTAACCACCCACATTAGATAGGTATTGTTGTGACTACTGGACAGCCGGGCGGTTCCGGGCAGGTTTACATCACAACTCAATCCAACCTCAGGTTAAACACATCGTATTTTCTACATTTACATATTTTGTCTTTCTTCTTTATTTTTCTTATATGTAAATATTTGCGGCCCATTAAGAATCAATGGAGTAAAGGTTACACCAATCATGGGCCCAACCCATACTTGAATTTGGGCCCTTCTACTTTATATTTTCATTTATTAATTAATTTGGCCCAACGTTATTTTCCCCCGTTTAATACGTTCGTTTATTATAATATATGTTGGGCTTAGGCTTTTAAGCCCAACTTAGCCATGAGAAAAAGGGGAGGCTTAAAGCACGATTACATACAGAAGAAGGGGAATGTGAACGCATGAACTTGCAACGTGACGTTGGAACTACAAAATAGAAACTGGTGTACTTGCATAGTAGTAACATATACTTTGGTCATAAAGCATAAGTGACATGAATCAAACCATGTAAACTTGTAGTTAAGTTAAGAATATCACAATTGACACATAGGCTTAACTGCAACATAAACCTATATTTTATTTAGGCATAATGTCAAACATAAGCAAATCATGTTTATAAGATTACTACATGTTTACAAAGGTGCTTACTTTTGTGACTAATACAAAAGTATAATTCAACTAGAATTAATTCAACTTAATCATGATTCTAAATCTATTCACATAACCATGGCACACATATACTTATGGCATAGATATTTCTAACATGAAATCATGATTTTTACTTTAGTCATGCAAACTTGCAAATGGGATTTTGAATCTAACCTAGCTATGTACCACATATGTCATCATATAATTCTTGTTAACAATATAGACCTAACATGGTTTTCAATTATGCAAAATATCAATCATAGCCTAGTCATGTTCACAAGTTCACAAAGAGGTTTTCTAGTACAAAAGTATGGCTTAATACATAGATCATGATGCCAAATTTTCAACATAATTTCATATGGATTATAATAACCCAAATTTGCTCCAATTACTCACAAAAATGATTTTTGTATAAAAATACACATTATGATGGCATAGTAGCAAAACCCCAAACTTGCATGAGTTTCAATTAAACAACTACATACATGTAGCTTCAACATGGATTACATAATTTGCGAATATTCCAAACGTATACTTGCATAAAACTACCGCAAACATGTAGTTTTTATAATGAATAACATGCTTTGCGAATATCCAAACGTATACAATATTCCAAATCGATAAGAATCATAGTAACGCACAAATATGGATTACTTTATCACCACAAATCAAGTATACAAACCAACACAGTTATTTGTTCATACCAAAATAATACTCTACTTACAATTGTGTGGCGAATTCTCAAATTTAGGGATTTGAAGATGCGATTCCTTGTTGATTTGATTTGTTTAAGTTGCTTTATGCTTTAGAATTTTCCTCCTAGTCTTCTCCCAAATTGGTGGCTACTCCTAGTCGTTCCTCAGCAGCATGATGGCTTTGTTCTTATTTTTGAATGAATAGATTAGGTTGAGTCTAGGGTCATTTTTATAGAGTTTATGAACTGATTAGGACCATCGATGTTGCTTGGATTGATCGTAGCCATTCATTCGAAAGAGAGACCAATTAGAGCCTGCCACCTAGCCCTAATGACAAAGCAAGCTTCTGAAAATCGGCCAAACACAGACCTGGCCAGCCAGGACTAGATCAGACCTGGCCAGTAGGTCATTTTTGACCTGGGCGCACTTGGCAGGTGCGCCAGGTCAAAAATGTACTGGCGCACTTCCCAAGTGCGCCAGTGCATTTTTGTTCTGGCGCACTTCCCAAGTGCGCCAGTGCATTTTTGTTCTGGCGCACTTCCCAAGTGCGCTAGTGCATTCTGACTCGTTTTCCAGTTTTTCGCCCAACTTCGTTCGTCCATATCTTCTTCATACGATATCCGTTTTTCGAAAACTTGGACTCTATTTCGCGTTTTTTTCCGAGACGAACGAAATGGTGTATCCCGTTTCCCTTAGTTCTTTGATTTGAAATAAATTATACTTTAATTTGTGAATTTCACAGTTCTAGAATTCACGGGGTGTTACATTCTCCCCCACTTAAAAGGATTTCGTCCCCGAAATCTTCAAGTTAGGAGGAATGCATATCCTAACGTCCAATCATCCATCTACTCACCCATCAAACACGAGCATCCATTGTCCTTAAAAGACTTCTAATGCTTCATGATCATATGCGAAGTGTGTGTGTGTGTACATGAACTTATCTAATGCAAAATCAGGCGGTCTACTGATTCAGTTGACCTCCTTAATGCGAATTATGTAAGTGCCATGAATCCATCATGTATGCAAATTTTCCTATTCATGATTCTACATGAGTGCACAATCATTCAATACAAATGCAACATCCATATGACAACACATTAAAGTTCAACCATATACGAATGCAAACATATATGCATATGCAATATGAAGTGACTGAGCCGATCTAAAACCTAGATTGTGTGTGTATATGCAACCACGAGCAACCACTAGCAATCACTTGCAACCACTTGCAACCATCATCCATAACATGTTTCAATTACATGTTTTCATCCAAAGGGTTTCTACCTAAAAGATAAGGTCGAGGAAATATACCTAAAAAGATAGATAAAAGCGCAACTTAAGGAAAAAGAAAGATCAAGGATGTACCCTCGAAAAGAAAAGGGTAGGCAGTGCGTATTCTAGCTTCAGTTTCCCAAGTCGCGTCTCCCTCGGCGTCGCTCCACTGAACTTTGACGAGTTTGACTTCGCGGTTGCGTAGCTTTTTCACTTCCGTTCCCAATATGCGGGTTGGAACTTTCCTTATGGTTGCTTCGCGTTCCACCTCTGCTTCTTCTAGGATATTTGGCTCTACCACTTCAGCAGACTCATGTAGACATTTTCGGAGATGTGAAACGTGAAAAACGTTGTGAACTCCGGCCATTTTCCCAATTTTCTCGATGATAGGGAATGGCCCTACGAACCTTGGCGCTAGTTTTCCTGTGGTTCCAAAACGAACAACGTTCCTTAGCGGAGATACCTTAAGAAAAACTCTGTCCCCAACCTCAAATTCAAGGTCGGTTCTCCTCTTGTCGGCGTAGGACTTTTGTCTGTCTTGGGCCGTCTTCATCCTTCTTCGTATTAAGTCTACTTTCTCTGAAGTCTCTCGGATCATATCTGGTCCAAGTATGAGCTTATCAGTAGACTCCCACCAACAAGTGGGCGATCGGCACGGTCTTCCATATAAAGCTTCGAAGGGCGCCATTCCGATGGTTGCTTGATAGCTGTTGTTGTAGGCAAATTCCACCAAAGGAAGGTGGTCTTCCCATGTCCCTCCGAAGTCAAGGACGCACAGTCTTAAAAGGTCCTCCAAAACTCTGTTCACTCTTTCTGTTTGGCCGTCGGTTTGGGGATGATAGGCTGTGCTCAAGCATAACTTCGTTCCTACTGCTTCTTGCAGACTCCGCCAAAACTCACTGGTGAAGATGGGGTCTCGGTCACTAACAATGCTGGATGGTATTCCATGGAGTCGAACGATTTCTTTGAGGTAAAGTGATGCTAGGGATGAGGCAGTTTTTTTACTTTTAACAGGTAAAAAGTGGGCGCTTTTAGTAAGCCTATCCACTATTACCCAAATGCTAGTGTTGCCTCTCCTAGACCTAGGCAGCCCATCGATGAAGTCCATTGAGATGCTATCCCACTTCCACTGCGGGACCTCCAGAGGATGTAGCAGTCCGCTAGGCTTTTTCTGTTCCGCCTTAACCTGTTGGCACACCATACACTTAGAAACGAATTCTGCCACGTCCTTTTTCATGCCGTTCCAGAAGAAATTCCTTTTTATATCTTTGTACATTTTATCTCCGCCTGGGTGTATCGTCATCTTGGAGTGATGGGCTTCCTCGAGAACCTTCTTTATTAAATCTTTTGTCTGTGGGACGCACAGTCTTCCGTCTCGTCTTAGCAAACCTTTATCGTCGATGGAATATCTGTTGAGGTGACTTGAAGTCTCACCCCTAATTAGCCTATCAATTATTTCCGCAAGCTGAGGGTCTTCGCGTTGCGCTGTCCCTACTGAATCCACTAAAGTTGGGCGCACTTCGAGAGATGCTAGCAAGCCTGGTACAAAATCGGAGGAAGGCCTAAAGTCGAAGCTGGCTATAAACTCTAGGCTTTGTCTTTCAACAAACAACGGGCTTAGGGTTAATTTCTTTCGGCTCAATGCGTCTGCCACTACGTTGCCTTTGCCCGGAGTGTAGGAGATTTCGAAATCGTACGAGGCAAGAAACTCCATCCATCTCTGTTGCCTCAAGTTATGATCTTTCTGCGAGAAAAGATATTTCAACGATTTATGGTCAGTGTAAAGTTCGAACTTCTCACCTAGGAGATAGTGTCGCCAAGACTTGAGTGCAAAGACGATGGCGGCTAACTCAAGATCGTGGGTCGGGTAGTTCTTTTCGTGCACCTTCAACTGCCTCCCGCCATAAGCTACTACCCTTCCTTCTTGCATTAAGACGGCGCCTAGCCCTGTCCCACATGCATCCGTATAAACAGTGAACATCTTGCTCCCATCTGGCAGCGTCAAAACTAGGGTTGTTGTAAGAGCCCTTTCCATTCGTTGGAAAGCAAACTCGCAATCCAAGTCCCAATTGAACACTAGATTCTTCTTGGTTAATTTCGTGAGCGGAGCTGAGATTTTCGCAAAATCCCTTATGAACTTTCGATAGAAACCTGCTAGTCCTAGAAAGCTTCGGACCTCAGTTGCATTCCTTGGTGTCTTCCAATCCTGTACCACCACTACCTTAGCAGGGTCCACTGCTAACCCTTGTTTGGATACTATGTGCCCAAGGAACCTCACCTCTTCTCTCCAAAAGTGACATTTGGAGAATTTGGCTTTTAGTTGATGGACTCGCAAAGTTTCCATGATTGCCCTTAAGTGCTGAGCATGTTCCTCTTCACTCTTTGAAAAGATAAGGATATCATCTACGAAGACGACTACGAACTTGTTGAGGAAATCTCTGAATACCCTACTCATCAGGTCCACGAAGTAAGCAGGTGCATTTGTCAAGCCGAAAGGCATGACAAGCCATTCAAAGAAGCCGTCTGGGGTTCTGAATGCCGTTTTATCGATGCTATCTTCAGCCACCCTTAGCTGATGAAAACCGGTTGCTAAATCGAGTTGGGAGAAAACAGACGCTCCTACAAGCTGGTCAAATAAATCGTCAATTCTAGGGAGAGGGTGCCTATTCTTTTTCGTTAGCTTGTTGAGCTCCCTATAGTCAACACATAGACGGAGTGAACCATCCGCCTTTGCAGCGAACACCACTGGAGCGCCCCATTCTGAAATGCTCCTCCTAATGAACCCCTTTTCTAGAAGCTCTTTAATCTGTTTACTGAGCTCTTTCCTCTCCCGTGGAGCCATGTGTCTAACGGGCAATGCAACGGGCTTTGCATTATCTACAAGATATACGCGGAAGTCTATTTCCCGCTTCGGAGGCAAGCCCTTCACCTCTTCGAAGACATCCGGATATTCCCGGACGACTCTAACTGATTGCAAATTTTCAACAGAGGCATCTAGCGATTCAAGATAACTAAGCATAACCGCATACGAGGGATTACAAGAAATTTCCAAAGTATTACCGAGCTAGGTTAGGAGCCTGACAACCCTTTTTTCACAATCAAGGATGGCCCCATTACTGGATAGCCAATCCATGCCCAAAATCAAACCATATCCCGAAAAGCCCAAAACAAAGGCACTACATTGAAATTCTACGCTTAGAATAGAAATTTTCAATCTCAAACAGATCATAGACAAATGAGCTGGGCCCCCAATTGGGTTTGAAACAATTAAGGGGTCCTCTACCATACTAGTTTTTAGGTGTAGAGATTCTACTAAAGCAGACGAGATAAAGGAGTGTGATGCGCCAGAATCAAATAAAGTGCGAACGGGGTGATCATAAAGATAAACTACACTTTCTACAGAAGTATTTATACCTTGCTGTTGCAAAGGTGGCGCTTCTAGCACATGAACTTGTGCCCCTGAGGTGGATCTAACCCTCTGCCCCTGTCCTCGTTTCTTTGGGCAGTCCTTAGCCCTGTGGCCCGTCTCATCGCAAGAAAAGCACCCACCATTCTCCTTGGCCTTCTTTTTCCGGCAGTCCTTTACTAAGTGCCCCACTTTGCCACAGAAATTGCACTTCCTCTTCTCTTTGTTGCCTTTCCCGCCCTTCTTAAAGTCTGTCTTCTTAGGCTGCAAACCCTCTTTCTTCCCTTGAGAGCTTTCTGCCTTTGTCTCCTTCTTGCCCTTATCCTCTTCGTTCAGCAATGCCATTTGCACCAGTCTTTCATACGTGGCTCCCATAGGTATATGGGTCATGGCCAAACTGTGTAATGGCTCATTCAACCCTTTGACGAAACGGAGAGCCTTCTTGTGCGGGGTGTTGACTAGGTCCAGCCCAAACCTAGCCAGCTCATCGAATTGATTCACATACTCTCTGACTGTCTTGTTCCCTTGCTTAAGAAATAAGAATTTTTCCAACTGCAAACTTCTTTCCGCATCTGAGAGAAATTTAGTCTCAAACCTTGCCCTAAAGTCCTCCCATGTCTCCACTGGTCCTTCTGCACTAGTGACTTCCCACCAGTAGGAAGCCTCGCCCTTTAATAGCCATACTGCCAGTTGTACTTTTTGTCTATCTTCTACCTCAAAGATGATGAATAGGTCCTCAGTTTCTTTCAGCCAATTTCTAGCTGCCACGAAGGACTCAGTTCCATGGAAATCCTTTCCTCCCATAGCTTTAAAATCTTTACATATCTTAGCAAACGTGTTTCCCCGTGGAGGAGGTGGAGGAAAAGGTGCTGCTGCAGCTGGATGATTTCCTGCAGCTGGGGGAGGAGGAACGGTAGGACCTGGCTGAGTGGCCCTTGCTTCTAAGAACCGTCTAAACCAACCAGGTATTGGTACACCCTCCGGAAAGTTAAGTTCTTCGGACATGCTGAAACAAAAAGGATAGATTCAAAATGAAGGATAAGAGATAGTACCTATGGATTTGGGGGGGGGGGGCTTTGCCTTTTAAAATAAAATAATATTTTATCTCTTAAAAATGCTTCTTTAAATTTCCTTTTTGAAAATAAATTTTCAAAACTTTTTATCTTATCTGGTAAACCTATGCTCTGATACCAAGTGAGACACCCCACCTCCGTTAGGGTCACTCTCAAAGGGAATGCCCTAATTTTGGTGGAGGTTTATAAGTATAAGTCACAGATATACAAGACAGATATAAGAACACATATTTCTAAACAGCAGAAAAACAGCAACTTTTATTTCATAAAAGCAAATACGTGTTACAACAACATTACCATGATTGTCTTACATCCTTTCCAAAAACATAACATAACACTTTCATAATCTGTCTTGATTACATCATTTAAAGAAGCATAAAAAAACATAAATAAACTGCAAAAGCCCCATAGTGGTTGTCCAAAGCCATAGTTCAAAACGAAAGGGTCCAAGCAATACATTTTCCTCTTCAAGCTGGATATGAAGGCTGGTCAAGCTGCAGTGTTCCCTCCCTGTGGACCTGGGGGGGGGGGGGGAAACGGAAGAAAAGAAGACGAAAGAAAAGTAGAGTCAGACATAAAGCCTGAGTAAGTCTAGGACTATTCTGTCTATGAATAAATAACTGGGTATGATAAGTATAAACAAGAAATGGGGAAAGCACTATAAACTTGGTTAAGTTGTCTAGGGTCGAATATACTATCGTACCCCATATCAATCTTTGAACCCATATAAACCAGTTCCCAACTGGCACCCCATAATCAGGGTGAAGTGATCCATTCTATGATGATCGGCTCCTACTCGCATAGTTACATGTGTCTTACGGCCCCCGATGTTGTAGTTACCTATGCTGGTCCCACCATGGGGTGTATCAAGTCCCATGGTGGCGGCCCGACACAATCCTAGAATGCACAGGTATGTTACTGGTGCCCAGTGCCTTATTTTTCTGCGCTGGAGTGTGTGCACGCCCGCACCCCGTTAGAACCTACACTGCTACACCACCGCCGTCGTTTTGACCTCTTACAATCAGCCCAGTAATCGTGCCCCACCCTGCCTAGTTTCAGGGTATCATGATACACCTTATAGGGTTACTGCTGAAAAGGGTCCCCCGCTACTAGGTTTTCTATTTCTAGCCAACATGCTAAGTTGGTTAAGTGTTTTATAACCTAACCCCCAATCAGTCTGTTTAGTTTAGCATGTTCCATTTTGATTAAGTCTTTAGTCCACTTAATCCTAACAATCCTGACTCAGCTTTAATTGTCTTATTAAAGCCTTGACCTCTCACATTAGACAGGTATTGTTGTGGCTGCCTGTTGCCGGTTGGTTCCGGGCAGTCTTACGCCACAACTCAGTCTAACCTCGGGTCCTTATTGGGCTCCATGTTTAACCACCCACATTGGATAGGTATTGTTGTGACTACTGGACAGCCGGGCGGTTCCGGGCAGGTTTACATCACAACTCAATCCAACCTCGGGTTAAACACATCGTATTTTCTACATTTACATATTTTGTCTTTCTTCTTTATTTTTCTTATATGTAAATATTTGCGGCCCATTAAGAATCAATGGAGTAAAGGTTACACCAATCATGGGCCCAACCCATACTTGAATTTGGGCCCTTCTACTTTATATTTTCATTTATTAATTAATTTGGCCCAACGTTATTTTCCCCCGTTTAATACGTTCGTTTATTATAATATATGTTGGGCTTAGGCTTTTAAGCCCAACTTAGCCATGAGAAAAAGGGGAGGCTTAAAGCACGATTACATACACAAGAATGGGAATGTGAACGCATGAACTTGCAACGTGACGTTGGAACTACAAAATAGAAACTGGTGTACTTGCATAGTAGTAACATATACTTTGGTCATAAAGCATAAGTGACATGAATCAAACCATGTAAACTTGTAGTTAAGTTAAGAATATCACAATTGACACATAGGCTTAACTGCAACATAAACCTATATTTTATTTAGGCATAATGTCAAACATAAGAAAATCATGTTTATAAGATTACTACATGTTTACAAAGGTGCTTACTTTTGTGACTAATACAAAAGTATAATTCAACTAGAATTAATTCAACTTAATCATGATTCTAAATCTATTCACATAACCATGGCACACATATACTTATGGCATAGATATTTCTAACATGAAATCATGATTTTTACTTTAGTCATGCAAACTTGCAAATGGGATTTTGAATCTAACCTAGCTATGTACCACATATGTCATCATATAATTCTTGTTAACAATATAGACCTAACATGGTTTTCAATTATGCAAAATATCAATCATAGCCTAGTCATGTTCACAAGTTCACAAAGAGGTTTTCTAGTGCAAAAGTATGGCTTAATACATAGATCATGATGCCAAATTTTCAACATAATTTCATATGGATTATAATAACCCAAATTTGCTCCAATTACTCACAAAAATGATTTTTGTATAAAAATACACATTATGATGGCATAGTAGCAAAACCCCAAACTTGCATGAGTTTCAATTAAACAACTACATACATGTAGCTTCAACATGGATTACATAATTTGCGAATATTCCAAACGTATACTTGCATAAAACTACCGCAAACATGTAGTTTTTATAATGAATAACATGCTTTGCGAATATCCAAACGTATACAATATTCCAAATCGATAAGAATCATAGTAACGCACAAATATGGATTACTTTATCACCACAAATCAAGTATACAAACCAACACAGTTATTTGTTCATACCAAAATAATACTCTACTTACAATTGTGTGGCGAATTCTCAAATTTAGGGATTTGAAGATGCGATTCCTTGTTGATTTGATTTGTTTAAGTTGCTTTATGCTTTAGAATTTTCCTCCTAGTCTTCTCCCAAATTGGTGGCTACTCCTAGTCGTTCCTCAGCAGCATGATGGCTTTGTTCTTATTTTTGAATGAATAGATTAGGTTGAGTCTAGGGTCATTTTTATAGAGTTTATGAACTGATTAGGACCATCGATGTTGCTTGGATTGATCGTAGCCATTCATTCGAAAGAGAGACCAATTAGAGCATGCCACCTAGCCCTAATGACAAAGCAAGCTTTTGAAAATCGGCCAAACACAGACCTGGCCAGCCAGGACTAGACCAGACCTGGCCAGCAGGTCATTTTTGACCTGGGCGCACTTGGCAGGTGCGCCAGGTCAAAAATGTACTGGCGCACTTCCCAAGTGTGCCAGTGCATTTTTGTTCTGGCGCACTTCCCAAGTGCGCCAGTGCATTCTGACTCGTTTTCCGGTTTTTCACCCAACTTCGTTCGTCCATATCTTCTTCATACGATATCCGTTTTTCGAAAACTCGGACTCTATTTCGCGTATTTTTCCGAGACGAACGCAATGGTGTATCCCATTTCCCTTAGTTCTTTGATTTGAAATTAATTATACTTTAATTTGTGAATTTCACAGTTATAGAATTCACGGGGTGTTACAATCTTTAACGTTATCTTAAACGCTATCTTTATCTGCCTAAGAGTTCATAGACATTTACTTGTCTTCCAGCTTATGCCTTAGTCTAGTTATTTTGATAATAGTATTGTTAGAATTATCATACTCGCCAGACTTTATGTCTGACCCCCTCTATTTCTATCCTTTTTCCCCTCCAGGTCCTCAGGTTTGGCCCAGCTCTAGTGGAGTTTGATTGAATTGCTTCATCTCTCTTTGGAAAGCTTGGACCGTTGAAGTAAAGTCCAGCTTGTTATCTTTTTAATGGCTATTTATGTAATGGGATTATGTATTTTGTTTTTATGAAGATGGATATTGTACTAGGTTATGATCTATGGTTTTATGATGTAACAAACATGTTTAATTTCCGCTGCAATAAAATGAAGTTTTAGATTTCCAAGTACTATTTATTATCTGTCTTGTTGTAATTTTTCTGTTCTATATTCACTTATAACCTCCATGGAAGTTAATGCATTCCCTTTGTGAGTGACATTAATGGACGTGGGGTGTTACACGTGGTATCAGAGCTTAAGGTTACCAGAACAGATAAAAATACTTTAGAAAAATAGTTATTTTTGGAAGAAGTGTTTTTCAAAAACAAGTTTTAATGAGAAATTTAAAGAGAAAAGTTTTTAAGAAAATCATAATCCCCAATAGCCACATATCTTTATCTTTCGAATTCTCCATTTTGAATCTTTCCTTTTTCGTTTCAGCATGGCTGAAGATCTTAATCTACCCGACGGTGTAACGATACCAAGATGGTATAGGAGGCTATTGGAGGCTAGGGCCGCTGCAGGTCCAGCCAATGTTCCTCCACCACCAGTTGCACCCGTTCCTCCTCCTCCTCCTCCTCCTCGCATAGATACTTTTGCAAAGACGTGCAAGGAATTCAAGGCTATGGGTGGAAAACCATTTCAAGGGTCAGAAACATTTGTGGAAGCTAGAGATTGGCTTAAGGAGGTGGAAGAATTACTAGAAATCTTTGAAGTAGAAGAAGGGAGGAGAGTTCGTTTAGCAGCTTGGTTGATGAAGGGAGAGGCCTCGTTTTAGTGGGAGGTCACTAATGGGGAGCGTCCTGTTGAATCTTGGGCGGATTTCGTACGTAGGTTCGAGGCGAAGTTTCTCTCTAGGGCGGAAGAAAATCTATGTATGGAAAGGTTCTTGACATTGAAGCAAGGAAGCTCATCAGTGAAAGAATATGTCAATAAATTTAATCAGTTAGCAAGGTTTGGCTTGGACTTAGTGAACACGCCGGAGAAGAAGGCGCTGAGGTTCGTGAATGGCTTGAATGAACAATTGCAAGGGTTGGCTATGACCCACATCCCGATGGGGGCCACCTTTGAGAAGTTAGTAGAAATGGCGCTTATGCATGAGGAGAAAAGCGCTAAACCTGATAAGGCACCCGAGAAGAAGGGGGATCAGAAGAAACCACAACAACAAAACAAGAAGGGTGGTAAAGACAATAACTACAAGGGAAAGAAGAAATGTTTTAACTGTGGGACACCAGGCCATCTCAGCAAGGATTGCCGAAAGAAAAAGAAGACTGGCTGTTTTCATTGTGGCGATGCTGGACATTTAGTGAAGGACTGCCCAAGGAAGGGGCAGAGGGCAGGGGCTACCTCGAGAGGACAGGTGCAGGCTCTTATAGCACCAGGGCAGGCAAGGGGACAAGTTCAGGCTCTCGCGGTCCCACCGCTACAAGAACGAGGTAGAACCATTTCTGTTGAAAGCTTAGTTTTTCTGTTTGATCATCCTATCCGTACCTTATTCGATTTGGGCGCATCGCATTCGTTTATCTCTACATCATTAGTTGAATCACTGCACTTAAACACCAGTTTAGTAGAGGATCCCTTAGTTGTTTCGAATCCAATTGGGGGCTCAGCTCATTTGTCCATGATGTGTTTGGATTTGAAAATTTCTATACTTAGCGTTGAGTTTCGATGTGATGCTTTTGTGTTGGGCTTCACGGGCTATGGGCTAATTTTAGGAATGGATTGGCTATCCAGAAATGGGGCCGTTCTTGATTGTGAAAGGAGAGTAGTTAGGCTCGTCACTCGCCTTGGCAACACTCTCGAAATCTTTTGTAATCCCATAAATTCCGTTATGCTAAGTTATTTAGAATCGCTTGACGCGTCTAAGGAAAATCTACGATCTGTTAGAGTGATCCGAGAGTATTCAGATGTGTTTGAGGAGGTGAAGGGCTTACCTCCGAAGCGGGAGATAGATTTTCGAATATATCTTGTGGATAATGCGAAACCAGTATCATTGCCAGTACGCCACATGGCTCCACGTGAAAGCAGGGAACTCGATAAGCAAGTGAAGGAGTTCCTTGAGAAGGGGTTCATAAGACGTAGTATATCGGAGTGGGGGTGCTCCAGTAGTATTTGCCACGAAGGCGGATGGGTCCCTTAGACTTTGTGTGGACTATAAAGAACTAAATAAGCTTACTAAAAAGAACAGACACCCACTACCGAGGATTGACGATCTCTTCGATCAGTTAGTTTGCGCCTCAGTGTTTTCGCAGTTGGACTTAGCCACTGGGTTCCATCAGTTGAGAGTGGCTGAGGATAGCATAGAAAAGATTGCCTTTAGGACTCCGGACGGTTTCTATGAATGGCTAGTAATGTCCTTCGGTTTGACAAACTCCCCAGCATATTTTGTTGATTTGATGAGTAGGGTGTTTAGGGAGTACCTTGATAAATTTGTGGTAGTCTTTGTAGATGACATCTTGATCTTTTCTAAGGATGAAGAAGAGCATGCCCTACATCTTAGGGAAGTGTTGGAGACTCTTCGAGCGCATAAGATTAAAGCTAAATTTTCTAAGTGTCACTTTTGGAGGAAGGAAGTACGGTTCTTAGGACACGTGGTTTCCAAAGAAGGGATAGCCGTGGATCCCGCGAAGGTGGTGGCCATCCAAGATTGGAAGGTCCCATAAATGCTACCGAAGTAAGAAGTTTCTTGGGGTTGGTTGGCTACTATAAGAAGTTTATCAAAGACTTCGCAAAGATATCAGCTCCATTGACACGCTTGACAAAGAAGAATCTAGTTTTCACATGGGACGTAGATTGTGATGATGCGTTCCAACGTTTGAAGAGAGCTTTGACTTCAGCTCCAGTCTTAGTATTGCCAGACGGGAGTAAGCCGTTTACCGTTTATACTGACGCTTGTGGTACAGGACTAGGCGCAGTCTTAATGCAAGAGGGCAGGGTAATAGCCTATGGTGGAAGGCAGCTGAGAGCGCATGAGAAGAATTACCCCACACATGACCTAGAGTTGGCCGTTATTGTTTTCGCGCTTAAGTCTTGGCGTCATTATCTTCTTGGCGAGAAATTCGAACTATTCACTGACCACAAATCTTTAAAATACCTATTCTCTCAAAAGGACTTGAACTTAAGGCTGCAAAGGTGGATGGAGTTCTTAGCGTCCTACGACTTTGAAATAGCCTATACCCCTGGCAAGGGTAACGTGGTGGCAGACGCCTTAAGTAGAAAAAGATTATCCTTAAGTCCTTTGTTTGTTGAGCGACGAAGTTTAGAATTCATTTCGATGTTTGACTTTAGACCTTCCGTTGACTTCATACCCGGTTTGCTAGCATCCTTGGAGGTCAGACCTACGCTTTTGGGATGGATTGGCGAGGCACAGCGTGACGACCCGCAGTTGGTTGAGTTAGTAGAAAAGCTCAAAGGAGAGGAATCATCTGTAACAACCCAGAAAATCTGGGCCAGTTTAAAATTTTTATTTTGGCAATTTTAGCGAATTTTGATTATTTAAAATGAATTATTTTAAATAATATCGTCGAGAAATTTATTTTGAATATAATTCGAACGTATATATTATATACGTCGTCATTAGAATATAAATATTTATATATAATTATAAATAGAATTGAAAATGGCGCGGTAGTTCGATAATTCGATTTCAAACTTCAATTGAATGTACCGGGTGCAGAACAATCCAGATTTTAGTGAAACCAAAAATAATGGGATCTAATTGATAATATCTTTCCAACGAATCCGAATAATCAAATTTTCATAGCGGGGATCAAAAGATATGTCCAGTTGAAAATTCTGAATAGTCGCTATGGAATTCACGCCCTTAAAAATGGACATTTTGCAAATGACCTCGGATTTCGACGAAACCAGTTTTGTTGGGTCCGTGATGTCAAGTTATTGCTAGATTCCAAATTTCATAATTTTTCGAATCAATATGTGAGCGTGGCAAAGGAAAACGCGTTTGACCAGTTTCAGTTGATTTTAATCGACTGGAAAATGGCCATTTTTCTAACGGTCTCAGAATTCAACGAAACTAGTTTTGTTAGGAGCGTATCGTCAATACGAAGCTAGAAAATATTTTTCTGGAATTTTTCCAGTTAGTATGTGACCACGGTAATTTGAAATGTACGTTTAAAATTCAATATAACGATTTAAATGTAAATTTTGATGGAAACTGGTTCAAATGATTGAATCAACCTACGATACATATCCCATTATGTTCGGAATAGGGGTAAAACGTTAGGGACGACAGTCGTTGGGCTCGATTTGAGATTCGTATGAAAAGTCAACTTTCAAAGGAAAAAAATAATAAATAAATAAAATATATATATTATTATATATGGTCAAGCCCTAACCTCTCTCTCACAAATCAAACCCGCCTCCTTTATAAAATAAATCGCGCCCCTCAGAACTCGTCTGCCGCTCCTCCACCTACAGCCACCATCCCGGCGCCCTTTCCCCCTCCACCTCCGACGACCACCTCGCCGATCCCTCTCTCGCTCCCTCTTCTTCTGATGGAAATCGAACGCCTGATTCTCCCCCTCCACCCAAAACGAAGGAGACCAGAAACCGCGAGATGGACGCCATCGCCGGCGCTGCAAGGAGGCGCGAAGCCCTACGGGGCGGCACCTTCAGATCCGACTCTGGCGCAATGGTGGAGCCGCAAATTCCTAACCCTAGGCGACGAGGCTTGTTCGAAGGTGGCAGATCATTTTGCAGAGAAAGGTTTAACAGTTTATTTTATTTTATTTTATGTTATTTTTAGTTTTTAGTATATTTTAGCAGTTTAAATAAAATTACATTGTTTTTAAAACAGGAAAATAGAATTGATTTTTGAAAAATCGAAAATGAAGTATATATTATTGTTTTAAATTTTGATAATGAAAACTGAAAATGGAATATATATAAAATAATAATAAAATATAAAATATGATTTCTTTGGTTTTATAAAATATGATTTCTTTGGTTTTATAAAATATGATTTCTTTGGTTTTATAAAATATGGTTTTTATATATTGAACTTCGAAATAAAAATATGGTTTTTATATATTGAACTTCGAAATAAAAATATGGTTTTTATATATTGAACTTCGAAATAAAAATATGGTTTTTATATATTGAACTTCGAAATAAAAATATGGTTTTTATATATTGAACTTCGAAATAAAAATATGGTTTTTATATATTGAACTTCGAAATAAAAATATGGTTTTTATATATTGAACTTCGAAATAAAAATATGGTTTTTATATACTGAACTTCGAAATAAAAATTCGATTTTTATATATTGAATAACGAAGTAAAAATTCGATTTTTACATGTGTAGTGGCTACAGCAACGAAGATGCGATGACGATGAAGATTTCTATCAAAGAAGAGTCAAGATGATTGGATAGCTATCTGTGAGAATTTCTCACCTTTCAATTTCTTTTTCTAGTTATATATATACTAGGATGCAGACGGTGCTTAGTAGCACCCGACACAATCGTCCACAGACCATGGACTTGTTTGTTTGGTTTCATAAATTAATTTGATGATTTGGTTTGAATTGAATTGTTTGGTGAGATGAAATTGATATGATTGATGTGTGAATGGCGTGGTCCTTCACTAGACCGGGGATAAGGCTAGGCCTCGTCCCGTTTCTAGTATCGTGCCGTTATGCCGCCGAAATTTTCTAATATATGTTAGAAAAATAAAAATATCATTTTATTTAAAGAATGAACTGATTAGAAATTCATATGTTGGAATAAAAATGTTTTTTTATCGTTAAAAATATAATTTTTAACGTGAATGTGAATAAATAAATATTCATTTACAAACCAGACGGTTTGTTTATGTACACCTATTTGAAGGACATTGATTGGGTCGCTAAATTTTACACATCGCCCAACTGCACAGATAAAATATGCGTTTGATTGTTTGAAACCCCACACGGGTGTTGGGATGAAATTTGAAGTTCACTCATCCTGATTGATTAAATATGTCGATCGATTGATTGACAGGCTGTTATAAGCGTTAGATATCTATATTTGATGCTTATACAATGTAGTGCACTTTGGTTGATGGTTGATTATTTTTCAATGCTATTATATGTGTGTAATGTATGAAAATCCATATAATTAACTTTATATGGTAATTGATTTGGCCTCATTCCAATTTGAAAAATAAAGAATATTATAAAATAAAAGTTCATGTGTTGACAGTACTCATCCATTGAGATTGGTCATGTGTTGAACGAAATATTTTAGTAATAAAATTTACATCTTTATCGATATAAAATAAAGGTTCATGTGTTGACAGTACTCATCCATTGAGATTGGTCATGTGTTGAACGAAATATTTTGATAATAACAACTTTTTTGAAATAGAATATTTGGAAATAGAAATTGATTAAGCCGTGTTGATTAGTTTGACGCCATTTTGACGTGAACGATATTTATATCGATTTTATTGATTTCGAAATGAATTGAATATATAACGATTTCGAAATGAATTGAATATATAACGATTTCGAAATGAATTGAATATATAACGATTTCGAAATGAATTGAATATATAACGATTTTGAAATGAATTGAATATATAATGATTTCGAAATGAATTGAATATATAACGATTTCGAAATGAATTGAATATATAACGATTTCGAAATGAATTGAATATATAACGATTTCGAAATGAATTGAATATATAACGATTTCGAAATGAATTGAATATATAACGATTTCGAAATGAATTGAATATATAACGATTTCGAAATGAATTGAATATATAACGATTTCGAAATGAATTGAATATATAACGATTTCGAAATGAATTGAATATATAACGATTTCGAAATGAATTGAATATATAACGATTTCGAAATGAATTGAATATATAACGATTTCGAAATGAATTGAACTGAAAACGATTTCGAAATGAATTGAATATATAACGATTTCGAAATGAATTGAATATATAACGATTTCGAAATGAATTGAATATATAACGATTTCGAAATGAATTGAATATATAACGATTTCGAAATGAATTGAACTGAAAACGATTTCGAAATGAATTTAATTGAATTGAAAATGATTTCGAAATGAATTGAATTGAAAACGAATTCAAATTGAATTGAAAGCGAATTGAAATGAATTCAAATTGAATTGAAATTTGAATTGAATAGAAATGAATTTTAAAACGAATTTATAAAGGAGAATTCAATTTTGAATTGAATTGCAAAGAAAGTTGAAATTGCTTTTGAAACGATTTTAAAACTATTTATATAATTCGTTTTAAATAGAAATCAACGAAGTATATATTATATATATTATATATAATATAATGGCCTGAATAGAACGCGCCGCGCCGCGGCAGTTCGTGAATTTCGACCATTTATTTCAAACGGAAATTACGGGAGATCCGACCGTCGGATTCTCCTAAAACCGCAACCGTTGGGTTCGTATCGAAAAGAGCTTTCTAACGAATATTAGAAATTCAAAATCTAACGGTTGGATTTGGAATTATGTCCAAATCAAATTTGAAAAAGGTCGCTGTAAGTGCAGTTCGATGGCCGTTGATGGAAATCGACTGTACAGGCCTTGATAAAATTATTAAAAATAGTAATAATTTATGTAAAATCATAAGAAATGATTTAGAAAGAATTGGGATGAAAAACTCCATATTTGAAAAGATAAAAATAGATTTTTATCGAAATGAACTAGTTTTGAACTAGAATTATAATTCTATTTATTTTTAAATAAATAAATTGAATTCGAAAAGGGTTTTAAAAATAACCAAAATTTCCAATGATTGCATTGGAGTGGATTTGAATCGAAATTGTCTTCGGAATATTTCGATGTTGGAATTCAGGATTATACAGATGTTGTTATGGAAATTTGAAAGATATATATATTTATATCGTTATTTCCAATACGACATTTGTTAATCATAGAATTTGATATTGAATATAAGCCGGGATATTTTCTATTCAGAGCCTTGTATTTAATATCATATGTGATTTGGGTTTGTCGTGAATGGTGTCTTCACTAACACTGTTCTTGAACCCAGTTGAGAAAACATTAAATCTTTTTATTTAGATTTAATGAAGTGTACCAATTAAATAATATTTAATTGAAATTGAATTGATATTGATTTTTGGGTTTATCGTGAACAGTGTTTTAAATAACACTTGTTCTTCAACCCGATAATTAATGGAATGTGATTTTGGGTTTATCGTGAACCGTGTTTTAAATGACACTGATTCTTTAACCCAGTCGAAGATTAAAACTAAGTGGAGTTTTAATGAATCTTTAATTAGATTGAAATGATCGAAAATGGAGTATCACCAGTTTTGCTCCAGGCGATAGTTAAATCTTTAATTAGATTTGAACGTGAAATGGTAATTGAATTTACCGATAACACCGTGGTGTTAGATATGAAGTATAATCAGTTTTACTTCATGGGATGAATAGGTTGGGATTGGGAAATTAAAACAAATGATTACTTCGGTAAGGTTCGCTAATCCCGACTAGTTTGAATTGATATTCAAAAATAGATTAAAGAATAAATTCAGGAATTTATCTTGGATAAAATTAATGGGAACCTTTCCCTATGAATGTGAAATCAGAAACTAACTGTCGGTTAGCTAAGCAGAGTGGTTTTCTGGATATTGATCTGATGTTGGTTTCGGCCTTCGGGGTTAATATTTGGGGAATTATTCTCTTGATTAATTTACGATTAGTGACTGATGAATTGGAATAAGGCGTATGTTGTGTTTGTGTAACACTTATTTAAAATATACGCGAGTTATTCGGAAAGACCGGGTTTATCCCATTCTGAATAACTGATACGACGATAAGTCGAAGATGAAGACGGTGGTCGAAGACCAGAAGTCTTCATGTCGTTTGGGTGATTACTGATGATCTTGATTGGGCTGTACACCCAAGAAGATGGAAACAGTTAGTGATCGTCCAGACGTACTTGGAGATCGATGGATATGCGGGGTACTAGGTGCCTCCGGTTTCGTTCAGACCCAGAACGGACTTGTAAATGGACTGTGTGTCTGACATTGGATTTTAGTCCGTGTGATTGATCTCTATTAAATATATATCTGTTTGGCGACGGAGAATTTATTCTCTTGCTTAACGCCCTTCTCTGAGACGTACGAGCTCAGGGGTTATATATTGATGGATATCAAACGCATGGAGTGAATTGCCTGTGTGGCATGCCTAAGTGGCAAATGATCGAGGCTTCTGTTGAAAAGCAAAGTCTTGTGGTTGATGATCGAAGCACGGCCTTCGTGGCGTAGCTTTGTGTAACGTTTACTTCGCGAGTTTCACACCCGGTATGAACCAAAAACGGGAGAGGACATCAGGGAGGACTTGCGTTTCTTTCTAGCTAGAAGTGGCGTCAGTGGTTTTACACTCCCTGACGAGTTTGACTTATGTGGTTGTTGCTGTTGCGAGGCGCCTCGGTTTGATCGGACGATCCGGGTCCGATGGAGTCAATTTTTTTGGCTCATTGACGCCCCAAAGGGCGGGGAGACGTATTGTTCAGGCATAATAATCCACATCGGTGGACCGGCCCTGACGATCCAAGGCTTGCCTGCGCGCTTGCCTGAGATACGGGCTAGAGCGTCTCGAATCGGTTGAGGACTATCTTTTGCCTCGGTTCATAGTTGGAAACCCAATTTCCAAATACGTGACTTTGCGATTTTGATTGTATAACCTATATATGGCGACATAGTGGTATGGGGCATTCATGCCGCCTATGATTGGTACTTATGATTTGAAGTTGTTTTTATACACTATGCACTTATAATAGTATCAAACGATTTGTTTTAACCGTATCAAGTATTCTTTGGCTGTTATAAGGGAAAACCCTATCCTCGGCTGCGTTGCATTGTGTGATGGGACCTGGGTCTTATAACAGCTTCATTTTTCTTTATTTAGCATTGCGCTGTTTGTTTTATGCACTGGTATTCTTGGGAGGAAACCTGTTCCGTGTTATACGGCGTGGTCCCTTGATTTACCTAACTTTAAAAATAAAGATTGATAACTGTTTTAGTTCTCACACCAGTCACATGACTGACCTGGAGTTTATTGTTTTAACCTAAACTCTGGGTGCCCTTATTTTGACACGGGCAGCTAGTAGTTTTGGTTTTGCAGATTTATATTCACAGGATCCTGGTTTACAGCTGGAACGATATCCGGAAAGCTTTGTATCCGTATATCTACTTCTATTTGTGTATTGTATTATTTTCCGCTGCGATGTATTTAAATGTAATTTAAATCTCTGATATTTCTGTGTAATATTCATTTATACTCTGTATATTCTTGTAATCTGATGCATTGTTGTAATATACAATGAAATGTTCTTCTGTATGTGTTCTGTTGTGGCTTGTTCTCGAACTATCCGACGCTTTCCTTTACGGGGAAGTTGCGGGTCTTCACATCATCAAGCCATCTCTGTAGGTATACCCTAGATGATAAGGGTTGGTTACGTAGGGATGGTAGAATTTGTGTACCAAAAGATGATGACCTAAGGAAGACTATTCTTGACGAAGCACATCGTTCGAAGATGACCATTCATCCCGGCGGGGACAAGATGTACAAAGACATGAAGAGAGTTTACTTTTGGGCCGGCATGAAGAAAGACGTGGCCGAGTATGTCGCTAGATGCTTGGTGTGCCAACAAGTAAAAGCGGAGCAAACGAAACCCGGTGGGTTGCTTCACCCATTGGAGGTTCCACTATGGAAGTGGGAAAGTGTCTCGATGGATTTTGTGGATGGGTTACCACGATCAAGGAAGGGTAAGACGGGAATTTGGGTTAGCCTCCGTATACGTTCGAGAAATAGTTCGTTTGCACGGTGTTCCTTCTAGCATAGTGAGCGACCGCGATCCTATTTTTACTAGCGAATTTTGGAGAAGCTTACAAGAGGCGGTAGGGACTCAGTTATGTTTGAACACCGCATATCATCCTCAGACGGACGGCCAGACTGAGAGGGTGAATCGCATTCTAGAGGATCTGTTGAGGCTATGTATCCTAGACTTTGGGGGTACATGGGAAGAGCATCTTCCATTGGTGGAGTTCGCATATAATAATAGCTTTCAGTCCAGCATTGGTATGGCACCATTCGAAGCTCTATATGGACGACATTGTCGTTCACCTACATATTGGTGGGAATCTACGGATAAGATCTTACTTGGGCCCGATATGATTAGGGAGACTTCGGAGAAGATCGACTTGATTCGAAGGAGGATGAAAGCAGCACAGGATAGGCAGAAATCTTATGCGGATAAGAGGAGGACAGATCTCGAGTTTGAAGTTGGGGACATGGTCTTTGTCAAAGTGTCTCCATTACGGAACGTTGTTCGCTTTGGGTCCGTTGGGAAATTAGCACCAAGGTTTGTAGGGCCGTTTCCTATTAACGAGAAAATTGGACAGATGGCGTATAGAGTGGAGTTGCCCGAGAGACTTAGTGGTGTACACGACGTATTCCATGTGTCACATTTGAGGAAGTGCTTGCACGAGACCACGGAAGTGGTAGAGCCGAGCTTTCTTAGAGAGGTGGAGATAAAGCGTGATGCGACAATTCGACGAGCTCCTACGCGCATTCTTGGGTCGAAGATCAAGAGGTTGAGGAATCGAGAGGTCAGACTAGTCAAAGTGCAATAGGGAGATGATGAGAGCAACGTTACTTGGGAGACAGAAGAGAAGATGCGTTTACGATACCCTTTTCTTTTTGAGGGTATGTCTTTTAATTTCTCCTTTATCGCTTAGCTTGTACTTATCTTATCTTTAGTATATCCTCTTGCTAGTATCTTTGACCTTTAGTTAGGATAATCCTATGGTTGAAACATGTGTTTGAGACATGTTATGTATGGTGGATGCAAAGTGGATGCAAGTGTTTGCTAGTGGTTGCTCGTGGATGCATATACACACTATTAGGCACCAGATCGGCTCAGTCACTTCATATTGCATATTGCATATATATGGATGTATTTAGTAAAATGGATGTATAATGGTTGTATTATCATATAGTTGCTGCATTCGGGTGGATGGTTGTGCACGCATATAGAATTAATATGTATCATTAGGAATCTTTTGCAGACATATTGGACGCATGGCACTATCATGAATTGCACTAAGGAGGTCGACTGAATCAGTAGACCGCCTAATTTTGCATTAGATATGGACATATACACACACTGTGCATATAAACATTAAAGCATTAGAAGTCTTTTAAGGACAATGGATGCTGGTGTTTGATGGTTGAGTAGATGGACGATTAGATGGTAGGATATACATTCTTCTTGACTTGGAGATTTTGGGGACGAAATCCTTTAAGGAAGGGAGAATGTAACACCCCGTAATTTTATAACATTAAAATTCACAAATTAAAGTATACTTAATTTTTAGAAAAGAATTAAGTGAAATGGGTTGCGCAGAGAAATATATATTGATATATATATATATATATATAAAAATTAAAAATTAAATAAATAAATATGCGAAAAAGTTCAAAACAGCGAATTGGGAGGGGGATTAACCAAACTGGCCCATTTTTGAGGTCGACCCGAGCCTCGCTGGGTCGACTAGGGGTTAATCCAGGGTGTTTGGCTGTCAACCCGTGGGCTGAATCGCTCAAATGCAGATTTTGCATTTGATTGGTTCTCATGGTTCAGGGTTAATCTAATGGTCCTAAATAACTTCCTACACCAATAAATACATCCTAATGCTAACCCTAAACCTAATTAAAATAAAATAGTTACCGTCGCCATGGAAATCAATGGAGCCACCGCCAACTAAGAAGGAAGAAAAGCTAATTCAATTCTAATTCTCTCAACCCTAAAGCAAAGCAAAACTTTCTCTTTTCTTCTCTAAATTGTGAGTATGATGATCTTAACAAGATTATTATCATTTTAATTAGGTTGAGTTATGAATGGATTATGAGTAGATGATGTGAATTATCATATATGTTGTTGTAAACCTCTTTTGCTATCATGTATATTGTAAATCCAATGTTATGTGATGATGATATCTTATATGTTGTAAATCATGCTATGATGATGTTATGTATGTTGAAAGTTTCTATGCTAAGTTGCGATGAATCATACATGTAAAAAGCCATGATGTTACTATCTATGCTAGTTAGTTCATATTAATTAAATCATCATGTTTGGGCTATGTTGATCTATATGACAAGTCACATATGCAAGTTAGATTGATTAGAAAAGTTATGAACATATGCCAAGACATCTATTATGACATCTAGAATTATGCTATGACATATGTGATATCCTATGCTAGTTCACACCATCATTATGTTGCCTAAAAACCCCATATGCAAGTTTATGTATAGATTTGGGCTATGATCATATCATATAAATTGAGACATTTAACAAGTTGACACCTTTTGATCCTTAACATGTGTAGTTTATGCAAGTTTCACCCCTATTATGATTAGATTTATTTTAATTGTCTATATGTTGTGATAAATTATCTTTGTGCTAGGGGTTAGACTATACAAGTCTAGCCTATATTATGCGTTGAATAAGCGAACGTATAAACGTGGGGTAGGGGTAATATTAAGGATTTAATATTAAAAAGTTGGGGTGCAATTGATATGATTTTGCATGCCATAAGTGGATGGCCATAATTGAGTCAATTATGGACATCGTTAAAAGTAGACTTAATTAATAATTTGAATAGGGAATCATTAAAACTGGGGTAAAAGATTTTAAGTGTTAATCAATGCTTAGGACACGAGGTTGGACTCGTTTGTGACGTAAACCTGCCCGGACCCGCCCGGCAAATCCAGTGGTCACAAATGTCAGCCCAATGTGAGAGGTCCTAGGCCTAAACTAAAGCATAACGGTTGTAAAGACACGAGGTTAGACTCTTTTATAGTGTAAGACTGCCCGGACCCACCCGACAAATCCATCTACCATAAATGCCAGTCTAATGTGAGAGATCTTTATGAGGTTATTGCCTGAATGAATTAAGAAATACTTAACTAGATAAACAGGTAAGGTGGGACATGGGGGTTAAGTAGGTGCCTTGGGTGGCATGAGGAATCTAGTGGGTGCCCTTAGTGGCATGTGAAATACGATTAGTAAGACTTAACCAAACACACATGTAAATGAACATGACTAAGAGGGTTAAGTGGGATATACTAGTGACAAGCTTAGGTGGGTAGCTTGTGGGGGCCCATTTAGACCAGTATCCCGAACGTATCTTGGTGGGCTCGACCCAAGTCGAGGACGGGACACGCATGCTGGGTTCGACTGTAAGAGGCCAAAACGGGGAGCGGTGGCAATGCAAGTCCAACGGGTTTCGTATGCGTGTGTGGACCCGGGCTGGTAGGTAAGACGTTGTTGCATCGTGTAGGTATAAGCCGTGCATTCTCAAGTTGTATTGGGTTGCCACTTTAGGGGAGTTATACACCCCACTGTGGGGCCAGCACGGGTATCTATGAGTAGGGAGCCGATCGAAAGTGGGTAGTGGGGTACACCTAGTGGAGATAGGAGCAGACGACACCTATGTAGTCAGCTAGGGGTACGTAAGGCTATTTATAAAGTTTCTGTGTGAAGCAAGTGGGATCAAACAATAGGGTGACTGGTGTGGTGCAGTGTAGTAATGTGCGGTGCAGTGTAGTAATCATTCGTTAGTAATTAGGTGTACCTTTACCGTTATCTTTAACGTTATCTTAAACGCTATCTTTATCTTCCTAAGAGTTCATAGACATTTACTTGTCTTCCAGCTTATGCCATAGTCTAGTTATTTTGATAATAGTATTGTTAGAATTATCATACTCGCCAGACTTTATGTCTGACCCCCTCTATTTCTATCCTTTTTTTTCCTCCAGGTCCTCAGGTTGGGCCCAGCTCTAGTGGAGTTTGATTGAATTGCTTCATCTCTCTTTGGAAAGCTTGGACCGTTTAAGTAAAGTCCAGCTTGTTATCTTTCTAATGGCTATTTATGTAATGGGGTTATGTATTTTGTTTTTATGAAGATGGATATTGTACTTGGTTATGATCTATGGTTTTATGATGTAACAAATATGTTTAATTTCCACTGCAATAAAATGAAGTTTTAGATTTCCAAGTACTATTTATTATCTGTCTTGTTGTAAATTTTCTATTCTATATTCACTTATAACCTCCATGGAAGTTAATGCATTCCCTTTGTGAGTGACATTAATGGACGTGGGGTGTTACAGGTACGGTTTAGTAAACCGGTTATTATTCTGTTTTGCTTCTTATCGCTCATACCAGACTTTTGTCTGACCCAGAGTTTTATGTCTCTTCTTATTACCCTGGGTGCTTTTAAATGGGCGGACTAGTGACAGGTTAGCTGGTTGTGCACGAGTAGCTGTACGGAGACGAGCAGGAGGCTTACACGTACTATTCTTTATATATTCTCCATGTGTCGTTGCTGGTCACTACTTTGGGCATTAGTAGTGTACCTTCCTTATTTGCTTTAGAGTCAGTTTTCAAAAGTTGTAATATTAATGATGTGGAACATAAGCTGTATTTGGATTTTCCGCTGCTATGATGTTTAGTTTTTTGCTCATTCTATGTCTCGCCTGTTTTATGTCAAAGTATGTTATTATTACATTTTATTCCATGTACTGTGAGACATTCTATAGGTTCCTTGTTAGTTCAAGTTCCTTACCTTTTCTTTCTTTGACGACCGTCCCGTGCTAGTTGGACATCGGCACAATGCACTTTCATTGGAAATGTCGGCTGGTGCGGGGCAGGCCATCACATTTGGTATCAGAGCTCTAGATTGCATAGTTAACCTAGGGAAAGACACCAGGGAGAGATAATACGTATATGAGAGCACGTATTTGTGATTATTTTGGTT
Organism: Allium sativum; assembly: GCA_030737875.1. Lineage (NCBI taxonomy): Eukaryota > Viridiplantae > Streptophyta > Magnoliopsida > Asparagales > Amaryllidaceae > Allium > Allium sativum. Next base: position 492,292,627 of record CM060918.1, on the reverse strand, counting down.
TTCAAAAGATATATATATATATATATATATATATATATATATATATATATATATATTTACACACTATTAGTATAGCTAAGGTTGAAGACGCACTGCACTGACACCACAAAGAGGATGGTTAATCGTTTTCTCCTTACAGATTGAACGATGAGCGGATATACTAGGGGTACTGGTAGAGGAGCTAATAATGGGAATGCCCCTGATATGAGGACGTTGTTCACTGACTTCATGAGTGAGATGCTTAGAAATGTGCAAGGAGCAGTTACCAATGCTGCAAATGGTGGTGGTGCAGCGGTGCAGGCACCTAGAGTCGATTTCGCCAAGCTTTGCAAGGATTACACTAGTCTTAGTGGAAAGCCGTTCCATGGAACGGAATCGACTACAGAAGTTCAAGATTGGTTGGATAACTGTGAGCGTATCTTCGAAGATTTGGGTATCGAGGATGTGATGAAGAGAAAGTTAGCATCCCATCAGCTGCAAGGACAGGCAACGAATTGGTGGAATGCTATTAAGGTAGTTACACCAGAGGATCAAGTTACATGGGATCAGTTTAAGGCCCGATTCAATGATAAGTTTATCCCAGCTGCTCAGAAGTCAGCGTTGTTTAGGAAATTTCTGGAGCTTAAGCAGAATGGTAGGGCAGTCTCGGAGTACATTGCAGAGTTCGATATTCTATTGAAATATGGATTATCCCTTATTGATACTGCCGAGAAGAAAAATGAAAAGTTCATAACAGGCTTAGATCAGTACTTGGGGGAAAGGCTTATAAACCATGTCGATGAGACGTATGAATCGGTTGTGGGGAAACCTTTGAGATCAAAGAGTCTATACCCTAAGTTGAAGACTGAGGTTGCATTTACAGAGGAGCAAAAGCCGCAAGCAAGCAGTGGAGGCAAGAATGGTTCTCAGAATAAGAGAAAGAAGAATCAGACCAAGGATGGCCAGAAGAAAAAGAACAAGAAAGATGTTGAGTGCTTTAGCTGCGGCAAGAAGGGCCATTATGCTAAAGAATGTCGAGCAAAGCCAGCGGACAGGAAGTGCTTCAACTGTGGTCAAGTAGGACATCACAAGGACAAGTGTCCACAACCCCCTAAGGAAAAGCAGATTGTGAAAGCATATGCTATCAATGTTGTTCCTTCTTCGTCGAATGCCCTAACTGCGGTGGAGAAAGGAAAGAATGTTGTCATTCCAGGTATGCTTTCTGTTTATGATGTTCTTGTTCGAGTATTGTTTGATATCAGAGCTTCCCGTTCCTTCATATCTAGTGACCTGGTAGATAGGTTGGGATTAGAGCCCGAGATAGTTGATAGACCTTTAGCAGTGACGAACCCGATTAGTGGTTCGACTAGCCTTTGTATGATTTGTCGTAATGTGTTCTTATCGAGTCATGGACGCATGTTTGTTTGTGATTGCTTTGTTTTGGCTTTACTTGGTTTGGCATTATTTTAGGAGTCGATTGGCTCCAAAGATATGGGGTAGTGGTAGACTGTGAGGGCTTTTTGGTGATAGTTAGAGAGGATGATGGGCGGAGGGTAGTGTTTGGTGGTCTACCTAGTGATGGGTAATGGCTAGTTTTCTAAATTCCTCGATACCCCACATGATGAGTTGTCAGATGTGCCCGTGGCTGGCCAGTATCCGGACGTCTTCGAGGAAGTGACCATACTTCCACCACACCGAGAGATTGAGTTCCGTATTGATTTAGTGAAAGATGCCAGACCTATAGTGATGCCACTTTATCGTATGGCACCAAGGGAGCAGCAAGAGCTCGGGGTGCAAGTAAGCGATCTTCTGAAGAAGGGATTTATCAAAAGACGTGTTTCTGAGTGGGGAGCACCAGTTGTGTTTGCTACCAAGGCAGATGGTTCCCTTCGTTTGTGTGTGGACTACCGCGAGTTGAATAAGTGACGAGGAAGAATACATATCCTCTACCGCAGATAGATGATTTGTTTGATCAGTTGAGTGGCGCAAGAGTGTTCTCCCAGTTGGATCTCACGACAGGTTTTCATCAGCTTAGAGTGGAAGTTGAAAGTATATCTAAAACGACATTTCGGATGCCGTCCTGATTCTATGAGTGGTTGGTCATGCCATTCGGGTTGACCAATGCACCAGCATATTTTGTGGATCGAATGATTAGGGTTTTCAGGGATCAATTGAATAAGTTTGTTCTTGTGTTCGTAGACTATATCTTGGTTTATTCAAGGACAGAGGAAGAACACAAGGAACATTTGAGGATAGTGATGGAGGTGTTGAGAAAAAATCAATTGAAAGTAAAGTTTTCTAAGTGTCACTTCTGGAGGAGGGAAGTGATATTCTTGGGCCATGTTGTTTCAGAGAATGGTATTGCCATGGACCCTGCGAAGGTGGCTATGGTACAGGATTGGTCTACGCCCAAGAATGCAACAGACGTAAGAAGTTTCTTGGGATTGGCTGGATATTATCATAAGTTTATCCAAGACTTCTCCAAGATAGCGGCACCGTTGACTCAGTTGACCAAGAAGAATCAAGCTTTCGTCTGGGATGAGAAGTGTGAGAATGCATTTAAGAGTCTAAAGGAAAAGTTGACATGTGCACCAGTTTTAGTCATCCCTAAAGGGAATGAAGAGATGACGGTATACACAGATGCCTGTGGTACTGGACTAGGTGCTGTATTGATGCAAGGAGGTAGGGTTGTAGCTTATGCTAGTCGGCAACTGAAACCGCACGAGAAAAGATATCCTACCCATGATTTGGAATTGGCAGCGATCATGTTCGCATTGAAGATGTGGAGACATTATCTCTTGGGAGAAAAATTCGAGTTGTTTACTGATCATAAATCATTAAAGCTTCTTTTTTCTCAGAAGCATCTAAATCTCCGACAGCAAAGATGGTTAGAATTCTTGGCTTCCTACGATTTCGATATCGCATACATACCAGGAAAGGGCAATGCGGTAGCTGATGCATTGAGTAGAAGACATGCCAGTTTAGGGGCTATGTTTCTTGTGGAAGCAACTAGAGTATATCGCTGGGTACGATTTCAGACCAAAGTGCGAATTGGATCCAAAAATGTTAGCAAGTATGACGATCAGACCCACTTTGATTGAGCGGATCGGTTCCAGTCAGAAGAACGATCCTAACTTATTGGAAGTCATCTCCAAGTTAGAGATGGATATCAACGAGGAGATGAACAAGTATTGTCTTGATCGAGATGAATGGCTTAGAAAGAATGGAAGACTAGTTTTGCCCAATGTCAATGGATTAAGAGATGAAGTGCTTAGAGAATGCCATCACTCAAAACTGACTATACATCCCGGTGGTAACAATATGTATCGAGACATGAAGCAGGCCTACTACTGGGAAGGAATGAAAAGAGATGTTGGGAAGTTTATATCCAAACGCATGAACTGCCAGTTGGTTAAAGCAGAGCAAAAGAAGCCTAGTGGTTTGTTGCAACCATTAGAAGTTCCAGAATGGAAATGGGAACAAGTCTCAATGGATTTCATTGATGGGTTACCAAGGACTAGGTCGGGCCATGATAGCATTTGGGTTATTGTGGACCGTTTGACTAAGAGTGCAAGGTTTATACCCATCAAGTTGAATAGAACAGCAGCTAAGTTAGCTGAACTATATATGAAGTGGGTAGTGAGATTTCATGGAGTACCAAAGGGCTTCGTGAGCGACCGAGATCCATTATTTACTAGTGGGTTTTGGAAGAGCTTACAAGAGGCATTAGGATTAGAATTACTTCTCAGTACCACATATCATCCTTAAACCGACGGTCAGACAGAGAGGGCGAATCGAGTGTTAGAAGATCTCTTAAGAGCTTGCATATTGGATTTTGGTGGATCATGGGATGACCATTCGCATCAAGTAGAGTTTGCATATAATAACAGTTATCAATCCAGTATTGGTTTGGCTCCATTTGAAGCTTTGTACGGAAGACCATGCAACTCACCATCATGTTGGCTGGAAACCAGTGAGAAATTTGTGCTTGGGCCAAATGTAATAAGAGAGACTTCAGATAAGATCAAGATTATTAGACAACGAATGAAGGCTGCCCAAGATAGACAGAAGAGTTATGCTGATAAGAGGAGAAGAGATTTAAAGTTCTCCATTGGCGACTTGGTGTTTGTCAAGATTTCTCCGTTAAAGAGCGTGATACGATTTGGCAGGAGAGGCAAGTTAACATCAAGATTTGTTGGTCCATTCCCAGTTCTCAAACAAGTCGGGAATTTGGCATATAAAGTTGAATTACGAGCGAAGATGGCATAAGTTCACAACGTATTTCATGTTTCCCAGTTAAGGAAGTTTGTGCACGACCCAAGTGTGACTATTACACCGGATCAGTTGAACGATATAGAGGTTGAACCCGAGGTGGTTGGGAACCGCATGCCTATGCGTATTATTGGGAACGATACGAAGCAGCTTCAAAGGAAGGCGGTGAGACTAGACAAAGTTCAATGGGGTGATGATGAGGAAGACTGTACTAGGGAAACAGAAGAGAACATAAGGAGGAGGTTTCCAGAACTCTTTGCCTAGTAAGGTTTTTATATCGGTATAGTACTCCCTTGTCAGTAAATCGCATGCTGGGATAGGCTTGTTGTGTTGTTTTGTATGTTCTGTTAATGATTGGTAGGCAAGCGGGATCCCTTGTATGTTTTGGGTTAAGGAATTTCGGGGACGAAATTTCTTGGGGAGAATGTAACGACCCGCATTCTACGCATCAAAGGGTCGTAGAATATTTATTTCTTTCTCATGCGAAGTCGTACGGTCATGTAACTTTGGGAGATGACTATTAGGGTCATTTTCCCATATTCATGATTTTTGCCGATTTTTAAATGACCATTTTTCCTCTAGCTGATCTTGTTTCGGCCATAACTTTTGATTGGAAAGGAGTTTTGACCTGGAACCACTTCCATTAGATCCGTATGATGGTTTACCTTTCCGTAGAGTGGTCATATGTGAAAAATGAACTTAACTTTTGGGAGATATGGCTGAATTAAGGTTTAGAAGGTGAAAAACAGCTTAACCGGGCTTAATTGGGTAATTAACAGCTAGGCCCAGAGGGGGATTTCGGGATTTGGAGTATTTAAGGGCTGTTAGGGTTTAAAGAACACCCTTTTCTCATTTTTAAGCCGCCACTTATCATCCCTCTCAACTTAGTAATGGCCTCCAACATCTAAAACACCTCTAAACCACTTTCTAATTGAAGATTTGGCTAAATTACATCAAATCAGAGGGAAATAGCACAAAATCAAGGTCAGAGCTGTTGTATATCCTTGGGACAGCGCCAAACATAAGATAATTTCAGATTTGGTATTTTATTTGTGGTTAAGGTGAGTGATTTGCATAGTTCCTCACTAATTATGGTTAATTAAGGGTGATTAGTGTTAATTAGCAAATTTAAACATGATTAAATTGTGGAAAAATATTTGTAAATTTCGAAATATTGTTTTAGGCCCCTGTTAGAAATTTGGGTTAATTTGGTTAAGTTTTACTAATCATATCATTAGTTTTGCTTAAACATTCTTAAGGGAAAATATGGGATTTTGGCTATATTTGATCCGTTTTAACCTATCAAATTATTGTTTTGGTGTTTGTGGTCAATTCTACAAGTTGCTACGATTGTATGGTATGCTCTGTGATTTTCTAGAATTGTTAGATTGGTCGAAAATGCCGTCGAATGGCGTAAAACAATCGCTGCAAAGAAGTGCAGGTAATTAACTGAACTGGATCGTATCGGAGGGGAAGCACGAACCGAGCCGCTCCCCCCAAATTGTTGCATCATGAGCCAATCTGGGGAACTGGGGAGATCATGACCGAACCGACCCGCTCGTGGCGATGGAGACCGATCCGAACCGCTCCAACTTGAGCACCACGAACCACCTAGAGAAGCAACTCACGACCTGATGCTCTGGAGTTGGCACCACGACCCGACCTGCTTGAGAGAAGGAACCCCGACCTAAACCGATGCCCGAACTGGAGCATACACCACGAACCGAGCTGAATAAAAGAAGAGTACGAATCGTGAATCGTTGTTTCGTCCGATCCGAACCCAATGGGGGCATCACGACCCGACCCGGGAAAAAGTTGCAATGCACGAACCGATCTGAGGCAGGAAATCACGAGTCGAGCTGGTGAGCACTGTAGTTTACGAACCAAAGGAAGTATCCGAACCGAACCACTTTAGGGGGTATAACCCAAAGCAAAGTGAGATGAAGGACTGAACCGATCTGGAGGAGACCAAAAACTGAGATGCAAAGGTAGTCCAAATGGGAAGTTTGTACTCAGGATCCAGTTGGGAACCGACATTTAACTTCATGGTTGAGCTTTGCTGCGGGGCGTGTGCTAAAGAGTTATCGATGTCCATAACTTTGATCCACCACCGAAAGACGAATGTTAGGCTACGTATCAGCGCAGTGAGGTCATTATGGCTTCATAGGGCGAGCGATCGTAGCAAAGCTATGAGCCAGTGCAGTGGAGCCGTTATGACTCCATAGGGCAGAGTGGACATAGCAAAGGATTAGTGGCTATGAATCAGTGCAATGGGGTTGCCATGACTCCATGGGGCAGAGTGATCATAGCAAGGATTTGGGTGATCAAAGCAGTGGATATCGTATGCTTTATGCGCTGAGTGAGAGATGTGAGGATGGTTGCTATGCTTGATTGTTTGACATCACTATGACATGCACGCCCCCACCCCCGTATCCTTTACACCTTATGTTAGTGGCACCTTAGAGTATTGTACGGTATGTTGTGCTAACTCTTTGGTTGCAGGTTCAGGTACGGTTTAGTATTTCTGTTATTATTCTGTTTTGCTGCTTATCGCTCATACCATACTTTTGTCTGATCCAGAGTTTTATGTCTCTTCTTATTACTCTGGGTGCTCTGAAATGGGCAGACTAGAAACAGGTTATCTGGTTGTGCATGAGTAGCTAGCTGTCCGTAGACGAGCAGGAGGCTTACATGTACTATTCTTTATATATTTTCCCTGTATCGTTGCTAGTCACTACTTTGGGCATTCGTAGTGTACCTTCCTTATTTGCTTTAGAGGCAGTTTTCAAAAGTTGTAATAATAATGATGTGGAACATAAGCTGTATTTGGATTTTCCGCTGCTATGATGTTTAATTTTCATCTTATGCACTATCTCGCCTATTTTATGTCAAAGTATGTTATTACTATATTTTATTCCATACGCTGTGAGACATTCTACAGGTTCCTTGTTAGTTCAAATTCCTTACCTTTTCTTTCTTTGACGACCTTCCTGTGATGGTTAGACATCAGCACTGTGCACTTTCATTGGAAATGTCGGCTGGTGCAGGGCGGGCCGTCACAGTACTCATGTGGAATTAGTCGACTTCGTCAGGCTGTATAGATTCTCAGATGTCCACGTGGCAAGCCATTCCATAGAACGAAGTCGACTGTTGTAGTGCGAGAGCTGTTTGGGTTCTTGCAAGTGTTTCCTCGACGAGTTGGAGTTGATTTGGAAGAATTAGGGGTTTACTCATAAGAGATTCCAAGGTTGAGCCTGAATTGGCTGGGAGTCTTTATCATTTGAAGTTTCCAAAACTGATTCGCTCAAGACTAGTAGTGTTAATCGGACATGACAGTCTGTTGTATGGCTCGGTCCGAAGGGGTAAGATGTCAGGTCTGTGTCTGTACAATTCTCATTTAGGACAAGAAAAAATATACAAAAATATGTCTATCCAAAAACATTCAATGTTTTACTATTGTCCAAAGGTTATCCGTCTGTTGTCCGACTCATATGAACAATGACCGAGCCAACTCCTTGTACGGTCCGTGTACTCTAAAAGTCTTATAGGGCAGGACAAGAAGACCCCTCCATCCGGTCCATTCCAAATGATTAAGACCCCTACTCAAGACCAGTTCATGGTTCAATTCGAAGATATTTGTATCGACTTATTAGAAGTTGATAAAGAGTTTGCCGATTTTGGTGATATGTGTAATGACCTACATTTTTGACCGTTCAAATCGACAATAAACCAAACATGTCGACCCAAACAAATCACCAACACGATTATCAGAATTACACATTTATAGATATACAAAACAAGACAACGGAAACACGGTGTGGCGGAAATACATATATATAATAAATATATACCAAATCTTCGTCTCCATCCTCCATGCTATGGAAATCTTCGCTAACTGCAACATCTGCTGATCCGAGCGTATTGCATAAAAGAAAACACAACAAACACTCGGATCAGCACTAAATCATTCTCATATTAGTCAAATTAAAATACTAAATAACATCAATGTCATGGGTGCAGTAACTCAAGAGATGTTACGGGATTTTTCCATCTCTCGAGGAACCGTTAAACTAATACATACATAGTATAATACGATATTACGATAGTGTCTACCCAATAAAGTAAATATCATAAAAATAGCGTAAGCGGGATTACCATATTACCCTTACGTCGTTTGCAGGCATCAACAATCTATACAGTACCTTAAATTCACCGTACTGGTGTAATTAGAGGGAACTCCATTGAAGGCAATGCTAAATCAAAATCGTATGGGGCTCGATATGGATATATATGACAAGGCACTCGAGGCAATGCCTAGGGTAGGATTCTACTAATTGCACTCCCGAACCGGTGGTAACGCATAGCAGCCACTACCACCCACCTCGGAACACACTCCCAAAATCATAAAGGGCCCAAATCATCATCATCATAGTCATAGAAATAGTATCAAAGAAGTGTGTCCGATCAAAGGTGCTACCTCAATTAGTCATGGTATAGCTCCTGTTTTAGTCATTTCAATTCTGACCCGAAGGTCAGGGCTATATTCGTTATCGTTCATCTTCTTCAATCCAACAATTGCCTCCAAGTCATCATATTTCATTCTGGGTAGGTCAAAACGTTCACAGTTGTTAAAGTGTTATCGACACTGACAGAGAGTATGCCTTATTACGACTCCGGTCTCTTTAACAACTAACGCTTACATCTTTCACATCGGTTGGTTCTTTTATATTTCACAAAGGTTCACTTCATCTCAAAATATCATATTCTGTTTCGAACCAAATTTATATTAAAAAAATATATAATTCCATATCAAAATGTCATAATCATACCAAACCGATTATATTCTAAATTAGAATATATTCCCATATCCTTATAATATAATCATATAATATTTCAAACTTGATATATATTCAAATAGAGTATATTTTGTCTCAAGGATTTCAAATTATTCCAAATCGATTTATGTTCGAAATCCATTCATATTCAAATCGAATATATACTTTCACTTCAACTCATTTCAATCCCTTTGGAGGTCCATTTATATTTGAGTAGAATATAATTTACATTTCCATATCAAAATCGGTTTAGAAATCGATTTATATTCAAATAAACTAAATTTATCTCAACTCCACTTGAACAACAGTTTTAGATCCAACACTTTCCATTCGGAAGATTTTTACACTTTAAAAAATATAATTATGAAAACAGATACTTATGAAAGAAAACTTTATATAAAATTATATATATATATACATATATATATAATAAAATGGTTAGAATAGGATAAGATAAATTTTAAAACCCTATGTATATATGTGTATATATATACATTAAAAGTTTACTATATAGTTTAAATAATAAAATACAAGGAAAATTTAGTTACAACAAAATAGTTATAGGTAAAAAGTTTAAACAAATAATAAATTTAATTTTTTTAAGGAAAGGAATAGTTATTTGGAATCCACAATGTAAATATATATATATAATAAAATTCTTTAACTAAAAAACATTCCTTTCTTCCAAACTTCAATACTTGAATCTAAAACTCCCGTCTCAATGGATTTTGCCTAGCCCAATGACTTGTCCCAAACCCCATTCCAAACCCATTTTCAATTTTCAATTTCCAAGCATTCACTTTAGGAAAATTTCCTTAATCATTATAAATAGAATTCAAGATTCAGACCTTAAAGGAAGAATAAAAATTTATCAAAATCAACACATTTCCTTTGATTGAATTTTCCCTCAAATAAAATTTCAAATATTTAGATCATTTAACCAACCGTGTCCAAATCCGAGTTAATATGTGAAAGTTATCAGTGTTTTACCATTTGAATTTAAAATATTTAGAAATTAATATAGTACATATCTCACCAACCCGAAGTTGACACATCAGCAAGCCCTCTTTGTTTTCTCCCGCTCCACCCCGTATACATGAACAGTAACATGCGGACAATACCCCATCAGCACCACGATTTTGACAGGCGATTCCATCCAACTCCGACCGTAGTGGGAACTCCAACCACCACCATCAAGACCCCTACTTCGAGCCGCACTTCCTACCCCAGCTTGGCCAACTACGGTGAATACCAGTGGCTCACGTCGCTACCATAAGAACCCGGTTTTAAACCCTAAAACCACCAAATCGACCATAGTGGCTTCCAGACCTCCAGAACGCCATGGTTCAACTCCCCTAACCAATCTCTACAAAACCCATATATTCGATTCTTCAATTAAGCCCTAATTCAAAACCCCCCAAATTGTATGTAAGGTTTCCGCGATTTTATCCCTTTGACCGTGATTTTCGGTAAACTGAAGCACTACATGTCAAAACGAACTACACCAGAGGCTTCGTATCATTGAGGCCTTCGGTTTGATATATAATATGTTAGGGTTTGTGGAGATTTGATTTTGAAGTTGAATTTTTTTATTTAGCTAGGGTTTTGAAATTTTGTTCTACCATTAGAAATAAAAATTTGATGGAGGACAGTATACGTAATAAAGAATGGGCTGATAAGGTGGAGTGGAATTTATTTATACTATATAGAAGGTCCAACAAGAACAAACAATTATCATATTACATTGATCTCTTTCCTACTTTCTCTCGTACGGTCAAACTACAAGTCGTATTGTAACGCAAATTGAAACTTTACAATAATTCACCGTTCCGGTTCCGATGAGACTGGTTTCATTGGATTCCGAGAGAGTTTCCAAAACAGTTAAATTACACAGTTAAATAAATTAATAAAATATTCAAATATTCATTTAACTGGTTTAATTCAAATTGAATATTCATTAAATTCAAATTTAAACCAAATTATAACTTAAATAAATTCTACAAATTTAATTCATAAATTTTAAGTTACACATTCGATTATTTTCAAATTTAAATTTGAAATTCAAATTTAATTTGAATAACTTAAATTCCATCGTTTAACAAATCAAATTTGAATTCCTTTGAACTTAAATTTAGTTATTCATAAAAATATTAAATTCCATACTACAACATTTTCTAAATAACAAAATTAAAAATTTATTTATACTCAATTCAAACAATCGCTATCATTAAAATCATCAGAATTTGATTTTTATCAAATTTTATTCCATTTTGTTTATTTTAAATCTAAATTTAAATATACAGAAAATATGGGATGTTACATTCTCCCCCACTTAAAAATATTTTCATCCTCGAAAAGAGAACGAAATAGGTATTGAATAAAACCATACTTTCAAATCCACACTTATAAATAGTATTCATAAAATAAGTCATATATTGTTGTGAAATCTCATAAATTTTCTAACTCCCGAAATCACGGAAAATTTCGGCAACATCTCCTTTGTACTGAGAGGTCCCAAATAATCACAACATATATAAAATTCAAATATACATTTCATCATTCGATGAGGCATCCCAAAAAGAGGGAAAACACCATATATATGTACTACAAAACTATATAGCTCAAATACGTACCTTCTTAATGTTTATTTGCATTTTTATTTACCTTAGCATTTAGCATTTAGCGCAAGCAAGCTCCAAAGCGTAGCGCAACTTCCCTACACCTGCTACAAACTCACATATACATGAGAATTAAACATACACTACAAGAAAACAGGCTATTTCCGACGGCAGAAAACCGTCGGCGGCCGTCGGAAGCCGTTGGAAATAGCCGTCGCTAATAAAGGCATCGAAAATCAAAGTTTCCGACGGCTATCGACGTAGCCTGTTCCGACACAGCCGTCGGAAACCGTTGTAGATTCGTGTACGTGTTAGCCGTCGGAAATCGTCGGTAGCCGTCGGAAATACTGCTTTATTTTTTTGTGTTGCAGCTGTTATTTAGCCTTCCAACTACACTTCTCACATAAACCACTATCTCAAAATAGAAACATCATCCAATACATTGATTTAAGAATCAAATTTATTTTATTTGAATTGATCAATGCAACAACTAGACGAAAATAATACTCAGATTAGAACGAAATTAAAATATCAAACCATCAAACACTGTGGTCAAACTCATCTAAGCTCATTTGAGAATTGTGCACATGTCATGGCAATAAAAGATAAACTGTAGGGATGGGATTGTATTTACCATCTTGATGTGCCTAGGTATAAATATTCAAACTTGTGAAATACATAAAATTTGCGTGACAAATTTTCCTCTTCCTTGGTATGGATATAACATTCAGAGCCCAAAACTAAAAATAAAATAAAATAAAATGTATGTGGCCTTTACAAATTTACCTCTTCCTTGTTTCCCCACCCATATAACTGACACAATATCCATTTGGAGTGATTGCCTCAACGGTTGCATCATACCTACACGTTCAGGTTGGACATGTATGTTAGAAAACTATGATGCAACATATCATTCTTATATGAGGGCATTACAAAATAAAATAAAAGCATATTTCCAGTATAAATTCTTCAACAAAATTAACATGCTACAAGAGACTTCAGATTTATGCCATTATTCAGGTACAAGAAGAAACAACCAATATGATATGCTTTTTCATATTCAATTCAATGTCGAGACTACCAGATCTCTTTAAACCTAACAAAAGTAGAACAAGTATTAATGGTGATTTTGTGTCATATTTTCCTATAGTATGCTCTGTTTCCTTTACTATTTCAAACCTATGAATTTTTTTCCTACTTTACTAATGAACAGGGTTGCCGGACAAAAAGATAAAGCATCCATTTTCAATAAGAAAAGCTTATAGTGTTAGGTGGTGCCAAACTATTGTGTTTCTTATGTGACTGCGCCACTATCCCAACCTGAACATTGTTTTATGGCAGCTGAGAGCTCTTCAGTAAGTGCAATGGCCTGCATTTTGCATACATCGCCTAATCAGTTATATATACAATTATACATAATCATCAGTTCGTGCAATCGAAATATGAGATTCAAACTTACAGATTTAGCACAAACACAACACATCATGAATTTCCATGCACGTAAGGATACATATTAGACCTGCAAAATAATTAAAGATAAAGGGTGATGGGAATCTTTATAAAGCCAAGATGTACATACTACATTATTGTTTGTATCAAACATTTCCAAAGTTTTTTTCTCCACTTTACCTAGTATAAAAGGTACATTCATCAAATCTTAATGTCTATATAGTGCTATGACTTTTGTTAAAAGCATCATGAGGCCGTAAGATAGACTTCAGCACTTAAAAAAATGAACTTCAAAATAAGTAAAACATGGAGAATTAGACAGGCAGATTGTTTTATAGAAATGACCACAGTTTATACTAACTTATTCTCATAATTATATACTCAATGACCAAATAAAAATTCATTTCAAAAAAGTGAATAAAACATGGAAAAAATATGCACATAGTAGGATGTTATAACTCACTACAACGCTATTGGAACCAAATGCAGTCAACATATAACCCTAATTTTCTAATTTAGGCAAATATAGATTTAGGTAAAAACTTAATTTTTATGAAAAAAGGAGATTATACCTCAAATTACTTGCTCTAGAGGTCTGAATTGAAGCCGGGGAGGTTCTTACACGAAGAAATCAGCGTTTGGAGGCAAAAAAATCGAATTTGGGGGTAATAGGGTTTAAAACTCATATGCTGGAAAAATAAGAGGAGCAAAAGAAATGGGGAAGAAAGAGTTCGGATGGCTTTTTATCACGATAATTTTCGACGGCTTCCGACGGCCGCCGACAGCCCGTCTGAAGCCATTGCAAATAACCTGTTTTCTTGTAGTGATATATACACTACATGGCAAATGCATATAACCTACACAACATATCATCGACATTTCAACTACAAAACTATAATATTTATGGCAGGCCAGCAAACAAATTGAGGGTTATCACCCCTTAGATGATGGAATTTGGCCATAGCCAACTAGGAAAAAGTTGTTCTAATTGTTTCAGGCCTTCTGAATTGTCCGGATTCGTCGTATTCAGATAATTCGTTAAAAAGTTACGACTATTTTAGTGAAGGCGAACACCTCAGCCCGTACACCGAAAAATGCAGATCTGAGTTGTTTAACCCAGTTTTTACCCCTTTAAATCTCAATTTTTTACAAAGCATATTGAGGGAAAGTTTTAGTTCAAATATGGGCTTTCCGGATTGTACTCGCACATTAAAATCCGATGCTCCGTTAGGAAGTTTTGACCAAAATAACATTGGTATTCAGTTCAGATTTTTATTTTATGCGCATCCAACTACGACTAATTCTTGGTTTTAAACCTAATAGACTTGGAAACTAGGCAAGGCTTTATTAACACAAAATTTAGCTCAGTATCTAAGGTTTCCGAAAAGTCCGGAATCATCAAATCTCGATCATCCATTCAAAGGTTATGGTCACTTTAGTTTCAGCTTATCGAATAGTTCAGATTTTTGCATAACATTGATTTATATTTGGAGTTTCAATCTTTTGGATTTTAAAATTTAAGCAACACTTAGCCATTCAAAAGCGTTATCGCTCCAATATGCTCATACTACGATTCATACTCTTACTGCTTAAATATATCCATGCTCATTTCACGTTAATTAAATGAATTTCCATTCCATTTACTTATATTCCTTTATCATCTATCTTATTTAAGTTTATTTCCAACTCACCCACTTTTTCCATTCTCGTTTGTCCATTCAATCCTTTACATTCACTACACTATCCGAGAAATGGATTCATATTCAATTACTTAATATATTCCAACAAAATTTCCTATTTGTTTCTCATTTCGTTTCAAGCATTAAATTTCGAATAAAACTTGAATTCGTTCTTACTTTCAGCTAACTTGGTTATATTAAATCACAACTTCATTAATCATGGACCAAATTTTATGAATTATTCTTCCCCTAAGTGCTAAATTCTCCATTGATCTTATAGGGTTTTCTAACTTAACTCTTATCACTTTATTTCACTTGACTCAAATAAATATAACCTTATTTCTTATTTCCTTCGCATGTCCTTTTACTGAATCATCATATTATTAGTGGGGATTCAAATCAAGTTCATTTGTACTTCATCACATTCCTTTATATTAGATTTTAAATCAGCTCCAATTAATTTTCTTTAAGTTTTCGTTGCTCTCATCTTAGTTGATTAACGTAAATTAAGTCACGTTTAATTCAAGTTCCTTCGAATATTCCACTTAACAAATTCAAACCTTATCCAAATTCCAATTTGCTCAAATTTCAACGGTTTGGCTCTATTACTAGATTTCAAACTTTCCAATTCACAAATTCCGGTAAATTTTTAACACTACAGTGGATTTCTTTTCATTAGTCATAATATAAATTTTGCATTGCAATCGATTTCCAAGATAAATTTTATTTAATTTGGTTCTCTACTCAATTAAGTTATATTTCATTCGACTAAATGGTTTACATTCCATTCCTTTCATTGTTTATACTTAGATTTATATTTGATATATTGTTCAAAGGAGATTTTCCCATTTAGATTTCATATGCCTTGATTTCACGTATATACTAATTTACCGTTTATTTATTTATTTATATTTATTGGCAATTCACGCTTTAGCAACTAATTTAAATCCCTTTCCAACTTCTTCTCGACCAATTTCACTTACTTATTTATTAATCAAGGCATATGCTATTGCCAATTTTCTTGCATAACAAACTTTCCAATTGTTTTGGTTGACTTTAGTTAGAGTTTATTCCACGGCTAATCAAATCCTCTAATACTTATATCGACCAAATTTTGTAACCTATTTGACTTAATTATCGTCCACGTTTATGAGTTTAAAACAACTCTTAAGTATAAAATTTCAATGAATCAAGTTACTTTAATCCTTAAGGCGATATCATTAGTTAAAATTGAACTCAAATCTCCTGATTCCGGGTCTACAAACCCAGTTTAAAGCACATATGTGTTATAATTTTTTTACAGAAACCATACTAAAAGTTTAAATCCAACTCTTAAATAAGAGAAACATAGAAATTTCAATTTTGGTTAAATTTAAGTTCAACTTAAATAGCATATACTAATAACTTATATATAAATTTATACTATATGGAATTTAAAATCCAAAACCTCTATCAACCAATTGTGGAAAAACGGAGTGGTCTCCCCCACTTAGATACTTCAGAATAAGCATTGAAAATGTGTGCACTCATTACTGAAATCATTTCTGGTGTCTGAGAAGGGATATCAAACTTATTACTTTTTAAAAAAATCCTTTTGAAACTATTTCCAAAACTATCTCTTATAATACGATATTTTTCAAACTTTGGCAACCTATTTCAAAAGCTTCCCAGAATCAAGTTTTCAAGTTTATTTCTATTTAGTTTGCAAGATATATTATGCACCCTATTATGCTTAAGGATTTCATTTCATTTTCAAATATTCTATAAACCTTCGAATTTCCTATATTAGATTTATTACCCAATCAACCATAATAGGTAGTAATTTATTATTACCACCTACTTATAACGAACGCATATACATATATATTTGAACCAACAATATATATATTCGATATATTTGAAAATAAAATAGAAAACTATATTATGTCAATCCATTCTGCCTGATTATTTAGAAATTCCTATCGATTCTATGGCGTCCCATATATCGACCAGAATCCATAAATATTCAACAGAACAAGTCAACAAAATATAATATCATTTTATATCCAAAATACAAGTACACTCTCTCATATACACTCTCATTCTAGAGCATTACTAACCCCATCTCTAATGAGTTAATTCCCAAACAGAGCCAAGGTTATCGCTAACCATCGCTTTGATACCAACTGTAACAACCCATATTTTTTACCATTGAAATCGACAATAAACCACACAAGTCGACCCAAACAAATCACCAACACAGGCAGTTATTGAGAAAAGAAGAAAAAGAAGAAAGAAGAGAAAAAGCAATAACAGAGTTCTCACAGCGGAAGGACAACATACAATAAATAACTATCAGTTTTGAAATAGTGGAAATATATACATTGACTAGAATATATAGCGATTATCAGAGTTGCACATTTACAGATATACATAACAAGACAGCGGAAACACGGTGCAGCGGAAATACATACCTACATACATATATATATATATATATATATAATAAATATATACCAAATCTTCGTCTCCATCCTCCATGCTATGGAAATCTTCGCTAACTGCAACATCTGTTGAACCGAGCGTATTGCATAAAAGAAAACACAATAAACACTCAGATCAGCACTAAATCATTCTCATATTAGTCAAATTAAATACGAAATAACATCAGTGTCATGGGTGCAGTAACTCAAGAGATGTTACGGGATTTTTCGATCTCTCGAGGATCCGTTAAACTAATACATAGATAGTATAATACGCTATTACAATGGTGTCTATCCAGTAAAGTAAATATCATAAAAATAGCGTAAGCGAGATTACCATATTACCCTTACGACGTTTACAGGCATCAACAGTCTATACAGTACCGTAAATTCACCGTACTGGTGTTATCAGAGGGCACTACATAGAAGGAAATGCATGATCAAAATCGTATGGGGCTCGATATCGATATATATGACAAGGCACTCGAGGCAATGCCCAGGGAGGATTCTACCAATTGCACTCCCAGACCGGTGGTAACGCATGGCAGCCACTACCGCCCACCTCGGAACACACTTCCAAAATCATAAAGGACCCAAATCATCATCATAGTCATATAAATAGTGTTGAAGAAGTGTGTCCGATCAAGGGTGCTACCTCAATTAGTCATGGTATAGCTCCTGTTTTAGTCATTTCAATTCTGACCTGAAGGTCAGGGCTATATTCGTTATCATTCATCTTCTTCAATCCAGTAATTGCCTCCAAGTCATCATATTTCATTCTGGGTACATCAAAACGTTCACCGTTGTTAAAGTGGTATTGACACTGACAGAGAGTATGCCTTATGATGACTCCGGTCTCTTTAACAACTAACGCTCACATCTTTCACATCGGTTGGTTCTTTTATATTTCACAAAGGTTCACCTCATCTCAAAATATCATATTCTGTTTCAAACCAAAAATATTCAAAAAGAATATAATTCCATATCAAAATGTCATAATCATACCAAACCGATTATATTCTAAATTAGTATGTATTCCCATATCCTTATAATATAATCATATAATATTTCAAACTTGACTTATATTCAAATAGAGTATATTTTATCTCAAAGATTTCAAATTATTCCAATTCGGTTTGTGTTCAAAATCCATTCATATTCAAATAGAATATATACTTTCACTTCAACTCATTTCAATCCTTTGGAGGTCCATTTATATTCGAGTAGAATATAATTTACATTTCCATATCAAAATCGGTTTAGAAATCGATTTATATTCAAATAGACTAAATTTATCTCAACTCCACTTGAACAACAGTTTTAGATCCAACACTTTCCATTCGGAAGATATTTACACTTTAAAAAAATATAATTATGAAAACAGATACTTATGAAAGGAATCTTCATATAAAATAATATATATATATATAATAAAATGGTTAGGATAGGATAAGATAAATTTTAAAACCCTATGTATATATGTATGTATATATATATATATACATTAAAAGTTTACTATATAGTTTAAATAATAAAATACAAGGAAAATTTAGTTACAACAAAATAGTTATAGGTAAAAAGTTTAAATAAATAATAAATTTAATTTTTTTTAAGGAAAGGAATAGTTATTTGGAATCCACAATGTAAATATATATATATATAATAAAATTATTTAACTAAAAATTATTCCTTTATTCTGAACTTCAATACTTGAATCTAAAACTCCAGTCTCAATGGAGTTTGCCTAGCCCAATTACTTGTACCAAACCCCATTCCAAACCCATTTTCAATTTCCAAGCATTCACTTTGGGAAAATTTCCTTAATCATTTCAAATAGCATTCAAGATTCAGATCTTAAAGGAAGAATAAAAATTTATCGTAATCGACACATTTCCTTTAAATGAATTTTCCCTCAAATAGAATTTCAAATATTTAAATCATTTAACCAACCGATGTCCATATATAATTTACTACCCTATGGCCAAGTGATTTTGATTTTTTTTTTCTTTTTTTTATTTCTCCATATTCAGGGATGGATCTATCATTTCAATCCAAATCAGGGTCATAGAGATTTATCATTTCACTCTGTGTTCTTAATTTATTATATCGACAAACCCTAGGTTTATATGATGCACCTAACATCCAGGGTAAAAGGAATGGGATTCATCGTCAAAAATGAGCATACATCATTCATCTACTGAATAAAGGGACATTTCAAACAACATTCATTCAATAATTCAATCAACCAAGGCATCCATCACACAACATTTTATTCCATGCTAAATGTTAAATCATTTCACTAATTTCAAGTGTTGAGATTTTCTAACTAGAAATTTAAATTAAATTTAAATAACTAATTATCGATTTTCATTGCATGTAACACACTTTCATGTCAAATTTAAGCAACCATTCACCAATCAAACGCAACCATGCAACCAACTTATTCCATAATTTAATTTGATAAATATGATAAAAATTCAGTTATTCGTGAGCGAAGAATCACTCACCTTGGGTGTTTAGTGGATCAGACGTCCAACCAAAGTCCAAAAATTTACAGTCTCCAAACGCAGCCAAACTAGTGCCAAAACGTTCATAATTCCGCCATGATCCTAACGCATCCAACCGGGTCCAAATCCAAGTTAATATATGAAAGTTATCAGTGTTTTACCATTTGAATTTAAAATATATAGAAATTAATATAATATATATCTCACCAAACCAAAGTTCAGCAAGCCCTCTTTGTTTTCTCCCGCTCCATCCCGTATACATGAACAATAACACGCAGACAATACCCCATCAGCACCATGATTTTGACTGGCGATTCCATCCAACTCCGACCGTAGTAGGAACTCCAACCACCACCGTCGAGACCCCTACTTCGAGCCGCACTTCCTACCCCAGCCAGGCCAACTCCGGTGAACCCCAATGGCTCGTGTCGCCACTACAAGAACCGGGTTTTAAAACCCTAAAACCGCCAAATCGACCACCCACATCGGCTTCTAGACCGCCATGGTTCAACTCCCCTAACTAATCTCTACAAAACCCATATATTCGATTCTTCAATTAAGTCCTAATTCAAAAATCCCCCAAATTGTATGTAAGGGTTCTGTGATTTCATCCCTTTGACCGCGATTTCCGGCAAACTGAAGCACTACATGTCAAAATGAACTACTCTAGAGGCTTCGTATCGTCGAGGCCTTCGATTTGATATATAATATGTTAGGGTTTGTGGAGATTTGATTTTGAAGTTGAATTTTTTTTATTTAGCTAGGGTTTTGAAATTTTACACTTCCATTAGAAATAAAAATTTGATGGAGGATAATATACGTAATAAAGAATGGGCAGATAAGATAGAGTGGAATTTATTTATACATATATAGAAGGTCTAACAAGAACAAACAATTATCATATTACATTGATCTCTTTCCCACTTTCTCTCGCATGGTCAAACTACAAGTCAGATTGTAACGCAAATTTAAACTTTACAATAATTCACCGTTCCGATTCCGATGAGATTGGTTTCGTCGGATTCCGAGACAGTTGCCAAAACAGTTAAATTCCACAGTTAAATAAATTCATAAAATATTCAAATATTCATTTAACTGGTTTAATTCAAATTGAATATTCATCGAATTCAAATTTAAACCAAATTATAACTTAAAAAAATTCTATAAATTTAATTCATAAATTTTAAGTTCCACATTTGTCAAATTTAAATTTGAAATTCAAATTTAATTTGAACAACTTAAATTCCATCGTTTAACAAATCAAATTTGAATTCCTTTTAACTTAAATAACTTAAATTCAGTTATTCATAAAAATATTAAATTCCATACTACAACATTTTCTAAATAACAAAATTAAAAATTTGTTTATACTCAATTCAAACAACCGCTATCATTAAAATCAACAGAATTTGATTTTATCAAATTTTATTCCATTTTTTTGATTTAAATCTATATTTAAATAAACAGAAAATATGGAATGATACAATATGTTTGTGTTGGAGAGTGTGAATGAATTAGATGTGCTATCAAAGTTTTGTTATTCTCTTTATTATTAATCTAAGGTCTGGGGGTAGTGGCTGCGTTGAGTGATCGACTAGGAGGGTGGTAACTTCATTTCGAGGGAATGATGGTTTGGAGGAGTCGATCGTGTAAGCCTACAGTGTTAGAGCTTGCGTCCAGTATAGAAATTTGTCCTGCTTTATCGGTATAAATCATGGAGATATGTACTTATCGTCATTTCTATTTTGTTGAGTGCTCCCTCGATGAAAGAGAAAGGAAATGATGTCATCACTCGATTTATATTTTCAGCAATGGAAATTCCATACGTGTAACGACCCGGGTTTTAGCGACTTTAGTTATCGACATAAACCCAATGATGACCAACCAAACATCCGAAAATACCGGAAAGTTAATAGAAAGAAGTTAGAGGGTGAGAATAGATAAGGTAGAAACTTTGAATAGAATAAGAAGAAAAAGATACAACATCAGAGTAACACTAGTCTCACAGCGGAATTCCTTGAAATAAATCAGTATATGTATATAGTAACATTATCAGATTACAACACTTACAACACAGCAGAAACCACTATAGCTATATAATCCTGAAGCCTCCTGCTCCAAGCTCTTCGAGTATATCTGTAAAATCATGACTATTTGACTGCCCGTACAAAATTTGGCACCCAAGAGTTTAGGGACAACAAAACAAAATAAACTCTGGGTCAGTCATGGGACTGGTATGAGTAAAACAGTTTAAAATAGTTTGAGCCATTAAACGATATCGCATAAGACCACGCCGTGTAACAGAATGGGTTTTTCCCTTATGATAATCCTAAAAAATCTTTATATCAAAACTCATTGATATTATAATAGTGTCTATCAACCAAAATATAATAATCATCTAGCTAAAACGCTTTCATCTCACGTTCTACATATATAGTATACAATCAAAAATCACAAGCACGTATTGGGTAATGGATTTCCAACTATGACAAGGTATGGAACCACCTTTCGCTAGTGTACCTCTAGAGAGGAACACACTGGGTTCAACAAGAACATCTTGCAACCCGGCAACACATGATCGACCACTCATTTCGCTTGAGTGTATCGAATGTATATCACCAATGGTTGGGATCAACAACCGTTTCCCGAATGGGATAACATCGACAATAGATTTTTAGAAGTAAATGAAACTCTAGATCAGGTGATTATACACCCTAATAGGTGCGACCTACATAGCCATGCTTCTTGCCCGATTTTTGTCATTTACCGGATGTGAGGCTAGAAGCTACGCTTATCTTTTACATGCCACATCTTCATTCACTTAGAATGTCACATCGTCATACCCGCCAAATCACAAATTTATTTATCCAAAAGTAACACGGGTATACCGCTAAGAGAAACGAATTCCTCCACCACCAAACGTGAATACGTTTGAAGAGATAAACTGTAAGGACCCGTAACCTCCCCGTGAAGGAAAGAGCAGATACTTTGAGGATAGGACACAACAGAACGCAAACGGAAGAACATTTCATTGTATATTACAACAATTCCATCAGATACAAGAATATATAGAGTATAAATGAATAAATTACATTCGAATAATATCAGAGATTTAAATTACATTTAAATACATCGCAGCAGAAAATAATACAAAAGCACAACTAGAAGTAATGAACGGATACAGAGCTTTCCGAGCATCGTTCCAGCTGTAAATCAGGATCCTGTGAATATAAATCTGCAAAACCAAAACTCCTAGCTGCCCGTGTCGAAAATAAGGGCACCCAGAGTTTAGGTTAAAACAATAAACTCCAGGCCAGTCATGTGACTGGTGTGAGAACTAAAACAGTTATTAATCTTTATTTTAAAGATAGTAATTCAAGGGACCACGCCGTATAACATAGAATGGGTTTCCTCCCAAGAATACTAGTGCATATAACAAAACAACGCAATGCTTTTTGGAAAAATGAAGCTATTATAAGACCCAGGTCCCATCACACAATGCAACTCAAGCCAGAGGATAGGGTTTTCCCTTTTAATAGCCAAATAATGCTTGATACGTTTAAAACAAATCATTTGATACTATCATAGGTGTATAGTGTCAAAACATTTTCAAACATAGATATCAATCACAGACGGCATGGGTACCATATATCATGTCGCCATACTAGTTCTATAATTAAAACTGCAATATCACGTATTGGAAATTGGATTTCCATCATGAGTCGAGTCAAGGGGCAAGCTCCTCTCCGCGCTCGAGACACTCTAGCAAATGCCTCAGGACCCCACTATGATCCTTGGATCTTCAGGGCTGGTCCTCTCTTACTTTTGAGGAGTAGTTATTCCTGAACACACGTTTCCCGGTCCTTACAGACCTATATCCGAGGCGCCTCGTATCCAATAACAACACAGGTGAAAAGTATATAAATGTCAGGGCTGGTTGGTCACTGACACTACCCTAGCTAGAAAGAAACGTTGTGCTCTCCCTGCAGTCACTATCCCGTTTTTGACTCATACCGAGGTGTGAGGCTCGCGAATTCACGTTATACACAAAGCTACGCCACACAGGTCGTGCTTTGATCATCAACCACAAGACTTTGCTTTTCAACAAAAGCCCTGATTAATTGCCACTTACGCGTGCCACACTGGCAATTCACTCCATGCGACTGATGTCCATCGATATACAACCTCTGAGCTCGTACGTCTCAGAGAAGGGCGTTAAGCAAGAGAATAAATTCTCCGCCGCCAAACAGATGTATATTTAATAGAGATCAATCATCACAGAATAAAATCCATTGTCAGACACACAATCCATTTACAAGTTTGTTCTGGGTCTGAACAAAACCGAAGGCACTTTCCTCGCATATCCATACATCTCCAAGTACGTCTGGATGACCACCAACTGTTTCCCTCATCTTGGGTGTACTGCCCAATCGAGATCATCAGTAATCACCCAAGCGATGTGAAGACTTCCGGTCTTCAACCACCTTCTTCATCTTCGACATCTCATCGAATCGGTTATTCAGAATGGGTATAAACCCGGACTTTCTGAATATCCCACGTATATGGTAAACAATTGTTACACAAACACAACGAACACCTCATTCCAATTCAGAATATTCTTTTATTCACAAAATCACATTCTTAGGGAAAGGTTCCCATTAATTTTATCCAAGATAAATTCTTCTAAATTTATTCTTTAATCTTCCTTTGGATATCATTTCAAACTAGTCAGGATTAGCGAGCCACATCGAAGTAGTTATTTATTTTATTTCCCAATCCCAACCTATATATCCCATGGAGAAAACTGGTAATACTCCATATCTAACACCACGGTGCTATCGGTAAAATTAATTACCATTTCTCGTTTAAATCTAATTAAAGATTTAACTATCGCTTTGGAGCAAAACTAGTGGTACTCCATTCTCGATCACCTTTCAGATTTGATAATTTAAATAATCAATTCACTTTTTAATCTAATTAAAGATTCATTAAAACTCCACTTAGTTTCAATCTTTTCAAAAATCAATATCATGCCTTTAACTGGGTTAAAGAACCAATGTCATCAAAAACACGATTCACGACAAACCCAAATCATATTTGATATTAAATACAAGGCTCTGAATAGAAAATATATCGGCTTATATTCAATATCAAATTCTGAAACCAACATATATCGTATTGGAAATAACGATATAAAATATATCTTTCAAATTCCCATAACAATATCTGTATAGTCACGAAATCCAACATCGAAATATTCCGAAGATAATTTCGATTCAACTCCAGTCCAATTCACGTATTGGGAATATTGATTATTTTTAAAATCACTTACCAATTCAATTTATTTATTTCAAAAATAAATTGATTTTAATTCTAGTTCAAAACTAGTTCATTTCGACAAAAATCTATTTTTACCTTTTCAAATATGGAATTTTTCAGCCCAATTTTTCCCAAATCATTTATTATGATTTTACACAAATTGTAGATATTTTTAATAATTTTATCAAGGCCCGTACAGTCGATTTCCATCAACGGTCATCGAACTGCACTTACGGCGACCTTTTCCAAATTTGATTTGGAAATAATTTGAAATCCAACCATTAGATTTCAAATTTTTAATATTCATTGGAAAGCTCTTTTCGATATGAAACCAATGGTTCCAGTTTTAGGAGAATCCGATGGTCGGATCTCCCGCAATGTCAATTCGAAGTCAATGGTCGAAATTCACAAACTGCCGCGGCGCGGCGCGTTCTGTTCAGGCCATTATATATATAATATATACATATATTATATATATTTCGTCGATTTCCCTTTTAAACGTATTTTATAAATCGTTTTAAATTCGTTTTCAAAACCATTTCAACGATACATTCAATTTCAAATCAAAATTGAATATTTCATATCATTACTATATAAATGATATTATTTTCAAAACGTTATATTTCGAAATCACTTCTTTTCTATATTCATTATAAGAACGAATATAATCGATATAAATGTCGTTCACGTCAAAATAGCGCAACTCTAATCATCACGACTTTATATATTTCAATAAATTCGTTATTCTATTCAACAAATGAATATTTATTCTATTCAACACATGAATCTATATTTCTTTCAACACACGACTAATCTCAACACATGAGTACTGTCAACACATCACTATTTTTGTTATGTAAAATATTTTATAAAATTATGGTATCTATCCTTTGATTTTCAATCAGAGTCCACCGTGAAGTAGTTCTAATTTTTAAATATTATAAAGATGTAAATTTTATTATTTAAAAAATTTTACTCAACGCATGAACAGTTCCAACACATAAATATCGTTAACACATGACTATTTTTATATTCAACGTATGAATTTTCTTTTATAATATTCATTATTTTCCCGATTGGAATGAGACCCAATCAATCACCATATAATGTTAATTATATGGATTCCACACAACACATGTATATAATAGCAATGACAAAAATCAACCATCATCCAGGGTGCACCACACAACTGCACAAGCATCAAATATAAATAATTAACGCTTACACAGCCTGTCGACCAATCGATCGACATACAATTAAATAATTGGGATTAGTGTACGCCAAATTTCATCCCAACACCCGTGTGGGGTTTCAAATCAGCAACACAGATTTTTATTTGTGCAGTTGGGCGATGTGTAAAATTTATCGACCCAATCAATATCAGTCAAATCAGTGTATATAAACAAATCGGCCGATTTGTTTATAAATATTTATTTACTCACATTTACTATACTCATATTCACGTTAAAAACTATATTTTTAACAATAATTATTTATTTCAATCATCTACAATTTATTATCGATTTCACATCAACACCACAAATGATTTTTCACAACACATCAATCAAACAAACAAGCCATCCATGGTATGTGGATGACGGGTGTCGGGTGCTGCTAAGCACCGTCTGCATCCTAGTATATATATTAATAACTAGAAAAAGAAATTTAGAGTGAGAAGTTCTCACCTATAGCTAATCCAATACCACGACTCTTCTTATGTAGAAATCTTCGTCGTGCTCGCCTTTTTGTCAACTTCACTGCCCGTAGTCACTACATATATAAAAATCACATTTTTATATTGTTGCTATGTATATAAAAATCACATTTTTATACTACTATTATATAGATAAAAATTCTATTTTTGTACCGCTGTTCATATAGTAAAGATCAAATCTTTACTATCTATATAACATAAAAATCGTATTTTTATTATCTCTACTATATAAAAATCATATTTTTATTCTTCCTATAATATAAAAATAATATTTTTATTCTACTTCATTCGTCAAAAACCATAGAAGCTTTAAAGCGGAGAAAACTCACTTTTTTTCTAATGCCCGGATTCGCTGTTCGGGTTCCAGAATTTGCAAACGAGCTTCAATCTTTATACCATCTTTTTTCTAGCTTAAACGCGTCATTCCGGACAACTTTCTCCTAAGCGTCTTTTTGCAGAAAATGCTCCAATTCACCAGAATTCGCGAAAGTACATGAATTTTACCGCTTTCAGACAGTAGACTTTGAACGCGTTTTCTGAGCAGCTCCGAACTCCAAAACATGACTTCCATATAGCCAAATCGAAGAGAATTTCGCGCTCTACAACTTTGGTCTAGAGGGACTTTGGCCAGAAATGCACTGTTTGAGAGATATAGGCCAAAACAGTCCGGGGTGTTTTGTGCAAAACGGGAATTTTATTGAAAATGAGTTTTTGAGTGTGGCGGGGCCCACGGCCATATTTGGTTGGCCAGCGGGCGGTGGCGGGCCTGACGGACGTGGGGGAGGGTGCCAAGGGCGGTAGTGGGGCCCGTGGTGGCCGCGGTGGTGGTGGTTGGTGATTTGGATGTTTAGGGTTCATGAAAAGAGGAGAGAGAAGGAGGAGGAGGAAGAGGAGGAGGGGAAGAGGAGGGGGTGCGGTCGACGGTCGGAGGCCGGTGGTGGCTGGTGGAGGAGGGGGTAGCGGCAAAGGGGGTGGAGCTCCCCATTAAAGAGGAAAAAGAAGAAAAGAGAGGAAGAGAGAAAGAAAAGGAAGGAAAGTGGCTTATATGCCCGTTTCTCTCCAATCATCCGAATGCCGACGATCTCCAAATGCCGCGGATTTCGGACACGACATAGTAGATGTGAAGACGAGTCCAACGAAATAAGTTTCGTCGAATTCTGAGTTCGTTTGACCGTCTGTTAAAATTCTCAAAAATGCTCCGATAAGCTCTAGAAATGCGATTTTGGCGCACCATTTCTTCTTGCACGCTCACATGCTAACTCCAAAGATCATGCCTTTTTGGATTTAACCATTATTAGATGATACGAATCCCAAAAAAAAAAGTAGAATCGAATTCCGAGGTCGTATCAATATTGTTCCTTTGTAAAATGACTGGCCGCTTTTGAACAAATGGTTTTGCTTCGCACGGCCACATACTGACTCCGTTCGACGCACCCTTTGGAAATCAACAATAATTTGTCATTATGAATCCAGAAAAATATATCTCGTCGAATTCTGAGCTCGTATGCAAAATTTCACTTTTTAAGGGCTATGCTTTGCTAACCGAAAAGCTCAAGCCAATTGCCACTATTCCGGATATCGGAATATATCGAAGCTTATATTTTTCGGAGTTCTAAACGGCATTTTGAACTCAATGGAAGTGGTTTCGAGTCCAAATTCATCCGTATGCAAAATATGACTTTTTGGGACATGTATAATTTACATAGCGACTATTCTGAATTTTCAACTGGGCATAACTTTTGATTCCCGCTATGAAATTTCGATTTTTCAGTTTCGTTGTAAAGATATTCTCAACTAGATTCTAATATTTTTGGTTTCGCCAAAATCTGGCTTATTTTGAATCTTGTACATTCATTTGAAGTTTGAAATCGAATTATCGAACTAACGCGCCATTTTCAATTCCTTTTATAATTATAAATAAATATTTATATTCTAATGACGATCTATATAAATATACACGTTCTAATTCTATTCAAAATAAATTTCTCGTCGTTATTATTTAAAATAATTCATTTTAAATATTCAAAATTCATTAAAATTGCCAAAATAAAAAATTTTAAACTGGCTCGCATTTCCGGGTTGTTACATTCTCCCCCACTTAAAACTTTTCGTCCCCGAAAAGGAAAGAAGCCGAAAGTTGTTTTAAAAACCAACTCAACGTTCATTCTAGCTTCCATTCTCCAACTTTTCAGTTTCTGAGAATTTTCAAATTCTTCAAAAATTTGGCTAACACCCGGAATTTTCGAAAAATTTCGCCCTAACCTCTTTTGTACGGGGAAGGGTTTGGAAATTTATTGGGCCGTATTAGGTACCCAATAAATCCTATAAAGCATACACATATTTATAGTGATATATTCTGGTGTTTACAGGGGAGCGTGTATAGATAATAACTCCAGAGAATAAATTCTCGTCACCCTGTCAAAGCCTGAGGGAGTGTGTATTTTAATTGCTCCAGAGAATAAATTCTCGTCACCTCGTCCCGTGTGGGAAATAAATAATCCATATGCCGTATCTAATGACTAGAGAAACGTGATTATTGTCAACTCCAGACCCGTGTGGGGTTTTATTAATCTGGCAATTTTACCGTTACAATTTTATATTGTCCATATCCGTCATCAATTCAACCTGTAATATATAGTCCATATCTGTCATCAATTCAACCTGTAATATATAGTCATCGCCATACAAGCCTCTCGCTCATATGGTAAATATTCCACATCGTCACACGAGCTCCAAATGCTTGTGTGGTATATGATGAATTATGCGATATTAAGAAGTATGCCATCTTCAGGAAGTATGCCATGCAGTGTAGTTCAAAATTAATTGTTACTATCCTATGGCGACATTTATTAATTACACATAGAATAAACAACACTCCGCATCCAATGGCACTCACAGGAGTTGATATAATAATAAAAGTGCGCATCCAACTCATTAAGGTTTACCTATTTGTCGGGCACGCAAATAAATTCTTTACTCAACAGCTAATCCATTTACCTGTTCAAACATATATATGTATATGCATGCATTTGCAAATAATTTACAATACAATTCAATATTTGGTTTAATTAAGCCTAAATTCACCATTCATTCACGTAATGATTTAAATAAATAATCATACAACACAACCATCAATCAATTAGTGAATTAGTTTTTCAAATTCATAATTTTGATACATATACAAAAAATCATGTTTTTGATGCCAAATCACAACAAATAAATCTATCTATATTAGTTTTCGTTCTCACACCAGTCTAATGGAAATATATAGATATCACACCTTCGAAACACGAAAATAAATACTGGTGATGGCGCGCCATCATCAGAATCATGTCTGGATGACTAGAATGCGATTCTATATCTATCCAATATATTAAAACTTCGAATATACGTTCATGACGCGTATATGCAAAATCTTTATATATTGGATTGTCCAAATTCAGTATAAATAAATATTCAAATACTTATAAAACGATTTAAATTTTCAAAACAATATTGTTTTCATTTGAAAATATACTCTTCGCACCCGTTCTAGGATACTACTGATCCCATCTCTAGAGAGTCATTCTAATTGGATATTACTAATCCAATATCTGATGGATTCTTTCATATGTTTCTAATGTGTCTTGTTCACGAGCTCTGTAAACCAAAGCTCTGATACCACTGTAAGGACCCGTAACCTCCCTGTGAAGGAAAGAGCGGATACTTTGAGGACTAACACAACAGAACGCAGACGAAAGAACATTTCATTGTATATTACAACAATTCCATCAGATACAAGAATATACAGAGTATAAATGAATAAATTACATTCGAATAATATCAGAGATATAAATTACATTTAAATACATCGCAGCGGAAAATAATATAAAAGCACAACTAGAAGTAATGCACGGATACAGAGTTCCGAGCATCGTTCCAGCTGTAAATCAGGATCCTGTGAATATAAATCTGCAAAACCAAAACTACTAGCTACCCGTGTCGAAAATAAGGGCACCCAGAGTTTAGGTTAAAACAATAAACTCCAGGCCAGTCATGTGACTGGTGTGAGAACTAAAACAGTTATTAATCTTTATTTTAAAGATAGTAATTCAAGGGACCACGCCGTATAACACGGAACGGGTTTCCTCCCAAGAATACTAGTGCATATAACAAAAACAACGCAATGCTTTTTGGAAAAATGAAGCTATTATAAGACCCAAGTCGCATCACACAATGCAGCGCAAGCCGGAGGATAGGGTTTTCCCTTATAATAGCCAAATAATGCTTGATACGTTTAAAACAAATCATTTGATACTATCATAGGTGTATAGTGTCAAAACATTTTCAATCATAAATATCAATCATAGACGGCATTGGTACCATATATCATGTCGCCATACTAGTTCTACAATTAAAACCGCAATATCACGTATTGGAAATTGGATTTCCGTCATGAGTCGAGGCAAGGGGCAAGTTCCTCTACGCGTTCGAGACACTCTAGCAAATGCCTCAGGAACCCACTATGATCCTTGAATCTTCAGGGCCGGTCCTCTCTTACTTTTGAGGATTAGTTATTCCTGAACACACGTTTCCCGGTCCTTACAGACCTATATCCGAGGCGCCTCATATCCAACAACCACACAGGTGAAAAGTATATAAATGTCAGGGCTGGTAGGTCACTGACACCACCCTAGCTAGAAAGAAACGTCGTGCTCTCCGTGCAGTCACTATCCCGTGTTTGACTCATACCGAGGGTGAGGCTCGCGAATTCACGTTATACACAAAGCTACGCCACACAGGCCTGCTTTGATCATCAACCACAAGACTTTTCTTTTCAACAAAAGCCCGGATCAATTGCCACTTACGCGTGCCACACAGGCAATTCACTCCATGCGACTGATGTCCATCGATATACAACCTCTAAGCTCGTACGTCTCAGAGAAGGGCGTTAAGCAAGAGAATAAATTCTCCGCCGCCAAACAGATGTATATTTAATAGAGATCAATCAACACATAATAAAATCCAATGTCAGACACACAATCCATTTACAAGTTCGTTCTGGGTCTGAACGAAACCGGAGGCACTTTCCTCGCATATCCATCCATCTCCAAGTACGTCTGGACGACCACCAACTATTTCCCTCATCTTGGGTGTACAGCCCAATCGAGATCATCAGTAATCACCCAAGCGATGTGAAGACTTCCGGTCTTCAACCACCGTCTTCATCTTCGACATCTCGTCGAATCGGTTGTTCAGAATGGGTATAAACCCGGCCTTTCTGAATATCCCACGTATATGGTAAACAATTGTTACACAAACACAACGAACGCCTCATTCCAATTCAGAATATTATTTTATTCACAAAATCACATTCTTAGGGAAAGGTTCCCATTAATTTTATCCAAGATAAATTCTTCTAAATTTATTCTTTAATCTTCCTTTGGATATCATTTCAAACTAGTCGGGATTAGCGAGCCACACCGAAGTAATTATTTATTTTATTTCTTAATCCCAACCTATATATCCCATGGAGAAAACTGGTAATACTCCATATCTAATACCACGGTGCTATCGGTAAAATTAATTACCATTTCTCGTTCAAATCTAATTAAAGATTTAACTATCGCTTTGGAGCAAAACTGGTGGTACTCCATTCTCGATCACCTTTCAGATTTGATAATTTAAATAATCAGTTCACTTTTTAATCTAATTAAAGATTCATTAAAACTCCACTTAGTTTCAATCTTTTCAAAAATCAATATCCTGCCTTTAACTGGGTTAAAGAGCCAATGTCATCTAAAACACGATTCACGACAAACCCAAATCATATTTGATATTAAATACAAGGCTCTGAATAGAAAATATATCGGCTTATATTCAATATCAAATTCTGAAACCAACATATATCGTATTGGAAATAACGATATAAAATATATCTTTCAAATTCCCATAACAATATCTGTATAGTCATGAAATCCAACATCGAAATATTCCCAAGATAATTTCGATTCAAATCCAATCCAATTCACGTATTGGGAATATTGATTACTTTTAAAATCACTTTCAAATTCAATTTATTTATTACAAAAATAAATTGATTTTAATTCTAGTTCAAAACTAGTTCATTTCGATAAAAATCTATTTTTATCTTTTCAAATATGGAATTTTTCAGCCTAATTTTTCCCAAATCATTTCTTATGATTTTACACAAATTGTAGATATTTTTAATAATTTTATCAAGGCCCGTACAGTCGATTTCCATCAACGGTCATCGAACTGCACTTACAGCGACCTTTTCCAAATTTGATTTGGACATAATTCCAAATCCAACCGTTAGATTTCAAATTTCTAATATTCATTGGAAAGCGCTTTTTGATACGAACCCAACGGTTCCGGTTTTAGGAGAATCCGACGGTCGGATCTCCCGCAACGTCAATTCGAAGTCAATGGTCGAAATTCACAAACTGCCGCGGCGCGTTCTATTCAGGCCATAATATATATATTATATATATATCGTCGATTTCCCTTTTAAACGTATTTTATAAATTGTTTTAAATTCGTTTTCAAAACCATTTCAACGCTACATTCAATTTCAAATCAAAATTGAATATTTCATATCATTACTATATAAATGATATTATTTTCAAAACGTTGTATTTCGAAATCACTTCTTTTCCATATTCATTATAAGAACGAATATAATCGATATAAATATCGTTTACGTCAAAATAGTGCAACTCTAATCAACACGGCTTTATATATTTCAATAAATTCGTTATTCTATTCAACAAATGAATATTTATTTTATTCAACACATGAATCTATATTTCTTTCAACACACGACTAATCTCAACACATGAGTACTGTCAACACATCACTATTTTTGTTATGTAAAATATTTTATAAAATTATGGTATCTATCCTTTGATTTTCAATCAGTCTCCACCGTGAAGTAGTTCTAATTTTTAAATATGATAAAGATGTAAATTTTATTATTTAAAATATTTTACTCAACACATGAACAGTTTCAACACATAAATATCGTCAACACATGACTATTTTTATTTTCAACACATGAATTTTCTTTTATAATATTCATTATTTTCTCGATTGGAATGAGACCCAATCAATCACCATATAATGTCAATTATATGGATTCCACACAACACATGTATATAATAGCAATGACAAACAATCAACCTTCATCCAGGGTGCACCACACAACTGCACAAGCATCAAATATAAATAATTAACGCTTACACAGCCTGTCGACCAATCGATCGACATACAATTAAATAATTGGGATTAGTGTACGCCAAATTTCATTCCAACACCCGTGTGGGGTTTCAAATCAACAACACATATTTTTATTTATGCAGTTGGGCGATGTGTAAAATTTATCGACCCAATCAATATCAGTCAAATCAGTGTATATAAACAAATCGGCCGATTTGTTTATAAATATTTATTTACTCACATTCACTATACTCATATTCACGTTAAAAATTATATTTTTACCAATAATTAATTTATTTCAATCATCTACAATTTATTATCGATTTCACATCAACACCACAAGCAATTTTTCACAACACATCAATCAAACAAACAAGCCATCCATGGTCTGTGGATGACGGGTGTCGGGTGCTGCTAAGCACCGTCTGCATCCTAGTATATATATTAATAACTAGAAAAATAAATTTAGAGTGAGAAGTTCTCACCTATAGCTAATTCAATACCACGACTCTTCTTATGTAGAAATCTTCATCGTGCTCGCCTTTTTGTCAATTTCACTGCCCGTAGTCACTACATATATAAAAATCACATTTTTATATTGTTGCTATGTATATAAAAATCACATTTTTATACTACTACTATATAGATAAAAATTCTATTTTTATACCGCTGTTCATATAGTAAAGATCAAATCTTTACTATCTATATAACATAAAAATCGTATTTTTATTATCTCTACTATATAAAAATCATATTTTTATTCTTCCTATAATATAAAAATAATATTTTTATTCTACTTCATTCGTCAAAAACTATAGAAGCTTTAAAGCGGAGAAAACTCACTTTTTTTCTAACGTCCGGATTCGCTGTTCAGGTTCCAGAATTTGCAAACGAGCTTCAATCTTCACACCATCTTTTTTCTATCTTAAACGCGCCATTCCAAACAACTTTCGCCTAAGGGTCTTTTTGCCGAAAATGCTCCAATTCGCCAGAATTCGCGAAAGTACACGAATTTTACCGCTTTCAGACAGCAGACTTTGAACGCGTTTTCCGAGCAGCTCCGAACTCCAAAACATGACTTCCATATAGCCAAATCAAAGAGAATTTCGCGCTCTACAACTTTGGTCAAGAGGGACTTTGGCCAGAAACGCACTGTTTGAGAGATATAGACCAAAATAGTCTGGAGTGTTTTGTGCAAAACGGGAATTTTGGTGAAAATGAGTTTTTGAGTGTAGCGGGGCCCACGGCCGGAGTTAGTTGGCCAACGGGCGGTGGCGGGCCTGATGGACGTGGGGGAGGGTGCCAAGGGCGGTAGTGGGGCCCGTGGTGGCCGCGGTGGTGGTGGTTGGTGATTTGGGGGTTTATGGTTGATGAAAAGAGGAGAGAGAAGGAGGAGGAGGAAGAGGAGGAGGAGGAGAAGAGGAGGGGGTGCGGTCGGCGGTTGGAGGCCGGTGGTGGCTGGTGGAGGAGGGGGCAGCGGCAAAGGGGGTGGAGCTCCCCATTAAAGAGGAAAAAGAAGAAAAGAGAGGAAGAGAGAAAGTGAGATAGAAAAGGAAGGAAAGTGGCTTATATGCCTGTTTCTCTCCAATCATCCGAATGCCGGCGATCTCCAAATGCTGCGGATTTCGGACACGACATAGTAGACGTGAAGACTAGTCCAACGAAACAAGTTTCGTCGAATTCTGAGTTCGTTTGACCGTCCGTTAAAATTCTCAAAAATGCTCAGATAAACTCTAAAAATGCGATTTTGGCGCACCATTTCTTCTTGCACGCTCACATGCTAACACCAAAGATCATGCCCTTTTGGATTTAACCATTATTAGACGATACGAATCCAAAAAAAAAGTAGAATCGAATTCCGAGGTCGTATCAATAATGTTCCTTTGTAAAATGACTGCCCGCTTTTGAACAAATGGTTTTGCTTCGCACGGCCACATACTGATTCCGTTCGACGCGCCCTTTGGAACTCAACAATAATTTATCGTTATGAATCCAGAAAAATTTATCTCGTCGAATTCTGAGCTCGTGTGCAAAATTTCACTTTTTAAGGGCTATGTTTTGCTAACCGAAAAGCTCAAGCCAATTTCCACTATTCCGGATATCGGAATATATCGAAGCTTATACTTTTCGGAGTTCTAAATGGCATTTTGAACTCAATGGAAGTGGTTTTGAGTCCAAATTCATCCGTATGCAAAATATGACTTTTTGGGACATGTATAATTTACATAGCGACTATTCTGAATTTTCAACTGGGCATAACTTTTGATTCCCGCTATGAAATTTCGATTTTTCAGATTCGTTGTAAAGATATTCTCAACTAGATTCTAATATTTTTGGTTTTGCCAAAATCTGGTTTATTTTGAATCTTGTACATTCATTTGAAGTTTGAAATCGAATTATCCAACTACCGCGCCATTTTCAATTCCTTTTATAATTATAAATAAATATTTATATTCTAATGACGTTCTATACAAATATACACGTTCTAATTCTATTCAAAATAAATTTCTCGTCGTTATTATTTAAAATAATTCATTTTAAATATTCAAAATTCATTAAAATTGCCAAAATAAAAAATTTTAAACTGGCTCGCATTTCCGGGTTGTTACATAAACTTACGCAATCTATTAGATAAACTCTGTCAGACCTTCTTCCTTACAAGTTGTCCTGGGACTGGACAAACCGAAGGCACTATTTAGTACATCCATCTTAGGCAATTGTTATCTAAGATTTATACAACAGCCCTTGCACTTTACTCCGTCTTCAATATATTCAGCATACTTGATTCGCAACGGTTATGCCAATACGGAGTGGTTCTTTGGATAATAATCCAACCGGTCTCTCCATATTATCAACATTAAAATGGTCAAAACATTGATAGTCTGTGATGTAACTATCAAATGAAAACATGTCTGTGTACACACAACAATCTTATTTCCAAATGGAATTATCGATCCAATCATCAAACACATACACACATATATATATATGTATATATATATTTCCTCATTTCTATGTTTAGAAAATATATGTTATTAACATTGGTAAACATTTCCATGGCTTAATTACGAATCACTATCCTTCCACATCTATCAGACTCTAACTATAAACTAACAAGAGAACAACTTCCTAATTATAAACCCTGAAGGCCGAAACCAACATCAGATCAATACTTAGGAAACCATTCAACTTATTAATCTCTAGTCAGTTTCAAATTTTTGTTTAACTCCATTTTGATTAACTATGTTCGATTAACTCCTTTCGATTAACTCGATTCGATTAACTCCTCTATTTATTTTCCCAATAAATATTCCTTTATTCTATTTACTTTCTATATAAATAATCCTTTATTCTATTTATTTTCTAAATAAATAATCCTTTATTCTATTTATTTTCCAAATAAATAATCCTTTATTCCATTTGTTTTCTAAATAAATAATCCTTTATCAATTCTACTTGTAAATGGTTTACAAATATTTCTCTTTCTATTTTATTTGTTTAACAAATAAATATTTCCTTTTCAACCCTATTTATTTCTAAGCAAATATTCCATTATAAATTTTATTTATTTAACAAATAAATATTTCTTTTCACATTTGTTTTACAAATCTTTTCTTTTATATTTGTTTTACAAATAATTTCCTTTATATTTGTTTTACAAATCTTTTTCCTTTATAACTCTTTGATTTTATAATTATCTCCTTTTATAAAATGCTTTTCCTTTTATATATAAAATCCATTGATTTTATATAATAATTTATTTTCAAAATATACTTTGAAAATTCCCTTTTCTATATTCTAGTATTTTCTTACGGTATTTAAAATACCAAACCCAATGATCGATATCATCCAAACATACATAATCATCAACAGATTATATATCACATCATATATTACAATATATGAAAAACAGTAAAATAAATGTTGAGGAATCCAGTTGGATTCCTCCGACCTGTTTCCCTACATGTAACGACCCGTATTTTCTGGCCAATTATTGAATTATTTTATTATTTAAGAATGTTGATTTGAATTTAAATGTCTTGAATTTAATTAATTTGAAAATGTTATTTAAATAAATAATATAGTAATAATTTAATTTCAAAGTATTTGGAGAATGTTGAATTTACAATATAGTGTGGATGGGAAGTTTAAATGGTGTAATATTGTTTGTTTTGAAATTTTAATGACGATTTCTTTTAATTAAACGGCGTTATAACGTTTAATTTATAATTTAATTATAAATCGGGTTGCAGCGGCGCGGCAGTTCGTAATATTGCGTTTTGAACTTCAAATGGTTGTACAGGATTCAATATAAGTCGGATTTTCTCAAAACAAGAAACGTCGGAATCTATTTGACGATATTTTTCTAATGGAAGAGAAAAATTGAGTTTTCATAGTGTAGATTTTGTTTTATGTCCAAATCAAATTTTGAAATAGTCACTATGGAATTCCTTTATAAATTATATCGATTTAATTTATAAAATAAGGGGTTTTTAAATATTTTTAATATCCGATTGGCTTCGATTTCAACCCAGAATATTTTATTTTGAATCTATATAAAATTCTAGTCGTGTATGGCCATTTATAATATTTTGTTTTTTTTATATTGAAGTATTTTTAAATTAATTTATTTTAATTTAAAATGGACCCTTAAAAAGGGACTTGATTCAAACATCCTCTGTTTTCGATGAAACAAGTTTCATTGGGACCGCATAATCGAAACATAACAGCACGTCCATTTTTGTCATGTTTGGAGTTCGTGAATGACGGTGGGAACATTAAACGTTTAATGTACATGTTATTAATCCATTCATTATATTAATAAAAGAAAAAATATATAAAATCATTCCTTGTATAGCACACTTCTTGGTTCCTTGGCAGCCAAACTTCTCCAATTCCTTCACCATCACGTAAACGTGGTAATCACGGTATTCCTCAGCCTATATAATCACCTTCCCCGTTCGTTTGTTTTCCACTTTGCAAAAATATGAAGTCATCCTCCAACAAAAATTCACAGCTCTCAATCCATCGATTTTTAGCAAAGATTCCAAAAGGAGAAGTATAGATGAGGGGCGGCGGACCCATGGCCGGAGTTTGGCGGGGTACGGTGGCGTGTGATGGTGGTGATGGATCTTAGATCCAGTTTCTATTTTTGGAGCAGTTTTGATTTTGGATGTTTATAAAATCAATGAAGCCGAATTAGCTCGAGTGGTATGAAGATGAAGTGAAGCCTGGAGGGAGTGGGTCAGTTTGGTGGTGGCCGCTGGTGGTCCGGTGGTCGGAGGAGGTCGGGGCAATGAGATGAACGACGGTCAATCTTTCGGGTTCATTTGTGTTTGCTAACTTCGGTTTTGACCGATTAGATGGAGGAGGATGCCTTCAGGGCGTCGACGGTCTGAAGTGGAAGAAGCGCGGAAGCGAGACCGACAGTTCGGCGGTGGTCCGGTGAGGTCAGTGGTTTGTGGCGGCGGCTTTTGAAGGATGAACATAATTGGGTCGGATGGGTTTTTCAGGCGTTTTGGTTGATCTGAGGGGTCGAGGTTTGGGACAATAGAGACTTACGTGATGGTGGTTGTGGGGGGTGTGTCGGAGTTGGTCACGGTGGTCTTGGGTGGCGCCGGAGTTGGGATTTTGGATGGGATGTGCGGTTGTGTAGAACGGGAGGTAAATCGAAGAAGGGAAAGTCAGGTTTGAGTTCGGGTTGTCTAGGAAAATGCGTGAGAAGGTTCCCAGGCGGCTGACGTGCCTAATCATGGTAGTTAAGGATAATTAAAGGTAATTAGTTAGTTATAATTTTATTTAATTTATATTAATAATAATTTAAACTTTAAAATACCATAACGCATTGATACGATAATGTAATCTAGCGAAACAAGTTCCGTTGGGATCGCAGAGATGAGATCTAGACAATGGCGCTGACCGAGAGTCGATTGGACGCAGTTGAATTTTCAGTCAATTTTAAATGCTCATTTAAAATTAAATGGAACAAACAACGCTACAACCGTCAACTGAAACAACTGGTGAGTTAATTCTCACACTTTTCTGGACTGATATGATGTGATAAATCCATAGAATTAAAATACCATTATATATTGATTGATTGGCTGCATTAGTTGCTATTGGTTGAATTAATGATTGTTGTTAACTATATTATCATCATTTATTTATTTATTTAAAATTATTTATTTTTTTATAATAACCCGTGTTGCAGAGAAGAACATGTTGGAGGGATCCGACCGGATTCCTCAAAATATTTTGTACATTATTTATCTTTGTGTGTGTTTATCCATGAACTGATTCGAAACCAAATGATATTCAAAACTGTTTGAATATGGATGGTTGGATGGATGTGATCATTGTTGTGTTTTTAAATCAATTGACAGTTCTCATTGAGTAGTTGGCAGCCAGGGCCTAAAATATACTGGTTTAAATATTGTTCTACCATCGGGCGAATTAACGTAATATTTAGTTATAAATTTATATTATAATCAATTTGAAGTTTTAAATTTATTTTATATAAGTCAAATAAAAATAGAAATTTTATAAATATATTTATATTTAAATCATATTATTTTCAAAAAGGATCATTAAACAGTTTTATGACATATTCTTATGTCATGATACGAGTGGAAAGCTTGAAACTAACATAACAGTTAATGATAATGGGATAATTGTTTTTATAAAAAATTAAGTGATGTTTTAAATTAATTAAGTTATTTAATTAAGTTAAAAAGGGGAATGGAAAATCAGTTAACAGTAACTGATATGTACGGTTGGAGAAAGATCAACTGTTCAAAATGGGAAATTGACAATTGGATCGATTTGATCTAAGTTAAGCAAATCAATAAGTTTGATTGGATATTCGTTAAAATTTACTAATAGTGTTAACATTTAATTAATCTTTGATTAACTATATTTTATAGTAATTATCGAATTGTTAATGTTAAATAAAGTAAATTTATTATTAAATAAGCTTTTAAAGTGATAATTATTCTACTTCTTTGTTAGTATCAAAGTTAACTATTTTAATGTAGTTAATATTTAAGTTAATTATTATTATAATTAATTATAGTTAAATAAAGGATTTTTAATTAGAATTTAATTATGAAACAATTAAGTAAGTGAGTTAAATTATTAAGATTCGAACGAAATTTGAGATATCAAATAAGGGGTGAAGTTCTATCGAGACACAACCAAATGTGTTGAATAAACTTATCATAGTTTATGACATTTTCTAATTATATTAGAATTAAAAATTGGTGTATATAATGCTTTAAAAAGCTATAAAGTAAATAGAAGAGGTTAATAACGTTTACTTAAATTAAGTAAAACACGTTAAGTTTGGAACAGGGTTTCCCAAAAGGAAGTGTGGTATTAAAACTACGTTTTAATCGAATGGTAAATAATAGGAGAAAGGAGAAAGGGAATTTCGACATGATTTCATTTAGTAAAAATGGAAGTGACTATCATGTTATGGTTGAATGGATTCGAGCAAAGGAAAATTGGTTAGTTAATGGCATAAGTAGAGAGGTTGTAAGGCAATTAAAAATATATGATATGGTTTAAAAAAAATCATATGGGATTCGAATGGTAAATATGATTCGAAAGTTTACTAAGTGAAGTAAAAAGAATTAATTGGTAAAGTGATTTTTCAGATTAAAGGAAATGGTTTTTAAAAACCATAGTAAATAGATGGAAATGGATTAACAAGTGGATAAGTGGTAAACTTCTACTATCTTAAGATAAGGGCATCGTCGGTCAAGGTCTGAGAGGTAATTAGAATACTCTAACTTGAAAGGCTTCGTTATTATCGAGAGGTAGTATTAGTTTGGAATTTGGTAAGAAAGTGATTATCAAGTTATTTGTGTTTAAGAAATATTTATCATTTATTTAAATTACCTTTCATAAAGAATTAAATATGCTAGTTTAGTTAATCAGAAAGATAACTAATTTTAGTTAATGATAACTAAAGCGAGTGTTTGATAATTGGAATTTCTTTTATTTAAACCAAAATAAAGGATAAGGAAAGGATTCGAAGTTAAATTCAAATTATATAAACAAAGTTGTAAACAAGGGTTTTTGTGACGGCCCGCCCCGCACCAACCGACATTTACTCCAAAAGTGCGCTGTACACATGTCCAGTTAGCATGGAACGGGTCATCAGAAGGAAAAGGAAGAAGGAAATGAACATACAAAGAACCTGTAGAATGTCTCACAGCGCATAGAACAAAATATAATAATAACGTACTTGACATAAAACAGGAGAGACAGTGCATAAGCTAAAAACCAGAACTAAGCATCGTAGCAGCGGAAATCCAAAATATAGCTTATTACAACTTTTCAACTGTCTCAAAGCAAAAGCAAGATAAAGGAGGTACACTACTAATGCCCAAATAGCATCCACCAATGACACATGGAGAATGTGTGTATATATATATATATATATATATATATATATATATATATATATATATATCATACGTGGAAGCCTCTTGCCCGCCTCTGAATCAGTTACCCGCGCATCACCAGCTAACCTGTCTCTAGTCTGCTCGTGTGAGCACCTAGAGTAATAAGAGGAGACATAAAACTCTGGGTCAGACATAAAGCCTGGTATGAGCGATAAGCATCTAAAGTGAACAATAACAGGTAGACTAAAACATACCTGAACCTGGACCTGCAACCAAAGAGTTAGCACTACATACTGTACAACACTCTAAGGTACCATATCAAACAGTGTAAAGATACGGAGGTAGGGGAGGTGTGCATGTCATAGTGATGGCAAACAATCAAACATAGCATCCATCCTCACATCTCTCACTCTGTGCGTAAAGCATACGATATTCACCACTTCAATCACCTAACATACCTTGCTACGATCACTCTGCCCCATGAAGTCACAAATGGCTTCACTGCACTGATAACGTAGCCACTAATCCCTTGCTATGTCCACTTGCCCCATGGAGTTATTCACCCCATCTGCGCTGGCTCATAGCCCTACCAATCCTTACTATGTCCACTTTCCCAATGGAGTTGTTCACCCCATCTGCGTTGGCTCATAGTCTTACTACGCATCACCTTGCCCCTCGGGTCATAATGACCCAACTGCACTGATAACGTAGTCTTGCTACCATCACCTTGCCCCTCGAGTCGCAATGACTCTACTGCACTGATAAGTAGCCCATCATTCATTTTTAGTGGTGAATCGAAGTTATGAACATCGACAACTCCTTAGCACACGTCCCGCAGCAAAGTCCAACCATGAAGTGAACTCATTGGTTCCCAGCTGGATCCTGAGCTCTGACTTCCCATATTGGACTACCTTTGCATCTCGGGTTATTGGTCAATACTGGGTCGGGTCG
The DNA here is from genome assembly GCA_030737875.1 of Allium sativum. Taxonomy (NCBI): domain Eukaryota; kingdom Viridiplantae; phylum Streptophyta; class Magnoliopsida; order Asparagales; family Amaryllidaceae; genus Allium; species Allium sativum. Next base: position 492,249,216 of record CM060918.1, on the reverse strand, counting down.
GGTCGTCATCACCCCTGGCGGATCGGGTCGAGGTCTCCAGCTTGCCACGGTTCGGATTGGGTGCTCTCTTCAGATCGGTTCATCGCGCCTTCAGCTCGTGGGCGGGCATTCTGGTCGGAGCGTTCGAGTACAAGTGGATCGTGGATGCTGCCTCCCTTCAGTCGGATCGGGGTGCGAAACATGAGTGGATCGGGTACAAGAGGCAGTTCACGGTTGAGGTTCGTGGACCTTGCGCAGATGGTTCAGCTCGGAGGAGATGACTTGACTCGTGGTGATGTCCCACGGTCCCATATGGCGATCTGATCGACCCTCAATCCCCATCCGATCCGAATTCCTGCACCTCGTCCAGCGAGTTGTTTACGCCCCTCGATGGCGTTTCTGACCATTCCAACTATTCTAATCAATCACAAAGCATTTCATACAGTCATAGCAATATGCATAATCAACCACAAACATCAAAACATCAATATGATAGGTTAAAATGGATCAAACATACCCAAAACCCCATATTTTCCCCTTAAGCATGTTTAGGTGAAACTAATGATAGAATTAGCAAAACTTAACCAAACTAACCCAAATTCATATCAGAGGTCTAAAACATCATTCCGAATTTTATAAATATTTTTCCAGAATTTTATCATGTTTAAACTCGCTAATTTACACTAATCACCCCTAATTAGCCATAATTAGTGCAAAACTATGCAAATCACTCACCTTAGCCACAAATAAACTAAGATCTGAAATAAATATCTGATTTGATGTGAATCCCAATGCTAAATAGCAGCTCCAATGTTGCTTTGGTGTAGATCTTCCTTGATTAGAGGTTGCTAAGCCAAATCCTTGACAAAAAGGTGATTTGGAGGTGATTTAAAGATTGGAGGCCATTTTTAGGGTTCCTTGAAGATAAGTGGAGGCTAGAAAACTGAAATGGAATGATTCTCTACTTCATTTCAGCCTTCCCATAACCCTAATCCCGAAATGGGTTATGGGCCTACTCACTAATCACCCAATTTGGCCCGGTTAAGCAGTTTTTCACCCTCCAAACCTTATTTCCGCCATATCTCCCAAACGGTAAGTCCGTTTGGCTATTATGACCACTCTACGGAAAGGTAAAACATCAAACGAATCCAATGGAAGTAGTTTCAGGTCAAAATTCCTTTCCAATCAAAGGTTATGGACAAAACAGTACCAACTAGGGGCAAAATAGTCATTTAAAAATCGACAAAAATCATGAACATGGGAAATGACTCTAATAGATGTTTCCCAAAGTTACATGACCATATGACTTCATATGGGAAAGAAATAAATATTCTACGATCCTATGATGTGTAGAATACGGGTCGTTACACTCTTCCCCCCTCAAGAAATTTCGCCCCCGAAATTCCCTAATCAAGACACACAAAAGGGTCTTGCATGCCTATCAATCATAAAACAACAATCAAACATGCAAACAAGCAAAACAAGTCTATCCTAGCATGCGGAATAACCAAATCACAAAGTAAATCTTACCAGGTAAAGAGTTCTGGATATGCCTTCCTAATGCTCTCCTCTGTTTCCCAAGTACAATCATTCTCGCTCTCGTCCCACTGAACCTTGACTAGCTTCACCGCCTTCCTTCGAAGTTGCTTCGTATCATGCCCCACAATACGAATCGGCTTGCAATTTCCAACCACCTCCGGTTCTACTTCGAAGTCCTCTAACTGATCAGGTGAGATAGTCATATCTGAGTCATGAACGAACTTCCTTAGTTGGGAAACATGAAATACATTGTGAACTCCTGCCATTTTCACTGGTAAGCCAACTCTATATGCCAAATTCCCGACTAGTTCAAGAACAGGGAATGGGCCAACAAATCTTGGTGCCAACTTGCCTCTCCAGCCAAATCGTATCACGCTCTTCAACGGAGAAATCTTGACAAACACCAAGTCACCAACGGAGAATTTTAAATCTCTTCTCCTCTTATCAGCATAACTCTTCTGCCTATCTTGGGCAGCTTTCATTCGTTGTTGAATGATCTTGATCTTATCAGAAGTTTCCCTCACCACATCTGGTCCATGCACAAATTTCTTGCCAGTCTCTATCCAACATGATGGTGAGTTGCACGGTCTTCCGTACAAAGCTTCATATGGAGCCATACTGATACTGGATTGGTAGCTATTATTATATGCAAACTCTACTAGATGCAAATGGTCATCCCATGATCCACCAAAATCCAATATACAAGCTCTCAAGAGATCTTCCAATATACGATTCACCCTCTCCGTCTGACCGTCGGTCTGAGGATGATAAGCGGTACTGAGATGTAATCCTGACCCTAGAGCCTCTTGTAAGCTCTTCCAAAACCCACTAGTGAACAACGGGTCTCGGTCACTCACAATGCTTTTGGGTACTCCATGAAATCTCACTACCCATTTCATATACAAATCTGCCAATTTGGCTGCCGTTCTGGTCGATTTGACTGGTATAAATCTTGCACTTTTAGTCAGTCGATCCACAATTACCCAAATGCTATCATATCCCAATCTAGTCCTTTGTAAACCATCGATGAAATCCATCGAGACTTGCTCCCATTTCCATTCGGGAATTTCTAATGGTTGCAACAACCCACTAGGCTTCTTCTACTCAGCTTTAACTAGCTGGCAATTCATGCATTTGGATATAAACTTCCCAACGTCTCTTTTCATCCCTTCCCAGTAGTAAGTCTGTCTCAAGTCTCGATACATCTTATTACCACCGGGATGTATAGTCAGTTTTGAGTGATGACATTCTCTAAGCACTTCATCTCTCCAACCATTCACGTTGGGCACAACTAGTCTTCCATTCTTTCGAAGTCATCCATCTCGATCAAGCCCATACACATTCATCTCCTCACCATCGATGTTCATCTCTAACTTGGAGATGATTTCCAATAGATTAGGATCGTCCCTCTGGTTGGAACCAATCCGCTCTATCAAAGTGGGTCTGATCGTCAAACTAGCTAGCATGACTGGATCCAATTCGCACTTTGGTCTGAAATCAAACCCCGCGATATACTCCAGTTGCTTCCATTCAAGAAACATAGACCCTAAACTGGCATGTCTCCTACTCAAGGCATCGGCTACCACATTACCTTTCCCAGGTGTGTATGCGATATCAAAATCATACGAAGCCAAGAAATCTAACCATCTCTGCTGACGGAGGTTCAGATCTTTCTAAGAGAAAAGATATTTTAACGATTTATGATCGGTAAACAACTCAAATCTTTCTCCCAAGAGATAGTGTCTCCACATCTTCAGCGCAAACACGATCGCTGCTAATTCCAAATCATGGGTAGGATACTTCTTCTCATGCGGCTTTAGCTGTCGACTAGCATAAGCTACAACCCTACCTCCTTGCATCAATACAGCACCCAGTCCGGTACCACAAGCATCCGTGTATACCGTCATCTCTTCATTCCCCTTAGGAATGACTAACAATGGCACACGCGTCAACCTCTCTTTTAGACTCTTGAAGGCATCCTCACACACTCCGTCCCAGACGAAGGACTGATTCTTCTTAGTCAATTGAGTCAACGGTGCTGCTATCTAGGAGAAGTCCTGGATAAACTTTCGATAATATCCAGCTAACCCTAAGAAACTTCTTACATCTGTTGCATTCTTGGGCGTAGGTCAATCCTGTACCGTAGCCAACTTCGCAGGGTCCACGGCAATACCACTCTCTGAAACAACATGACCCAAGAACCTCACTTCCCTTCTCCAAAAATGACACTTAGAGAATTTCGCTTTCAATTGGTGTTTCCTCAATACCTCCATCACTATCCTCAAGTGTCCCTTGTGTTCCTCCTCTATCCTTGAGTAAACAAGGATATCATCCACGAACACAAGAACAAACTTATTCAACTGAACTCTGAATACTCGATTCATAAGATCCACAAAATAGGCTGGTGCATTGGTCAACCCAAATGGCATGACCAACCACTCATAAAATCCAGACGGCGTCCTAAATGCCGTTTTCGGAACACTCTCATCCGCTACTCGTAGCTGATGAAATCCTGTCGTGAGGTCCAACTGGGAGAACACTCTTGCCCCTTCCAGTTGATCAAACAAATCATCTATCCGTGGTAGAGGATACTTATTCTTCCTCGTCACCTTATTTAACTCGCGATAGTCCATACACAAACGAAGGGAACCATCTGCCTTAGTGGCAAACACAACTGGTGCTCCCCACTCGGAGACACTCCTTCTAATAAATCCCTTCTTCAAAAGATTACTGACTTGCACCCCGAGCTCTCTCTGTTCCCTTGGTGCCATACGACGAAGTGGCATCACTATAGGTCTGGCATCTTTCACTAAATCAATACGGAACTCAATCTCTCGGTGTGGTGGAAGCCCGATCACCTCCTCGAAGACGTCCGGATATTGGCCAACCACAGGCACATCTGACAACTCATCCTGCAGGATGTCGAGGGAATTTACAAAACTAGCCATAACCCCATCACTAGGTAGACTACCAAACACTACCCTCCGCCCATCATCCGCCCTCACTGTCACCAAAAAGCCCTCACAGTCTACCACCACCCCATAACTTTGGAGCCAATCGACTCCCAATATAATGCCATACCCAGTAAAGCCCAAAACAAAGCAATCACATACAAATATACATCCATGACTCGATAAGACCAAATTCCTGCAAATCATACTAAGGCTAGTTGAACCGCCAATCAGGTTCGTCACAACCAATGGTCTATCGACTATCTCGGGTTCCAGTCCCAAACTATCTACCAGGTCACTAGATATGAAGTAACGGGAAGCCCCAGTACCAAACAAAACTCGAACTGGTACATCATAAATAGAAAGCATACCTTGAATAACAACATTCTTTCCTTTCTCTGCCGCAGTTGGGGCATTCGACGAAGAAGGAACAACATCAATAACATATGCTTTCACAATCTGCTTCTCCTTAAGAGGTTGTGGACACTTATCCTTATGATGTCCCACTTGACCACAGTTGTAGCACTTCCTTTCTGCTGGCTTGGCCCGACATTCTTTAGCATAATGGCCCTTCTTACCACAGCTGAAGCACTCAACATCCTTCTTTCTCTTTCTCTGGCCACCCTTAGATTGGTCCTGCTTCCTCTTATTCTGAGAGTTACTCTTGCCTCCACCACCTGCTTGCGGCTTTGGCCCTTCCGCAGATGCAGCCTCAGTCATTGACTTAGGGTAAAGACTCTCTGATCTCAAAGCTTTCCCCATGATCGATTCAAAAGTCTCATCGATGTGATTAATAAGCCTTTCCCCCAAGTATCCATCCAAACCAGTAATGAACTTCTCGTTCTTCTTCTCAGGAGTGTCGATAAGAGACAGTCCATACTTCGACAAGGTGTCGAACTCAGCAATATAGTCAGAAACCGCCCTTCCGTTCTGCTTGAGTTCCAAGAACCTCTTGAACAACACCGACTTCTGGCCCGCTGGAATGAACTTCTCGCTAAAGCGAGCCTTGAACTGATCCCAAGTAACCTGATCTTTTGGAAGAGCTATTCTAATGGCATTCCACCAATTCATCGCTCGCCCTTGCAGTTGATGAGACGCTAGCCTTCTCTTCATCGCATCCTCAAGACCCAAGTCATCAAAGATACGATCACAGCTATCCATCCAATCTTGAACATCTGTGGCCGACTCCGTCCCATGGAATGGCTTCCCGCCAAGGTTAGTGTAATCCTTGCACAACTTGGCGAAATCAACCCTAGGCGCCTGCACTACTGGGCCAACACCAACTCCGGGATTGGGAGCTGCTCCTTGCACTTCTCTAAGCATGTCTCTCATGAGGTCAGTAAACATCGCCCTCATGTCAGCAGCATTCCCATAGTTGGTTCCTCTACCAGCACCCCTTATGTCTCGGCTCATCGTCAATCTGAAAAAGGGAAACGATTAACGACCCCATAGTGGTGCTAGTGCAGTGCGACTTCGTTCTTATACTACCAATAGTATATATATATAGCTTTTGAAAACTAAAGTAATCACAAATACGCGCTCTCATATACGTACTATCTCTCCCTTGTGTCTTTCCCTAGGTTAACTATGCAACCTGGAGCTCTGATACCAAGTGTGACGGCCCGCCTCGCACCAACCGACATTTACTCCAAAAGTGCATGGTACACATGTCCAGTTAGCACGGAACGGGTCATCAGAAGGAAAAGGATGAAGGAAATGAACATACAAATGTTGTATATAACAGCGTTGTATACACGAATATATGATTTTTGTTTGATGATAACAACCAAATTTATTTTATTATTGAATGTGTTTGTAACTGTACTGGTATACTACACATCAGACAGGAATACAATATTTTTGTTTAAATAAAGTACAACTATACAAAAATTTAAAAATTCACACAGTATTTTATTTGAACAAGAATATTTTATTTCAATATTTAAACAGTACAGATTTACAACTTCACTATTTGTATATACATCATTGATAGACATTTCAAAATTTTCAATTTCATACTCAGTTCCTCTTTACAATACTTACACTTTCATATACACTACATTTCTATACAGTTCACTTGTATATACTGACACATATGAATATCATCATCTTCAGTCTTCTTGACTTCACAGCATTCCACAGTCAATCCAGTTATCTTCATATCTGTCACATACAGAAGAACACACACAGTAGACTGCCACAGAAATAAAAATTAAATAAAAGCAAATAAAAAAATTATTTTTAAATTTTATTTGCCTCAGAATTATGGTGTGTTTCTCATCATTTTTCTAGACTTGGTCTGATATGCAGGGACTGAAAAACTCGTCTGGATGGCTGCATATACACACGTGTATGCACGTGTGCACTGCCACGCCAATCCAGTGTCGCGACTGAGGAGTAGCCACTTGGACCATCTCGACTCAGTGCACATGTCAACACACATCAAAATGGTCGAGCCAAGGCAAAGACTGCTCAGCAAATAATAAATCAATGTAAAGTCAATAAAAAACTCAAAGTGGTCGAGACAGCTTAGCACAAGGCAGAGGAAACATATTTGGCTGACTTTTTAAAAAATGGTCAAGCACATTACTAGTACACAAAAACAATGCAGCAACAAACAAGAAACAAAATGGTCGAGCAAAACAACAAGACAACATAAATAGGATGTGGCAGTAGTGCATGGTCATGGTGCAACTACTTGATGAAAAACTAGAGGAGCAACATGTTGGATCTAGAATAACCCTAGAGGGGGGTGAATAGGGTTTTTCACAGTTTTTAAACTGAACTGAAAAACTGACAGGATATTAAAATAATAAACAGATCACAGAATATAGCAGAAACAGAAATGCAGAAAATAAATCACACACAGATATACCCAGCTTCGGCAAAAACCTTGCCTACTGCTGCATTCCTAAGGTTTCTACTAGATGATAGAACAGATCCCGCATACCCATGTACACTCGCGACTCTCGCTCCAATTCTAACTCTACGCTCAAAACCCTAGACTGATTCAAACCCCTAAATCAGAATTTCCCTTAGTTTTACACAGACTAGTCAACTGCCAGTTAAACCCCTAACTGGTTCCCCCTAGATTTTACAGAATCTATAAACTGTTCGGTTTACAAAGAAATTAAAACTTAACCAATACAAAATAAAAGAAAACAAATATAAAAACCCTAGGCTAAATAAAATTAACTCTCCCTTTTCTTCTTAGCCCTTAAAGTAAAATTGGTCGGCCCATTCTTTAGCCCACTCTTATTTCATTTGCACCCGATCCTCTTTGGTCCTCTGGAGATTGAAAATGGCGGCCGTAAGATACTAGGGTTTTCTTCAAATCCCTAAATCGATCTGTGTTTGTTTACTCGATAGAAAGATGGATCTCTGAAGGTATAACTCGTGTTGCCTGAGCGTCGATTTGGTTTGAGCAATCCCTTTATGTCTGATGATCGAAAACTTTGTGAGTATTCACTGGTTTAACAATTTAGCTCTCAAATTTTATTTCTGGTATTTTTCGATCCATTTTGCCAATGATGTAATAGGTGTTTATAGGGTTAACATAAAACCCTGATTGCTCTGATTTCTTGAATGAAATTGACTGATTTGCGTGTTTCCTTTTGTTGATATTCTCGGCTATATGAAGAATTGCGTGATTTGTTGAGGTGAACTTGGATATGATTTTGGCCTTCATTTAATTTGGAAAAATTGTTTGCCCCTTGATTAATTTTCCGAGATGTTGCCTTCCTAGAAAAAATATTGCTTGCCAACAATATTCATCTCCATTGATTTCGAATATTTGATTTCACCTCACTTTTATGACTGTAATGAAACATTGCCATATAAACATATGGAAATCTGGAAACAGAATTATGTTACCCAAAATTGATTGAGCAATATTGTACTGTCTTGAATTTCTTGTGTAGTAGGCATGATTTATTGCCGAGAAAAGGATGAATGATTTTCAGGAAAGAAATGATTTGAATTTCTTGCTTAAAAAATCTTTTTGTTGCCTTCTTATAAAAAACATTGTGTGTTTGAGTTTCTGAAAACAAACTCCCTGATTTCATGCTAGAAATGAGTTGTGTACTTTTAAAATGCTTTGCCAAAAAAAAAAAATTTTTTGCTTGATTAGCCTGTAGCTTGCCAAATTTGAATTTCAGGAGACGTTTCCTGGAATAAATATTTCCATTGAAATCTTGCCAAAAAAAATTATTTAAAAACATACCAAGTTTTCTGAAATAATTTGTGGCCAATTTCGTGATTGATTTGCAAATTTCTTGAAACAAAATCTTTTGCAAAAAAAAAGCTGGAAATAATTTGCGATTAAAAACTTGTCAAAAATGATGCTATCTTGAAATCTGCTATTACTTGTAGCACTGCACCATTTATGTCACATGCTGTGGTTCCCCATTCATGTTCAATGCTGCTTGTCATTGCATGACCATTTCTGAACTTATCACCAAAATTTTGAACAGTTTATGCTAGTGCACCCTTGCACACCTGCTTTGTTTCACTGTGCATGCACTTGGGTTACACATGTATGTAGCCGCACCATTGTTTTAAATACAATTCCATGCTATTGCTTGACCATACTTGATCATACTGGTTCATGTTGACTTTCACTCTTGAGCTCGACCACTTGAAAACTGATATTGCTTGAGTTTGCTGATCATATGTTGTGTTCTACTTTGCTTCACCAATATTTGTGCATGTTGTAACCTTGTTAAATGCTGCAGCTCCATTTGTACTTGCTGTATGTACCACCATGATCACATACTGCTCCATTTTGTGTTATGTTGACCATGCTCCCTGTCGTCATCCCGAATTGCTGATCCACTTTGCTTGATCATGTTGAAACCATGCTTTGGTCATCTAAACTTGTCATGTAAGCCTGACTTACACCATACTTGAACATGAACTTGAAACTGTTGCACCTGCATATTCACATCCCTGAGCTGTTGCTTGACAATTTGGGCTGATTCATTTGTGTTTTGTCAGGCGCTGAGTCGGCTTGTGCAAACTTGTTTACAATGTTGTGCTCGGCCATTTCACTTTTAATATTTGGCTCCATGCTTGCTGTATTGTTTGGGCTGTTTGTACTTGACATTTGCACTGTGTCGAGCTTGGTCCACGTGGCTGCTCCACACCTGCACACTGATTGGCGAGGCAGTGCACACGTGTATTTATACACGTGTGTATTTGCAGCCATCAGAAAAATATTTTCTGTCCCTGTACTATATATAAACTGTATAGACACAGTCGGATTAACAAATCAGATCAAGTCAGAAAAATGATGAGAAACACACCAGAAAACTGAGGCAAATAAAATTTCAAAAAATAAAATTCAAATCTGCATGTATTCAATTTTTATTTCTATTGCAGTGTACTGTGTGTGTGTGTTTCTGTATATGACAGGTATGAAGACTGGACTGAATGCAGAAAGCTGTGAAGACAAAAGATAAAAGACAGAAGACAGTGAAAATGAGAAGAGTGTCAGTGTGTCTGTGTAAATAAAATTGTATATATGAAATGCAAACTGAGTGAATGTATGAGTGTTATAGTGAGGAGCTAATGTATATGAAAGAGTGATTGTACTGATTATTTGTAATAAACAAAATCTATTTGAAATAAAAATAATATTTCATTGTTGTCAAACAGACTTGTCTATTCTATTCTGTTTATTTATAAGTACAAATATGTGAAGTGTTCAAATAGTGGAGTTAAAATAGATGTACTGTTTGAATGTTAGAAATATAATATTTATATTTTAAATAAAATACAGTAAATATTTGAATTTCTGTACAGATGTATTTTATTTGAATATAAATATTACATTCCTGTCTGTGGTGTAAATATAGAACAGTACAGTAATAAACACATTTATAAAATAATATATATTTGGTTGTTATCATCAAACAAAAATCATATAATTGTGTATACAACTGCGTTATATACAACAATCTCCCCCTTTTGATGATGACAAACAAATAAAAGATTTTGATTACAATAAATGTGTTTGACAGTGAATTCTGAACTCCCCCTATTTATTAGCTCCCCCTACAACAGAAACTCCCCCTATAACTGTGCATGAGTGAAAAGAATGTAAAAGGATTCAGAATTCTCAAAATTAAAATATTTATAAAATATTCACTCATAAATCAAAATCTAATCCATTCTCCCCCTTTTGTTATCATCAAAAGGATACAGATTTTAAAATACATATGAAAAATAAAATTGACTAAAAATATAATTTCAGCTTAAGAGGAAGAACGATCATCATAAATTTCAATCAGTCAAACAAAAATCATAATATTCTAAGAACAAGTGGCATATTTCACATTGTAGAAAATGACGAATATACGAAGAATTTTATATAAAATGGAGAGAGTTTTTTTTAAAAAAAATATTTTTCAATTATTTTCCAAAAGAATTTTATAAAAGATAAAGCACAAAATATTGTGGTGGATTTGGACTATAATTATAAATTCAACTTAAGTGACAAAATCAGATAATCTCAAATCCCAGTAGCTATCAATCAACAAATCATAATACGTCATAAAATTTCAACATATTTCACCGAATAGAAGGATGGATTGATAGACTGGTTTTTATACACCGAGGAGAGTTTCAGATTAATTTTAATTTATAGCATAATAGTTCCTTTTTCGTTTTATTTTGTTTAAGAGCACACTGACCACGCATAACCAGAGCTTGGATTTTTAAATGAGGTCAGTCGCAGCTTAAATTATAAGTTGTCTCTTAACCATGCATGACCAGAGCTTGGATTTTTAAATGAGGTCAGAGACACACTTATATATATATTAATTATATATATTTATCATTTCAGCTTTAAATAGAAAGACTCCTCAGTATATACAACCAATATGGATGATAGAAATGTGGTAGGCACAGAAATGGACTGTGAAATAAATTTCTAAATTGATTATATTATGAAATAAGCTCGACTGTACAGGGATTATTGAAAATTTTCAATTCTCACTAATTCTGAATAATAATATAGTCCCATTTCTATCACAAATTTTCACTGTTTATTCACAAAGATTTTTAAGATTATTAACTCTCCACATTAATATAAACTCATAATGGATGACAGAATGATGAGAGGCATAGAAGATGTTCGTGAAATAATTCCCAGTTCAAAGATATTATAATAAATATTCAACCGTCATGAAAATCTAAATAAAATCTCCTCTTGTTGTGAAATATATTGTAGTCATAATTCATCACAATTTCAAATTCTGATATATTTTGATGAATTATAAATACAGAACAATATGGATGTTGATTTCAATTTGTGAATGAATAAAAAATAAATAGTTTTAAAATTGAAAATCAATTACAAGAGGAATATGAAGAGCTATACAAAGCACAAGAGGGAAAAGAAAAATATATACATGATAAGAAAAAAAAATCAGCACTTCCTAATCTGATACCACTTGTAGTCTCTATTAAAGAGGATTTTTAAAATGACACTGGTGGCTAAACAAGGGTATCTCAGTCAACAGAAAGACTTAATTACAAAGCAAGCAACCCAAGCACACAAGTTTCATTTATCAGAGCATGATAAACCTTTGATACCAAATCAAGCAGTCCTAAAAATATATACAACTCAATTTCTTATAATTAGAGCAGCATGATTCCAAAAAAACAAACATTTTTCAAAAACAGTATCAGAGCAGCACAGAAAAATCATTTTCAAAGCAGACTTGTCAAGGAGATGTTCCAAAGATATTTCAAACAGTCAAAGAATTGTTCATGATTCAGGATTAAATATAGTTTATTTTAAATCATTTGAACGAATTGTGAAGATATCCGGATTCAATGAATCAATCACACGGTTTGTAAACTTTAGATTCAGAATATGTGTGTGATTCAATAAATCAATAAATTCAAATGATTTTAAACAAGCTAGTATTCAAGTCAAATATTCATGAAATACCAATGACATTCAAATCCCAATTCTCAAAGAATTTACACAAATATTTCTGACAAACAGAAGAGTTATTTCAGATCATTTACATCAGAAATGAGAGATATTCATGATCCAAAATAATTTATTTGAAATCACTTGAATCAATGTCAAGTTTTGAAATATAATGAATCAGTCACACAAGGTTGATAATTTCAAATTTAGGAGGTGTGTGATTATTCAAAATATTAATAATTTCATATGATTTCAAACAAACAAATTCTAACCATGATGATCATGAATTACAATGATTTTCAAGATGTATCACTGAGATTCTAGACAATTTAAAATTTCTAAGCCAATCTGAAAAATAATGAAAATATCACTACTGATAAATAATAGAGTGCTGTAATGAGTGTAATATTTCAAGCTTTTCTAAAATGAATTAGAAGAATCTCAAAACAGCAACGATGTGTGAATTTCCATTAAACTTTCAGATCTTCAAAAATTTAGAATTCAAATTAACAATGTTCAAGATATGACAAGAATTCATCAACACTGTTATGAATTCAGAAATCAGAAAAATAAACCTCGAAACAATTGCAGATATTTACAAGATTAAATTCAGGATATGAGAATGATTAACACACGATGATTATATACAAATAAAGCATATTTCCAGAAAGATTATGAATTCTGCAACTGAAAGTTTAAGAAGTACAGACAAAGAAAAATATGGCAGTGTCAAATCAAAAAACAAAAAAAACAGAAGGAGATAGAGAAAGGAATAACAACAGAAAATAAAAACAAACAAAAAGAATATACAAAGGTGAGTTTAGAGATCATACCAGAATCCAATGTAAAGCAGAAGCTCTAACTCAACAGATCTTGGCAGAAGGAACTGTAAATGATACAAAAGTACAAGCCAGCTTGATTTCAAATTTCTTCTCAGCACCGCAGTTCCTCAGCCACCTTCGGTACCTAACAGTTTAAAGGATCGAGTGGTCTAACAAAATTTGTAAAACCACTCACAGTTTTGTTCACAGCTTTAGATACCCAAATCTGTTTGTATAACAATCCGTTAGAATTAACTTTCGTACCCTTAGGAACCCAAATCGATTTGGATTTAACAAAACCCGTTTTATTTTCATTTGAGATCCAAGAAGGTTTAAATGGTTTGTTATAAAACAAATCCTCATCTCGATTGTGATTTGCAAATCCTTTGAAGTTTTCAGATTTAAAATTTTCAAAACAAACATTTCTAAAGTGAATTGAGGGATTTTTAAAATCACAAGAATTTTGATTTCTAAAAACATCATTTTTTCCGAATCCAAGTCCAGATTTATTTCCACGATAAACTTGGTTTTGTAACAGCATATTCAACGATTTTTCCCCATTAGAAAATTTATCCAATGTTGATTCTAATCGTTGAATTTTGGATTTCAGATCGCTATTTTCTTTTAATAAATTTGAGCAATTATTTATAGCGATCATCTGTTCAGCATTGGTCTGTTTCAAAACCAAATTCTCATTTTCTAACGATTTAATTTTGGCTTGGGATTCGGAAATTTCAAGTTCAAATTGTTTTTGCTTTTCCAACTCAAACTTCTTGGATTTTTCAATCTCATTTCCAAGTTCTTTCAAAATCAAACCACTTTTCACCAAATTTTCATTTTCAGCAATTTCAAATTTGGAATATATATCAGTCTTAAAAATTTCAAATTGCTCTTGTAAAAAGTTATTCAAACTTGATAACTCAATCTTGTTCTCTTTTAAGATCAAAATTTCTTTTTCAAACTTTTGAATATTTTTATTGAGATGAACAAGATTGGTTTTCAATTTCAAACAGTTTTTACAATCTGAATTTGAAGAATTTTTAAAATGTTCAAGTTGTGATTCCAAATCATCAATTTTGCTGGTCAACTCAAGATTTTTAGATTTCAGAGATTTGTTTCTAGATTGGAGTTTATCAACAGCTTTAGTTAGATCAGCACACATATAAACTAAATCTTCGTATGAAAAATTTCCTGTCTCGTCGTCTGTTGAATCTCCTTTGATTGATTCATCTGTTTCTCCTTTTAAACACAGATCTGAATCAGAGTTGACATTCTGGGGTTTTGAGCAGTCGTCAGATTTTCCATAGAGCGTGTTTAGAGTTCTCCAGACATCCCGCGCAGTCAAACAATGAGATACGTGAATAAAATGTTCTGTACTGAGATAATCAAATATGATATTCATAGCACGAGAATCGAAAACAATGTTTCTATTATCAGACATATCACTCCCATTGATAACAGCATCCCAACATTTAATATTAACAGATTTTAAATAAAATTCCATTTTAGATTTCCAGTTTGAAAAATCTGTTCCATTGAAAATAGTTGGAGATGAACTGGACTGACTCTTAGAAGACTGACGACAAGGATTACCCATTACTCTAGAGTTAAACAAAAATACCTGGCTCTGATACCACTGTTGGATCTAGAATAACCCTAGAGGGGGGGTGAATAGGGTTTTTCACAGTTTTTAAACTGAACTGAAAAACTGACAGGATATTAAAATAATAAACAGATCACAGAATATAGCAGAAACAGAAATGAAGAAAATAAATCACACACAGATATACCCAGCTTCAGCAAAAACCTTGCCTACTGCTGCATTCCTAAGGTTTCTACTAGATGATAGAACAGATCCCGCATACAATACCATGTACACTCGCGACTCTCGCTCCAATTCTAACTCTACGCTCAAAACCCTAGACTGATTCAAACCCCTGAATCAGAATTTCCCTTAGTTTTACACAGACTAGTCAACTGCCAGTTAAACCCCTAACTGGTTCCCCCTAGATTTTACAGAATCTATAAACTGTTCGGTTTACAAAGAAATTAAAACTTAACCAATACAAAATAAAAGAAAACAAATATAAAAACCCTAGGCTAAATAAAATTAACTCTCCCTTTTCTTCTTAGCCCTTAAAGTAAAATTGGTCGGCCCATTCTTTAGCCCACTCTTATTTCATTTGCACCCGATCCTCTTTGGTCCTCTGGAGATTGAAAATGGCGGCCGTAAGATACTAGGGTTTTCTTCAAATCCCTAAATCGATCTGTGTTTGTTTACTCGATAGAAAGATGGATCTCTGAAGGTATAACTCGTGTTGCCTGAGCGTCGATTTGGTTTGAGCAATCCCTTTATGTCTGATGATCGAAAACTTTGTGAGTATTCACTAGTTTAACAATTTAGCTCTCAAATTTTATTTCTGGTTTTTTTCGATCTATTTTGCCAATGATGTAATAGGTGTTCATAGGGTTAACATAAAACCCTGATTGCTCTGATTTCTTGAATGAAATTGACTGATTTGCGTGTTTCCTTTTGTTGATATTCTCGGCTATATGAAGAATTGCGTGATTTGTTGAGGTGAACTTGGATATGATTTTGGCCTTCATTTAATTTGGAAAAATTGTTTGCCCCCTTGATTAATTTTCCGAGATGTTGCCTTCCTGGAAAAAATATTGCTTGCCAACAATATTCATCTCCATTGATTTCGAATATTTGATTTCACCTCACTTTTATGACTGTAATGAAACATTGCCATATAAACATATGGAAATCTGGAAACAGAATTATGTTACCCAAAATTGATTGAGCAATATTGTACTGTCTTGAATTTCTTGTGTAGTAGGCATGATTTATTGCCGAGAAAAGGATGAATGATTTTCAGGAAAGAAATGATTTGAATTTCTTGCTTAAAAAAACCTTTTTGTTGCCTTCTTATAAAAAACATTGTGTGTTTGAGTTTCTGAAAACAAACTCCCTGATTTCATGCTAGAAATGAGTTGTGTACTTTTAAAATGCTTTGCCAAAAAAAAAAATTTTTTTGCTTGATTAGCCTGTAGCTTGCCAAATTTGAATTTCAGGAGACGTTTCCTGGAATAAATATTTCCATTGAAATCTTGCCAAAAAAAATTATTTAAAAACATACCAAGTTTTCTGAAATAATTTGTGGCCAATTTCGTGATTGATTTGCAAATTTCTTGAAACAAAATCTTTTGCAAAAAAAAAAAGCTGGAAATAATTTGCGATTAAAAACTTGTCAAAAATGATGCTATCTTGAAATCTGCTATTACTTGTAGCATTGCACCATTTATGTCACATGCTGTGGTTCCCCATTCATGTTCAATGCTGCTTGTCATTGCATGACCATTTCTGAACTTATCACCAAAATTTTGAACAGTTTATGCTAGTGCACCCTTGCACACCTGCTTTGTTTCACTGTGCATGCACTTGGGTTACACATGTATGTAGCTGCACCATTGTTTTAAATACAATTCCATGCTATTGCTTGACCATACTTGATCATACTGGTTCATGTTGACTTTCACTCTTGAGCTCGACCACTTGAAAACTGATATTGCTTGAGTTTGCTGATCATATGTTGTGTTCTACTTTGCTTCACCAATATTTGTGCATGCTGTAACCTTGTTAAATGCTGCAGCTCCATTTGTACTTGCTGTATGTACCACCATGATCACATACTGCTCCATTTTGTGTTATGTTGACCATGCTCCCTGTCATCATCCCGAATTGCTGATCCACTTTGCTTGATCATGTTGAAACCATGCTTTGGTCATCTAAACTTGTCATGTAAGCCTGACTTACACCATACTTGAACATGAACTTGAAACTGTTGCACCTGCATATTCACATCCCTGAGCTGTTGCTTGACAATTTGGGCTGATTCATTTGTGTTTTGTCAGGCGCTGAGTCGGCTTGTGCAAACTTGTTTACAATGTTGTGCTCGGCCATTTCACTTTTAATATTTGGCTCCATGCTTGCTGTATTGTTTGGGCTGTTTGTACTTGACATTTGCACTGTGTCGAGCTTGGTCCACGTGGCTGCTCCACACCTGCACACTGATTGGCGAGGCAGTGCACACGTGTATTTATACACGTGTGTATTTGCAGCCATCAGAAAAATATTTTCTGTCCCTGTACTATATATAAACTGTATAGACACAGTCGGATTAACAAATCAGATCAAGTCAGAAAAATGATGAGAAACACACCAGAAAACTGAGGCAAATAAAATTTCAAAAAATAAAATTCAAATCTGCATGTATTCAATTTTTATTTCTATTGCAGTGTACTGTGTGTGTGTGTGTTTCTGTATATGACAGGTATGAAGACTGGACTGAATGCAGAAAGCTGTGAAGACAAAAGATAAAAGACAGAAGACAGTGAAAATGAGAAGAGTGTCAGTGTGTCTGTGTAAATAAAATTGTATATATGAAATGCAAACTGAGTGAATGTATGAGTGTTATAGTGAGGAGCTAATGTATATGAAAGAGTGATTGTACTGATTATTTGTAATAAACAAAATCTATTTGAAATAAAAATAATATTTCATTGTTGTCAAACAGACTTGTCTATTCTATTCTGTTTATTTATAAGTACAAATATGTGAAGTGTTCAAATAGTGGAGTTAAAATAGATGTACTGTTTGAATGTTAGAAATATAATATTTATATTTTAAATAAAATACAGTAAATATTTGAATTTCTGTACAGATGTATTTTATTTGAATATAAATATTACATTCCTGTCTGTGGTGCAAATATAGAACAGTACAGTAATAAACACATTTATAAAATAACATATATTTGGTTGTTATCATCAAACAAAAATCATATAATTGTGTATACAACTGCGTTATATACAACACAACATACAGGAGCAGAACCTTTCAGAAAGTTCAAATGAACACAGGCATTGATCAGACAAGAAAAAGGAACACTACAAAGCATTTGGATATAGTACATGTAACAACAATAATAAAGCAGTTTTGTACACTGAATGGAAGTGCAGGCTCAAATGGCCATACCAACATTGATCAGCATCAAGTTAGTATACATGTACCAAGACAGTGAGCAACAAGATGGAAACATGCAACAGTACTAGTAGTGTGGTCGAGGCAGGACAAAGCAACAGTTTATTTTTGATCAAGACAAATTGCACAAGATCGAAGTAAAGCTTTTGTTCTTATCAGTTCAAATAATCAGAAAAATTCAAGCAAAAGTGCACAGGTCAAGCCATAGAGAAAATAGTTTGGTCGAGGCAAATCATAAGTAGATTTCTGTTCTTAACAAAGAAAAACATCAGTTCAAAATCAAGTGATACAAGTCCACACAGTAAAACAGTGTTGTACACAAACAAGATGAGCACAGCAGTTTTACCAACATTTAAATGTGCAAATAATACATTGTGGATTCAAGTATAAGTGAACATATATGCATCAAAACTGCTCGACATAGGACTAGGCAGATAACATTTCCAAGTACAAACAACATAGTGCGGCAGTAAAACTACAGAAAGTAACAAGATGGATGACAACAGGATCAAGAGGCATGGTACAACATAGCAGGGGTTTAGCATGAGATAAACCGGACAAGTACAACATGAATGGCCGATGCAACATGGCACAGCAATAGTCCAGTATGCAAGACAATAACAAAAATACAAGAGTGGTGCATCAAAACATTATGTTCAGGGTACATCAATTTCACTTAAGACAGGGGTGCACCATTAAAGTTCTAGTGCACTACAAAATATATGTCAAACAGGAACAAGGTTCGAGTACACACACACAAGACCACAAAACAAATAGGTTCAAAGCACATGAACACATGAAGCATGGTGCTCACACATGAATAATAGATGGCAAGCAATCAAAAGGAGCTAATTCAACAACTAAAAGAACAAGACAGACTTTTTTAAGAAAGAAAATCATTTTTAATGGTAAAGTTCCAGAAATCCAAGTGAGGTGTAGAGTCAAGTATTAAATCAAATTCAGTAATCAAGTTTTGTTAAAAAGCAAATATCAAGTGCGACATCAATTAAAAAGTTTGGCAAGTTCAAGTGTTGATTCTAATCAAAGGAAGATCAAAAGCAGTACCCATTTCTGATCAATAAAGAGTTACCATAGTGATCAAGCATAATATCAGTTCTTAACAAGATCAAGGCTCTTATCAAAGAGAAACACAAATTCAAAGTCAAGGAAGTCAAGCGAAGAATCTGTCCAGTTTTTTTTAAAAAAGAAGCAACTGTTCATATCAGATTTAAAGACAAAAAAAAATGGTTTTGTTCAAAGAATTTTTTAAAATTCCAGAAAGCAGGATTTAAATTTATTTCAAGACCAATTCAAAGTTCCAGAAGCATACGAGGCAAGAAAGATTCATCACGCAAGAAAGCCAATTCAAAAAAGCCCCAAAATTCTCGTATATACCATGGCCAAGTCTCAACGTAGAAATCAGAGCTAATATTCAGGATTTTAATCCTATAAATACACCAAATATCACTGGCTTTTAAATCATCCAAGTTCGAACAAGCAAAAAAGCTAAAATCCGAATTAAATTCATACCAGTAAAAAGGAGATTACTTGGATCCAGTTCAACACTCATCAACGAAGAAGAGGATAGCCACTGAATTACTCGAAATCATCATACGAGAAAGTAGCGACCTTAAGTTGAATAGAATCGAAACCCTAGAGCCGTCGAAGTCGAGTTTAACTAGAAGCACAAACCCTAGATAAAGCGCCAGCCTCCAGAGATCGAAGCCAAACAGACTCGAGCATCATAGAATTAATTATACAATCGCAATTTAGGGATTTGAAGAAAACCCTAGGAATTTCTCAAGAGCCGCCGCCATTTTTAAGAAAAAGGAGATCGGGTCAAAGAATAAAGGGGCTAGGGAAAATAGAAGAGGCCGGCCAACTTTTTTTAAAGGGGATAACCCATTTATTTAACTCCTAAGGGTTTCTATTTTATTTTACAATTGTTTTTTTTAATTCGAGAAAACAAACAAACAGTTTCTAGATCTGTAAAATCTAGGGAAGACGAATTACGGGAATTGTAATTCGGGGAAATCTGGTTTTGGGGATAAAAACCAGTGCAGGGTTTTGAGCGTAGGGTTAAGAACAGTTGGGAGCGAGTGTCGCGAGTTTACAGGGGATTGTAAGCGTAGAGATTGTTTTAACTCCTAGTAGAAACCTTGGGGAATGCAGCAGTAGGCAGGGTTTTGCCGAAGCTGGGTATATTTGTGTGTTATTTATTTTCTGCATTTCTTCTGATTATTATCTGTGCTGTGATTATTTAATTACTCTGTGAAAATCTGTGATAAACCCTATTCACCCCCCCCCCCCCTCTAGGGTTAATTTAGATCCTACAAGTGGTATCAGAGCAGGTTTTTATAACTCTAGAGTCATGAATTTGTCAAACAACGCTTTTTCTGAGGGTCAGTCCATAGCTAGGCCACCAATGTTTAATGGAACCGATTATGCCTATTGGAAAGCTAGGATGAAAATTTACTTAAGTTCTGTCGATTATGATGTGTGGGATATTATTGAAACGGGTTATAGATCTCCCACTGTTATTGTTAGTGGTGTTGAAATTCCTAAATCAAAAGATAGGTGGGATGCTAATGATAAAAAATTATTTTCAACCAATGCCAAAGCGATGAATGCTTTAATCTGTGCTCTTGATAAAACAGAATTTAATCGAATTTCTCATTGTGAAACTGCACAGGAAATATGGCATACGTTGGAGGTCACACACGAAGGTACATCTCAAGTAAAGGAATCTCGTCTCGCTCTACTCAGCAACGAATATGAAAATTTCTCTATGCAAAAAGACGAAGATATAAAAGAGATGTATGGAAGCTTCTCATCACTGGTCTACAATGCAAAAGCTCTTGGCAAAACCTATACCGAAGTGTAATTGATCAGAAAAATATTGAGAGTGCTACCGATGAATTTTGAAGCTAAGGTGACAGCGATACAAGAATCAAAAGATCTGAATAAAGTAAGCATGGAAGAGTTGATCGGAAATCTGATTACTTACGAAATGGAGTTAAAAGCAAGAGAAGAACGAAAGGATTCTGAATCAAAGAAAAAGACGATCGCTCTAAATAATTCTGTTGAAAGTAATGATGATGATCCCGCTGAAGAGCTAGCCATGGTTTTGAAAAAGTGGGCCAAAGGAAAATACAAACCACGAAAAAAGAATTCAAAAACCGACAAGTCCGAAAGTTCAGATAGTTCAGACAATGAAGTGTTTTGCTACAATTGCAAGAAACCCGGTCATATCAAACCAAATTGCCCACAGCTTAAAAATGAAAAGAGGAAGAAGTTCAAAAGGAAGAAGAAGGCTTTTGCTGCTACATGGGATGACGAGGAAGGAGAAGAAGCTTCTGAAAGTGATGAAGAAGAAGCTAATTTGTGTCTTATGGCACAATCTGATTCAGAAGGAAGTGAAGAGGATTCTAGTGAGGTATCGAATTTTACTTATAAAGATTTAATTTTAATGTGTCACGATCTCACAAAAACTGTTGATTCTCTTGAACTAAAAGTTAAGAAATTGAAATCTGATAGGTCAAAACTAGTTCAAGAAAATAACAGTTTAGAAAGAAAACTTGAAAAGGGTAAGAATTCACCGTTTTCAGATTGTGAAAAATGTCAATTTTTGAGTAACGATTTTTTGAAATTAAAAACAGATCTTGAGTTACTTAAAAGTGAAAACATGAATTTGAAAAATGAAAATCATGATTTTGAAAAGGTGATTGAAAAGTTTAGAGAATCTGAAAAACTTGATTTTGAAAAGCGAAAACAATTTGAAATTGAAATTTCCAAGTCTGATGCTAGAATCAAAGCACTTGAAAACGAAAATTTGATTTTAAAACAAACTGATGCTGAAAAAAGGAAAATTGCTATTAATCGTTGTTCAAATTTAATAAAAGAAAATAGCAATCTTAAATTTAAAATTCAACGACTTGAGTCAGCTTTGACTAAATTTTCTAAAGGAGAGAAATCATTGAATATGTTGTTAAAAAATCAATTTTTTGTTCAGAATAAAAAGGGACTTGGATTTGAATCTAATCAAGTTGAAAAACAAAATTTTAATGATTTTAAAAATCCTTTAATTGGCTTTGAAAACGATCAAATTGAATTTTTGAAATTCAATAATTTCAAAGGGTTTTTAAATCATAAACAAATTGATAACTCGTTTAAAAACAATTCATTTAAATCTGTTTGGATTCCAAAAATTAACAAAATAAATTTAAGCAAATCTAAACAAATTTGGGTTCCAAAGGGTACGCTAGTGAATAGTAATGGATTGTTATATAAACGGGTTTGGGTACCAAAACGTGTAAACAAAGATAAGAGTGGTAAAACAACTTTTGTTAGACCACTCGATCATATAAACATTTAGGTACTGTGAGAGGCTGAGGAACAACTGTGCTTAAGTAAGATAAAATTCAAGTTGATTCATATATCGAATTATTTGAAGTTCCTTAGCCATAGATTCAGAGTTGGAGATTCATTGCATCACTTTGATTATGGTAAGTCAGGTATAATCTCTAAACTCGTACTTTTATTCCTTTTAGTTTATTTTTACTTGGCTGTTTTTGAAATCATTCGTTATGGATTGTTGAAATTCTTGGATTATAAAAAAAAAAAAAAAAAAATCTCTGAGGATGTGACTTGTGATTTTTGCTTTGAAAATGATCTTGTGCTGCTCTGATAAGGAAATTGATTTGATTCATTGGTGATTAAATGATAAGTTGGAAAATCAGTGACTGGATTTAGTTAAAATTCATAGGCAATTTGAATTAAAATTGTTTTAAAAATTGTCTAGGAGCAATCAGTGTTAAAAATATCAGAAAATTTCATTTTTTAACTGATTGATTTTTTAAGCTGTTTTTCAACTTGCATTTTTCAAAAACTCCTCTTGAAATTAATATTTTCAATTTTAAAATTATTTTTGATTATTTATTCAAAAATTGAAATTATTGATTAATTTGAACTATTTTGAGACTCATCAAAATTGTTAATAGATTTATGAAATTGTGATGAGTTGTGACTATGGTATAATTCTTAACTAGAGGAGATATTATTTTAAATCACATGATGATTGGACAAATTTTATAATATCTTTGAATTAGAGCTTATTTCACGACCATCTTCTATATCTACCATGGTTCTGTCATTCATCATGGTTTTATTTAATTTGGGGAGTTCTAATTATTCTTGGAATTAAAAAAATAAAAATAAAATAAAATATAAAAATATATAAAAATAAATAAATAAGTTATCCTTGGTATTCACTCCCATTTAAAAATCCTCGCGGTTATGCGTGGGTGAATTACCTTAATTTCTATGTGCTTCCATTCTCACTTAAAAGACCTTCGGGCTGTGCATGGATGGAACTCATTAGAGAGGATAAAGTTAAGTTACTACTAACCCCATTTAAAAGACCTTTGGGCTATGCGTGGTTAGAAAGTGCTTAACATTTTTTTAGCATATTTAAAATCTTTAATATTCATATTCAAATATTCAATTTTTATTGAACTCTCCTCATTCGATAAAATCCATCGTAAATCCATTCATTCTGAAAGTGAAATTTGCTTCTGATTTAAAGATTATTATGATTTTTGTTTGATTAAATGGGATTTGCGATATATATTCTCTCTCTTATTTTGAATTTATATTTATAGTCAATATTCATCACTGTTTCAATTTCTATTATCCTTTTGATGATAACAAAAGGGGGAGAATTGTCAAGATTTTGACTGATGAGTATTTAATTCAAAAATATTTTAAGATTGGAAATTAAATATCTAGAGGGAGAATGGTCAACTGGATTACATCATTCATATTTTTTCCACATATATAGGGGGAGTTCAGTTGTAGGGGGAGCATACAAATAGGGGGAGTAATATATTTCACATTCAAACACATTCAAAATCTTTTATTTGTTTGTCATCATCAAAAGGGGGAGATTGTTGTATATAACAGTGTTGTATACACGAATATATGATTTTTGTTTGATGATAACAACCAAATTTATTTTATTATTGAATGTGTTTGTAACTGTACTGGTATACTACACATCAGACAGGAATATAATATTTTTGTTTAAATAAAGTACAACTATACAAAAATTTAAAAATTCACACAGTATTTTATTTGAACAAGAATATTTTATTTCAATATTTAAACAGTACAGATTTACAACTTCACTATTTGTATATACATCATTGATAGACATTTCAAAATTTTCAATTTCATACTCAGTTCCTCTTTACAATACTTACACTTTCATATACACTACGTTTCTATACAGTTCACTTGTATATACTGACACATATGAATATCATCATCTTCAGTCTTCTTGACTTCACAGCATTCCACAGTCAATCCAGTTATCTTCATATCTGTCACATACAGAAGAACACACACAGTAGACTGCCACAGAAATAAAAATTAAATAAAAGCAAATAAAAAATTTATTTTTAAATTTTATTTGCCTCAGAATTACGGTGTGTTTCTCATCATTTTTCTAGACTTGGTCTGATATGCAGGGACTGAAAAAATCGTCTGGATGGCTGCATATACACATGTGTATGCACGTGTGCACTGCCACGCCAATCCAGTGTCGCGACTGAGGAGTAGCCACTTGGACCATCTCGACTCAGTGCACATGTCAACACACATCAAAATGGTCGAGCCAAGGCCAAGACTGCCCAGCAAATAATAAATCAATGTAAAGTCAATAAAAAACTCAAAGTGGTCGAGACAGCTTAGCACAAGGCAGAGGAAACATATTTGGCTGACTTTTTAAAAAATGGTCAAGCACATTACTAGTACACAAAAACAATGCAGCAACAAACAAGAAACAAAATGGTCGAGCAAAACAACAAGACAACATAAATAGGATGTGGCAGTAGTGCATGGTCATGGTGCAACTACTTGATGAAAAACTAGAGGAGCAACATACAGGAGCAGAACCTTTCAGAAAGTTCAAGTGAACACATGCATTGATCAGACAAGAAAAAGGAACACTACAAAGCATTTGGATATAGTACATGTAACAGCAATAATAAAGCAGTTTTGTACACTGAATGGAAGTGCAGGCTCAAATGGCCATACCAACATTGATCAGCATCAAGTTAGTATACATGTACCAAGACAGTGAGCAACAAGATGGAAACATGCAACAGTACTAGTAGTGTGGTCGAGGCAGGACAAAGCAACAGTTTATTTTTGATCAACAAATTGCACAAGATCGAAGTAAAGCTTTTGTTCTTATCAGTTCAAATAATCAGAAAAATTCAAGCAAAAGTGCACAGGTCAAGCCATAGAGAAAATAGTTTGGTCGAGGCAAATCATAAGTAGATTTCTGTTCTTAACAAAGAAAA
This sequence comes from Allium sativum, assembly GCA_030737875.1. Taxonomy (NCBI): domain Eukaryota; kingdom Viridiplantae; phylum Streptophyta; class Magnoliopsida; order Asparagales; family Amaryllidaceae; genus Allium; species Allium sativum. The sequence goes on along the minus strand of CM060918.1, from coordinate 492,223,573 downwards.
ACATCAGTTCAAAATCAAGTGATACAAGTCCACACAGTAAAACAGTGTTGTACACAAACAAGATGAGCACAGCAGTTTTGCCAACATTTAAATGTGCAAATAATACATTGTGGATTCAAGTATAAGTGAACATATATGCATCAAAACTGCTCGACATAGGACTAGGCAGATAACATTTCCAAGTACAAACAACATAGTGCGGCAGTAAAACTACAGAAAGTAACAAGATGGATGACAACAGGATCAAGAGGCATGGTACAACATAGCAGGGGTTTAGCATGAGATAAACCGGACAAGTACAACATGAATGGCCGATGCAACATGGCACAGCAATAGTCCAGTATGCAAGACAATAACAAAAATACAAGAGTGGTGCATCAAAACATTATGTTCAGGGTACATCAATTTCACTCAAGACAGGGGTGCACCATTAAAGTTCTAGTGCACTACAAAATATATGTCAAACAGGAACAAGGTTCGAGTACACACACACAAGACCACAAAACAAATAGGTTCAAAGCACATGAACACATGAAGCATGGTGCTCACACATGAATAATAGATGGCAAGCAATCAAAAGGAGCTAATTCAACAACTAAAAGAACAAGACAGACTTTTTTAAGAAAGAAAATCATTTTTAATGGTAAAGTTCCAGAAATCCAAGTGAGGTGTAGAGTCAAGTATTAAATCAAATTCAGTAATCAAGTTTTGTTAAAAAGCAAATATCAAGTGCGACATCAATTAAAAAGTTTGGCAAGTTCAAGTATTGATTCTGATCAAAGGAAGATCAAAAGCAGTACCCATTTCTGATCAATAAAGAGTTACCATAGTGATCAAGCATAATATCAGTTCTTAACAAGATCAAGGCTCTTATCAAAGAGAAACACAAATTCAAAGTCAAGGAAGTCAAGCGAAGAATCTGTCCAGGTTTTTTAAAAAAAGAAGCAACTGTTCATATCAGATTTAAAGACAAAAAAAAATGGTTTTGTTCAAAGAATTTTTTAAAATTCCAGAAAGCAGGATTTAAATTTATTTCAAGACCAATTCAAAGTTCCAGAAGCATACGAGGCAAGAAAGATTCATCACGCAAGAAAGCCAATTCAAAAAAGCCCCAAAATTCTCGTATATACCATGGCCAAGTCTCAACGTAGAAATCAGAGCTAATATTCAGGATTTTAATCCTATAAATACACCAAACATCACTGGCTTTTAAATCATCCAAGTTCGAACAAGCAAAAAAGCTAAAATCCGAATTAAATTCATACCAGTAAAAAGGAGATTACTTGGATCCAGTTCAACACTCATCAACGAAGAAGAGGATAGCCACTGAATTACTCGAAATCATCATACGAGAAAGTAGCGACCTCAAGTTGAATAGAATCGAAACCCTAGAGCCGTCGAAGTCGAGTTTAACGAGAAGCACAAACCCTAGATAAAGCGCCAGCCTCCAGAGATCGAAGCCAAACAGACTCGAGCATCATAAAATTAATTATACAATCGCAATTTAGGGATTTGAAGAAAACCCTAGGAATTTCTCAAGAGCCGCCGCCATTTTTAAGAAAAAGGAGATCGGGTCAAAGAATAAAGGGGCTAGGGAAAATAGAAGAGGCCGGCCAACTTTTTTTAAAGGGGATAACCCATTTATTTAACTCCTAAGGGTTTCTATTTTATTTTACAATTGTTTTTTTTTAATTCGTGAAAACAAACAAACAGTTTCTAGATCTGTAAAATCTAGGGAAGACGAATTACGGGAATTGTAATTCGGGGAAATCTGGTTTTGGGGATAAAAACCAGTGCAGGGTTTTGAGCGTAGGGTTAAGAACAGTTGGGAGCGAGTGTCGCGAGTTTACAGGGGATTGTAAACGTAGAGATTGTTTTAACTCCTAGTAGAAACCTTGGGGAATGCAGCAGTAGGCAGGGTTTTGCCGAAGCTGGGTATATTTGTGTGTTATTTATTTTCTGCATTTCTTCTGATTATTATCTGTGCTGTGATTATTTAATTACTCTGTGAAAATCTGTGATAAACCCTATTCACCCCCCCCCCCCTTCCTCTAGGGTTAATTTAGATCCTACAACAAAGAACCTGTAGAATGTCTCACAGCGCATAGAACAAAATATAATAATAACATACTTAACATAAAACAGGAGAGACAATGCATAAGCTAAAAACCAGAACTAAGCATCATAGCAGCGGAAATCCAAAATATAGCTTATTACAACTTTTCAACTGTCTTAAAGCAAAAGCAAGATAAAGGAGGTACAGTACTAATGCCCAAGTAGCGACCACCAACGACACGGGGAGAATGTGTATATATATCATACGTGGAAGCCTCCTGCCCGCCTCTGAATCAGCTACCCGCGCATCACCAGCTAACATGTCTCTAGTCTGCTCGTGTGAGCACCCAGAGTAATATGAGGAGACATAAAACTCTGGGTCAGACATAAAGCCTGGTATGAGCGATAAGCATCTAAAGTGAACAATAACAGGTAGACTAAAACATACCTGAACCTGGACCTGCAACCAAAGAGTTAGCACTACATACTGTACAACACTCTAAGGTACCATATCAAATAGTGTAAAGATACGGAGGTGGGGGAGGTGTGCATGTCATAGTGATGGCAAACAATCAAACATAGCATCCATCCTCATATCTCTCACTCAATGCGTAAAGCATACGATATTCACCACTTCGATCACCTAACATACCTTGATACGACCACTCTGCCCCGTGAAGTCATAAATGGCTTCACTGCACTGATAACGTAGCCACTAATCCCTTGCTATGTCCACTTGCCCCATGGAGTTATTCACCCCATCTGCGCTGGCTCATAGCCCTACCAATCCATACTATGTCCACTTGCCCCATGGAGTTGTTCACCCCATCTGCATTGGCTCATAGTCTTACTACGCATCACCTTGCCCCTCGGGTCATAATGACCCTACTGCATTGATAACGTAGTCTTGCTACCATCATCTTGCCCCTCGAGTCGCAATGGCTCTACTGCACTGATAAGTAGCCCATCATTCGTTTTTAGTGGTGAATCGAAGTTATGAACATCGACCACTCCTTAGCACACGTCCCGCAGCAAAGTCCAACCATGAAGTGAACTCATTGGTTCCCAGCTGGATCCGGAGCTCTAACTTCCCATTTTGGAATACCTTTGCATCTCGGGTTATTGGTCAATACTGGGTCGGGTCGGGTCGTCATCACCCCTGGCGGATCGGGTCGAGGTCTCCAGCTTGCCACGGTTCGGATCGGGTGCACTCTTCAGATCGGTTCATGGCGCCTTCAGCTCATGGGCGGGCATTCGGGTCGGAGCATTCGAGTACAAGTGGATCGTGGATGCTGCCTCCCTCCAGTCGGATCGGGGTGCGAAACATGAGCGGATCGGGTATGAGAGCCAGTTCACGGTTGAGGTTCGTGGACCTTGCGCAGATGGTTCGGCTCGGAGGAGATGACTTGACTCGTGGTGATGTCCCACGGTCCCATAGGGCGATCCGATCGACCCTCAATCCCCATCCGATCCGAATTCCTACACCTCGTCCAGCGAGTTGTTTATGCCCCTTGACGGCGTTTTCGACCATTCCAACTATTCTAATCAATCACAAAGCATTTCATGCAGTCATAGCAACATGCATAATCAACCACAAACATCAAAACATCAATATGATAGGTTAAAATGGATCAAACATACCCAAAACCCCATATTTTCCCCTTAAGCATGTTTAGGTGAAACTAATGATAGGATTAGCAAAACTTAACCAAATTGACCCAAATATATATCAGAGGTCTAAAACATCATTCCGAATTTTATAAACATTTTTCCAGAATTTTATCATGTTTAAACTCGCTAATTAACACTAATCACCCCTAATTAGCCATAATTAGTGCAAAACTATGCAAATCACTCATCTTAGCCACAAATAAACTAAGATCTGAAATAAATATCTGATTTTATGTGAATCTCAATGCTAAATAGCAGCTCCAATGTTTCTTTGGTGTAGATCTTCCTTGATTAGAGGTTGCTAAGCCAAATCCTTGACCAAAAGGTGATTTAGAGGTTGGAGGCCATTTTTAGGGTTCCTTGAAGATAAGTGGAGGCTAGAAAACTGAAATGGAATGATTCTCTACTTCATTTCAGCCTCCCCATAACCCTAATCTCGAAATGGGTTATGGGCCTACTCACTAATCACCCGATTTGGCCCGGTTAAGCAGTTTTTCACCCTCCAAACCTTATTTCAGCCATATCTCCCAAACGGTAAGTCCGTTTGGCTATTATGACCACTCTACGGAAAGGTAAACCATCAAACGAATCCAATGGAAGTGGTTTCAGGTCAAAATTCCTTCCCAATCAAAAGTTATGGCCAAAACAGTACAAACTAGGGACAAAATGGTCATTTAAAAATCGACAAAAATCATGAACATGGGAAATGACTCTAATAGATGTTTCCCAAAGTTACATGACCATATGACTTCACATGGGAAAGAAATAAATATTCTACGATCCTATGATGTGTAGAATACGGGTCGTTACAGTTTTAACCAAGATAATGATTTTAAAGATAGAGTTCACCTAAGAGTTGGATTAAGTGAAATGTTTCTAATTGAAATAGGGAAATTTGGTAATTTAACCATACCGTTGTTTAAATAGAAAGATAACGGTATTGCAATGATTAAGGAAATGAAAGGAGGGTTAAAACCATGGTTATATTTTCATTTATAAGGAGTACGAGAGGGTTTTGAGAATGTAAACGATGTATCAAGAAAAAGGGTAATTCAAGCTGTTTATAAAAAAGGGTAATGTCCCCTGACAAAGGAAACAACAAGTGATGTTCAGTGGATTCATTATTCCAAGGAGCTTTGGATTATTACTTTCAAAGTAATGAACCAACAGAGTTGTGTTGATATAGAATTTAGGAAGTCGATAATAAAAATCAGAGGAATAGTTTCAAGTGAAATATGTTGACACAAGTGACATGAGCTGCCAATGACTTAACAGTATTTTATGATTTGATAGTTAAATAACCGACTATCAAATGAATATTTTCAGATCTTATGACCTGTTGTTTCGAAGAGACCGGGATGGGAACTAGACCCAAAACCACCTCGAATCAACTGTGCGAACATGATTAACTTGCAAGAGATAAAGATGGAGTAAATTGAAGGCTGTAGATATTTATTAAACAGAAGAACTAATTAAATCTCTGACTCATGACCAGAGATATACCGTGGTTCCGTCGTGGTTAAAATCTACAGATTTGCAAGGAGTACTCGCTACTGATCTATAGGGTGATTCCTAGGATGCAGTAGGAGGGTGCCTTCGGTTCATCCTGTTTCTGGATGACTTGTATGGACGAACGTCTGACAGAGTATTGCCAAAGGGATTGCGTACGTTGACTTCTTCAAAGGTACCAGTTGGGGGCATAGAAGGGACACTTCTTTAGCCTAACAACTAGAGTATTTTTGTGGAACTCAATTAGTGATTTCTAGAGGATCTGACAATGTGGCATTCAAAGTGAATGGAGGTAACTGTTCAAAATGATAAACATAACGTCTAGCCTCTTCAACCGGAAAGTTGCATAAAATCAGGTAGGCAGCATGGCTAAGTGGGTCGCACCCATTAAACGGGTATATCATTACCTGATCTGGAGAAATCAAATGCCTTTGGTTGACCCTTTTTATTGATTTATATATGTATATGCTATCGGTTCGGTTGGCTGGCCCCCAACCATGGTAATGATATATTCGGTACTCTCAAGAGAAATGAGGGGTCGGTCATGTGTGAGCCAGGTTGCAAGATGTTCTTGTTGAACCACCAATGTATTCATCTCCGGAGATACATTGTCGGAAGGTGGTCCCATACCTTTCCATAGTTGGAATCCATTCTCCAATACGAGTCCACGGTTTTGTTTGTATACTATATATGTAGAGCGTGAGATGCAAGCGTTCTGCTAGATTGATATTTATTTGTGGTTGATAGACATTACTATAATATCAGAAAAGATAGCGATTTCAAACTGTTTTGGGTTATAGTAAGGTAAAAACCGTTTGTGTTTATGTGTGGACGTCTTACTATTATCCTTTGATTTTCATAAAGGATTTTCAAAGTTAATAAAATTGTTTGTGCTGTGAATTTATCACTGAATGTATTCCAGACTGACCCGATGAATTTTGCTTTGCTTCGATTGTGCTCGGGTCAGACCGAGTATGTTTACAGGTTAGGTTTCGCTGGAGTTCAGGAGCTAGAAGCAGGAGGCTTCACCGTTAGTTATGTAAAATTTATTTCCACTGTGACAGATATATGTTGTACTCTGATGATCCGTATGTGTATATATATAGTTTCTTTTGTATAAAGAGATTTGATATATCATATTTTATTCGTTCCGCTGTGTGATTTTGATGTGTTCTTCTTTTTCTTCTATTCTAATATTTCTTTCTTTCTTTTCTCATCCTCTAACTTCTTCTAATAACAATCCAGTATTTTCGATGCTTGAACAGTTGACATGGTGATTATATGTCGATTTTCGGGGTCGAAAATCCTTGGGTCGTTACACTGCATCATAGATGTTAACAATATAATTAACATCGATTTCATTTCAATATGAAATATTCTGCTAAACAGAATCAACACTTGATTAACAATTTATATATATCGTTATTTATAATGTCAACCAATATAAAAGCAATTCAACCAAACAGTTAACACACAACACTCAACAGATAATTATCAGTTCAAAGAATACGTTATAAAAATATAAATGTTTAGAGTTGGTGAGTTTTACTCACATTGGACTGTTATCGTTAAAAAGGATTAACTGTCTTTGATTCAGACAGACAATTTATTTCGCTATAAATTGTAACGAGCTCGGATTCACTCCCACTCAGTTTCATTGTGGAGCCATCGTCCGTACGATCCCGTCGGATCTTGTTTCGTCTAATTCTGACAAAGTATGAGAAAGTTATATAATTTCAAAGTTTGTAAACATTTAAATACAACTTCAAATTAAAACTTGGTTTATTCTTTAACCTGTTCGGGCATCACCATCAACTGTCGTCCCATAAAAGGAATCGGACCCGCACCCTTACCAAATCAGACATGCTTCTTCCTTCATCTCCTGTAAAGACCGTCGGCTCCAGACATTACACTACACCATTCCCCAACTTCAACTCCAAATCGCTCCATCCTCCTTCCATCCACGTTTCTCAATGATAAATCAAAATAAAACCAGTGATGAACTTCTCTTCCCTTTTATCACTCTTCTTTGCTTAGATTTTTGTTACCACTTCATGTGAACTAGCGCCCCTATACCCATTCCGTCACGGATTCAAAAGGGAAATGGACCATCAGAAATCCGTGCCCTCCTCCATCGTCTGAACCCCTGAGGCGCTGCCATCATTACTAGCGAAATCAGCACCTGAAACACCTCCTCCCATGTTAACGCGTCCTCTTATAGTAACGCAAATCCCTCACACGAACAACATCCACTCCCCTTCTACAATGTAAATGCTGCAAGCCCCCTCAAATCAATCCCTTCTATTTGTTTTGAAACCCATCCTGCTGCTCCCAGGAAGAACAACTTCATTGCGGATTCTTTCCTCACATTTATATATATATATATATATATATATATATATATATATATATATAAAATTGCCGAGACACGTGAACCCAATACTAGAAATGCAAGCTTGTTGTATGCTCATTTATATACTTGATTATCCTTGGACGTAAAGTAATAGGAAAGATATTTATGAGGGTAGGTGACAATACTGATGGATGAAGGAACACGTAGGAGGAGAACGCGGCAAATTAAAATGCTTACGTATGTGTTTGTTTTAGATAGAAGTTAGTGTACCCTACCATATCAAACTCCGTTCGCGTATGAACTTCTACGGACAGAAAACAAATTACGATTGTGTCCAACGAGGTGTCACGACCCCAAAAATATAATAATACCGGTAGGTTAGCTCATTCTGTGAAACCCCAAAATATGGATATTGGGTGCAAAATACTCCAAATAAAAAGTTGCGTATTTAATTATTTAAAAATTACAAAAAAATTCTAAAAATTAAATTATCACTACGTCTCAAAAGAATCTTGTCTAAATTCGAAACCGGTATCTAGTTATATCGAATAAACCGTTATGGTCGATAAACGATTCTATATCGACTATTTTAAAATTTGATTTGGACATAAATCAAAATCTACACGACAAAATCCCGATTTTTCTCTTCCACTAGAAAAATATACTTCACTAGCTCCTAACATTTCTTGTTTCACAGAATTCCGATTTAAAACGGCTTCTGTATATTCATTTAAAGTTCGAATAGACAAATTACGAACTACCGCGCCATTTCGTGCTCGGTTTTAATTATAATATAATTATACGTTCAAACTATCGTTCAAATTATATATTCATTATTCTAATTCAATTCTAAGCTGAATTAAATATTTTAAATTGTCCAGTTCACATAATATTGTCAATTCACTAATCCCGACTATTTCAAAATTAAATATATTATTCTATTATTTATTTTAATTAAATATTCAATATTATTTAATTAACCGACCATTTAAATTCTCTAATTCACTATTTTAAATAGTTAAATAAATTAATTTTATCGCTGAAAAATGCACGTTGTTACATTCTTCCCCACTAAAATTAATTTCGTCCTCGAAATTGCTAAGGTAGAAAACAAATCCTATTAACTGGTTAGAACCTATTTGTTCACTTCTTAACTTCAGTTTCAACTGAACCAATTAAATTTTATTAAAATATTAATTAATCCTTATTAACGAAAAATTTCAAAAATCCTGAAAATTTTCTAACACCTTAACTTTTTGAAAAATTTCTCCAGCACCTCCTTTGTACTGGTCAATAGCTCAAACTCCAACTCACCACTCTGGGCCATCTCCAAACCAATAGAAAATCAAACAGCCAAGCGGCTTGCCAATTCGGCTCATCAAAATCTCAAACCCATATATAATATAAACTGGTACCTTTTTGTCGGGCATATCGTTATATCCTTTTATTCTGCTTTCAACTCAGCATTTACAAATGTCATCCCAATCAAACTCAAATACTTTTATCTCCAACACAACTATACGCTTATCCAAGCTAAATCCAATTTCACATCCAAGTTTCATTTTTGATTCCAAACTCATAATCCAATTTTTTCTCGATACCATTCTAATCCAATTCAATTACCACAAAACTGGTTTTCAATTCAATTTCTAATTGCTTTTACAAATTCTAGTTAAATTTGTTTTAATTCAAACAATTTTTCCCAGGGAATTTCAAATAGTTTAGCTTTTCTAAAACCAGATATCCCTTTTCAGGATTCAAAACAACTTGCTTTCCACAAAGCAATTCAAAAACAAAATCTTTGGTAGTAATCCATCACTTAGCAACTCGAAAATGAACACCAATGATGCAGCTGTCATCATCGGAATCTACTTTCCAGCGATCGAAGTGAGTTCAATACTATATCACTTTTCAAAACTCATATTCAAATACTTCCATTTTGAAATCAGTTCAAAATATCCTTCACAATGTTTGAAAACATTTCCAAAATATCCCAGGATTTTAAATTCTCTTATACTCAATTTAATTCCATTTACAAACACCTTTACAAATCCTAGGAATTTTAATTCCCATTCAGATTTAATTCAGTTCATTACACTTGTATGAATTCTACTTGGTTATATACATAACCATTTAATTTACAATCTTACTCGATTATAAATACACCCAATATATCCATTATATTATAATTCCAATATATATATTTTCTTTATTTCAAAATATAATTGGGTAAAGTTATTTTCATTTACCCTCTTTTCAAAACATACCGTGTCGACCCATCGTATTCGAGTGTTTAGAAACTCCTACCAATACAGTGGATCAAACCGATCGATCATAACCCATAAACAACCCAACCAATAAATCTCCACAATATAAAACAATTTTTTTATAACAAATAACAAGTACGCTTGCTCGTATATATACACTCAAACTCATTCTAGGGTATTACTAACCCTATCTATATTGAGTCACGCCATAGAGCCAAGGTAATACTTAACCTTAAGCTCTTATACCAACTGTAACGACCCAGTTTTTAGTGACTTTAGTTATCGACTTAAACTCAATGATGACTAACCAAACATCGAAAAATGCCGAAAAGTTAATAGAAAGAAGTTAGAGGGTGAGAATAGATAAGGTAGAAACTTAGAATAGAAGAAGAAGAAGAAGATACAACATCAGAGTAACACGAATCTCACAGCGGAACGAATAACATATTATAGTTAACATATCCATGAAATAAATCAGTATATGTATATAGTAACATTATCAGAGTACAACACTTACAACACAGCAGAAATAACTCTAGCTATATAATCCTGAAGCCTCCTGCTCCAAGCTCTTCAAGTATATTTGTAAAATCCTGACTACTTGACTACGCGTACAAAATTGGGCACCCAAGAGTTTATGGAAAACAAAACAAAATAAACTCTGGGTCAGTCATGGGACTGGTATGAGTAAAATAGTTTAAAACAGTTTGAGCCATTAAACGATATCTCATAAGACCACGCTGTATAACGGAACGGGTTTTTCCCTTATGAGAATCCTAAAAAATCTTTATATCAAAACCCATTGATATTATAATAGTGTATATCAACCACAATATAATAATCATCTAGCAGAAACGCTTTCATCTCACGTTCTACATATATAGTATACAATCAAAAACCGCAAGCACGAATTGGGTAATGGATTTCCAACTATGACAAGGTATGGAACCACCTTTTGCTAGTGTACCTCTAGAGAGGAATACACTGGGTTCAACAAGAACATCTTGCAACCCGGCCACACATGACCGACCACTCATTTCGCTTGAGTGTATCGAATGTATATCACCAACGGTTGGGATCAGCAACCGTTTCCCGAATGGGACAGCATCGACAATAGATTTTTAGAAGTAAATGAAACTCTAGATCAGGTGATTATACACCCTAATAGGTGTGACCTACATAGCCATGCTGCCTGCCCGATTTTTGTCATTTACCGGATGTGAGGCTAGAAGCTATGCTTATCTTTTACATGCCACATCTTCATTCACTTAGAATGTCACATCGTCATACCCGCCAAATCACAAATTGATTTATCCAAAAATAACATGGGTATACAGCTAAGAGAAACGAATTCCTCCACCACCAAACGTGAATACGTTTGAAAAGATCAACTTACGCGATCTGTTAGATTTACTCTATCAGACCTTCTTCCATACATGTTGTCCTGGGACTGGACAAACAGAAGGCACTACTCAGTACATCCGTCTTAGGCAATTGTTATCTAAGATTTATACAACAGCCCTTGCACTTTACTCCGTCTTCAATATATTCAGCATACTTGATTCGCAATTCTTATGCCAATACGGAGTGGTTCTTTGGATAATAATCCAACCGGTCTCTCCATATTAACAACGTTAAAATGGTCAAAACATTGATAGTCTGTGATGTAACTATCAAATGAAAACATGTTTGTGTACACACAACGATCTTATTTCCAAATGGAATTATTGATCCAATCATCAAACATATTTATATATATATATATATATATATATTTCCTCATTTCTATGTTTAGAAAATATATGTTATTAACACTGGAAAACATTTCCATGGCTTAATTACGAATCACTATTCTTCCACATCTATTAGACTCTAACTATAAATTAACAAGAGAACAACTTCCTAATTATTAACCCCGAAGGCCGAAACCAACATCAGATCAATACTTAGGAAACCACTCAACTTATTAATCTCTAGTCAGTTTCAAATTTTTGTTTAACTCCATTTTGATTAACTATGTTCGATTAACTCCTTTCGATTAACTCGATTCGATTAACTCCTCTATTTATTTTCCCAATAAATATTCCTTTATTCTATTTATTTTCTATATAAATAATCCTTTATTCTATTTATTTTCTAAATAAATAATCCTTTATTCTATTTATTTTCCAAATAAATAATCCTTTATTCTATTTGTTTTCTAAATAAATAATCCTTTATTCTATTTATTTTCTAAATAAATAACCCTTTATCAATTCTACTTGTAAATGGTTTACAAATACTTCTCTTTCTATTTTATTTGTTTAACAAATAAATATTTCCTTTTCAACCCTATTTGTTTCTTAAACAAATATTCCATTATAAATTCTATTTATTTAACAAATAAATATTTCTTTTCACGTTTGTTTTACAAATCTTTTCTTTTATATTTGTTTTACAAATAATTTACTTTATATTTGTTTTACAAATCCTTTTCCTTTATAACACTTTGATTTTGTAATTATCTCCTTTTATAAAATCCTTTTCCTTTTATATATAAAATCCATTGATTTTATATAATAATTTATTTTCAAAATATACTTTGAAAAATCCCTTTTCTATATTCCAGTATTTTCTTATGGTATTTAAAATACCAAACCCAGTGATCGATATCATCCAAACACACATAATCATTAACAGATTATATATCACATCATATATTACAATATATGAAAAACAATAAAATAAATGTTGAGGAATCCAGTTGGATTCCTCCAACCTGTTTCCCTGCATCACAGATGTTAAAAATATAATTAACATCGATTTCATTTCAATATGAAATATTCTGCTAAACAGAATCAACACTTGATTAATGATTTATATATATATCGTTATTTATAATGTCAACCAATATACAAGCAATTTAACCAAATAGTTAACACACAGCATTCAACAGATAATTATCAGTTCTAAGGATACGTTATAAAAATATAATTGTTCAGAGTTGGTGAGTTTTACTAACACTGGACTATTATTGTTAAAAACGATTAACTGTCTTGGATTCAGATGGACAATTTATTTCGCTATAAATTGTAACGAGCTCGGATTCACTCACAGTCAGTTTCATTGTTGAGCCACCGTCCATACGATCCTGTCGGATCTTGTTTCGTCTAATTCTGACAATGGATGATAAAGTTATATAATTTCAAAGTTTGTAAACATTTAAATACAACATTAAATTAAAACTTGGTTTATTCTTTAACCAGTTCGGGCCTCACCATCAAATGTCAGCCCATAAAAGGAATCGGACCCGCACCCTTACCAAACCCAAACACGCTTCTTCCTTCATCTCTTGTAAAGACCGTCGGCTCCAGACATTACACCGCACCATTCCCCAACTTCAACTCCAAATCGCTCTATCCTCCTTCCATCCACGTTTCTCCATGATAAATCAAAATAAAACCACTGATGAACTTCTCTTCCCTTTTATCACTCTTGTTTGCTTAGATTTTGGTCACCACTTCATGTGAACTAGCTCCCCTGTACCCATTTCGTCATGGATTCAAAAGGGAAATGGACCACCGGAAATCCGCGCCCTCCTCCATCGTCTGAACCCCTGAGGCACTGCCATGATTACTGGTGAGCTCAGCACTTAAAACTCCTCCCATGTTAGCGCGTCCTCTTACAGTAACGCAAATCGCTCACACGAATAGCTTCAACTCCCCTTCTACAATGTAAATGCCGCAAGCCCCTTCGAATCAGTCCCTTCTATTTGTTTTGAAAACCATCCTGCTGCTCCCAAGAAGAACAACTTCATTGCGGATTCTTTCCTCACATTTTTATATATAAAAAAATTGCCGAGACACGTGAACCCTATACTAGAAACGCAAGCTTCCTGTATGCTCGTTTATATACTTGATGATCCTTGGACATGAAGTAATAGGAAAGATATTTATGAGGGTAGGTGACAATACTGATGGATGAAGGAACACGTAGGAGGAGAACGTGGAAAATTTACATGCTTATGTATGTGTTTATTCTAGATAGAAGTTAGGATACCCTACCATATCAAACTCCATTTGCGTATGAACTTCTACGGATAGAAAAAAAATTACGGTTGTGTCTAATGAGGTGTCACGATCCCAAAAATATAATAATACCGGTAGGTTAGCTCATTCTGTGAAACCCCAAAATATCAATATAGGGTGCAAAATACTCCAAATAAAAAGTTGCATATTTAGTTATTTAAAAATTATAGAAAAATTCTAAAAATTAAACTATCACTACGTCTCAAAAGAATCTTGTCTAAATTTGAAACCGGTATCCAGTTATATCGAATAAACCATTACGGTGGATAAACGATTTTATAACGACTATTTCAAAATTTGATTTGGACATAAATCAAAATCTACACAACGAAATCCCGATTTTTCTCTTTCACTAGAAAAATATACTTCACCAGCTCCTAACGTTTCTTGTTTCACAGAAATCCGATTTAAAACGGCTTTTGTATATTCGTTTAAAGTTCGAATCGCCAAATTACGAACTACCGCGCCATTTCGAGCACGATTTTAATTACAATATAATTATACGTTCAAACTATCATTCAAATAATATATTCGTTATTCTAATTCAATTCTAAGATGAATTAAATATTTTAAATTGTCCAGTTCACATAATATTGTCAATTCACTAATCCCGACTATTTCGAAATTAAATATATTATTCTATTATTTATTTTAATTAAATATTCAATATTATTTAATTAACCGACCATTTAAATTCTTTAATTCACTATTTTAAATAGTTAGATAAATTAATTATATCGTTGAAAAATGCAGGTCGTTACAATATGTATTTTAGTTTAACGCCGAGATTTCATTGTTTCATCTGATCTTACAGTTTGATGGATGGAATGAGATTTGGACTCGTGAATTGATTTGTCTCTCTTGATTGTGACTTACTGTGTTGAGAGCTTAGTTGGATTATTTGTGACTATTGCCCCATAACTTCTTCACTAAACTAAGGAAAAGGTGCATTATATGATGTGTTAGTCCGTATGGGACAATCATCAAGGAAGAATAACTCATAATAAACATGCTGTATATCTCATAGCGCATGGATAACATATAATAGAAAGTATACATAGGATATAGTAGTGAAGCATAATAGGATGAAAACTCAAATCCCATAACATCTCAGAGTTATCAGTACAAATCAACTGTATAAATGAGTAATCTGTACATTATGCCACACTATATATCTCTCAAAGTAATCATAAAATCTCAACAGACAGTGGAAATAATGACATCTCTATAGTAGGTAGTAGTAATACGCCAGCCTCCTGCTTGTCCCCGCATAGCATCATTGGCACCAAAACCTACTATTTGTTATCTTAGTATGTTCACCATCAACCTTGATGAGCAGCCCAAGGCAATAAGAGGAAAATATGGAACCTTGATTTAGACATCAATCTTAGTAAGCAATAAAATAATTAACAACAGTTAGACAGGATATATGAGTATAGATGGTTCAATCTTCTAATCCGTCTTTAGCAACCAAGGGATTAGAACATGGTATGTTAGGGACTGAGATGTTGATGGTTTGGATGATAATAAGATTGTTTCTACTTTTTTTTCAATTATTATTGTTATAAAATATATACTAAGACTATTTTCTAGAATACAGATATATATATATATACTAATATAAATGTACATACAGGAAATCTATGCAGGTATTTATTATTGAAGACTGTACAGTTCAAAGAATCAAGATTTCAAAATAGAAGAGTTCAAGTTTCAGGACTCATGAGTATCAAGAAATCAAGAGTTTAAGATCTCTAGAATTATAGAGTAAATGTGTCTGGATATCTTGTTAAAATTCCGATTAACACTTGATTCTAATTTCAAATTTAATTCTGGTTTTAAATATAAATTCTAATTTCAAACTTTCTATCAAAATGATTTCAAACTTATTTACTTGATTTTAAATCTAGTTTTTAAATGATCTCAAAATTTCTTCCTATTTATAAATATATACTTCTTTATTCTAAGAAATATTTTAACTCCTGAATTTATTTCAACTCTTGTTTTTAGAATAATAGATTTTTAACTAAAGTTTTACTTACAAGTTCATTACTAATTTTATTATAATTACTTATATTTTCAAATTCCTTGTTTATATTAAGTTTTAATATATTCAAAGATTTATATTTATACTTTTATATCATTATATATTTTGTTTCTTAAATATTTTTATTACATCTCCACATGATTTCTTAAAATATATTTTACTTTGAATAGAATGTTTTAATATATAGGAATATAGTTTGTTTTAACCCTGGATTCACCATAATTTATTTAAACATTATTTACTTTGTCTTAAAATTCATTTTTTTATTTTATACTAGCATATGTTGACATATGAAAAGTGCAATGGAAACATACTAGCCGTTAACTTGTTTTTTAAAATTTGAAAAGAGGTGTCTTTTGAATTCAAACCTTTTCTGAAAGGTTATGACTATTGGAAATACATAAATACCTTCTAGAATTTGAATTTTGGAATTCACTTTCGCCTCCTTTCTCTATAAACATCCCACCATTATTATACATAATTTCTTAACTTTCTGCACTTATACTCTGCTGATTTCAATAAAAATCATATCATTCTTCTTCTCTTTCAATTCTAAATCAAAATCTCTCTGAATTCAAGTTCTACTCAAGAGTTATAGGAAGTTTGTAATCAAAGATCTCAGAAATCAAGTCCTATCTTGTCAATAATGCAAAAAATTATAAGAAAAGTACGTGGTCATGTTCTATTTAAAGTGATTGGGTGCGATTGTGTCCTGGAATTTGATTAGGTGAAAAATTATGGCCCGAAAATCAACTAAGTCTCACTATACCTGGAATGAGTTGGGGCGTGCCCTAATAGACCTGAAATCAAGGATTGTAATTGGATATTGTTGAATAAAAATACGCATCATCCTAACGTTGTGTGGGACTAGATGTAGGGGTGTCTTGAATTGGTATAAAATCTCGTTCTGTACTTTCCTTTTACTTCTTTTACTTGTAATTTTACTTTCTGCATTCCGTGATTGATTATGTCTCTGTTAATATTTGTGATCTACATACTATGTTGTTAGTCCAAAAAGATTTCAAGAAAATTAATAAATTCCACAAAATATTATTTAACCCCCTTCTAGTATTTAACTTGCCTTAAGATCCTCAATCCGCATCTCCAACAACTGGTACCAGAGCATTGGTTTTCAAAGTTTTCATAACCTGAATTTTGAAAAGTTTAAATGACAAATTTTGAAGATTTTCATAAAACTAGTTCAAAACTATGCATTTCATCACCCGTCGTTCGTACCTCGGGTGGTTTGGGAGTTGGGTGATTGGAATCAAAGCATTGTGTGCGGGCAGGTTCGAATCCCATTAGAAACCACTTCAAAAGCTGGACGTTAAGCATATGTGTGCGATAACTAAACAAAGCGGGGTGAGTATCAAAGTATATTATGATCTTAAGTTTCCCCATGTTACTAAAAAAAGAGTATGCATTTCATCATTGTTTTATAAGTCTGCGTCCAATTACTGTGAAAAGTCAAGATGTATACCAAATCGGTGTGTTGTAATGAAACAAAGATGTTAGATGGTTGATGATTCCAAAATTGATGATAAATTAGTGCACATCAAATGGGATAAATGGATAATGGATGGTGGTTGTTCGAGGCATATGATGGGAAATCCAAACTTATTCAATAGTATAGTCTATGAAGATGAAGGAATGGTCAATTTTTGTGATATCTCCAAAGGATATGTGATTGGAATCGGCAATGTCGGTAATTCTAAACTCCTACTATTTCTGATGTTTTGTTAGTTAGAAATTTAAAATATAACTTACTAAGTATAAGTCAATTATGCGATAAAGGCTATAAAATTCAATTTGAAAAAGACAAGTACTTTATCGAAGATAATAATTCAAATATAATTTTTAAAGGAATTAGGAAAAAATATATTTACATCCTTAGTATGAAAATTTCAAATGATAATTTGCGCCTTTTTACGAATACAAGTGACCATTGGATTTGGCATAAGAGATTTGGTCATTTGAATTTCAAACATCTATCTAAAATTTCTAAATTAGATTTAGTTAGAGGATTACCCAAAATGAATTTCAAATTATATAATCTAAGTGATGCTTGCCAATTAGGGAAATTAAGAAAATTTCTTTTAAGTCAAAAGATGAGGTTACCACTTCAAATCCGTTAGAATGACTTCATATGGATTTATTTGGTCTATCTCAAACACAATCAATAAACCATAGTAGATACGTATTTGTAATTATAGATGATTTCTGTAGATTTACTTGGACGTTTTTCTTAAATATAAAACTGATGCTTTTGAATTATTTAAAACCTTTGCCAAAAGGATTCAAAATCTATTTTCAATAAAAATTAAAAATATATGTAGTGATCATAGTGGAGAATTTGAAAATGAAAATTTTGAGAAATATTGCGATAAAAAGGGAATAACCCATAATTTTTCTTTTCTAAGAACTCCTCAACAATATGAAGTAGTTGAATGTAAAAGTAGGACGATATAAGAGTATGAGTGAACTATGTTATCTCATAGTTGTTTACCAAAGAGATTTTGGGCTTAAGCAATCGCTACTGCTTGTTATATTTTAAACAGAATTTTAATTAGACCACTAACTAACAAAACTCCATATGAACTTCTATATAAATAGAGACCGATGGTATTTTACTTCATAAATTTCGGGAGTAAATGCTTTATTTTAAATACTACAAATAATTTAGGAAAATTTGATCCTAAATCAGATAAAAGAATATTTATTGGATATTCAAATAGAAGTAAAGCTCACTAAGGTTTCAATTTAAAAACTTATACTATTGAAGAAACATTAAATGAATGATTTGATGAAAATTGTAAAGATTTAAATCAAAACAAAGATGAATATTATAATAATGATGAATCAAATGAAATAAATAATGAAATTAATCAACCTAATAATAGAGTAAGATTTTAAGAGATCACCTTGTAGAAAATATACTAAGAGAACTGAATTTGTAGTTATAACCAGAAATAAATTAAATAATATGAGTGATATAGAGTTTATATCAACTATTTAACCTAAAAATCCAAAGGAAGCATCAATTGATGATTGTGGATACTTGCTACGCAAGAAGAATTGAATTAGTTCACCAGAAATGATGTATGGGAACTTGTTCCTAAACCAGAGGATAAAACTACAATAGGAACTAAATGAGTATATAAAAATAAAATGAATGAACTTGGTGAGATCATTAGAAATAAAGCACGATTAGTTGGTCAAGTATATTGTCAAGCAAAAAGAACAGATTATGATGAAACCTTTGCCCTCGTAGCAAGATTAGAAACTATTAGAATACTACTTGCTTTCGCTAATCATAATAATTTCAAATTATTTCAAATGTATGTAAAAAGTGATTTTCTTAATGGACTCGTTAAAGAAGATGTTTTTGTTGAACAACACCCATTATTCGAGGATGAAATTTTTCCTACTCATGATTGTAAATTAAAGAAAGCCTTATATGGTTTAAAACGAGTACCCTAAAGCCTAGTATGGTCATTTAAGAGCTTATTTATTATAATCAAACTCTGAAATTGGTAAAGTAGATAATATACTATTTATTAAAAGAAATGAAAATGATATTCAATTAGTACAAATCTATGTAGACATATAATTTTTTGGATCAACAAATAATAAAATAAATCAAGAATTATCAGAAATGACGACTAAAGAATTTGAAATGAGTTAAATCAGTGAACTTACTTTCTTGTTAGGATTACAAATTAGATAATTAGATAATGAAATATTTATTAATCTAGAAAAATATGCTAGAGATTTAATTAACAAGTTCAATATGGAAAGTACTAAAGAAAAACTAACTCCTATGGCAGCTAATGAAGCCTTAAGTTAAGACGACTCTTCAAAAGATGTAGATCAAGAACTTTATAGAGGAATGGTAGGATTTTTACTATATATAATCGCGAGTAGACCAGAGATAATGCATAGTGTTTGTCTTTGCACTAGATATCAATCACAACCTAAGGAAACCCGCTTAAAATCTGTCAAACGTATTCTAAGATAGTCAAACTTACATTAGACTTTGTATTAATCTATCCTAAGAATGATTCATTTGATTTAATTTTGTATTGTGAAGCTCAATATGCTGGATGTAGATCAGACTGAAAAAGCATAATTGGAAGTTGTCACTTTTTGGGTCATTCCTTGGTTTCCTGGTTTAGTAAAACGAAAAATACCGTTCCCTTGTCAACAACTGAAGCAGAGTATATATCTGCTGCTTTGGCTCGTTCTTAAGTAATATATATGTAACAAACTCTAAGAAATTTTGGTTTAAATATAACCAAATCACCAATTTACTTCGATAATACGAGTGCTATTAATTTCCCTAAAATCATATACATCATGCTAGAACAAAACATATTAATGTAAGACACAATTTTCTAAGAGATAACGTAAATAAAGAAAATATTTCACTAGAATTTATTAACCTAGAAAATCAAATTGAAAATATATTAATTAAACCATTAAACAAAGCGATGTTTACTAAATTAAGAAGAGATATAGGAATTTGTTCTCTAAATGAAGTAAAATAATTAAATAGTTTACTATAAATATATTGTAAAATATAAGAAAACTTTTTTTTTTCAAATATACATAAGTCGACATAGGCAAAATGGTATGTCGACATATAAAGGAAAAAATTAAAGTTAAAATCCCCTTCAATGTTGGTTATAGCTCTTATTCAAACTGTTTACTTCGAAAATCCTTCTCTTCTCACTTATTTTCTCTGTAATAAAAATTCTGAAACATTAAAATAATGGCTTCCACTTCAAATAATAACCAAAACATTTCCTTTTCATTTCCTACGCCTGCACAAGGCTTATTTCAACATTCTATGCACTTAAGGGTTATCAAACTAGAAGAATCTATAAAAGATACCCTTCAATCACTCGCTGAAATTCAACTTATTCAACTCCAGATGGCCAAAAAAAGAGAAGCAAGGAAGATTATCAGGAATCTTCAAAAATACATAATGGATAATCAAGAAAATCCAATTATTATCGAAGACGATTGCTTCAACATTCTAGTCCATAATTCAAAGGAGGAAGATGAAAAAGAAAAGGAAGAAGAAGAGGTTAAAGAAGAAGAGGAAGTTAAAGATCAAGATCAAGGAATGGAAGAAGACAATCAAGTAATTTGTGTCGATGAAGTCTGCTTCGATAAGGATGGAAAAATGGTTGAAAAAAATAGGGAATTCTGTCTTCATTACCCAAATTGTCCAATTCACAAATCCCCGATTGTTAGAAATAATTAGTAACTAAGTTTATATATTCATATAAGCACTAATGCACATTAATATTTATTAAAAAACTTAATCTTGTAAAACAATATCAATAAATATATGTTTGTATGGATGTTCCAAAATACTTAGTGTTTATATTTATAGCTAATGATATTATTTGACTATTATACTAGGTTTGGTATATAACTGTTCTAGGAGTATTAGTCTTAATTCTGATAAGTAGAATCATATTAGCCTTAGTTTTGGAATTATGTCTTAGTTTTAAGGGGGGTAGTATAGTAGAATATAGTATATTTAGGAATATGTAGTTTTTGTTTATGAAAAAGGGGGAGAATTATAAAATAATGCTTAGATCAAAGGGGAGTCAATAGTTTAGGGGAAGTAAGGGGGGTAAACGGAAAAAGCGAGACATCAGGTATGAATATTTTATAACCATGGTTATCATCATCAAAAAGGGGAGATTGTTAGAGACTATGATGTTGATGATGATGATTTTGATGACAACAACCTTGTTTCTACTTTCTTTCAATTATTATTATAATAAAATATATACAAACACTATTTTCTAGAATATATATGTATATATGTGTGTACAAACAGAAAATTTATGCAGGTATTTATTATTGAAGACTGTACATTTTAGAGAATAAAGATTTCAAAATAGAAGAGTTAAAGTTTCAAGACTCATGATTATAAAGAAATCAAGAGTTTAAGAGTTCAAGAATTGTAGAGTAAATGTGTCCAGATATTCTGTTAAAACTTCGGTCAGGACTTGATTCTGATTTCAAATTTAATTCTGATTTTAAATTTAAATTCTAGTTTCAAACTTTCTTTCAAATTTATTTTCTTGTTTTTAGATTTAGTTTAAATGATTTCAAAATTACTTCCTATTTATAAATATATACTTTTTTATTCTAAGAAATATTTTAACTCTTGTTTTGAGAATAGTAGATTTTTAACTTAAGTTTTACCTACAAGTTTATTACTAATTTTATTATAATTACTTATATTTTGAAATTCCTTGTTCATATTAGGTTTTAATATATTCGTAATTTTATATTTATACTTTTATATCATTATATATTTAGTTTCTTAAATATTTTTATTACATCTTCATATGATTTTTTAAAATATGTTTTACTTTGAATATAATGTCTTAATATGTAGGAGTATAGTTTGTTTTAACTCCAGATTCTCCATAATTTATTTAAACATTGTTTACTCTGTATTAAAATTCGTTTTTTGATTTTACACTAGCATATGTCGACATATGAAAAGTGCTATGCTGACATACTAGTTGTTAACTTGTTTTTTAAATTTTGAAAAGAGGTATCATTTGAATTCAAAACTTTTCTGAAAGGTTGTGATTGTTGGAAACCTATAAATACCTTCAGGAATTCGAATTTTTTTAATTCACTTTCATCTCCTTCTTCCTCTCTAAACATTCCACCATTATTATACTTAATTTTTTTAACTTTATGTGCGTATACTCTACCGATTTCAATAGAAATCATATCATTCTTCTTCTCTTTCAATTCTAAATCAAAATCTCTCTGAATTCAAGTGCTACTCAAGAGTTATAGGTTGTTTATAATCAAAGATCTCAAGAGTAAGTCCTATTGAGTATATACTACAAAAACTGATAAGAGAAGAGTGTAGTCCTTTCCCGTTTAAACTGAATGGGTGCGTTTGTATCTTGGAAATCGATTGCATGTAAAGTTATGGCCCAGAAATCAACTTAGTCTCATCGTACTTGGAATCAGTTGGGGTGTGCACTTGTAGCCATAAAGTTAAGGATTTTAATTGGATATTATTGAATAAAAATACACATTAACCCTGCATTGTGTGTGACTGGATGTAGGGGAGTCCTGAACTTCTCGGTGTGTACTTTCCTTTTACTTCTTTTACTTTTATTTTTTACTTTCTACATTATGTGATTGATTCAGTATCTGTTAATATTTGTGATATGCATACTATGTTGTATAATCCAAAAAGATTTCAAGAAAATTAATAAATTCCATAAAATACTATTCAACCCTCCTCGAGTGTTTAACTTCGTTAAGATCCTTAATCTGCATCTCCAACATGGTAATCATCCATCATATGCCACTCCAAAATAAGAGAGGACATCCCCCAATTCCACTTCGTTCGAATGACCTACAGTGATTGTAACGACCCGGAAAATCTGAACCAACTTAAAATTTTTAAATTGGCTAAAATATTGGATCTTAAATATTTAAAATAAATATTTTAATAATAGCAATGGAAAGTGAGCTTGAATCGACGTTTGAAAACGAATATAATTACTTATAATTATAAACAAGGCCTGAAATGGCGCTGCAGTTTCAAAATTGAATTCAAACTTTGTCGGACTGTACCAGGTGTAAAACAAAATGGATTTGAGTGAAACCAAAAATATTTAAATCTGTTAGTGCGTACCTTTCTAACCAATCTGAAAAATCAAAGTTTCATAGCGAAAGCAAAAGTTATGGCCAAATGAATTTTCAGAAAGGTCGCTATGGAATTTTATATAGCCCGTGAAATTGGCCATTTTGCGTACGACCTCGGAATTCGACGAAACCACTTTTGTTGGATCCGAGATGTGAAGTTATTGCTAGGTTTCAAATTTCATAATTTTTGAAGCTAATATGTGAGCGTGGCAAAGGAAAATGTGTTTTGGTCAATTACAGTAAAATTGGATCGACTAGAAATGGTCCTTTTTGCAAACGGTCTCAGAATTCGACGAAACTAGTTTTGTTGGGACCGTATCGCCAAAACATAGCCAGATTTATTTTTTTGGAATTTTTCGAATCAGTTTGTGGCCCTGGCAAATTGAAATGCACGTTCAAATCGAATATTGAATGTTATATATTTTAATTTGAAGGAAAACTGACTGAAACATTCGAATGGGCCTACGAAACATATCCCATTGTGTTCGGAATGGGGGTAAAACGCTAGGGCGACAGTCATTGGGTTTAGATTGGTGGTCATGTCAGAAAACCCCTTTAAAACCCACCGGCCAATCATAATTTTTATAAAAAAAATCCCTTTTCTCTCTCCCCGATCGAAGGCGGAAGAGGCTTCAAACCTTCTAGCTCTGATTCCGACCAAACCAGGAGGAATTAGCCCATGCCATAATTGAACTTTTTGAAGATCTCCCCGAGCTCTTCAAATCCATACCTGGTTTCGATTTTTTCATTGTGTATTTTGGGAGACACTACACCATAATGGCCATTTGGCAACCCTTATTTTTTTCAATTGCCAACACTTATTTGTGTTATAGATTAGTCACGAAAATAAGTGTTGCTATATTAAAAATGTGTTGCTAAAAATACAAATTTATAAAAAAAACTATTGCCACCGCTTATTTGTGTTGGTAAGCCTGGTTCCCAGGGGCAATAACGTAAACATCCACTTTTATTCTGCTGTAACCCTATACTTCCCCATACCAACGCTTTACCCTACTTCAGCCGCCTTAAAAAGAATTAGAAAGCGGGTGATTTCTGCGATTTTCGTTCTTCGGTGATTTGAAGAAACGCCTTTTCCACTTCGGCCATTTCCAGTTCGGTGATTTGAAGGTCCCCTGTCAGATTCAAGGCAAGGAAGCGGTTGATTTTCGCGATTAGGCACGAAAGTTACAACTGGCGGATGTCTTGTTTGTGTTTTAGGTTGTTGGATTGCTGGATCTTTGTCAAAGAAGCGTTCAATTCAGGTATTATGTTTAAATCTCAAGGATATATCCAATTTATTTGATATTTCAAAAAAGTATTAAGGGTTAATTATCTATTTTAGGTATTAAGGTTATTGTATTGTTTATAGATTTAACCTCTGGCACATGCTATTTTATCTAGTTTGTATCTGGAATAGCGTAACCGTGCATAAGCTTGGAGAGACTGTACATTCAGTCTATTTTGTTGATCATTATAAGAATGAAATATGTGAAAAACTGAGCGGTTTGTGAACCTTTTAATTTTATCCCAACCTCAGGTTTAATTTTTATGCTTATGTTCTCTGTGAATGATTTGAATCCATTCAGATAAGTATATTAACAGGAGACATGAGTTTAAATTTGGTCACTAAATTAATTGAAATTTTGACCCAAAACTCAGGTTGCTTCTATTCTTCTCTTGTTACTGCATATAACCGGAAGCAAATATTTCCGCAAATAGCTGCAAATATTCAGTCATAAGTTTCTTTTGTTACTCGATTAGTGATGATCACAAATTTTTGTATAGTAGAGTTAATCAATCATTGTTTAGTAAGTCTATACACATCTAACCTCTGTCGACTGATCAGATTTTCTTTTTATCTATTAACTCATTGCATAAAGCTGTAAACTGACAAAAATGAAATAGTATCCATATGTGTTTGATTCATTCATCCTTGTTTGCTTCTTTAGAATTGGAGGAATGCTTTTATTGAGTATATCAATAAATATAATGCTCTGAGTTTACTGGGTTAAGATCTTTGATTCGGTGAATCATTGCAAGGGGAACTGTGTATTCAAATGCATCTTCAGGTCCAGCACCTGGTTCAATCGGAATTTTGCCTCGAAACTAAGCCGTACAGGCTTAGTTTTTAAACTGAGCCTTAATAGCTTAGTTTCGACTCGAAACTGAGTCACTCAGTTTCGAGTCGAAACTAAGCCGTGAAGGCCCAGTTTAAAAACTAACCCGGACTAAGTTTAAAAATCGAGCCTTCACCTCTCTGCTCCATGCCTTAAATTTGAAATACGTATCATGGTTGATTCTCTTCATGTAGTTCCACTTTGACGCCCGTCGCCTCCTCCACTATATTTGTTGGCATCTTTCTTCAGTTTTATTTGGATCTAATTTTCCTGTTATAAAAAATTAGTAATGACGATTCACAATTGTTTCTTTTGTCGTAACTGTAGTTTGACTAATTACCATACTGACCATTATGATACCACTACCCATATGCTAAGCCATTATTTTGATTTTTTATAATCTATTTTAGTGTTTGATTAGTGCTTCTTGCTCGATGATCGAATAATTTAACAAGGATACGTTAGATGACCAAAAAAATTATGTGCAAATACTATCAAATTTGACTATCGTAACAGTAAGCAAGTGGTATATCAGTAGCCAATAGAGAGCCATTGGGTTAATTACCTTGTGAATAAGCTCAGCCCTGCCTATCATTGACAGCAGTTTTCTATCCCAACTTTGAAGTTTTGTCATGATTTTTTAATAGACCGGTACATTCTGCATAGTGTAAATAGTCAATTGTAAGTGGAACCCAAATTCTTCACTGAAAGATTAAGCTCCTACAAATGAAGTATTTTAAGGATTTCCTGTTTATTTTGGCAACATAAACTGAAATATATTTTGGTTATTTGATTGAGACTAACTTGTGATTCTACTAAGATTGTTAGTAATATTGTTAATAGTTAATACTATAGCATTTTTAAAGTAAACTGGGACAAACAGCATGACATCATCTGCATATTACAAGTGCGGGTGAATCCTTCTGTGCTGAAATTGTATGTGCCCGGTGTCCCTAACCAATCACAACCCCCTGATTTTTGCTTTTTGCAGTTAAACCCTTTAATTGTTTGGGTACTTAAATGTAAAAAAACTGAAATGGAGAGATTTAATTGGAGGGGACATGGGGGATAGGGGAATTGGGTACAGAAGAACTGGTCACTTATTTTTTGGAAGAAAAATCATAGTTCTGCATGTTCTAACATTTAATCCAATATAACTTCCTGAACGCATTGAAATCCATTATATACGTCAACTTAATAAACTAGGCTGAAGAGAAAATAATACTAAACCCAGTTAAGAAAAGCCTACACTTAATTCCTAAAGAAATGTTTATGCTTAGAAGTACATTCCAAAACAGTAAACTACATGCTTGTAGTTTACCCATCTTAAGACGAGCTATTTTATCATTTTATTACAGATGAGTCCCCACTCTAACTTGGATTTTCTTATCCCTTCTTCTTGCTAGCTTTAACCAAAGCCTGCTAACTAGAATCCATTGGGACATCTTCGGATGGGCAATTTCAACTTCTGGAGGCTTCAGATTTGAATTTTCAACCAAGCTTTATCTATAATACATACAACTTGAAATATAAAGATCCCCTGTCTGGAAACAAATTACTGGCACATACCAGGATGAAAATCATGTAGTAACCCCCTATTTAGTGATAATGCAGCTAACATGTTAGCTGCTTGCATGAAAAAACTGTACAGACCTGCAAGTTAGCTTATTCTAGAGTAATAAACTCCTACCCGTTGAACTATAACCATTATTATGAATAGCATTCCAGTTGTGATTTAATTTATTTGAAAATTTGGTGATGTTTATGGATGAAAGTTTATTTTCTAGTAAACCAACTAAGGTTGGCTTATTAGAGTGTAAGAGGGATATACCTGATCCATTTTTAGATCAGTGTTTATCCTTCTCACATCCCATATTAAAATGTCATTTGCTGTTTTTTGAGCCTTAATAAATCTTTTAGGATGCTCAGTAGGAAGCTTGTCAATAGTTGAAGCTTCAAAAACCTCATTTTCATATGAAGGATCAGAAGACACAAAATTTTGGAACTCTGTATCTTGTGGCTGCGCTGATCCTTCTTCTTATATATGTAGTACTGTATTATCTATAAATTCATTATATTGTATGAATGATTCTTATGCAGGACAAAATTCGCTGTGATATTGGTTATCATCTGAATATTTCGCTGGATTGGACGTTTCTGCTTCTTCAGTCGAGCTAAGTACTTCATATTTATTATTTGTTGTTGCATTTACATGTACTACATAACGACTTGTTATTATTTTAGGTTAACTAACTTGGGCGCACTATCAACGATTTTATATCAGATTTACAATCAGATTTCCATAAGAGCTCGGTTATGGTTTAGGGATCTGACATTGGGATTGCTAACAAGACTACCGATGCTAAACTGTAAGACATGTGAACTGCCAATGGATTATCTTTGTTTCAGTATAAGACCCGGTACGTTACATAAATTGGATTTGTCATTATTAGTCAGTAAAATTGATAACAAGCTTTCTAGATGGAAGGGTAATATTATTTTATGCCATTTTCAGATTACACACCTTGTTTTCTTGATTTATACTTATGACTGTCACTTTATTTTCTTACTAGTGTGAACCCGTGCTACGCACACGGGCTTCGTTTCATGACTTGTAGTGAAGTGTTGTGTAAAATATTTGTTATCCAAAAATGTGGTACAAATCCCAAAAGCTAGTAACAAAAAATGGAAACTAACATTTGAGTTAATTTCGATAGTTCAAAATTAAACATCCGCACTTATTCAATTTTTCACAATAGCGTCTTGGTGTAGAAACCATTCAGCAACATGTAACATGTAAAATATAAAACTTTACCAAACACACATGGTCCCTGCAACTTCCGAACAATCTTACAATTGTAAATGTGTAGTCCCAAAATCAACTTACATACAAAGTAAACAATTACATACTCAGTAAACTGCACATAGCAAAATTATTATATAAACAGTAAATCTCTCAAATAATATAGCTTTGATCTTGGTATAAATTCTTCAACATGCCAAATAACTACACATAAGGTCAATTATACATTACTAAAATTGTGAAAGGAAAGAATTTAATAGGACCAACATATGGTACATTTTTTTTCTGTACATATCAACTTGCCTTTGTTGTGCCATGTTCATGCAATAGAATAATTCCTTTAACCTCTGCTAACATTTTGAACAATGTGTTGACTGCAATATAGCAAATACAACAGAATTATTTATTAGAATTTAGGGAAAAAAAGATATGTATGATAAATGCAACAGCAATAAACTGAATGAAAATCATCGAGAAAATGTAAAGGAAAATTTACAAACCTAATGCTTCAAAAGAGAGTAATTTGGAACTGATACGAAAAAAGCAAAAAAAAAAAAAATGAGTCGAAATTGGAGCATGAATCACATAATGGAGATATTTGCAAAAAAAAAAAAAACTACTGGCTACATATACATAGACATGTTGGAGAGACAATGGGAAGTTGGTATGTCATATATTATCCACATGGTCAAAAATTGGTGAATCATTGACATGTTTGAAATATTAGGCCAATTTTTTTTTAAAAACATTCTAGTCATAAAAGGTATTTTTAATTGAACAAATAGGACAATTACTGTTAAAACGACGTTCAGGAGGAACAGATTTGTAGATAAATATTTGTTCAAATAAGATAATACTTCTTATTTTACCCTGTCTAAATTTCTATATTCATGCTAACATATTTTTCTTATATAAGGCAAGATAGGCAGTTAAAGCAGCCAATAATTGAAAAAGCTTTTCTTGGGCAGAGCAGCAATAAAAACATGACAAAGAAACGGAAAAAAATATATCTTTTTGGATCAAAATCTGATTGACTGTGAGAATTCATGGTAGCACTACATCATCAAAGAATGAAAAATAAACATTGTTTACTACAATAAATAAAGCCCACAATACCTTGATCCGAATAGCTCGAACAACAGGTTAAAAATAAGGATATAACATATATTTTGCATTTAGGCAATGAGCACGGGTATATATCCAAACTTTTTGATTGAATTTTTTTAGACTTTAAAAAAAATAAATGATTGACAACATATCAGCCAAAATGGTTCTAAAACCTAAGCTTAATGGGCTTGGTCGTTAGTATGATTGTAAGCAAGCTTTAAAAGCATGCAGTTAGATTATAGACAAATAGATGCCATATAGTAAAATAGAGACGCTCTTCTTGAAGAAATTAGGTTATTAATTAATAGCGCACTTAATATTAACCCTTCGAAACCCTACAAATTTAGAATAAAAATATTAAAACTTCAGGCAGGTCCTTAATATCTATTGATATACTTAATATCTATTGATATACTTGGGTTTGATCACTCACAATTGAAATCCTCTAGCCATTAATATTTCTAAAGTATGCTGTCTCATTGTCTTTGGAAAAAGAAATTCAATATTAATAAAAGGAATCAATTCAAAAATGTATAAATGAAATCCTTAATCTACATCAAGAGTTTCAATTGATAATGTAAAACTAAAGACATGCCAAAAGAAAGGACGAAAAAGATACGGAAAACAACGTAAATAATTAAAATTCAATAGCAATGCTTGTAGCTTTTATCCACTTGGATCTAATGAATTTGTTATTTCCACTTATGACAGCAAGCCCCATTTTCTTACCATAAGTCGCCATGCAAAAATTGATGAAAGCAATCAAAAATTGGACTGTATATCCAGTAACTTAAAATTTATGTTTATCAGCATTCTCTATCTAATTCCAAATATACCTGCCACCTGATGAACCAAGTTAGCTATATAACGACATAAATCTTAATATTTTCCAAATACACATGCTTTACATGGGTAGTTCTCATTTAGATTATAATTTTTACATGTGTTCTGAAGGGCATAATCTTAACGATCAAATATAACTTATATACATCGACATGAATTGTGTAATCGCTTGTGTAATTGTGCCATGCCAACCTTGAACGGAAACACAAAAGCGATAAAATTAAAATCATGTTATATAAGCATTATATTATTTTCTATATCTTGCTAGCTCATTACCATTGAAAAATCTCATACATAGATTATGTATTAATCTTCAGTTGACTTGGTTGAAGTTACAATTAATGATATTCAATTCTTTTAGCATAGTACGTTTGTTTGGAACAAATGTAGGAAACATGGTCCTAATCATTGAGAAACGTTAATGAGTAGTTGAGTGATCACGAACACAAATCGAAATAGTAGAGTATGAGTTTGTTCACCTCGGTGAATAAAACACCGGCCTGATTGGTGGAAATCAGGGGTGGTGAGGTGAACAAACTACTACTGGAAATAGTAGATAAAATTTTGATAAGTAGATAAAAAGAAGTCAGAAGGAGATGCATGATTTTTGTTTCACTGTCCCATATGGATTCATTGTATTAATAGGTGGATTCATGGGGTATTTTAAGAAAGGAAGCACTTCTTTAGTTGGCGGTGTTGGATCTGGATTCATTCTTCTTTTTGCTAGATTTGTCAGTTTAAAGGCTTTTGAGAAGAGGAGGAACTCTTATGTTGCTTTGATCCTTGAAACGGTTTGTTCACTTGCAAACCTTCAAGATGATGCCAGCTGGTGTTGTGTCCATATTAAGTGGGCTGATGACTGCATTCTATCCGTTCAAGATTGGAACAGGTGGTAATAATTTTACCGCAGTCAACTGCATCAGGTTCTTTGAATGTGGGATGCACAGTTATTTGCGATTTACATTAATGTTCACATGCTTTTTTTGCTTATGTGTCTGATGTCCGTCAATATGTAGAGATTGCCAGCTATGACTTAAACTTAAATTTAGTTTTGTTGAATTGCAGTAAATAGCATTGTTCAGCTACTAAAAAAAGGAATTATTTGATACCAAATTTCACTACTGGATCCAATTCTGATAAGGTTATGTAACATTATATTTTTTTGGCTTTTATTATTGATGAATTCTTGAATTCTGAGGGATGCTTTAATTGGTCTGTCATATTTTATGTCACACACACTCATTTTAGCTTTTGTTCACATTTTTATTTTTATAGCTCTTTTAAGAAATTATCCCATTTCTAGATATCTATGTTTCTGATTCTCACTGTTGTATAGACAATTTAACCTTTCTTATTCCAATTACTGGCATATACATGGTTTTTGAATTCCTAAAGGAAACATGCATAACAAATGACGTTTTGTCATATAGGTGCAGCCATAAATATTACGTGTGAATTAAGTTATCTAGTTAAAATATAGGTTAGTTAAGCACTTGTGAAGTCATCATTTTTAAGTAAATAACATAGATGCATGTATAAAGGAAAAAAAATCAAAGCATTTTGGGTAATCTAAGGTGGTTTAAGAAAACCTTCCTAGAATATAAAGTTTTATTGAAATATGGTACTCATATTTGTTAATAGCTTAACAATTGCTATACAACAGGGCAAGAAATAGAAGGGCATAAATTACATTGAACATAATCAATTGATCTTAATTTAAGCGCAATTACAATAATATTAAAATGAAATCATAAAATGAAAATATCCAAGTAAATAGCTAAGAGATGGGAAATATAATTCCTGAGTGGAAAAGTTAGGCTAATCAATCAATATTAATAGTTTTATGCAGTAAATCTTGGAATAGAATAAGATTAAGATTTATTTGAGGAAGAAAATTTAGAAGGGCAACTCGTAAGTTTTATGAATTAAAGAATGTATTTAAAATAAAAAGTTAAAGATAAATAAATATGTGGGGGTTAAATAAGAGAAAATGGTACAAAGAATTATATATAGAATTTTTCTATAATGAAATATATTCTTAAATGTAATCGTTTAAGGCCGGTGATGAATACCTATGCTTTCATAGTTTCAAGGATGCCATATTTGTTTCTGTCTTAGATATGGATATGCATTTATTATGGTATATAAAGCAAGATAAAAGGAATGCATATACAAAACAATAAATTTTAAAGAAAAAATGGGTGAAAAAGGGGATCAAATCAAGAAATTTTCATGATATGTAAGCATTTGGCAGTAGAAAATAATAATATAAAGATACACCATTTACATGGAAAAATTATTTCCTAGACCACTCAGATCAAAGAAATGTCAAGGTAACACAGATTAATTATGCTATATTGAAGATTAAAAAAAATCCTCAAATATTTTCAATGCTGAAAAATACTCCTTAACAGAAAACTACAAAATAAAAAATTAAATAAAAGTAAAGCTTAAGAGAAATTTAAATTTAATTTAAATTAATCTCATAATATTTAAAATTTAAATCTGATGGTTGAGTAATAATGCGGTATTAAATGTCCAACAAAATAAACAAAGATGAAAGTGATCGCCGTGTTCATAGGTAGATTTGCATAAATAAAAGTTCAATGCAAAAAAACATAATGATGTGAAGGAAAATAAATTGATCAAACCAAGTCAATTATAAAAGGACCTCCCATACTACGATAGCAACTACGTAAGTCAGCAAAATATTCTATCATCAAATCCAAATTCACATTTAACATTGCAACAAATGAATCAATACCACAACAACCAACTCAAATATTTCAACCAAGCAATTCAACTGCCAAAATATATAAATAAAAAACGAAAAAGTAGATACAGTTGTGAGAAGGTAAAATCACCGAATTATGTGCGAAAATCTGTACTGCCGGTAACTTTGATAATTCGTCCTTAGCCACTTGTGACCAAAAATCAACACTCTGCATTTGGTTCATCATCTACGATAGCTGTGTCGAGCACCCCTAACCTCTGCCTTGCACGTTGTTTGATCATACATAAGCACGTAACTCCACCATCCGCTACTATCATTATCCTAAATCCCTAAACCATTGTCGTTCATTTCCCAAGTGTACGCGATTGCACAAAGCGTCACCGCACCATGTCGCTAAACTCGCTCAGTCATTGGCCCTTCGCCAATTGAGATACCAAGTCGCGCGTCAACTCCAGTCGCAACTTCATCTGCGAGCTCCCCTGCTGTCGATCGTTGCTTCAGGCTATAAACGCCTCGCGCTACCTTTCCAGTTTTGGTCGAGATTTTCTTTAGGGAAATTAGGGCATGAAAATTGGTTGTACGGTGCGGGCCTGCGAATAGCTAGCAATTATGATACGTTAGAAAAGGGTAAGCCCCCTAAACAGTGGGTAGAAGGAGAAGACGTGGACTGGGAAAGGCGGATAAGCTAGAAACTGGCGATGGCAAGGTAGGAAAAAAAATAGGCGGACGACTGGGAGAATGGACATCTAGGGCTTGATTGTGTATTAGTTGTGGCATGAGAAGGCATGCGAAAAGAAGATTAGAGAGGGAGAGCGTACAGACAGATAAGGATGGGAAGGAGCAGAGGATTGGAGCGTGGTTTGCGAAAAGCAAAAAGAACGATTGAACTTACACTCCACGTGTCACGCCAGGAAATATTATATTGTAGGAGGCTGAGAGCTCTTCAAATATAACTCAGCTTTAATAGTATAGTATAGATTTATGTATCACTTGGAAATTTTTATATCTTTATGACATAAATTTAACATCATAAGGCTCAGTTAATGTCAACTTGTAATTTGACTTGGATGCATCAAATTAATTGATAATTGCAATTTTTGCAGCATGGTAGCAATTATTGATTTAGAATATACATTTTACTGTAAAATAAGGAGATCAAGGTTTGGCTAAGTGAGGTATTATCCATGTCGTTTCACTTAATTTTTTTCTACTTCCATGGATGGGTTTTACGGACTGGTGTTCTATGCTTCCTTCGTGATCCAGCTGGTCCAAATTATAACCCATTCCACGATCTAGTAGAAGACCTTGTGCACAAGCATGCACACAGAGTTCTGTTGTCTGTTGCTGTTTATGGAAGTTTGGTTGTGATACTTGTCTTTTTGCCTATTAAGCTTGCCATGTGCGTTTTGTTATGTGGTTTTGTTATGTTGTTTCTGACCTAATAACAACAGGAAGAGTGCTACAAAAAGGAGCATTTCGTCAGTTATTATCATGGTAGGTTAATACGTATTTTTAGTTAAATTTAATTCTATTTGTATTTATTTTCAGTCACCTTGCTTATAGCTTCATTCTTAAATAGAATATTGTATGCTAAATGGGCATGGCTTTGTTATACTGCTTCTATGCTACCTAGAAGAAGAGTGTTCTTAAACAGAAGGGGCACTGCAACTATTATTATTATCATAGGTAAGTTAATTCGTAATTTTCAATTGTCATTGACATTCCTCAATGAAAAACACAATAAAATAAAAAAAATTATTAATGTTAATGAATGTTATGTTATTGTTATTACTATACATAGTTTTTGTCTTTAATGCTTTCCCTTTACAAAATATAGTTGATTTGCTTGAAGATGTGTACATACATGAGTACAAAAACGATGAGAAATTCGTAATGTACATATCATTACTTTGATGTACCAGAGACACCTATTGTGCACTTTCTTAATTTAAAGATACCTTTTAAATTTCAATCATAAAAGCATAGTCAATATTATACTTTATAACATAGAGCAGTTACTAACATGCCAAAGAATACCATAAATTGCTTTACTATTGTGCAGTCAAAAAATCAATATGGATTCATTTAATACAATTTATAAAAATCCAACATAATCACGTGGATGTTTTATATACACAATTGATATTTTGTAGATGTTAATATTGATTGAATTTTCTTATCTATGAATTCATTAACATGTAAACGTAAATAGATATTAGCATGCACGTTCTCTAAACATACTTTTTAATCTCTTTTTACAGATAAATACTAAAAGAAATTGATTATCTTATACCTCAATCGCTGAAGCATCAATGGTTTGATTTTTGGCCATTAATTTAGTATATGTTTCCAAACTAACCATTTCCAGTGTCTCAAATATATTTGTACCGTCTTGAAAAAATTCATTGATGGCTACAAATGAAGAATGAATCTAATGTTGATCTTAACTTCATTTATAACATAAACTCCGTCGATTAATATTTATATTAACCTATATGTACTCTTGGTTATCAAAATTTTAATGCATAATTATAGGAGTATATATAAATTAACCTCTTAATGACAAAAGTATGCATTCATTTACTTAAGGTATAACTATATTTTATGGGTTAACTTACATACAACTTAGAAATAAGGTATAACTATATTTTGAAAAATAGTATGAAGATCTCGAGAGCAGTAATTATCATATTTACTATAAGAATGACACTATTTCTTTTTTGGTTTGTACAATTAATATATAGGGCATATTATCATGATATATTGGCTTTAAATATAGTCATATTTTTTAATGAAAATCCACCATTTGCTAGCTGCTTTAATGATAAACAAAATGTGTATATGAAATTACGGGTTTACTCACTGATGTACTTTCTATAATTACAAATAGAACATGTAAACAAAATTTTCCTCCATTCCAATAGAAACAAATTTATAGCACTTTATGACTTTTACCTAAATTATCATTTATTGATCTAAAAACAAATTCTTAAATTTTAATATTTAATTCATCGATTTGGTAAGATTGTGAATTTTAGTAAGAGCCTTAGTAACAGCATGTTAACGTACTCCACTTTCAATGCACATTTTGATAGAGAATATTATTTTAAATATTACTAGGAAGCAGTAAATGCACTCAAGTGATATCATCCATTGTGATTAACATACTCGGTTTCTATTTCTTAATGATCAAAATTCTGGATCCAATAGTTTATGGACCAGACAATAATGCGGGAACAGTCAATGAATTGTTAAATTTAATGAAAATGAAACCATTTCTTTTGTAGTATAAGTCATTTTCACCTACAGGTTTCCAGATCTTATCCATAAAGTTTTTGAAATTCTCGTACAAGGGTCATCTGCCCAATATGTAGACAATCAGGGTGTTCATCAATTTGTCTTTTGAAGTGTTAGCAACTAAAATGGACCAGCCCATGATCAAACACAAACATAAATCAACTTTCACATTTTTGTATGAATCCATCATCTCCACCGCTGACCATGATCAGACCGTAACAATACCTGATTAACAATACAATTGAAAACTTTGATATTTAATTTTATTTGAAAAAAACACCTTTTTTATATCTGCAGAATCATGCTGGTGGATGCTGCAAGATCAAGTAGAAATCTGAATCTATATATTGATCATAGCTGGAGCAATATGTCTTGTACATAAGCTCAAAATTATTGTGCTACATAGACAACCTTGGTAGATGCTCCTATCCTAATCTAACTGCTAATGGACTTATACAAAGGCTTAAAATCCTCGTTTTTCGTTATTGATCAAGCAGTTTCAACTTTTCAGTAAGTTTGAGCAGTGTTCACTGTTTCTTAAAGTAATCTGTGTGTGATTTGTTATTAATGTTTGTGTTTAAGGCATTAACTATCGCTCAACTACAGTCTCATATCCTAAAATTTATAAATTAAAATGAGTAGTTGTAGGATAAATAATAGTGAATTCAGTAAAAGTGCTTATTGCCTTGCCGGATGATACACTCATTAACATTCTATCTGACATGCTCATTACAGTTTTGGGATGAATTTCCTTCATTTGACCTCTGTGATTATCTCCTTTTAATGCATCTGTTTGAGAATTGCGTGAAGTAACTTTAAATTCTATCCTTAAAGTATATTTTGGTTGTCATGTCTTATGATTTTGGTTAGGCGACGATTCATCCGTTCACTCGATTTCCTCACCTTTGCAGCCCAATGCCGATTAACAATCAATTAACTATGTTGTTTATAAACTTTCAGGGAAGAAGAAAGAACCTGGATTATTAAAACAAGAATTTCTCAAAGTGACATTATGGTATGCTTTCCGATTTGGAGCTAAATGTTATTTGGAGTTAAATGTTATATGCCTTGCCCAGAGAGGATGAGTTAAATGCAACAATTTCCAAGAAACAATAAGAAATGGAAGTTTATGAGTCCAAGCATAGAAAAAATTAGAAAGCTTCAACTCATAAAGAAAAGGATATTAAGTTATTAACATGCAGTCGAGTGAATTTAATTTTAAAGACGTTGCAGAAACTATGCAATTATTTATTCATAAACTTTCAAGCCTTGAGGGTGCGAAAATTCCTCAGAACAGGACATGGAATCGATGCTTGGACCGCTACAGCATGACAGTTCTTCCCATGGAAAGGATCATGAAGATGGTTCCGCTTCATCATCAAAAACGGATTTAGGTATCTTTTGTAACTCCTCCTTCACATTTATTTCAACAAATGTAGCATGATTTCATGGTGATTTTAAATTTGTATTTATTAGTTTCTGGTAAGTGGTAATTTTTCATAGCTTAGCCAACATACATTCTATCCCTTCAATTTCTTGTTGAAATGCCACTGTGTCATATAGCATGATGCTATTTTAACTGTTGCGCTTCAATTTGTAGTGGAAAACATTATAGATTACCTCTATAAGCATGGCTATGCAACTGAACATTTTTAGGTAAACATTAACTGCTTCAGATAAACTATCGTGAAGTATAGCTATATTACAAAAAAAAGATCTTTAACGAAAATCTCAAGCAGTCAAGTGATTACCTAATCATCAGTTTATGTCACCTTGTGCTTTTTTGCAAAACTATGCCTGCATGTATGCATTACCCTAATATCAATTTGTGGTAGAAACCAGTTTGTTCTTGCTATTTGGCAATGCAGTTCGCAATTGGAGCTATACTCACCCTAATTTGTTTGTTTAAGTAACTGCATTAATATTTCAAGCCATGGGACTGTCATGTATCAATGTTAAAGAAGGCCTGCAACACAATGTATATTACCAAATCTCTCTAATGAATAGTCAAATAATTGTTTTGAAAAAAAAAACTGAGCAATCTATACATCCTTACCGAATCAGTACTTATAACATTTTCAGTTAAGTTTAAACTTCACTTGATTTTTAAATTCTGAAATAAATCCTCTATTGTTACAGGAATCAATTTTTTTTCTACTTCACTTTGTTTTCTGATTCTAAACAAGGAACAAATGGTGCTCATTGTGATGCCTATGCCCAGTCAAGCAGCTTGAAAATCCAACAATGTTCCAAACATTCAGTGCTTTCTTTCTGCTTTAAAATTACCCTTCTTCACTCATTTCTTATTTATGTGCTAGTTGTAACGATATATTGATCGATATCTTCAAGTGTGTTATATCAGTCATTGAGTGTTGTTGGATCAGATATTAGTTGCGTGTCCATATTGTCTATTCATATGACCATTTAATTATGATATACATTTATTATGACCATTTAAACCGAGCCGAAGCTCAGTTTTACTGAGCCATCAGGCTCAGTATAAACAAACCTATCGATATCCGGTGCAATTGTGCTTATCATTATAATACTCATGTTTTTTTTAAGGAATTGAAAATTTTAATAAATGAATGCAGGCACTTCTAGAGGAAGTGGAAGTAAAAAGGAAATTGGATGGTAGTTCTAATGGTGCAGTAGAAGATCTTGAAAATGATCCGATTGCAGTAGCTTTTGGTTCCGACGTGAAGAAAAATTATTGTCGAGCAATTAGTTCTACTTCTTCTATAAAACAAGTAAAAGTGGCTCGAGCTATTAATATTTGATTAAACCTTGTCTATTGTTAACTGATATTCTATGTCGTTACTTGATTATAAATGTTGTCTATAGGTGTTCATTGAGTTATACTTTTTAAATTGAGAATAATATTTGTTTTGAATTCATATTAAATATCGTCTATATTATAATCATGTTAGTTATTAACTGACTACTAACGTTAGAATATGGGAATTACTAATACATATTTTTGTTACTTTTAATATTATATTTGTTATGAATGAAAATTTTGCAACATGTAGAAGCGTTGCAAACAAAAATATCTCAACGCTTATAAGCGTTGCGAACGAAAATAAACCAATGCTTATAAGCGTTGCGAACGAAAATATACCAACGTTTATAAGCGTTGGGAGAGAAAATATACCGACGCTTATATGCGTTGGCAATAATTTGCCACGCCCCCATAACAAC
This sequence comes from Allium sativum, assembly GCA_030737875.1. NCBI lineage: Eukaryota > Viridiplantae > Streptophyta > Magnoliopsida > Asparagales > Amaryllidaceae > Allium > Allium sativum. The sequence goes on along the minus strand of CM060918.1, from coordinate 492,183,795 downwards.
ACTAATAAGCGTTGCTGAAATTGTTTGTGACGGTTATACTCGTTGGGAATCACCCGTTTTGGTGTAGTGAGAACGGACGCCAGGACGATCTCGAATTTCAGCGGCCGCCCCGCCTGATTCCGACCACCGAGCTCACCGCCGTCAGAGGTGCAGGTGCTCCTCTCCTCCCCCTTCGACGCTGCGAAGGCCGATCGACGAATAGCTACACGGATTTCGAGATAAATCCAAACCTAGCTTTGAACCTTTCAGCTGAGGTACGGCTATATATGTTTTCAATAGTTTTAACACCTTTAAACCGTTGCAAACTTTGAAAATCATATCTTTTTCGTTTCTTGTCGAAATTCAGTGAAACAAGAGACAGTGGACTCGTGTGGATGTCTTCTACATTCTAGAAGAGACCGCATATTTTTCTGAGCCTTCTGCTATTTTTGGTGGAGTGGAACCCAATGTGAGATTTCTAATTTATAAACGATATGGAAAACGACGATGTATAAATTATATAATCGATGTATGAGTTATATAAGCGTTGTACACCTCTTGTATAAGCGTTGTATAAGTTGTACGTTCGATGTATAATTTGTATATGCATTGTAAAAATTATATATGTGTTGAAATAGAAGTGAAATGCTATATATATATATACACACGCCCCTCGTCCACAAACCATGGACGATATTTATTGGTTGTGATTGGTGTGAAAATTGAATGATAGCAAATGGTTGATTGGAATTGTTTGTGGTTGATATTGATTGATTATGGTTGAAAAATACCCGTTTGGGGTTGAGAAATATTTGGTTGAAACCACATAGGATTTGTTTGTGGAAATGAAAAAAATATACATGCCGACTACGTGCGAACTAGATGCATGATTCCCCATTGTCAAAAACCACGAGGTTTTAAGTTAGAGCGAGGAGCCGTACTAGGGACGGTCCCGGTTTTAACTACCCTGCCGTTATGCTGCCGAAATTTTGAATAATATTCATGTGTTTGAATTATTTTCATTTGTTGAAACTATATTTATTCGTTGAATAGAAAACCTTCATGTGTTGAGTCGATATTCATTCGTTGGATAGAAATTCATGTGTTGAATGGTATTCGTGTTTTAAATATAAAAGTCACATTTTTATCTATATATAGAAACTATAGAAAACCTTCATGTGTTGAATCGATATTCATTCGTTGAATTGAAATTCATGTGTTGAATGGTATTCGTGTTTTAAATATAAAAATCACCTTTTTATCGATATATACAAACTATAGAAAACCTTCATGTGTTGAATCGATATTCATTCGTTGAATTGAAATTCATGTGTTGAATGGTATTCGTGTTTTAAATATATAAATCACCTTTTTATCTATGTATACAAACTATAGAAAACCTTCATGTGTTGAATCGAAATTCATTCGTTGAATTGAAATTCATGTGTTGAGTGGTATTCATATTTTGAAATAAATTGTTTTATAATAAAAATCATATTTTTATCATCTATATGAACTATATAAAATAGTCGTGTTTTGAAATAAATGGTTTTATAATAAAAATCCAATTTTATCACCTATATGAACTATAGAAAATAATCGTTCTTTGAAATGAATTGTTTTATAATAAAAATCACATTTTTATTATATAAATGAATTGTTAAAAATGGTGAAGTGTTGAAATAGAAGATAGTTAGATAAAAATATCATTTTTATCAAATGTATGAAAAGAATATAGCTTTGAAATCAAAGAATCGTTATATATATATAATTGGAATTAAAATATATCGAATAACAAAGCTGCAGTTCGTATTTTGAAACCATGATTTCAGACGATTATACCGGGAGATCCGACCATCGGATCTTCCTGAAATTGCAACCGTTGGGTTCGCTTTGGAAATATCTTTCCAACGACACCAACTTTGTAAAAATCCAATGGTTGGATTGTCTGGAATGTTTAATTCAAATCTGAAGAAAAACAGCGCCAGAATCGATTATATTTATATATTTATATAAATATAATTATATATAATCGAATAACGACGCTGCAGTTCGTATTTTGAAATCGAAACTTCAAACGATTATACCGGGAGATCCGACCGCCGGATTTTCCCGAAACTGGAACCGTTGGATTCGGTTGGAAAAGATCTTTCTAATAATGTAAATTTTGTGAAGATCCAATGGTTAGATTTTCAGATATGTGTAAATTAAATCTGAAGAAAAACAGCGCCACGGCCGCGTTATGGCCCCAAGCGTCGTTTTGAATAAATTGGCTAATTTAAAATAAATAAAAATAGCGATAAATCGTTATAAAATATTATAAACGATATGGATGTGAAATTTAGGTACTAACTGAAGGTTGGCTAAGTCGAATGGTTTTCTGGGTGTTGATCTGATGTTGGTTTTGGCCTTCGGGGTTAATATTTGGGAAATCATTCTCTTACTAATTGACGGTTAGTGACTAACGAATTGAAATGATGCGTATGTATGTTAGTGTTGCACTTGTTTATTATATACGTGAGTTGCTCAGAAAGACCGGGTTTATCCCATTCTGAATAACTGAATCGACGATAAGAAATCGAAGATGAAGACGATGGTCGAAGACCGGAGATCTTCACCTCGTTTGGATGGTAACCGAGGTCCTGATTGGGAGACATCCCGAAACATGGATAATGAGTGGTGATCGTCCAGACGTACGTGGCGATCAATGGGTTTGCGAGGTATATAGTGCCTCCGGTTTCGTTCCGACCCAGAACGGACTTGTAAATGGATTGTGTGTCTGACATTGAAATTTATTCTATGTGATTGATAGCCATCAGTTACACGGTGTGAATTGCCTGTGTGGCATGCTAAGATGCAGTGATCAGGGCTTCTGTTGAAAAGCAAAGTCTTGTGATGGATGATCAAAGCACCGCCTGTGTGGCGTAGCTTTGTGTATAACATGAATTCGCGAGTCTCACACCCCGGTATGAACCAGAAACGGGATAAGGACCTCAGGGAGGACATGCGTTTCCTTCTAGCTAGGAGTTGTGTCAGTGTTTTTACACGGCCTGGCATTTTACTTATGTGGTTGTTACTGTTGCGAGGCGCCTCGGTTTGATCGGACGATCCGGGTCCGGTGGAGTCATTCGTTGGCTCACTTATGCCCTATAGGGCGGGGAAACGTAGTGCTCAGGAATTTTAATCCACATCGGTGAACCGGCCCTGTCGCTCCAAGGGTCGATGCGTTCTTATCCTGAGACACGGGCTAGAGCGTCTCGAATTCGGTAAGGACTATCTTTTGCCTTGGTTCATGACGGAAATCCAATTTCCAAATACGACATTGTGTGGTTTTGATTGTATATATGTATGGCGACATGATATATGGTACCCATGCTGTCTATGATTGATAGTTATGATTGAAATTATTTTTGAAACATATAAATACTAGTAATAATATCAAAGGCTTTTGTTTTATTCGTATCAATCATGTTTTGGCTATTATAAGTTAAAACTCTATCCTCCGGTTTGCATTGCATTGTGTGATGGGAACTGAGTCTTATAATGGCTTCATTTTTATAAAAAACATTGCGATGTTTAAAAGAAAGATTTGTTTTAAAGCACTGGCAATCCAATGGAGTAATCCCGTTCCACGAAAGTGGCGTGGTCCTGTGATTAGCCTTATTTCAAATGTGTTGAGTAGATTTCTCATACCAGTCCCATGACTGACTCGTAGTTTGTTTCACTTTCAAACTCGGGTTCCCCTTTTTCTACACGGGCAGTCTTGTATTCAGGTTTGGCTGGCTCTTTCTGGATATCTGGAGCTGAAGATGGATTCTATTTTTTATCTCTTTTTATACTGTTCAGCTCCTATTGTACATTATGTTTGTTTTCCGCTGTAGACATTTATGTATAGCTGAACTGTATTTGTACTAAGTATGATCCTGTATACTGTGTAACTCTGATGATTACGTTTATCCAGTATATTCTATTGTTCATTATCTGGTGTATTTATTTATTTATGTTCTACTATTATCTGTTTATGTGTTATATTCCACGGATTACCCTTTCCACCGTCAATACGGGGTTTGGGGTCGTCTCAATTTGGTATTGGAGCTTTGGTTAAGCTTAGTTCTGGAATATAACATATTAACGAACTCGTCAGAAATAGAACCAGTAGTGTTCTAGGACGGGTAACTCTATACAGATAGGACCAGTAATATCCTAGTATGAGTAAAGTAGAATGAAATTACACCTCGATAGACACATTTACATTTGAAGTATTTGTTTCTATGTTTTAAAATATCTTTTCTGTGACCTGACACTTGATCTGCTATTTGCAGAAGTACTAGAAAATGAGTGTCAGAAACATAAGGAATGCAGAACCGGATATTGAGGCCCTATTAATCAAATATCGAAATATGGGTGGAATACCGTTCTCTGGTGAAAAATCTATTATGAAGACATAGGCTTGGATTCACTCTGCTGAGAAAATCTTTGATGGTTTAAAGTTGAGGGATGACCAGAAAAGATTACTGGCATCCTGGGCACTCAAAGATGAAGCTTTGTTCTGGTGGGATTCGGTTACTGAGAATAATCCAAAAGGTGATATCACCTGGGACAGATTCAAAGTGATTTTCCTAGAAAGATTTACTCCTCCAGAAGCGACTGAGCGATTATGCGACGAATTTTCTTATCTGATACAAGGTGATATATGACCATCCCAGAATATCATAAGAAATTCAACGAACTTTCTCACTTTTCTCCTCATCTGATTAAAGACCCAAAGAGGAAGAATCTGATATTTATTCATGGCCTGCAAAGAAAATATCAGAATAGTGTGATGAGGAATGTGAAGCTTCCTTTTTCAGAAATGATATACATGGCTTACCAGTACAAAGATCTAGACAAGAAAGGTATGTTACAGTACGAAGAGGAAGTCAGCTCTATTGATAAAATTGAGTCTAAAACGGATCGTCCTGAGGCCAGTACGATGTCTGAGATCAGTAATAAGCCCAGTGCCAAGAGGAAAAGGGCTAAATCTAAGAAGGAACCAGTAACAACTGCCACATGCTCTAACTGCAATAAATAGGGGCATCTGACCAAGAAGTGTAAAACCTCGAAGAAACGAACGAAGGGGTTTAAACCCAATAACCAGTTTCGAGAGAATAGAAAGTGCGTTCAATGCCGTCGGACTGGCCATCTTGAAAAGGACTGCAAGCAATTTGAGAAATCCAAAGCAGCGCATGTAAATGAAGTGTTAGAAGTACCTGCATCTTCGTCTGCTCAGGAAAGGTCTGATGTTTTAGAAGGCACGCTCAATGTCAAGAACATTCCAGTTAAAGTACTGTTTGACACAGGCGCATCACGAAGCTTTATTTCAAAGAGTGCAGTCAAGAAGTTGGATTTGAAATTGAAGAAGCTCAAAGAACCAATGACTGTCCGAAATCCAGTTGGGGGTTCCATCGATCTCAGTTGGGTTTGTGGGGTGCCTGTCTCTTTTTCCTGCTATAAATTCCCTACTATCTCTATCATCATGAATTTTAATGAATTCGATCTTATTCTGGGATTGGATTGGTTAACCAAATATAAGGCAGAGGTTAGATGCGCCGAGAGAGTTGTTAAGGCAAAGGCCCAATTGGGGAATTATATAACCATACCATGTGATGGCCCGACTTCAAATAGAAAGGACTTCTAAGCAGCTTTGGATGTTTCTCTAGCTCAAATAGAAAATATCCCTGAAGTCATAGAGAATATTCCTAACCTCATCAAAGACATTCCTATCGTCAAGAACATTGCGAATGTGTTCGAAGAAGTTGTTCGCTTACCTCCGCAGAGAGAAATAGATTTCAAAATTGCTTTAATTCTGAATGCAAGGTCGGTAGTTCACGCTGTTCGAAGAATGCCCTTGAAAGAGAAAGAGGAATTAGACAATCAAACACGACAGCTCGTATGGAAGGGTCTGATCAGGCCTAGTTTCTCTGATTGGGGAGCAGCAGTGGTGTCTGTCCCAAAATCTGACGGTACTCTACGGCTATGTGTGGATTATCGTGATTTGAACAAGCAGACAATAAAGAACAAATATCCATTGCCGCGAATTGATGATTTATTGGATCGTCTGAATGGAGCCCAAGTATTCTCAAGAATGGACCTAGCTACAGGCTTCCATCAACTTCGAATTGCCGAAGAGTGTGTTCCAATGACAGCATTCATAGGTCCCGACTTATTCTACGAGTGGTTAGTAATGTCGTTCGGCTTATGTAATGCTCCGGCATATTTCGTCGATTTGATGAATAGAGTGTTCAGGGGAGTTTTGAATAAATTTGTTCTGGTTTTTATTGATGATATTCTAATCTTCTCTAAATCAAAAGCCGAACATGAAAAACATTTGGAACAAGTGTTAGAAATTCTTAGAAAGAATGTGTTGAAAGCAAAGTTTTCCAAATGTATATTCTGGCAAGAAGAAGTCAAATTTCTGGGCCACATTGTATCGAAAGAAAGAATTGTTGTGGATCCAAGTAAAATCACAACTATTCAGAATTGGAAACAGCCTAGTACTCCTACAGAAGTCCGTAGTTTTCTCGGATTGGCTAGTTATTACCGGAAGTTCATTAAAAACTTTTCGAAGATATCTGGTCACTTAACGAAGCTTACAAAGAAGCACTCTAAATTCAAATGGACTCCAGAAAGTGAATAGGCTTTTGAAGAGCTAAAGTTAAGATTAACGACAGCTCCAGTGTTAACCATCATCGATGACAATCAGGATTTAAAAGTCTGGACTGATGCTTCTAGAGAAGGCCCTGGCACAGTGTTAATGCAAAGGGGTCAAGTGATTGGTTATGCTAGCCGTCAGCTGAAGCCGCACGAGAAAAACTACGTCACTCATGATCTTGAGTTATTGGTGATAGTATTCGCTTTGAAAATCTAGAGACACTATCTTCTGGGTGATAGATTTGAACTGTTTACAGATCACCAGTCGCTAAAGTATCTATTCACCCAGAAGGACTTGAATCTGAGGCAGCAACGTTGGCTGGAGTTCCTTGCAGCATACGATTTTGAGATTTTATACACTCCAGGGAAAGCCAATGTCGTGGCCGATGCATTAAGCCGAAAGAATGAAATGATCGCCAGCTTTGTTATTACGACTTCCTTGATTGACAAAATATCCATTCTTCAGAAGGATGATAACTTTATTAAGGATATGATCAAAAGGATTCAGAAAGGCGAACCCTTGTGTTTTCAAATAGATAAAGACGAGACCCTGAGGTTGAAAGGAAGGATTTGTGTTCCTGACATCCCAGAGTTAAAAAGGGAAGTGTTAGACGAGTGTCACAAGTCCAAACTGAGTATCCATCCTGGTGTAGCCAAAATGTACAACAATCTCAAGCAAACATTCTGGTGGAAGGCTATGAAAAGAGACGTTTCAATATATGCTAGCCGATGCCCTACTTGCCAGCTAGTCAAAAGTGACCAACAGAAACTAGCTGGATTGTTGCAACTGCTAGACATTCCTGGTTGGAAGTGGGAACATATTTCCATGGACTTCATTGATGGTTTGCCCAGAACCAGAAAAGGGAATGACAGTATTTGGGTGATCGTAGATCGCTTCACGAAGACCGCCCATTTCATACCTGTCCGATCAAACAGAACTGCTCAGAGTCTGGCGCAGATATATTTCAAGGAAATAGTTAGACTACATGGAGTGCCACTCAGTATAGTCAGTGATAGAGATACAATATTTACTAGTAAATTCTGGGAGGCATTTCAAGTAGAGCTGGGAACAAAGCTAAACTTGAGCACCGCTTATCATCCTCAGACAGATGGTCAGACTGAGAGGGTGAATCGTATTTTAGAAGATCTATTGCGGGCTTGTGCTCTAGATTTCGGTGGATCATGGGAAGACTATCTACATTTGGCTGAATTCTCATATAATAACAGCTATTAGGCGAGCCTGATAATGTCGCCATTCGAAGCATTATATGGTAGACCGTGCCGATCTCCTGCTTGTTGGGTCGAACCCGGTAATAGACTTGTATTGGGGCCAGATATGATCAGAGAAGCTGCCGATAAGGTCGATTTTATTAAGAAATGATTACTCGCCGCTCAAAGCCGACAAAAGAGCTATGCCGATAGGAGAAGAAGAGATATATCCTTCGCTGTTGGCGACTATGTATATTTGAAAGTATCGCCGATGAGAGGAGTTATCCGGTTCGGTAAAACTGGAAAGTTGGCGCCCAAATTCATTGGTCCATTTCCTATTCTGCAACGGATCGGAACTCTCGCTTATAGAGTTAAACTACCGGATTGGTTGCCTGGAGTTCATGATGTATTTCACATATCTCAACTTCGAAAGCACGTTCATGATCCAGACTTGATCATGGAAGAAGCAGCTCAGCAGGATATTGAAATTACTCCAGAATTAGCTGTGAGAAGAAAGCCGCTAAAGATCATCGGCAAAGAAACCAAAGAGCTGAGGAACAAGAAGGTTCACTTAGTCAAAGTGCAATGGAGTGGAGATCCGCAAGATTGTACTTGGGAAACCGAGGAGAGCATTCAGAAAGCCTATCCTAAGTGTCGAGTAGACACCTCTGATTGACTCCGGTGCAAGGTACATTTACAATACTTTGCATTACCAATTAGTTCTCTACTCTATTGTTATTTTCTTTCCATGGATGTGCACTTTTAATTCTATAGTCTGAATGATTTTAAAAGAGTATAGAAATTGATTAGTATATTTTTGACAAGTTAAAAGCAAATTGATTGTTGTTTGTGTTGTGTGATAGTAGAGTTGATTAATTAAATTATCGAAACGGTAGTTAATTTAATTAATAAGAGAATAATGGTAGAATTTATTCATTTAAATCACACATTGAACTGATTAGAAAATAGATAGAAATATATACATGTGCATTATATATGTTTGAACAGGTAAATGGATTAGCTGTTGAGTAAAGATTTTATTTGCGTGCCCGACAAATAGGTAAACCTTAATGAGTTGGATGCGAAATATTATTATATCAACTCCTGTGAATGCTATTGGATGCGGAGTGCTGGTTATTCTGTGTGAAATAATAAACATCGCCATAGGATAGTAACAATTATTTTTGAACTACACTGCATGGCATACTTCTGAACATAGGCATACTTCATCATATACCACATAAGCATTTGGAGCTTGTGTGATGAGGTGGAAGATTTACCATACGAGCGAGAGGCTTGTATGGCGATGACTATATTTTATAGGTTGAACTGATGACTAATGTGGACTATTTAAATTGTAACGATAAAATTGCCAGATTAATAAAAACCCCACACGGGTCTAGAGTTGACAATAATCACGTCTCTCTAGTTATTAGATACGCCACATGGACTATTTATTTCCCACACGGGACGAGGTGACGAGGATTTATCCTCTGGAGCATTTAAAATACACACTCCCTCAGGCTTTGACAGGGTGACGAGAATTTATTCTCTGGAGTTATTATCAATACACGCTCCCTTGTAAACACCAGAATATATCACTATAAATATGTGTATGCTTGTTAGGATTTATTGGGTACCTAATACGGCCCAATAAATTTCCAAACCTCTCTCCGTACAAAGGAGGTTATGGCGAAATTTTTCGAAAATTCCGGGTGTTAGCCAAATTTTTGAAGAATTTGAAAATTTTCAGAAACTGAAAAGTTGGAGAATGGAAGCCAGATTGAACGTAGAGTTGATTAATCAAACCACTTTCGACTTTGTTCCTTTTCGGGGACGAAAAGTTTTAAGTGGGGGAGATTGTAACGAGCCGGAAAATCTGAACCAATTTAAAATTTTTAAATTGGCTAAAATAGTGAATCTTAAATATTTAAAATAAATATTTTAAATAATAGCAATGAAAAGTGAGCTTGAATCGACATTTGAAAACGAATATAATTAATTATAATTATAAACAAGGCCCGAAATGGCGTTGTAGTTTCAAAATTGAATTCAAACTTTGTCGGACTGTACCGGGTGCAAAACAAAACGGATTTGAGTGAAACCAAAAATATTTAAATCTGTTTGTGCGTACCTTTCTAACGAATCTGAAAAATCGAAGTTTCATAGCGGAAAGCAAAAGTTATGGCCAAATGAATTTTCAGAAAGGTCGCTATGGAATTTATATAGCCCGTGAAATTGGCCATTTTGCAAACGACCTCAGAATTCGATGAAACCAGTTTTGTTGGATCCGGGATGTGAAGTTATTGCTAGGTTTAAAATTTCATGATTTTTGAAGCTAATATGTGAGCGTGGCAAAGGAAAATGTGTTTTGGTCAATTACAGTTAAATTGGATCGACCAGAAATGGGCCTTTTTGCAAACGGTCTCAGAGTTCGACGAAACCAGTTTTGTTGGGACCGTATCGTCAAAACATAGCCAGATTTATTTTTCTGGAATTTTTTGAATCAGTTTGTGGCCCTGCCAAATTGAAATGCACGTTCAAATCGAATATTGAATGTTATATATTTTAATTTGAAGGAAAACTGACTGAAACATTCGAATGGGCCTACGAAACATATCCCTTTGTGTTCGGAATGGGGGTAAAACGCTAGGGACGATAGTCATTGGGTTTAGATTGGTGGTCGTGTTAGAAAACCCCTTTAAAATCCACCGGCCAATCATAATTTTTATAATTAAAAAAAATCCCATTTCTCTCTCCCTGATCGAAGGCGGAAGAGGCTTCAAACCTTCCAGCTCCGATTCCGACCAAACCAGGAGGAATTAGCTCGTGCCACAGTTGAACTTTTTGAAGATCCTCCCAAGCTCTTCAAATCCATACCTGGTTTCGATTTTTTCATTGTGTATTTTGGGAGAACGGACGCCAGGAAGATTTCGACTTTCAGCCGCCGCCTCGCCTGATTCCGACCACCGAGCTCGCCGCCGTCAGAGGTGCAGGCGCGCCTCTCCTCCCCCTTCGACGCTGCGAAGGTCGATCGACGAATAGCTACACGGATTTTGAGATAAATCCAAACCTAGTTTTGAACCTTTCAGCTGAGGTACGGCTATATATATATTTTCAACAGTTTTAACACCTTGAAACCATTGCAAACTTTGAAAAATCATATCTTTTTCCTTTCTTGTCGAAATTCAGTGAAATAAGAGACAGTGGACTCGTGTGGACGTCTTCTACATTCTAGAAGAGACCGCATATTTTTATGAGCCTTCTGCTATTTTTGGTGGAGTGGAACCCAATGTGAGATTTCTAATTTATAAACGATATGGAAAACGACGATGTATAAATTATATAATCGATGTATGAGTTATATAAGCGTTGTACACCTCTTGTATAAGCTTTGTATAAGTTGTACGTTTGATGTATAAGTTGTATATGCATTGTAAAAATTATATATGTGTTGAAATAGAAGTGAAATGCTATATATATATATATATATATATATATATATATATATATATATATATATATATATATATATATACACATGCCCCTCGTCCACAAACCATGGAAGATATTTATTGGTTGTGATTGGTGTGAAAATTGATTGATAGCGAATGGTTGATTGGAATTGTTTGTGGTTGATATTGATTGATTGTGGTTGAAAAATACCCGTTTGTGGTTGAGAAATATTTGGTTGAAACCACATAGGATTAGTTTGTGGAAATGAAAAAAATATACATGCCGCCTGCGTGCGAACTAGATGCATGATTCCCCATTGTCAAAAACCGCGAGGTTTTAAGGTAGAGCGAGGAGCCGTACTAGGGACGGTCCCGGTTTTAACTACCCTGCCGTTATGCTGCCGAAATTTTGAATAATATTCATGTGTTTGAATTATTTTCATTTGTTGAAACTATATTTATTCGTTGAATAGAAAACCTTCATGTGTTGAGTCGATATTCATTCGTTGGATAGAAATTCATGTGTTGAATGGTATTCGTGTTTTAAATATAAAAGTCACATTTTTATCTATATATAGAAACTATAGAAAACCTTCATGTGTTGAATCGATATTCATTCGTTGAATTGAAATTCATGTGTTGAATGGTATTCGTGTTTTAAATATAAAAATCACCTTTTTATCGATATATACAAACTATAGAAAACCTTCATGTATTGAATCGATATTCATTCGTTGAATTGAAATTCATGTGTTGAATGGTATTCGTGTTTTAAATATATAAATCACCTTTTTATCTATGTATACAAACTATAGAAAACCTTCATGTGTTGAATCGAAATTCATTCGTTGAATTGAAATTCATGTGTTGAGTGGTATTCATATTTTGAAATAAATTGTTTTATAATAAAAATCATATTTTTATCATCTATATGAACTATATAAAATAGTCGTGTTTTGAAACAAATGGTTTTGTAATAAAAATCCTATTTTATCACCTATATGAACTATAGAAAATAATCGTGCTTTGAAATGAATTGTTTTATAATAAAAATCACATTTTTATTATATAAATGAATTGTTAAAAATGGTGAAGTGTTGAAATAGAAGATAGTTAGATAAAAATATCATTTTTATCAAATGTATGAAAAGAATATAGCTTTGAAATCGAAGAATCGTTATATATATATAATTGGAATTAAAATATATCGAATAACGAAGCTGCAGTTCGTATTTTGGAAGCGTGATTTCAAACGATTATACCGGGGGATCCGACCATCGGATTTTCCTGAAATCGCAACCGTTGGGTTCGCTTTGGAAATATCTTTCCAACGACACCAACTTTGTAAAAATCCAACGGTTGGATTGTTTGGAATGTTTAATTCAAATCTGAAGAAAAACAGCGCCAGAATCGATTATATTTATATATTTATATAAATATAATTATATGTAATCGAATAACGATGCTGAAGTTCGTATTTTGAAATCGAAACTTCAAACGAATATACCGGGAGATCCGACCGTCGGATTTTCCCGAAACTAGAACCATTGTATTCGTTTGGAAAAGATCTTTCAAATAATGTAAATTTTGTGAAGATCCAACGGTTAGATTTTCAGATATGTGTAAATCAAATCTGAAGAAAAACAGCGCCACGGCCGCGTTATGGCTCGAAGCGTCGTTTTGAATAAATTGGCTATTTTAAAATAAATAAAAATAGCAATAAATCGTTATAAAATATTATAAACAATATGGATGTGAAATTTAGATAATAACTGAAGGTTGGCTAAGTCGAATGGTTTTCTGGGTGTTGATCTGATGTTGGTTTCGGCCTTCGGGGTTAATATTTGGAAAATCGTTCTCTTACTGATTGACGGTTAGTGACTAATGAATTGAAATGATGCGTATGTATGTTAGTGTTGCACTTGTTTATTATATACGCGAGTTGCTCAGAAAGACCGGGTTTATCCCATTCTGAATAACTGAATCGACGATAAGAAATCGAAGATGAAGACGATGGTCGAAGACCGGAGATCTTCACCTCGTTTGGATGGTAACCGAGGTCCTGATTGGGAGGCATCCCGAAATATGGATAATGAGTGGTGATCGTCCAGACGTACGTGGTGATCAATGGGTTTGCGAGGTATATAGTGCCTCCGGTTTCGTTCCGACCCAGAACGGACTTGTAAATGGATTGTATGTCTGACATTGGAATTTATTCTATGTGATTGATAGCCATCAGTTACACGGTGTGAAATGCCTGTGTGGCATGCTAAGATGCAGTGATCAGGGCTTCTGTTAAAAAGCAAAGTCTTGTGATTGATGATCAAAGCACCGCCTGTGTGGCGTAGCTTTGTGTATAACGTGAATTCGCGAGCCTCACACCCCGGTATGAACCAGAAACAGGATAAGGACCCCAGGGAGGGCATGCGTTTCCTTCTAGCTAGGAGTTGTGTCAGTGTTTTTACACGGCCTGGCATTTTACTTATGTGGTTGTTACTGTTGCGAGGCGCCTTGGTTTGATCGGACGATCCGGGTCCGATGGAGTCATTCGTTGGCTCACTTACGCCCTATAGGGCGGGGAAACGTAGTGCTCAGGAATTTTAATCCACATCGGTGGACCGGCCCTGTCGCTCCAAGGGTCGATGCGTTCTTATCCTGAGACACGGTCTAGAGCGTCTCGAATTCAGTAAGGACTATCTTTTGCCTTGGTTCATGACGGAAATCCAATTTCCAAATACGACACCGTGCGGTTTTGATTGCATATATATATGGTGACATGATATATGGTACCCATGCCGTCTATGATTGATAGTTATGATTGAAATTGTTTTTGAAACATCTAAACACTAGTAATAATATCAAAGACTTTTGTTTTATTCGTATCTGTCATGTTTTGGAAATTATAAGGTAAAACTCTATCCTCCGGTTTGCGTTGCATTGTGTGATGGGAACTGAGTCTTATAATAGCTTCATTTTTATAAAAAGCATTGCGATGTTTAAAAAAAAGATTTGTTTTAAAGCACTGGCAATCCAATGGAGTAAGTCCGTTCCACGAAAGTGGCGTGGTCCTATGATTAGCCTTATTTCAAATGTGTTGAGTAGATTTCTCATACCAGTCTCATGACTGACTCGTAGTTTGTTTCACTTTCAAACTCGGATGCCCCTTTTTCTACACGGGCAGCCTTGTATTCAGGTTTGGCTGGCTCTTTCTGGATAGCTGGAGCTAAAGATGGATTCTATTATTTATCTCTTTTTATGCTGTTTAGCTCCTATTGTACATTATGTTTGTTTTCCGCTATAGACATTTATGTATAGCTGAATTGTATTTGTACTAAGTATGATCCTGTATACTGTGTAACTCTGATGATTATGTTTATCCAGTATATTCTATTGTTCATTATCTGGTGTATTTATTTATTTCTGTTCTGCTATTATCTGTTTATGTGTTATATTCCACGGATTACCCTTGCCACCGTCAGTACGGGGTTTGGGGTCGTCTCAGTGATAGTCTACCCAGAGAAAACAGAGAAGAAAGCAAACAATCAACCATAACATCCATAAAAACCAATGTCCTAGCTATCACAGACTAAAGCCTCAAACACATCAATTAAAGAATGATCAACCGTTGTCATCCATCAAGGGATAACGGAAAAACCACGGTTCTAGTCAGACTACTATACATCTGTTTTGTGTATGTTTGTGTTAGACCAGAAAATGGTTCTAACACCTAAACAAATGATAATTTTGAATAAAATAGAAAGAAAGACAATGAGAACACACGATTTATAGTTTTTTGGCGTTAAAAAGCCTATGCCCACTTTATACTTTGTTGATTGATGATATGAATACAAATACAATACTGAATTTCACTCGATCTCCCTAATACAATTGATAATTTCTCTAAATGTTTGATTAAATATGCTTCAAAAGTTGATGATGATTCAAATGAAGCAATGGAATTCGCTGTTGTGAGAGTTAGAGTGAAGATTTTGCCAAAATATCCTTGAAAATGGTGCATTATGGGGTATTTATAGGATGAAATTCAACCCGGATCGATGCCACATGGGGTCATCCCGTGTGATTCGGGATCGGAAGCTCAGAGATATTGCCAGCACATCAGAAACGCGGGATATTGGGATGCAACCGCTCTGAGTTTATGGGAGATCATGGGCAGCAACTGCTGTGATGATGGTCCTTTATTTGGATTGGATGGATGTTGCAAGCTCCAGATCGGATATCCATAGCACCGAACCGGCTCGAGTTCCGACATCTAAGCTTATTCGAATACAAAGAAGCCTAAAGGAGACCCGCTTCGGCTAGGGGGGTCCGATCCGATCCGAATAGATGTTCACTGGTTCTCTTACTCTTGAATACACTTATCACTCGGTTCTCTAGCTTTGCGTAGCCTAACCACAAAGTAGGCTAACATTTTGCCCCCTCGAAGTACGCTTTCATTGAATATGGTGCGTGCTTCGAAATATTCAAATTGTTTGCTTCTAAATTAGTATCATCGAATAGTTGCCTCTATTCGTTCATAGAGTCGTGGCATTTCATGAATTTGCATCTTTTTGGAACTTATAAATACTCTATGAGCTCAGGTGCCACCATTATTTCTTTTACCAATTTCAATATCTTGATTGAAGCCATAGACAATTCCTCCAGGTATTCATTTGACACGCATGGTATAGAACACATCCATTTCTTTTAATTTCATCCGCTCAATCTTTGTGTGTTGTTATCGTCGTTACTGCACCAATAATTACACCAGGCTCGAATTGGCTTGATCTGACCTATTTTTTTGCACGATCCAATGGTTTGTCGGTAGGCCAAGAAATAAAGGGGCTTGGGTATAGCCCTCTGTTCGGGTCTGTTTTGGGAGTGAGGCCCACTGGAATGCGAATAGCCCCCTAACTTTCATATAAATTCACAAATCCTTCTCTCTCCTTCCTCATTTTCCTTCCTTCTATTTGCTGAATTAGTGACAAACCCTAATTCCCCAATTTTCACAAATCCTTCCAAACTCCAAAACAAATTAAAAAGTGGGTTTAAATCTCGTTTTCCTTGATTTTATTGTTGAGTTTGCATAAACCGTACTCGGGATTCGTATAGATTCATGTTATCAATCCCTTATTGGCACCAACATTGCTTTTGGGGACTTCCAGTTCGCTGCCCCGTCGTTGGTGGGCTCTGACCACCTCGGGGTGGTGATGCTGGTAAACTAAACACCACGTCACGAATGACGATTCATGAGTGTACAGTGGCTCTCGATGAGTTGAGAATGGAGAGAATGAGCCTTTAAAAATGAATGGGTTTGGGTTATTTACCACAGGAGTGCGATTAAGAGAAGCGATAGATAAAGAAAAGGATTGGTTCGGACTGGAATGAAGGTTCATGAAAGGTGGTGGAAAATTTGTAGGTGAAGTAATAAAGTTTAGGTGAATTTGGATCAATTCAGGTGGTATACCTTGGATTCACTTCGGGAAGAAGGCTGATATGACATAGATAGGCATAGCTCCTCATAAGACTCCGTCCCAAACCAGATCAACTTCCTTAATATCTCTGAACCGACCCGACGCCTTTGCTTCCTGTCCTTCGAACCGATCTAATTCCTCCAGAACATAGTCCTTCGAACCGATCCAATGCCTTTAGAACACAGTCCTTCAAACCGATCTGATGCCTTCAGAACATAGTCCTTTGTACCGATCCGATGCACTCCCTAAACTTTCAAACCGAACCGATGCACTAGCTTTGAGGATTTCGATACAAATCAATACTTGCGACATGAAGGGTAAATACAATTCAACACCCTTGAGCTTGGATAAAAACTAAAATTCTAGAGATGTGAACTTGTAACAAAACCTTGTATACAACTGAATCGGTATCAAACATAAATCGTGAGCTTATGGACAGTTAGGATAGAGCCTTATAAACCAAACCTTCTAGATTCAACGAATATATGAATATTTTCCCTACTACTTTACTTCTTACTATTTTGCATCCTTTGATCTCATTATTGTACACATTTACACAGCTGAGAACATGTACACACACGGAGGGCACGTGTTATTGTACTCTAACTCTGTTATCTCTTCGATAGTACAATAGCTATGACCGAGAGACGCTAATATAGGTTAACAGAGAAAAGAGAAGCAACAGGAACATTTGAAAATCCAATCGTTAAAGATATACCTTCCACTTCGGATTCGAAATGGGATAGTGCGGGTCCGGACTATGAAATGGAAGTTCATGAAACTAAAGCATCACCCGGAGGTGATGTCTCTTTGGATGAAGAAGAGGAAGGAGGAGTCGGAGATAGCCACGCTCCTGATGAATTCGAACATGTCATCATTCTAGACAAACCTATGTACTTCATTGCATCGACTATTGATAATGCCAAACTTGCACGAATATGCTTGAAACATGGAATTCTCCGAAAGGATACCAAGTTGCCTACTGAAACAGATCGGCCTCATAATCCACCTGAAGGGTATATGGCAATCAGTAGGCTAATGTGCCTTGTTGGGTGTGACGACCCAAACTTCCCAGTAAAGGAAAGGCTGGATTGCTTTGAGAACAACACACATCAGAACACAACTAAAGAACATTTTATTGTTGATTACAACAATTACATCAGAGTACAAGAAAATCACAGAGTATGAATGCTTATTACATAATAGAAATACAATAATATCAAAGATTTAAATTACATTTAAATAGCAGCGGAAAATAATACAAATATACAACCGAAAGGAATACACGGGTACAGAGCTTTCCGAATATCGGTTCAGCTGTAAACCAGGATCCTGTAAATATATCTGCAAAAGCTACTTGACTGCCCGTGTGGAAAATATGGGCACCCGAGTTTGCCAGTGAAACAAACTACAGGTCAGTCATGGGACTGGTATGAGTAATCTTAAATTAACTTATTCAATAATAAGGCTAATCATAGGACCACGCCGCCAACGCGGAACGGGTTTACTCCATTGGATTACCAGTGCATAAAATAAAGTAAATCGTTAAACAATGCAATGCCTTTTAGAAAAATGAAACCATTATAAGACCCAAGTCCTATCACACAATGCAACACAAACCGGAGGATAGGGTTTTACCTTATGATGGTCAAAAGATGCTTGATACGATAAATATGGATTTGACATTATTAGTGTATATATATGGGTATATATATTTCAAAAACATTTCAATCATAATGTATCAATCATAGACGGCATAGTACCCCATCCTACTATGTCGCCATACTAGTTCTACAATCAAAACCGCAAGGTCGTATTGGAAATTGGATTTCCATCATGAGTCGAGCCTAGGGGCAAACTCCTCTCCGATTCGAGACACTCTAGCAAATGCCTCAGGATCCCCCGCAGTGAACCCTTGGATGCGGTAGGGCCGGTCCCCGCCTATCGGCAGTGGATTAATTATGCTTGAACACACGCTTCCCGATTCCTTTGAACCTATAGTATGACCACTAACGACCTATAAAAATCCGAGGTGCCTCAAATCCATCATCCACATAAGTAAAATGTCAGCGCTGGTAGGTCCCTGACATCACTCTAGCTAGAAAGAAACGTGTGCATTCCCTACGGTCTGTATCCCGTTTTTGACTCATACCGGTGTGTAAGGCTCGTGAAGTCACGTTATACACAAAGGTATGCCGTAATAGGCTATACTTTGATCATCCCACAAGGCCCTGCTTTTCAACAAAAGTCTTGATCAATTGCATCTTGGCGTGCCACATTGACAATTCACGCCATGCGATCAATCCCTATTAGTATATACCAGGGTGTTAAGCAGAGAATAAATGATCCACCACCAATCAGATATACATTAATAAAAATCAATTTAATTCACATGGAACGAAATCCAACGTCAGACACACATCCATTTACTAGCTTATGCTCTGGGTCTGAGCAAAAACCAAATCCGAACAATCAACAATAGTCCGGACGGCCACCACTGAAGCCCCTTCAAGGTAGCTACTCCCATCATGGGTTCAGTAGCAACACATCCATTCGATGTGAAGATCGTCGGTCTTCAATCACCGTCTTCAACTTCGACTCTTCATCGTCGTAGTGATTATTCGGAATGGGTTAAACACGGTCTTTCCGAATAACTCACGTATTTTTATAATCAAAATCAAGTGCTATAAAACACATCCAACGCCACATTCCAATTCATAATAAATCTTCTAATAAATTATTTGCATTATCTTATCAAAGATAAATTCTTTAAATTTATACTTAAATCTTTCTTGTAAAGATTTATGTAAAACATCATTTGGTTTTAAATACCAAAATCATTCTTTAATGATTATTTAAATTTAAGAAATTAATCTTATCTTTAACTGGGTTAAAGAACTCAAGTCATTTAAAAACATAGTTCACAGTAAACCCAAAATCATCTTCCATAAAATATGGAATCTTCACAGAACTCAAATCAATATATACTCGTTATAAATTTCTGTATCCGACCAATAATATAAATGGAATAACTGCAAAGCCTCTTAAATTCCATATGTAGTATCGGTCTTCTTTTATAGAAGCTTATCTCGGTTATTATTAATTCGAATTCTATTCAACTCCAATTTAATATTAAATTGGGAAAACTTTACTTTTGGAAAATTCCCATTTAAATCTTAATAAAAGATTTATAATTTCCAAATCATATTTTCATTGTCAGTTGGGTTAAAGAACACATGTCACTTAAAAACACGGTTCACAACATCTCATCTTATTTCTATTACTAAATATAATTGAAAACTTTCATAATCTAAATTAAAAGATTATTCTTTTCATATGGGGTTTAAGAACAGTGTTATTTAAGACACTATTCACGACAAACCCAAAATCCAATTTATTTAATTTAACTTCAACTAAATATTAACAAATTGGGAAACTTCATTAAATCAAAATTTAATGATTTATTCTAGTTAAAAATTAGTTCATTTCAATAAAAATATATTTTTCTAAAATATATTCTTTTTTTCTAAAGTATTTTCTAATATATTCTTTTCTAGAATATTCTTTATTGGAATGTGACTCAATCATCAACCATATATTTCATGAAATCAACAAGCATAATGAATAATTATCAAACATCTAATAAATCAACCAAAGTGGATTCTACACTAAATATTGGTACTAGTGTAGATCAGATATCATCCCAACACCCGTGTGGGGTTTCATCCAACAATCAAATAATAAATTATTTGTGCACTTGGGCGATGTGTAAAAATTATCGTCCTAATCACATAAACAAGTCGGATGACTTGTAAATGGAAGTGTAATATTCAGTTTTGTATACACTAACATTATATTAAATACATCAAACACTTCATCAACACATACATATATTCTAAGCCATCTTTAACATCATAATTTTAACATATGGTCTTTCTATTGTGACTAATTGACAAATAAAAATAATAACCTTCCTATCTTTTTTGTAATCCTTTATTCTAATTACATTTTCTAACTAAAATGTATACATTATTCTAATTACATTTTCTAACAAAAATGTATTCTTTATTCTAATTACATTTTCTAATAAAAATGTATTCTTTATTCTAATTACATTTAAAATTACAAAAAAATATATAATTTTGTCTAGTTCCTTTTTATGTACAAAATATGGTACTTTTGTCTAATCTTTTCAATGTAACAAAATATGATAATTTTGTATGACCTTTCTTAAATGTACAAAATATGATAGCTTTGTCTAACTCTTCTTTAATGTACAAAATATGATAGCTTTGTATAACTCTTCTTTAATGTACAAAATATGATTATTTTGTTAAATTCTTTTAATGCTCATTTCTAACTCATTCTCTTTTTAATGTATAAAAATATACATTTTCAATTCATAACTTTTTAATGTATAACAATATACATTTTCATTTCATAACTTATTAATGTATAAAAATATACATTTTCATTTCATAACTTTTTAATGTATAAAAATATACATTTTCATTTCATAACTTTTTAATGTATAAAAATATACATTTTCATTTCATAACTTTTTAATGTATAAAAATATACATTTCTAATTTAACACAAAAGTAGCAAATTTTAATCCAATAAACATTTTATCACAAAATGTTATTTTATGTCTAGTGTAACGTTTCATAACAAAAATGTTATTTTGTTCTTTATAATCTAATTAACAAAAATGTTAATCTTTCTCTTCATAATCTAATTAACAAAAGTGTTAATCTTGCTCTTTATAACCTCATTAATAAAAGTGTTAATCTTGCTCTTTATAATCTCATTAACAAAAGTGTTAATCTTGCTCTTTATAACCTCATTAACAAAAGTGTTAATTTTTCTTTTATTAAAAAAAAATGTAACTCTTTTTCTTATTAACAAAAAATGTAATTTTTGTCGTTTTATTACATCTAAACAAAAAAATGTAACTTTTGTTCTTTGTTTACATTTTAACAAGAAATGTAAATTTTGTTCTTTTATTACATTTAAACAAAAATGTAACTTTTGTTTCAATTCTACTCTCTAAAAAAATGTGAATTTTTGTTTCAATTCTATTCTCTAACAAAAATGTGAATTTTTGTTTCAATTTTATTCTCTAACAAAAATGTGAATTTTTGTTTCAATTCTATTCTCTAACAACAATGTGAATTTTTGTTTCAATTCTATTCTCTAACAAAATGTGAATTTTTGTTTCACAAATCAAGTATTCACAAAAATATTAATTTTTTTTCTTAAATCAAGTTTCAACACAAAATGTTAATTTTGTTTCATAAATCAAGTTTCAACAAAAATGTTGATTTCAATTCCATTGAGATATTTTGACAAAAATCTATATTTTTATATGTCATTCTTTTTATTTAAACCCAACATGAACATCTTTATAAATATAAAATAAAAATATAGTTTTTATTTTATTCACAAATTTTGACACACATGAGTATTATATATCATATATATATATAATAAGAGTATGGTTTTATTGTATACACTAAAAACATGAACACACCAACACAAACAATTGTTCATCAAAATCACAGCACAATCAGTCATTGAAATAAATATAGACAATATCACATGAATTTCATACTAAATGAATACAATAAAATAAATAATTAACCTTTTATTTATTTAAAACTAGAAATCTCACATTGCTATTCAGATCCGAATTTTCCTCAATTTTGGTTTGCTTTGTTTTAGTTCTAGTTTGTACCATCATGTAGATCTTGTCGAGTCGGTTCCAACGGATCCAAAATCACTGAATTCTGATTCTGTTTGAATAAATTATGATTTTACGAAGTTTGATAACATTTTTAATAAAATAAATAAATTAAATAATTAAAATCCTTCATCTTCTACCTCTGATTACTTAGGCCGACGGTTTCAAATAGATGTTCCAAACTAGGTCTTGAACTTTCACCAAAAACGACGCACTATCAGACGATTGGACAACACCACCCAGAGGAGGCACGAGTGGCGCACCCACGCCCTAAGCCTGGCTGAGCTCGGTGGGGTCTGGAGAGAGGAATTGGAGGTGATGCGGCGCTGGTTTGGACGAACGATTCTCAGGCACTACGCAACGATGATCAACTTCCACCGCCGGATATGTAGAACGAGGGACGCTCTACACTATTCACTCAGGACTTGGGTAATTCGTTGAGAGAATCAAAAGATTTAGGAGCAAGAAGATTGGAGCAGTTATCGGCCATACACGAGAAGGAAGGCGGCGACTCCAGAAGTATTTTAGGGTTAGAGAAATAATACGGTATATGTGATAGCCCGTAACTTCCCCGGAAAGGAAAGCCCGGATTACCTTAAGAACACGACAAAATAGAACGCAAACAGAAGAACATTTCATTGTATATTACAACAATTCCATCAGATACAAGAATATACAGAGTATAAATGAATAAATTACACTCGACAAATATTAGAGATTACAATAGATTACATAGCAGCAGAAAATAATTCAAAGCACAACCGAAGGTGATATACGGATACAGAGCTTTCCGAATATCATTCCAGCTGTAAACCAGGATCCTGTGAATATAAATCTGCAAAACCAAAACTACAAGCTGCCCGTGTGGAAAATAGGGGCACCCAGAGTTTAGGTTAAAACAATAAACTCCAGGTCAGTCATGTGACTGGTGTGAGAACTAAAACAGTTAATTAAAACTTTACTTTAAAAGAGAGTAATTCAAGGGACCACGCCGTATAACACGGAACGGGTTTCCTCCCAAGAACACCAGTGCATAGAATAAACCGCGCAATGCTTTTTGGAAAAATGAAGCTATTATAAGAACCAGGTCCGATCACACAATGCAACGCAAGCGGGAGGATAGGGTTTTCCCTTATAATAGCCAAACATGCTGGGTACGTTTTAAAAACAAATCATTTGATACTATAATAAGTGTATAGTGTCAAAATAATTTCAATCATAAATATAAATCATAGACGGCATAAGCGCCCCATCCCACTATGTCGCCATACTAGGCTCTACAAATAAAACCGAAATACACGTATTGGAAATTGGATTTCCGTCATGAGTCGAGGCAAGGGGCAAGCTCCTCTCCGCTTCGAGACACTCTAGCAAATGCCTCAGGACTACACACTCTGGGTAACCCCTGGGATCCTCCAAGATCGGTCCTCCCTTAGGTTTGAGGATTAGTTATTCCTGAACACACGTTTCCCGGCCCTATAGGACCTATAATCGAGGCGCCTCGCATCCAAACCACAAAGGTGAAAAGTATATAAATGTCAGGGCTGGTAGGTCACTGACACCACCCATAGCTAGAAAGAAACGTCGTGCACTCCTTGGGTCCTCATCCCGTTTTTGACTCATACCGAGGTGTGAGGCTCGCGAATCCACGCTATACACAAAGCTTCCACGTAGGCCGTGCTTTGATCATCAACCACAAGACTTTGCTTTTCAACAGAAGCCTTGATCCATGCAACTCAGCGTGCCACACAGGAAATTCATGCCATGCGATTGATATCCATCGATATATAACCTCTAAGCTCGTACGTCTCAGAGAAGGGCGTTAAGCAAGAGAATAAATTCTCCGCTGCCAAACAGATATATATTTAACAGAAATCAATCAACACAGAATAAAATCCAATGTCAGACACACAATCCATTTACAAGTTCGTTCTGGGTCTGAACGAAACCGGAGGCACTTTCCTCGCATATCCATCGATCTCCAAGTAGGTCTGGACGACCACCAACTGATTCCCTCATCTTGGGTGTACAGCCCAATCAAGATCATCAGTAATCACCCAAACGATGTGAAGACTTCCGGTCTTCGACCACCGTCATCATCTTCGAATTATCGTCGAATCGGTTATTCAGAATTGGTATAAACCCGGCCTTTCCGAACAACCCGCGTATATAGTAAACAAATGTTACACAAACACAACACACGCCTCATTCCAATTCAGCAGCCACTAACCGTAAATCAACAAGAGAACAATTCCCTAAATATTAACCCCGAAGGTCGAAACCAACATCAGATCAATACCCAGGAAACCATCCTTCTTAGCTAACCTACAATTAGTTTCTAAATTTCACATTCTTAGGGAAAGATTCCCATTAATTTTATCAAAGATAAATTCTTTTTAATTTATTCTTTAATCTTCCTTTGGATGTCATTTCAAACCATATTATGGTTTTCCAAACTAGTCGGGATTAGCGAACCACACCGAAGTAATTATTTATTTCCCCAATCCCAACTTATTCATCCCATGAAGCAAAACTGGTAATACTCCATATCTAACACCACAGTGTAATTGGTAAAATTAATTACCATTTCACGTTCAAATCTAATTAAAGATTTAACTATCGCTTGGAGCAAAACTGGTGATACTCCATTCTCGCTCATTTTCCAAATTTGATAATTTAAATTATCAATTCACATTTCAATCTAATTACAGATTCATTAAAACTCCTTTTACTGGGTCAAAGAACTAATGTCATTTAAAGCACAGTTCACGATAAACCCAAATCACATTCTGTTTGTTATCGGGTTAAAGAACTAGTGTTATTTAAAACACCATTCACGATAAACCCAAATCACATTCTAATTAAAACCCATTTCAAATCCAATTTATTTATTTAGAAATAAATGGGTTTAATTTTAGTTCAAAACTAGTTCATTTCGATAAAAATCCATTTTTATCTTTACAAATGTGGGATTTTTCATCTCAGTTCTTCACAAATCATATCTTATGATTTTACACAAATTATTGATATTTTTAATAATTTTATCAAGGCCCGTACAGTCGATTTCCAACAGTGGCCATCGAACTGCACTTACAGCGACCTTTTCCAAATTTGATTTGGACGTATCTCCAAATCCAACCATTAGATTTCAAATTTCTGAGATTCGTTAGAAAGCTTTTTTTCGATACGAACCCAACGGTTCTGGTTTTAGGAGAATCCGATGGTCGGATCTCCCGTAATGTCCGTTCAAAATAAATGGTCGAAATTCACGAACTGCCGCGGCGCGGCCGTTCTATTCAGGCCATTATATTATATATATAATATATATAATATATATTCTGTCGATTTCTATTTAAAACGAATTTTATAAATAGTTTTAAATTCGTTTCAAAAACAATTTCAACTTCAAATCAAAATTGAATTTTTCCTTATAAATTCGTTTTAAATTCATTTCAATTCAAATTTCAATTCAATTTGAATTCATTTCAAATTGATTTTTATTCTATTTCAATTCGTTTTCAATTCAATTTGAATTCATTTTCTATTCAATTCAATTCGAATTCGTTTTCTTTTCAATTCAATTCAATTTGAATTCGAATTCGTTTTCTTTTTAATATTCATTATAAAAACGAATATAATCGATATAAATATTGTTCGCGTCAAAATAGCGCATCTCTAATCAACACGGCATTATATTTTTCAATAACTTCGTTATTCTATTCAACAAATGAATCTATATTTCTTTCAATACATGACTCTATATTTTTGTCAACACACGACTAATCTCAATGAATGAGTACTGTCCACGTGTGACTATTTTTGTTATTTAATATATTTTATAAAAATTATGGTATCTATCGTTTGATTTCAAATCAGACTCCAACCGTAAATTAGTAAGAGAACGATTCCCTAAATATTAACCCCGAAGGCCGAAATGAACATCAGATCAATATCCAGGAGACCACTCATCTTATCTATTTTCCAATTAGTTTCTAATTTTATATATGATAAAGATGTAAATTTTATTGTTAAAATTTTTCGTTTAACACATGACTAATCTCAACGGATGAGTATTGTCAACACATGAACCTTTACTTTATAAAGAAGTTAGTTTCTAATTTTATATATGATAAAGATGTAAATTTTATTGTTAAAATATTTCGTTCAACACATGACTAATCTCAACGGATGAGTACTGTCAACACATGAACCTTTGCTTTATAAATAAGTTAGTTTCTAATTTTATATATGATAAAGATGTAAATTTTATTGTAAAAATATTTCGTTCAACACATGACTAAACTCAACGGATGAGTACTGTCAACACATGAACCTTAACTTTATAAAGAAGTTAGTTTCTAATTTTATATATGATAAAGATGTAAATTTTATTGTTAAAATATTTCGTTCAACACATGACTAATCTCAACGGATGAGTACTGTCAACACATGAACCTTTACTTTATAATATTCTTTATTTTCCCAATTGGAATGAGGCCCAATCAATCACCATATAAAGTTAATTATACGGATTCCATACAACACATGTATATAATAGCAACGATAAATAATCAACCATCATCCATAGTGCACTACACTGTATAAGCATCAAATATAGATACCTAACGCTTACAACAGCCTGTCGATCCATCGATCAACATACAACTAATTACTGGGATTGGTGTATGCCGTATTTTATTCCAATACCCGTGTGGGGTTTCAAAAAATCAAACACAGATTTTATTTGTGCAGTTGGGCGATGTGTAAAATTTATCGTCCCAATCAATGTCCTTCAAATAGGAGTACATAAACAAACCGTCCCGTTTGTAAATGAATATTTATTTATTCACATTCACGTTAAAAATTATATTTTTTAACGACCAAATTATTTTATTCAATCTATGAATATTCTATTCGGTTCATTTATTAAATAAATAGATATCTTTATTTTTCTAACTTATTTTAGAAAATTTCGGCGGCATAACGACACGATACTAGAAACGGGACAAGGCCAAGCCTTATCCCGGATCTAATAATGGCCCACGCCATGCACATATCAATCAAATCCATTCCATTTCACCAAACAATCAAATTCAAATCAAATAATCTAACCAACTACACAACCAAACAAACAAGTCCATGGTCTGTGGACGATGGTGTCGGGTGCTACTAAACACCGTCTGCATCCTAGTATATATTTATATAACTAGAAAAGAAAAGTTAAAGTGAGAAGTTCTCAAAGAGGGTTCCACTCCGCCGTGATTTGCTTTTGAACTGCTGAACCGTCTGGATCGGTTGAAATTCCAATTCAGTCCTTTTCACGCTGTTCAAATATAAAAATATTATTTTTATTGCTTCATTCTAATAAATAAAAATCATAATTTTTATTACTACTTCATATATAAAGATAATATTTTTATATTCTCTATTATATAAAAAAATCATATTTTTAATATTTCTACTCTATAAAAATCATATTTTTATAATTTCTACTCATACAAAAATCATATTTTTCCCATTACGTTTTACATATAAATAAAAATCCAGTTTTTATAATGTTCCACATATAGGAAAAATCCAATCATTCATGTTAAAAATCTCATTTTTAATTCGCCACAAATATGAAAACCATATTTTTAATTCGCTATTTAGATTTTAAAAATCGTTTCCTTTGCAAAGTAAAAATCACTTCTTTTTCATCGCTAAATATATATTAAAAATCCAATTTTTATTTCGATTTATATATATTGTAGAAATCATATTTTTATTCCACTTTCAAATATATAAAAATCGAATCTTTTCATATTTAAATATACGATCTTTCTCCTTTCAAAAATACGATCTTTCTCTTTTTTATAAATACGATCTTTTTACTATGAGAAATCCATTCTCTTCCTCTCTCCTTATATATGATAAAATCACATTTTAAAAATCTAGTTTTACATAAAAAAGAAACATATTTTTAATTTAAAACTCATTTCTTTATTCTAAAAATCATATTTTTATTATGAAAAGCCTGTCGTTATTCTATGTTTTATATAAAAAAATGAACGGATTTAAAGCAACAATTATAAAAATTAAAAATCGCATCTTTTTGTTTGCCTGCGAGAATGGGGTTGCGTCGGCATTTGAGGAGGAGGAAGGAAGGAGGAACGACGGAGGGGAAGAAGAAGAAGCAGCGGCGGCAGCAATAGGAGGAGACGCGAGGTAGATGCGGTGGAGGCTTTGGGGGGGGGGGGGGGGTTCTCGAGCGTTTCAGGAGGGGGAAGAGGAGGAAGGGGCGTGGTGCGGATTGGGGGGGTAGGGAGGCTGGCGCTCCACATGGAGCGGCGGTGCGTGCGGTGGCGCGGTCGTGCCTGGAGGCGGCTAAGGTTATGAGCGCGTTTTTTTTTCTTTTTGATTTGGAGACTAAAAGTGAACGGGAAAGGGAATAGGAGAGGGAGGGCTTAAGTGAAAGGAATTTATATATTTTATTATTTATTTTAATTTCAAAAAGTAACTTTTATTTTCGACCTCGAAATCGAACCCACCGCCTGTCGTCCCCAGCTAATTACCCCCATTTCGAACACAATGGGATATGTATCGTAGGCTGATTCGATCGTTTCGATCAGTTTTCATCAAAATCAACATATACTCTATATATCAAATTTGAATGTGCATTTCAATTTACCGGGGTCATGTACTAGCTCAAAAAATTCCTGAAAAATATTTTCTAGCTTCGTATTGACGAAACGGTCCTAACAAAACTAGTTTCGCCCAATTCCGAGACCGTTAGAAAAATGGCCATTTTTCAGTTGATTAAAATCAACTGAAACCGGTCAAACGCGTTTTCCTTTGCCACGCTCACATATTGATTCGAAAAATTATGAAATTTGAAAGCTAGCAATAATTGGACGTCACGGATCCAACAAAAGTGGTTTCGTCGAAATCCGAGGTCATTTGCAAAATTTCTATTTTTAAGGGCCTGAATTCCATAGCGACTATTCAGAATTT
The DNA here is from genome assembly GCA_030737875.1 of Allium sativum. Taxonomy (NCBI): domain Eukaryota; kingdom Viridiplantae; phylum Streptophyta; class Magnoliopsida; order Asparagales; family Amaryllidaceae; genus Allium; species Allium sativum. The sequence goes on along the minus strand of CM060918.1, from coordinate 492,154,255 downwards.
TCAACTGGACATATCTTTTGATTCCCGCTATGAAATTTCGATTTTTCGGATTCGTTGGAAATATATTCTTAAATAGATTCTAATATTTTTGGTTTCACTACAATCCGGTTTATATTGCACCCGGTATATTCAATTGAAGTTTGAAATCGAATTATCGAACTACCGCGCCATTTTCAATTCCTTTTATAATTTAAAATAAATATTTTTATTCTAACGACGATTCGAATAATATATATTTCAAATTCTATTCAAAATAAATTTCTCGTTAATATTATTTAAAATAATTCATTTTAAATATTAAAAATTCGCTAAAATTGCCAAAATAAAAATTTTAAATTGGCTTGCATTTCCGGTTTGTTACAGTATACGATACAGTGTATTTATACTGTATTTTGTTTTATTTAATCCTTTTATTTCAAAAATTCATGTTAAATCAATACGAACACCAAATCAAACCCAACAAGTGTCGCCTCCAACTAATAACCCCCGTCCCGGACACAATGAAATACGTTTCGTAACACAGTTCGGTTGTTACGATATGTTTTTCTTTAAATTTAATTATAAATCATTTAATTATTAAATTCAAACGTACATTTTAAATTACCGGGGCCACATACGCACTCTACAAATTACAGAAAAATTATTTCTAGCTATGTTTTGACGATACGGTTCTAACAAGACTAATTTCGTCGAATTCTGAGACTGTTTGAAAAATGGCCTTTTTCTAGTCGATTAAATTTGACTGATACAGTCAAAACACATTTTCTTTTACCACGCTCAAATATTAATTCGAAAAATTATGAAAATCGGAACTTAGCAATAATTTGACATTCCGGTTCCAACGAAAGTAGTTTCGTCGAAAACCGAGGTCGTTTGCAAAATGGCTATTTTCAAGGCCAATATATTTAATTAAAATATATATAAATTCTACAGCGACTTTTCTAAATTTTAAACTGGGCATAACTTTTGATTTCTAAAGTGAAATTTCAATTTTTCAGATTCGTTAGAAAGATATGATTAAACAGATTTAAATATTTCTTGTTTCGCTCAATTCTGATTTATTTTGAATCCGGTACAGTCAGTCAAAGTTCAAATTCAAATTTTCAAACTGCAGCGCTATTCTAAACTCCTTTTATAATTAAATTAAATTTATTCGTTTTAAAATAAATTCTTAGTCGTTATTAGTTAAAATAAATTATTTTAAATATTAAAAATCCATTAAAATGTCTAAAATAAAAATTTTAAATTGGCCCCAAAATCCCGGGTTGTTACATTGGGGGGCGATTCCTTCGTTCCCACCATTTTTAGTCGATTTTCTCAGACAAATGCAGATTGCTCCAATGCAGCTCTAGCCCAACTCCTTTGCTTATCTGTATAGATTATATATTGCTTATAGGGAAATTTTGGGTATAGAGCTCAATTTCGAAGATGTTCATTTCTTCTACAATTTCAAGCACCGAACTCAAGATACCCCGTCTTTTGTATATTTTGAATCGGTGCCAAAGAGAAATTTATTAGTGTACCATTTAGTAGCAAAGTTGGTGATCCAAGACCCGAATGGTTCTATATCAAACAACAACCACGATGTGCCAGGAGGTGGCTTAAATCAAGTAAAGATTTCAGGCTTCAATTTCTAATTTCTAATTTCTACCGCTTCTGTAAATGTATTAATAGTTGTTCATTTTCACTTGCATTCCCTAACCGAAAATCCGAAACACACCCGGTATACTTTGATCATTTGAACCAACTGCTCAACGGTGATAAAAAATTATTGACCATCAGAGATGTTCTTATGGATGAGTATCTTCATCGCCGTTGTTTTATAGCTATTACTCGTAGCATAGGCCAGGGAGAGGGTCCCTATGTATATATACCTCCAATCGAGAGGCAGATTGAAATTTTACCCAAGAGGGGAGAGAATACGAGAGATCCAAAGATGCCTCCGAAAAGTCCTTCTCCCACTTCAACTCAAGACGATATACTAGCGAACATAACTGCCAAGGATAGAGATAAATACATTACTCCCGAGGATGCGACTACTCCCAAAAAAACCTATTTCTCCAACAGGGCTGCCATCAACTAAGTCTCAAGACGACGACTCTTTTATGGATGATTCCATATATCAGGGTTTGGGGAGACTTCTCCTGCCCGACACTATCTGCACTTCCGAAGACTTCAGAACAAATCCTCTCACTCTTACCTCAGAAAAAGATTTTACTTCCATGAAAGCTCGGGAAACCGCACACAAAGGTCCAACCCTAGGCTCCGGTCCGTTGGGGGAAATCACTTAGGACATATGCAATACACTTGCACTGCACGTCACATCACTTGTGTGTTCCATACCAACTCTTGATTCTAATACGTACTTATATGGTTTTGGCAGGACAGATGACACGTCCACGCTATGATGTCAGGAAAGTTCGCTCCAGCATGCCTAGTTTTGACTCCGATACCGACATGATCGGCATGAAAGTCGTGGTAGAGATGACATGTGACATTATGATTCCAGCCGCCCTTATTCTTTGCGCTCTCGTTCTCCCCATTGAGCAGACCTTGACAAGTACAAGAGCCATCAAGATCGTCGTGAAGGGGACAAACTGCACCCTAGAATTCCGACTCCTCCAAAAGAAAAACATCCTCAAGAGAAACCACTGTCGAAGCATCGTGATTCATCGGATAAACATAAAGTTTTTGAAAAAAGACCAGAGAAAGGTAAAACTTCCATTGTTCCTGCGAAGCGACGAAATGCTAAATTATCTTTTAATAAGCCCGTATCACTCGATTCCAAGAGTAAGGCGCAGTTGGCTTATTTGAAGAAAAAAATTCAAGATACGATTTCGACCACATGCAATTTGTACTTGCTCTCGAGCCGATGCCTTCAAAAGGGGTAGATGATGCTAAAGCAAAAATGGATTTAGCAGAGAAGCAATATAAGGAGATGTGTAAGTATTCGCATAATCTCTCCAAGATCATTCGAGACCTGATCACTGATATAGATCATATGAAAGAAATGGCCAATTATGATAAAAGTATGCAGAAAGAGACAGAAAAAGAAGTGGAAGATGTACATGCTCAGATTGCTCTTGCTTTGCGGAATGTCGATAACAACAAAAAACCACATGATGAGCTACAAAAGCGTTATCACACTCATAGTCAGGAATGCTTGGATTTGAAAAAGCAAGATGAGGATGCAAAGTCAAAATGTGCTAAAGCAAAATTAGCTTGTGTCGGTCATGAGCAGGAGAAGGCTGAGTTGGCGAAGAAAAATGCTGAGTTGGAAGCCAAGTGTAATAACCCGGAAAATGTGAACCAGTTTAATTTTTTTTTGTTTGGTTATTAACAAGAAATTTGAATAGTTGAAATAATATATTTCAATAAAATATAGAATTGTGTATAATATGGCAGTTTGAAATTTTGATTACAAACTTTGTCTGACTGTACCGGGTGGAAAATATAACGGATTTTAACGAAACTGAAAATATTTAAATCTGTTTATCAATACCTTTCTAACGAATCTGAAAAATCGAAATTTCATAACGGAAATCAAAAGTTATGGCCAATTGAATTTTCAGAAAGGTCGCTATATAGTATATATAGCCCTTGAAAATTGAGATTTTGCATACGACCTCGGAATTCGACGAAACCACTTTTGTTGGGTCCGGGATGTCAAATTATTACTAAGTTTCAAATTTCATAATTTTTGAAGCTAGTATGTGAGCGGGGCAAAAGATAACGTGTTTGGTCAAATTCTGTTAAAATGGGTCGACCTAAAAATGGCCGTTTTTCAAACGAGCTCAGAATTCGACGAAACTGGTTTTGTTAGGACCGTATCGTCAAAACAAAGCTAGATTTATTTTTCTGGAATTTTTAGATTCAGTTTGTGGCCTTGGCAAATTGAAATGCATGTTTAAATTAAATATCGAATGTTTTATATTTTAATTTGAAAAATAACTGACTGTAACAGTCGAAATGGCCAACAAAACATATCCCATTGTGTCCGGAATGGGGGTATTTAGCTAGGGGCGACAGTCGTTGGGTTTAAAAAGGAGTCCGCTTGCAAAAACACTATTTAAAAATTTCCTATAAATTCTGGCCAATAAGAAATTTTCTTTTAAAAAAAATAAATAAATAAAAAAACCTAAAAACCCTAGCCGCCAGGACGAAACGAACGATACCCGTCGCTCCACGCTTTCCCTCTCTTTTCCGATCGCCACAGGCGACGCTAGGCCGCGCCACCACCGTCAGTCGACAGCCCTACGCCTCCTCTCCACATCCGACCCAACTTCGCCACCAACAGAGCCGCCGTCGTCGAGTTCTGGCGCTTCAAAGTCGTCGTCTTCCTGGAGCCGCCGCCGCCTCGATTCGCCATCGCATCGCTTCAGACAACCAGCGCCGGAAAGCTCTTTCCTCCCTCGACGACGTCCAACAGCCTGATCGTCCCATATAGCTACGAATCAAGAAAAAATCCAAACCTAGAATTGAGCAGGTTTGTAAACTAACGGCTTATTTAATTTTAAACTGTTTTAACACTTTAAAGCGTTGCAAAACTTTGAAAAATAATATCATTTTCGTTCTTTAACGAAACTCGATGAAACAGGAGACACCGTGACCGCAAGGAGGCTCTCTACATTCTAGAAGAAGCCGCGTATTTTTCTGACCTTCCTACGATTTTTAGCACCGTAATAACCAATGTGAGGAATCTAAATTATCTGTGTGAATGAAATCGCGTTGTATAAATTATATAAGCGAAGTGTAAATTATATGCGCATTGTATACCTCATGTACATGTGTTGTATAAGTTATATTAGCGATGTATAAATTATACAAGCGTTGTTTGAAACATATATGCTTTAAATTGTGATGAAATGCAAGTGAATTATTATACTATATATATATATATATATATATATATATATATACTCCCCTCGTCCACAGACCATGGACGATATTTATTGCTTGTGATTGACGTGATATCATATGGTTTGACGAATGGTTGGAAATAATTGTTTGTGGTTGATATTATGGTTGAAAAATACCTTTGTGGTTGAAAAATACCCTCTTGTGGTTGAAACAAAATAGAATAGGATTGTGGAATTGAAAATAAAACATGCCGCCTGCGTGCGAACTAGATGCATGATCCCCATTGTCAAAAACCGCGAGGTTTTAAGGTAGAGCGAGGAGCCGTACTAGGGACGGTCCCGGTTTTAACTACCCTGCCGTTATGCTGCCGAAATTTTCTGAAATAATTATGTGTTAGAATAATTTTCATTCATTGAAATTATTTACATATGCTATATCGAATAGTCATGTGTTGAGTTGCAATTCATTCGTTGAGTTGAAATTCATGTGTTGAATATTATTTGAATTTAAACAAATGGCTTTAGCGATAAAAATCACATTTTTATATATATACAAACTATATCGCATATTTATGTGTTGAGTTGCAATTCATTCGTTTAGTTGAAATTCATGTGTTGAATATTATTTGAATTTAAACAAATGGCTTTAGCGATAAAAATCACATTTTTATATATATACAAACTATATCGAATATTCATGTGTTGAGTTGCAATTCATTCGTTGAGTTGAAATTCATGTGTTGAATATTATTTGAATTTAAACAAATGGCTTTAGCGATAAAAATCACATTTTTATATATATACAAACTATATCGAATATTCATGTGTTGAGTTGCAATTCATTCGTTGAGTTGAAATTCATGTGTTGAATATTATTTGAATTTAAACAAATGGCTTTAGCAATAAAAATCACATTTTTATATATACAAATGATATAGAATATTCATGTGTTGAATTGCAATTTTTTCGTCGAGTTGAAATTCATGTGTTGAATGTTATCGTCGTCTAAAAATAAAATGAATCGACAATGAAAACTATATTTTTATAGTGAATATGAAGAGTTAAAAATACACATATGTCGAATAAATATTTTTGATGATAAAAATATTCCTTTTATCATGTATACGCTTAGTTAAAAATGCACATGTGTCGAATAAATATTTTTGATGATAAAAATATTCCTTTTATCATGTATACGCTTAGTTAAAAATGCACATGTGTCGAATAAATATTTTTGATGATAAAAATATTCCTTTTATCATGTATACGCTTAGTTAAAAATACACACGTGTTGAAATAAATAATAGTTTGCTAGAAATATTATTATTAGCTTTGTTCTGCATATATATACATGTGTTGAACAGGAAAAATGGATTAGCTGTAGAGTAAAGAAATTATTTGCGTGCCCGACAAATAGGTAAACCTTGATGAGTTGGTTGCGCAATTTTATTTATATATCAACTCCTGTGAATGCCATTGGATGCGGAGTGCTGGTTTTTCTGTGTGAAATAATAAACAACGCCATAGGATAGTAACAATTAATTTTGAACTACACTACATGGCATACTTCTTGATGATAGGCATACTTCATCATATTCCACATAAGCAATTGGAGCTTGTGTGACGAGGTGGAAGATTTACCATACAAGTAAGAGGCTTGTATGGCGATGACTATATATTACAGGTTGAACTGATGACTGATATGGACTAAATAAATTATAATGATAAATTGCCAGATTAATAAAAACCCCACACAGGTCTGGAGTTGACAATAATCACGTCGCTCTAGTTATTAGATACGGCACATGGACTATTTATTTCCACACGGAAACGGGGTGACGGGAATTTATTCTCTGGAGTGATTATCAGTACATGCTCCCCCGTAAACACCAAAATATATCACTAAAAATATGTGAATGCTTTTTAGGATTTATTGGGTAACTAATACGGCCCAATAAATTTCCAAACCCCTCCCCGTACAAAGGAGGTTATGGCGAAATTTTTCGAAAAATTAAGGCGTTAGTGAAATATTTGAAGTGAAAACGAAGTTGAAAATATAAAATGAACTATAGTTGAAACTATGGAATGAACTATATTTATATATATAAATATAAATATAATTAAAAGGAATAGAGGCCGTGCAGTTCGCGTTTCGGAATCGTAATTTGAAACGATTAGTACGAGAAATCCGACCATCGGATTTTCCCGAAACCGCAACCGCTGGGTTCGCCTTGGAAATATCTTTCCAACGGCACCAACCTTGTAAAAATCCAACGGTTGGATTGTCCGGAATGTTTAATTCAAATCTGAAGAAAAACAGCGCCAGAATCGTTTATATTTATATATAAATATAAATATAATTAAATTTAATCGAATAACGACGCTGCAGTTCGAATTTTGAAACCGTAACTTCAAACGACTAGTGTGGAAGATCCGACCGTCGGATTCTCACGAAACTGGAACCGTTGGGTTCGCTTTGGGAATACCTTCCCACTGATATAGACTTTGTAGAAATCCAACGGTTAGATTTTCCGATATGTGTAAAACAAATTAGGAGAAAAACAGCGCCAGTGCCACGGCACGACCTGAAACGTCGTTTAATTAAATATGGCCATTTTTAAATAAATAAAAATGGCGAAAAATCGTTATAAAATATTATAAGCAACATAGGTTGCAAAGAAACCAATTGGGCTTGAATTTTTTGATATTTGATGGTTGTACGTGTATGACACGAAAATAACACTAAATAACCGAAAGATGGATGTCGAATAATATAACCATAAAATGAATCAATTTAAATTCTAATGACGTGAATTATTTGAAAAGGCCGAGCTAACACTCATTTCAAATAATTTATCGAGCGATTCGAATTGGAAAATGCAAAGACGATTCAAGACCGACGATCTTCGTATCGGTTGGATGGGCGCTACTGAGGTTCCTAACCGGAGTAGCTACCGGAAGGGGACGGAAGTAGTAGCCGTCTGAACGTATGTGTTGATTGGACGAATATACGAGGAATTTGACGCCTCCGGTTTCGTTCAGACCCAGGACGGACTTGTAAATGGACTGTGTGTCTGACATTGGATTTTGTTCTATATTGATTGATCTCTGTTAAATATATATATCTGTTTGGCGGCGGAGAATTTATTCTTTTGCTTAACGCCCTTCTCTGAGACGTACGAGCTCAGAGGTTATATATCGATGGAAATCAATCGTATGGAGTGGACTGCCTATGTGGCATGCCAAGATGCTGTGATCAAGGCTTCTATTGCAAAGCAAAGTCTTGTGGATGATGATCAAAGCAAGGTCTACGTGGCCTAGCTTTGTGTATTTCGTAGATTCGCGAACCTCACACCCCGGTATGAGTTAAAAACGGGATACGGACTGCAGGGAGAGCACGACGTTTCTTTCTAGCTATGGTGGTGTCAGTGACTTACCAGCCCTGACATATATATCTATTTTTCACCTTTGTGGTTGTTGGAATGCGAGGCGCCTCGATTATAGGTCTGTAAGGACCGGGAAACGTGTGTTCAGGCATAATTAATCCTCTAACGTAAGTGAGGACCGGCCCTGAAGATCCAGGATACCCAGTGTGCGTAGTCCTGAGGCATTTGCTAGAGTGTCTCGAAGTGGAGAGGAGCTTGCCCCTTGCCTCGACTCATGACGGAAATCCAATTTCCAATACGAGATAACGGATTCGATTGTAACTTATATATGGTGACATAGTGGCATGGGACGCTCATGTCGCCTATGATTGATATTTATGATGCTATTCGTTTTTGAAACATATATGCACTAGTAATAATATCAAATGATTTTGCTTTATACGTATCAAGCATATTTGGCTATTATAAGGCAAAACTCTATCCTCCGGCTTGCGTTGCATTGTGTGATGGGACCTGAGTCTTATAATGGTTTCATTCTTTCTAAAAGCATTGCGTTGTTTTAAAAAGAATTTACTTTGTTTTAAAAGCACTAGCAATCACTGGAGTAAACCCGTTCCGCGAAAGTGGCGTGGTCCCATGATTTGCTGTTTACTGTTGTTTAACTGTTAAATAGATTCCTCATACCAGTCCCCATGAATGACTCGTTGTTTGTTTCACTTTGCAAACGCGGGTGCCCTTATTTTCACACGGGCAGCCTAGTACACAGGTGACAGGTGGTTTTTGGTTCTGCACTGCTTCATAGCGTGCACTTTTGGCTCATGGCGAGGCTGACTTCATAGAGATGACTTAGATATTTTCCGCCATTACTGTATTTATATTATGATTCCGCCACTGGCGATGCAGACTGATTTACTTTCCGTATTTCTCACTATATGTATATGTATTCCGCCTTCGGCGATGTAGACTGATACTCTTATTATGTCTCATTGCATGTATGTATTCCGCCTCTGGCGATGATGACTGATCACCTTCCTTTCTTTTTACTAAGTATATCCCACGTTATGCTATTCTGATATTCCTACATGTTGTGATTCCGTTGTCATATCCATGTAAAACTTATTTTATTTATTGTTTCTGCTATTATCTATACTCTGCTATGATGATTAATGTGTTATTTCCTAATGATTATCCTTAATACCGCCCCTCAGATTTTGGGATCGTCATAGTTGGTATCAGAGCTTTGGTTAACCTTAGTTCTGGGATCTAACACATTAAACACCTCGTCAGAATAGAATCAGTAGTGTTCTAATGCGAATAGCTCATTAGAGATAGGATTAGCAATGTCCTAGAATGAGCTAAGCAGATTAGCAAAACAATTTGATCAGTACATCATCATTATCTTTCCTTGTATTCCCTTGCTTTATCATTTATGAAAATTATCAAATCTGTGAGCTTGACTCTTTTCTTGCTTATACAGTTCTCTTAGATGGCTACGAGAGGAGCAGCAGCTAGAGGGGGCCGTGGAGGCCGAGGAGATGCAGCAGGAGGATGGGGGAATATCCCCGTAGTAGTGGAAGGCCCTATTATTCCGCCACCAGCACCAGAAGACTTTGAGCTCGACAAAGTAGCTAAGAGGTACAGAAATCTTGGAGGGAAACCTTTTACTGGCACTGGCACAGTGACCGAAGCTATCGCTTGGCTAAAAACCTGTGAGAAAATCTTCGAAGGTATGGGTATGGGAACTAATAACAAAGCCCAACATGGCATTTGGCTCCTTCAGGAAGAAGCAGAGCTGTGGTGGGATGCCATTACTTCTGGGGATGCAGCTGGTACTATCCGGACTTGGGAGCAGTTTAAGACTTTGTTCAATGAGAAGTTTGTACCGGAACAAGCTCTAGAGAGGATGAGAGAGCAGTTTGCTAATCTCCAGCAGGGAGACCTCTCTATTCAGGACTATCTAAATAAGTTCACCCAGCTATCGCGCTATGCTCCAGAACTGATTTTAACCAACAAAGCCAAGAATAAGAGATTCATATTTGGGCTGAAGCGCAAGTATCACGATAGAGCTATGAGCAACATCAAACTCTCCTTTACAGAACTTGTAGAGATGGCTTGCAACTACGAAGACATGGATGAGAGACATGCTAGCCAGGACCACGCTAAAAGCCAAGCAGGGAATAAGCGCAAGGCTTCAACAGACCAACCCGAATCTAGCATCACCGCGGCCGCTACTCAAAAACCCGCAAAGATCCCGAGAGGAAACTGCTACAATTGCGGGAAGCCCAGTCATTTCTCTAATGTGTGCAAAGCCCCAAAGAAGCCAAAGGCCAATGACTCAGCCGAGTGCTACAACTGCCACAAGAAGGGGCACTATAGCAAGAATTGTCCTTTGAAGAAGAGCGCACAAGTGGCCCATGTCTATGACGGGAAGACCCCGCCAGCTACCACCGATGGATCAGGTAAACCCGACGTCTTGGGAGGTACCCTTACCATTAAAAATATTCCTGTTTCTGTACTTTTTGATACTGGTGCATCACGTAGCTTTATATCTGGTATCCTTGTTCACAAACTAAAATTGAAACGAAGAAAACTTAAGGAACCAATTAAAGTTCAAAACCCTATAGGAGGTTCTGTTAGTCTCAGTATATACTGTAGGGTGCCTATCTCTTATTCATGTTACAAGTTTCCTATCCACCTAATTGTTATGGATTTATCGGAATTCGATGTTATTCTCGGTTTAGAATGGTTAACAAAATATAAGGCCGAAGTTAGATGTGCCGAAAGAATCGTGAAAGTTAAAACAAAACTTGGGCATATCACTATACCATGTCATGGCTCAGAAATCAATAGAGCAGAATTTTGGTCTTCTTTAGAAATTATTCCCCCTTCATTAGAAAAGATACCGGTCGTGAAAAACTATGCGGATGTGTTTGAAGAAGTAGAAAACTTACCGCCGCAAAGAGAAATTGAATTTAGAATTGATCTAATTCCAAATGCCCGACCAGTAGTGCATCCAATAAGAAGAATGGCCCCGAAAGAAAAGGAAGAGCTAAGTAGTCAAACCCGAGAATTACTTTGAAAGGTCTGATCAGACCAAGCTTTTCAGCATGGGGAGCCGCAGTAGTATTTGTCCCGAAATCGGACGGTACTCTAAGACTTTGCGTTGATTACCGAGATCTCAATAAACAAACACTGAAGAACAAATATCCTTTGCCTCGAATAGACGATCTGTTAGATCAATTAAATGGAGCAACCGTATTCTCCAGAATGGACCTAGCTACAGGTTTCCACCAATTGCGTATAGCTGAAGACTGTGTTCCTTTGACTGCCTTCAGGGGTCCCGATTTATTCTACGAATGGTTAGTAATGCCGTTCGGCTTGTGTAACGCTCCGGCATACTTCGTCGATCTTATGAACAGAGTGTTCCGTGGTGTGTTGAATAAATTTGTTCTAGTCTTCATCGATGACATTCTAATCTACTCTAAGTCGGAAGAAGAGCATGCAGAACATTTAGAACAAGTGTTGAAAATTCTAAGGAGAAATGTCTTGAAAGCTAAATTTTCTAAGTGTGTCTTCTGGCAGAATGAAGTTAAATTCCTTGGCCATGTCGTGTCAAAAGAAGGAATTGCTGTAGATCCAAGCAAAATTACAGCGATTCAAAACTGGAAACAACCTACTACTCCCACAGAAGTTCGAAGTTTCCTTGGATTAGCTAGTTACTATCGGAAGTTCGTTCAGGATTTTTCAAAGGTATCAGGAGTATTGACAAAGCTTACAAAGAAGCATGAGAAATTCAAATGGACTCCCGAATGTGAAGGAGCTTTCCAAGAACTAAAACTGAAGTTGACAACTGCTCCAGTATTGACAATAATAGAAGGTAATCAAGACTTGACTGTATGGACAGATGCTTCTATTAGAGGGCTAGGTGCAGTGTTAATGCAAAAAGGCCAAGTGATCGCTTATGCCAGCCGTCAACTGAAGCCACATGAAAGAAACTATGCTACTCATGATCTTGAGTTATTAGCCATCGTGTTTGCTTTAAGAATATGGAGGCATTATTTATTGGGCGAGAAATTCGAACTATACACCGATCATCAATCCTTGAAATACCTGTTCACCCAGAAAGATTTAAACTTGAGACAACAGCGTTGGTTAGAATTCCTTACAGCATACGATTTTGAAATTATATACACTCCAGGGAAAGCCAATGTTGTAGCAGATGCGCTCAGCAGGAAAAATGAAATCATTGCCAGTTTTATCATTACTTCTTCCTTACAAGATAAGATTTCTATTCTTCAGAAGGATGATGAATTCATTAAAAGGATTAGCCAGCGGATCCAAGAAGAAAAACCCTCAGATTTTAGCCTTGATAGCCAAGGTGTCCTAAGATTAAAAGGGAGAATTTGTGTGCCTGGAATCCCAGAGCTTAGAAGAGAAATACTTGATGAGTGCCACAAGTCCAAGTTAAGTATCCACCCCGGTGTAAGCAAAATGTATAACGATATCAAACGCACATTCTGGTGGAAGGCGATGAAAAGAGATATTTCAATATATGTTAGCAGATGCTCCACTTGTCAGCTAGTTAAGAGTGATCAGCAGAAATTGGCTGGATTATTACAACCCTTAGAAATTCTAGGATGGAAGTGGGAACAAATTTCGATGGATTTCATCGATGGCCTGCCGCGAACTAAAAAAGGAAACGACAGTATATGGGTAATCGTAGATCGCTTCACGAAGACTGCCCATTTCATACCTGTCCGATCCAACAGAACGGCTCAAAGTCTAGCTCAGATTTACTTCAAAGAAATTGTTAAACTTCATGGAGTACCGCTCAATATAGTCAGCGATAGAGATCCCCTATTTACTAGCAAATTCTGGGAAGCATTCCAGGAAGAATTGGGAACCAAATTGAATCTAAGCACCGCTTATCACCCTCAGATAGAAGGCCAAACTGAGCGGGTGAATAGAATTTTAGAAGATCTGTTGCGGGCTTGCGTTATCGATTTTGGAGGCTCATGGGAAGATCACTTACATTTAGCCGAATTCTCTTACAACAATAGCTATCAAGCAATTTTGGGAATGTCCCCATTTGAAGCATTATACGGTAGACCGTGCAGATCTCCCGCATGTTGGGTAGAACCTGGCAACAGACTTGTGTTAGGGCCCGATATGATTCAAGAAGCATCGGATAAAGTCGATTTCATTAAGAAGCGATTAAAAACCGCACAGAGCCGACAGAAAAGTTATGCTGATGCGAGAAGAAGGGATATATCGTATGTCGTAGGCGATTATGTTTATTTAAGAGTATCTCCAATGCGAGGAGTAATCAGATTTGGCAAGACTGGGAAGTTAGCACCGAGGTTTATTGGTCCTTTTCCTATACTTGAACGGATTGGAACTCTTGCATATAGGGTTTCATTACCTGATTGGTTGCCTGGTGTACATGATGTGTTCCACGTATCTCAACTCAGAAAACATGTTCATGATCCCGACCTTATTGTGGAAGAAGCAGCGCAACAAGATATTGACATAACTCCAGAATTAGCACTCAAGAGGGAGCCATTGAAGATAGTTGGCAAAGAAACTAGAGAGCTAAGGAGGAAAAAGATTCATTTAGTCAAAGTGCAGTGGAGTAGTGATCCTAGAGACTGTACTTGGGAGACTGAGGAAAGCATTAAACGAGCCTATCCCAAATGCAGAGTGGACATCTCTGACTAACTCCGGTGCAAGGTACCTTTACAATACTTTGCATTTACATTTTATTTCCTGCTTAGCTGTTATTTCCTTTTCGAGGACGAAAAGTTTTAAGTGGGGGAGATTGTAATAACCCGGAAAATGTGAGCCAGTTTAAATTTTTTTTATTTAGTTATTAACAAGAAATTTGAATAGTTGAAATAATATATTTCAATAAAATATAGAATTGTGTATAATATGGCAGTTTGAAATTTTGATTACAAACTTTGTCTGACTGTACTGGGTGGAAAATATAACGGATTTTAACGAAACTGAAAATATTTAAATCTGTTTATCAATACCTTTCTAACGAATCTGAAAAATCGAAATTTCATAACAGAAATCAAAAGTTATGGCCAATTGAATTTTCAGAAAGGTCGCTATATAGTATATATAGCCCTTGAAAATTGAGATTTTGCATACGACCTCGGAATTCGACGAAACCACTTTTGTTGGGTCCGGGATGTCAAATTATTGCTAAGTTTCAAATTTCATAATTTTTGAAGCTAGTATGTGAGCGGGGCAAAAGATAACGTGTTTGGTCAAATTCTGTTAAAGTGGGTCGACCTAAAAATGGCCGTTTTTCAAACGAGCTCAGAATTCGACGAAACTAGTTTTGTTAGGACCGTATCGTCAAAACAAAGCTAGATTTATTTTTCTGGAATTTTTAGATTCAGTTTGTGGCCCTGGCAAATTGAAATGCACGTTTAAATTAAATATCGAATGTTTTATATTTTAATTTGAAAAATAACTGACTGTAACAGTCGAAATGGCCAACGAAACATATCGCATTGTGTCCGGAATGGGGGTATTTAGCTAGGGGCGACAGTCGTTGGGTTTAAAAAGGAGTCCGTTTGCAAAAACACTATTTAAAAATTTCCTATAAATTCTGGCCAATAGGAAATTTTCTTTTAAAAAATAAATAAATAAATAAAAGCTAAAAACCCTAGCCGCCAGGATGAAACGAACGATCCCCGTCGCTCCACGCTTTCCCTCTCTTTTCCGATCGCCACAGGTGACGCTAGGCCGCGCCACCACCGTCAGTCGACAGCCCTACGCCTCCTCTCCACATCCGACCCTACTTCGCCACCAACAGAGCCGCCGTCGTCGAGTTCTGGCGCTTCAAAGTTGTCGTCTTCCTGGAGCCGCCGCCGCCTCGATTCGCCATCGCATCGCCTCAGACAACCAGCGCCGGAAAGCTCTTTCCTCCCTCGACGACGTCCAACAGCCTGATCGTCCCATAGAGCTACGAATCAAGAGAAAAATCCAAGCCTAGAATTGAGCATGTTTGTAAACTAACGGCTTATTTAATTTTAAACTGTTTTAACACTTTAAAGCATTGCAAAACTTTGAAAAATAATATCTTTTTCGTTCTTTAACGAAATTCGATGAAATAGGAGAAACCGTGACCGCAAGGAGGCTCTCTACATTCTAGAAGAAGCCGCGGATTTTTCTGACCTTCCTACGACTTTTAGCACCGCAATAACCAATGTGAGGAATCTAAATTATCTGTGTGAATGAAATCGCGTTGTATAAATTATATAAGCGAAGTGTAAATTATATGCGCATTGTATACCTCATGTACATGTGTTGTATAAGTTATATTAGCGATGTATAAATTATACAAGCGTTGTTTGAAACATATATGCTTTAAATTGTGATGAAATGCAAGTGAATTATTATATTATATATATATATACTCCCCTCGTCCACAGACCATGGACGATATTTATTGCTTGTGATTGACGTGATATCATATGGTTTGACGAATGGTTGGAAATAATTGTTTGTGGTTGATATTATGGTTGAAAAATACCTTTGTGGTTGAAAAATACCCTCTTGTGGTTGAAACAAAATAGAATAGGATTGTGGAATTGAAAATAAAACATGCCGCCTGCGTGCGAACTAGATGCATGATCCCCATTGTCAAAAACCGCGAGGTTTTAAGGTAGAGCGAGGAGCCGTACTAGGGACGGTCCAGGTTTTAAATACCCTACCGTTATGCTGCCGAAATTTTCTGAAATAATTATGTGTTAGAATAATTTTCATTCATTGAAATTATTTACATATGCTATATCGAATAGTCATGTGTTGAGTTGCAATTCATTCGTTGAGTTGAAATTCATGTGTTGAATATTATTTGAATTTAAACAAATGGCTTTAGCGATAAAAATCACATTTTTATATATATACAAACTATATCGCATATTCATGTGTTGAGTTGCAATTCATTCGTTGAGTTGAAATTCATGTGTTGAATATTATTTGAATTTAAACAAATGGCTTTAGCGATAAAAATCACAATTTTATATATATACAAACTATATCGAATATTCATGTGTTGAGTTGCAATTCATTCGTTGAGTTGAAATTCATGTGTTGAATATTATTTGAATTTAAACAAATGGCTTTAGCGATAAAAATCACATTTTTATATATATACAAACTATATCGAATATTCATGTGTTGAGTTGCAATTCATTCGTTGAGTTGAAATTCATGTGTTGAATATTATTTGAATTTAAACAAATGGCTTTAGCAATAAAAATCACATTTTTATATATACAAATGATATAGAATATTCATGTGTTGAATTGCAATTTGTTCGTCGAGTTGAAATTCATGTTTTGAATGTTATCGTCGTCTAAAAATAAAATGAATCGACAATGAAAACTATATTTTTATAGTGAATATGAAGAGTTAAAAATACACATGTGTCGAATAAATATTTTTGATGATAAAAATATTCCTTTTATCATGTATACGCTTAGTTAAAAATGCACATATGTCGAATAAATATTTTTGATGATAAAAATATTACTTTTATCATGTATACGCTTAGTTAAAAATGCACATGTGTCGAATAAATATTTTTGATGATAAAAATATTCCTTTTATCATGTATACGCTTAGTTAAAAATACACACGTGTTGAAATAAATAATAGTTTGCTAGAAATATTATTATTAGCTTTGTTCTGCATATATATACATGTGTTGAACAGGAAAAATGGATTAGCTGTAGAGTAAAGAAATTATTTGCGTGCCCGACAAATAGGTAAACCTTGATGAGTTGGCTGCGCAATTTTATTTATATATCAACTCCTGTGAATGCCATTGGATGCGGAGTGCTGGTTTTTCTGTGTGAAATAATAAACAACGCCATAGGATAGTAACAATTAATTTTGAACTACACTACATGGCATACTTCTTGATGATAGGCATACTTCATCATATTCCATATAAGAAATTGGAGCTTGTGTGACGAGGTGGAAGATTTACCATTCAAGCAAGAGGCTTGTATGGCGATGACTATATATTACAGGTTGAACTGATGACTGATATGGACTATATAAATTATAACGATAAATTACCAGATTAATTAAAACCCCACACGGGTCTGGAGTTGACAATAATCACGTCGCTCTAGTTATTAGATACGACACATGGACTATTTATTTCCACACGGAAACGGGGTGACGGGAATTTATTCTCTGGAGTGATTATCAGTACATGCTCCCCCGTAAACACCAAAATATATCACTAAAAATATGTGAATGCTTTTTAGGATTTATTGGGTACCTAATATGGCCCAATAAATTTCCAAACCCCTCCCCGTACAAAGGAGGTTATGGCAAAAAATTTCGAAAAATTAAGGCGTTAGTGAAATATTTGAAGTGAAAACGAAATTGAAAATATAAAATGAACTATAGTTGAAACTATGGAATGAACTATATTTTTATATATATATATAAATATAATTAAAAGGAATAGAGGCCATGCAGTTCGCGTTTCGGAATCGTAATTTGAAACGATTAGTACGAGAAATCCGACCATCGGATTTTCCCGAAACCGCAACCGCTGGGTTCGCCTTGGAAATATCTTTCCAACGGCACCAACCTTGTAAAAATCCAACGGTTGGATTGTCCGGAATGTTTAATTCAAATCTGAAGAAAAACAGCGCCAGAATCGTTTATATTTATATATAAACATAAATATAATTAAATTTAATCGAATAACGATGCTGCAGTTCGAATTTTGAAACCGTAACTTCAAACGACTAGTGTGGAAGATCCGACCGTCGGATTCTCACGAAACTGGAACCGTTGGGTTCGCTTTGGGAATACCTTCCCACTGATATAGACTTTGTAGAAATCCAACAGTTAGATTTTCCGATATGTGTAAAACAAATTAGGAGAAAAACAGCGCCAGTGCCACGGCACAACCTGAAACGTCGTTTAATTAAATATGGCCATTTTTAAATAAATAAAAATGGCGAAAAATCGTTATAAAATATTATAAGCAACATAGGTTGCAAAGAAACCAATTGGGCTTGAATTGTTTGATATTTGATGGTTGTACGTGTATGACACGAAAATAACACTAAATAACCGAAAGATGGATGTCGAATAATATAACCATAAAATGAATCAATTTAAATTCTACTGACGTGAATTATTTGAAAAGGCCGAGCTAACACTCATTTCAAATAATTTATCGAGCGATTCGAATTGGAAAATGCAAAGACGATTCAAGACCGACGATCTTCGTATCGGTTGGATGGGCGCTACTGAGGTTCCTAACCGGAGTAGCTACCGGAAGGGGACGGAAGTAGTAGCCGTCTGAACGTATGTGTTGATTGGACGGATATACGAGGAATTTGACGCCTCCGGTTTCGTTCAGACCCAGGACGGACTTGTAAATGGACTGTGTGTCTGACATTGGATTTTGTTCTATATTGATTGATCTCTGTTAAATATATATCTGTTTGGCGGCGGAGAATTTATTCTTTTGCTTAACGCCCTTCTCTGAGACATACGAGCTCAGAGGTTATATATCGATGGAAATCAATCGTATGGAGTGGACTGCCTATGTGGCATGCCAAGATGCTGTGATCAAGGCTTCTGCTGCAAAGCAAAGTCTTGTGGATGATGATCAAAGCAAGGTCTACGTGGCCTAGCTTTGTGTATTTCGTAGATTCGCGAACCTCACACCCCGATATGAGTTAAAAACGGGATACGGACTGCAGGGAGAGCACGAAGTTTCTTTCTAGCTATGGTGGTGTCAGTGACTTACCAGCCCTGACATATATATCTATTTTTCACCTTTGTGGTTGTTGGAATGCGAGGCGCCTCGATTATAGGTCTGTAAGGACCGGGAAACGTGTGTTCAGGCATAATTAATCCTCTAACGTAAGTGAGGACCGGCCCTGAAGATCCAGGATACCCAGTGTGCGTAGTCCTGAGGCATTTGCTAGAGTGTCTCGAAGCGGAGAGGAGCTTGCCCCTTGCCTCGACTCATGACGGAAATCCAATTTCCAATACGAGATAACGGATTCGATTGTAACTTATATATGGTGACATAGTGGCATGGGACGCTCATGTCGCCTATGATTGATATTTATGATGCTATTCGTTTTTGAAACATATATGCACTAGTAATAATATCAAATGATTTTGCTTTATACGTATCAAGCATATTTGGCTATTATAAGGTAAAACTCTATCCTCTGGCTTGCGTTGCATTGTGTGATGGGACCTGAGTCTTATAATGGTTTCATTCTTTCTAAAAGCATTGTGTTGTTTTAAAAGCACTAGCAATCACTGGAGTAAACCCGTTTCGCGAAAGTGGCGTGGTCCCATGATTTGCTGTTTACTGTTGTTTAACTGTTAAATAGATTCCTCATACCAGTCCCCATGACTGACTCGTTGTTTGTTTCACTTTGCAAACGCGGGTGCCCTTATTTTCACACGGGCAGCCTAGTACATAGGTGACAGGTGGTTTTTGGTTCTGCACTGCTGCATAGCGTGCACTTTTGGCTCATGGCGAGGCTGACTTCATAGAGATGACTTAGATATTTTCCGCCAATACTGTATTTATATTATGATTCCGCCACTGGCGATGCAGACTGATTTACTTTCCGTATTTCTCACTATATGTATATGTATTCCGCCTTCGGCGATGTAGACTGATACTCTTATTATGTCTCACTGCATGTATGTATTCCGCCTCTGGCGATGATGACTGATCACCTCCCTTTCTTTTTACTAAGTATATCCCACGTTATGCTATTCTGATATTCCTACATGTTGTGATTCCGTTGTCATATCCATGTAAAACTTATTTTATTTATTGTTTCTGCTATTATCTGTACTCTGCTATGATGATTAATGTGTTATTTCCTAATGATTATCCTTAATACCGCCCCTCGGATTTTGGGATCGTCACACCAAGCTGATGGAGATCGAGTCGAGGTCAATCCTAGCAGATGGAAATACAAATATTTCTCTTAAGTCTGCCGAGGATGCCCAAGCACAACTTTCCACTACTCAAAAAGAATTGGATGGATATGGCAAGCTTATGATATAATTTTTTGCCTAAGTGATCCGTCATCGAGACCTCGCTTGGATTGAGGACTACCCCACAACTTTGGTTTATGTGTGGGATCAAATTGTTGAGTAGGAGATGAAAGAGTTTAAGCTAGACTCCATTGATGAAGATAAACTTATGGAAAATTTCCTAAGGGGAGAAGAGCCAGCATGTTTAGCTAAAGGGCGCAAGCTTATTGCTGCAGCTATGGAAGAGGAGAAGCGTCAGGCTAAAGGAAAATAAATTATCGATGTCGGTTCCGCTTCTGCTGCCCCCGAGGTTACTGAGGCAGAGGGATATGACCCTGAGAACCTGGGGATCCCCAAGACATCCTTCTTGTCTCCTATTGTCGAAGAGACTTCAGAGACTCCTGCCGCTTATATTGAGAAATCATCTGAAGTTACCTCCACTTCTTCACCTCAGTTTTTTAGGGATATCTCAACCTTCTGTCATATCATCAGAAAATCAATTGAGGAGCATCCTTTATCTCCTAAGCTAATAACCTTTACTTCTCGCCCTATAGGCGCGAAGATAGCTGAGAAGGCTGATCAGCAACTAGAAGTAGTCACTGAAGCAAAGTCTTGTGACAAGGCGCAGGAGAAAAAAGATGAGTTTACTGGGTTTGATCTTGCGAAGAAGATTGAGGTCAAAAAGGATGATGTGACTGACAAAGTTCTTCTGCCCTCTATCACCGAGACTCCTAAAGACAGGGATATGATAGACGCCTTGAAAGATGATGGCGACAATGATGGACATGAGGAAGATGATGACGCTGTTGTGACTGGAGACTCTGTGGATAATGATAACATGACCTTGGCTGATATGAAAGAAAAACAAGATATGTTTTTGAAGGCCAAAGTTGAGGAAGTAGATCTCGAAAATCTTAAACCCCTCGCGGTAGTTCCTCCTGGGTCAAAGTTAGTTGTCAAGATTACAACCAGGTCAATCACCGAAGAGCTTGCTAAAAAATCTTCACCGATCCCGTCACTCCAGCTTCTGGGAAAAAGAAGCTGAAACGTATCTTTACCAAAGCTGAAAAAGAATAAAGGGCAACACTTAAGGCCGCCACGAAGGCTAAATCTGTCCCAAAGTCCAAATGAAGATTAATTTTGTCTTTTATTTGACTTTCCATTGGACCGCTGTTGTTGTAGCGAGTGCGGCCCTCGCATCCCTTTGTTTGATCTTTTTGTATAAATCTGCATTCACGTAAATGAAATAGTTTGTTTCCCACTATGTCGAATACTTGGAAGTCTGCCTCTCATTTCAATTAAGTTCAATAATGATCAAAGTGTTAAAAACATAAGTAGTAAATAACAATCAAAATATAATGAGCAGAAATCACAGCTTAATTTTCCAATCAATAGAAGGGGATGTGGTGTGTATGCCACCAATCAATCTTGAATAAAGTGCCTGGGCAGGGCTTGTTTGAGATTGATATGGTTTGACATCAAATTTCCGCCGTCCTTTAGTGAGACCAGGGTATTTTTTCACTGGCGCTTATTCTTACCACCTTTATACTCTCCTGTTGTACTATCAGGTTAGAGTGCATTCAAGGTGGTTTCTTATCACGGTGCACCTTCACGCCTTGGTGACGTCGTCTTCTCGTCCTTAATACTCTCTCTCGATTCATGGGAGTTAGAGTTTGGGACATCATCTTACCGTTCTTCTTGTCTTGTTATGCAAATAATTGTCTCATTTGCTCTGGTTTCGATTCAAATTTATATTTTCTCATACTCATATCACTGTAATCATAGAATATATATAAAAAGGTTTATGTAGGAAAAGTAAATCACACATGATATTTTATAGTGGTTTGGCCAAGTCGTGGCCTACGCCCAATTTATAATCATTTGTTTACGTTAACAAGACTTTTCTAGGCAAGTCGTGCCTTTTTGCATGGTCCATAAAACAAAAGAAAAACAACACAAATCTAAGTCAAATACTGCCGCAAGTGTTGGGCATTCCAAGATCTGGGGATGTCTTCGCCGTCCACAGTCGTTAATTAGAAAGCTCCTGTATCAAACTTCCTCTAGATGGCATATGGTCCTTCCCACTTCGGACCTAGGTGTATCGGGGATGGGAAGACACACTTCAATATCAAATCTCTTGGTTCGAAGTTCCTAGGATGAACCTTCCTATCATAATAGCGTGCCACTTGGCACCTGTGCCTCGAGGCATGCAAATCCGCTTCATCTCTCTTTTCTTCAACCATATCCAGGGATATGAGGAGAAGCGCCTTATTTATCATCGGATCATAAAACATCGTCCTGTGAGAATGAACTTTCAACTCCACCGGAATAACCCCTTCTGATCCAAATGAAAGTGCAAAAGGGGTATGACCCATTGTCGTCTTGTAAGTCGTTCGACAAGCCCATAGTGTTAATGGAAATTCATCGATCCCACATGGCCTTTGCCTGTTCCAATAGCTTTTTAAGGATAGACATAATAATTTTGTTTATCACCTCAACTTGTCCATTTGATTGCGACTGAGCTACTGCTATGTATCTTTTGTCAATCTTATACTTAAGGCAGAAATTTCTGAATTTTGTGCTATCGAATTAGATTCCATTGTCGATTATGATGGTTCTTGGTATCCCAAATTGACAAATGATGTTTTTGACTACAAAATTAATCACTTGGTTTGTCATGATCGTAGTTAGGGGTTCAGCTTTCGCCTATTTTGTAAAGTATCCTACAGCTCTGATTGCGTATTTCGCTCGTCCTTTAGCGATTGGTAAAACTCCGATGATGTCGATTCCCCATAAGGCAAACAGCCATGGGCTCACCATCGACTTAAGTTGACTTGGTGGTGCCTTAGGAACTTTTGAAAATTTTGGGCTTTTATTTCAGCATCATGAATAATTAACTGCATCCTTATTTAGGGTAGGCCAGAAGTAGCCATACTGTAATATCTTCTTTGCCAATGTTTGCCCCCAGTGTGGTTTCCACATTCACCTTCGTGTACTTCTGCTAGTACACGCTTGATGTCTTCATGGGCTATGCCTCAGAGAAAAGGCATGGAAAATCCTTGGCAGTAAAGGATTCCATCTTGTAAGACATACCTCGCGGCTTTGCGAACCACAGCTCGTCTTTTGGTTTTCTTTACAGAAAGTGTCTTGTTCTGCAGGAAGTTCTTAATTGGTGTCATCCATGATTCCTTTCTGGTTTAGCTTCTAGTGTTGGGTCTACTTCCATCTGATTAAAGCTTAGTGACTTCAATACCTCTATCAGAACCATCTCAGTCTCTTCTAGATTGTCAGAGCTTGCTAACTTAGCTAGTCTATCTTCTTTTTGGTTTTCCTCTTGCGGGATATGGGTTATGTTGTAACGCTCCAGGTTGTCTAGTAGCTCATTCACCTTTCCTAGTTAAGTAACTAGTCGAGGCCCCTAGCTTTGAATTATTTTCGAACCTGGCAAACAACTATTTTGGAATCACAAAAAACATTTAGTATGGTCACCCCTAATTCTTTGATGAGTTTAAGCCCAGCAATCAAGGCTTTATATTCGAAATCATTGTTGGTAGTAGAGAATTCCAACCGCATGGCATATTAAATTGATCATCCTTTAGGAGTTATTAAAACGACTCCGGGACCGGACCTTTGATCATTTTTGGCCCCTTCTGTATACAGTTTCCAAGGACTAAGTTCTACATTTTGTTCCGAAGGGTTATCCTTATCGTCCAATTCATCTTCCTCAGGGATTGTGAATTCTGCTATGAAGTCAGGTAGAGCTTGTCCCCTTATCGGTCTCCTTGGCTGGAAATTTAAATCGAACTGGCTCAACTTGATGTTCCACTTAAGCAATTGTCCCAATGCTTCAGGTCGCTGCAGCACCTATCTAAGTGGTTGATCAATGTATACGACTATCGTATGAGCTTGAAAATAATAACAGAGCTTTCGGGATGCAATCGAGAGACTATTAGCAAAGTTTTTCTATTTTTCGGATAATTGTATTCTGTCACTGCCCACTTCTTGCTTACGTAATACACTGGTCTCTATACTTTGTCTTCATCGCGTATTGGAGCTGAGCTGACGGCATGAGACGACAATGCCAAATATCCACCGGTTCTGACAATATCGGAGGTTTCTCTAGAAAATCTAACAAATTTCGGAAGGCCTCCACATAGTCGGGGGTCCATTCGAAATTACATTTCCCTCGTTTGACTAAATCAAAGAATGGGACGCACTTATCAGTAGCTTTGGAAATGAATCTGCTCAACACGGTAATTTTCCCGCCAAACTATGAACATCTCTATTTTTCGGTGGCTCTTCTATGTTCCTAATCGCTACAATCTAGTCAGGATTAATCTCGATTCCCTGGGAACTGACAATGAATCCGAGCAATTTTCCTGATGCGACCCCGAATGAACATTTCAAGGGGTTCAATTTCATCCTGTGTCGCCGTAGAATATCGAACATCTCCGCCAAGTCTTTCGTTTGATTGGGAGATTGTCGGGACTTTATAAGAATGTCATTTACATATACTTCCATTGTTTTCCTGATCTGATTGTAGAAGATTCAGTTCATCAAGCGTTCACATGTGGCTCCAGCATTCTTTAGTCCAAATGGCATTACCACGTAACAGTACAACCCCAAGTCCATGATGAAGCTAGTAAATTCATGATCCGACACATGCATGGAGATCTGGTTGTACCTTGAATATGCATCCATAAAGGAGAGAAGTTCGTATCCCGTCGTTTAGTCTACCAGTTGATCAACCCTGGGGAGTGGAAAGTTATCCTTTGAGCAGGCTTTGTTCAAATCAGAAAAGTCAATGCACGTTCACTACTTCCCACTCGATTTCTTGACCAGGACGGGATTCGATATCCAATCTGGATATGTCGAGTCTCAGATGAACCCGTTATTCCTTAGATTCTCTACTTCTTCCTTTAAGGTTGTTGGCCTTTCTAGGCCCAACATACGCCTTTTTTGCTTCACCGGAGGAAGCTTTAGATTTAGGCTTAGAATTGCTCATAATTGCGGGAGAAATTCCATACATGTTCGCATGAGCCCAATCAAACACATCAAGGTATGCTTTCAGAAAATCAATTAATTCTTTCATACATAAAGAATCTAAATGAGATCCAATCTTCAAGACCTTGGTCGGGTCATCGTTATCGATTGGGATATCAACAGTCGCCTTGTTGTGTGTCGCCTTTCTAGTTCTTGGTTCCTCATCCTCTCTGGGATAGATATATTTAGGAATTCCGTCAGGAAATTCCCTAGGCGATATCGTCTTTAGCTGCTATGCTGAGGTTTCCTCAGCAGGAGAGGAAGTGTTCCTAGGTTTTGGACTCTTTCTGTTACGCAACATTCTCAACTCTGCCATATACAGGCTCTTCCAGTAACCTGATCACCTCGGATCATTCCCACTCTAGCATCTGTTAGGAATTTCATTAGTAGGCACCATGGAGCAATGCAAGCCCCGAACTCCGAAAGTGTTCTCCATCCTAAGAAACCATTATAAGGTGACTCTATGTCCATAATGACGAACTGGAGGATCCTCACTCTTCTACGCTCACCCTCGCCTAATTCTACAAGTAAGTCTATTACTCCGATCTAGGTGGTTAAGGTACCGTTAATACCATGAATCCAACCTTCACATGGCTTTAAGTCTTTCAGTTCCATTTTCATCTGATCGAAAGCCTTTTTAAATAGGATGTTCATAGAACTCCCATTGTCCACAAGAACTTTCTTGACTATTGCAGGTCCAATAACTGTGGTTATTACTAATGGATCAGTGCTTAGTGCTTCAACCCCAATACTTTCTTGGTCTTGGAAGACGATATCATCAACGGCCGTCTTCTACTATTTTACTGGTGCAGCTTCTTTGAGGTCACTAGATTCTCTTATCTCGGGATGCTTGGTTGCATTAACATACTATTCCATCGCCTTGTTACTGGACCTAACTGGGTGTGGTTCCCCAACTATGGTGTTTATAATAATACCTTTTCCCTTTTGTTGAGCTGTGGGCTTAGAAGTAGGTTGGTTTGATTCGGGGCTTGCCCTCCTTGCCCCCTATCTCTTGGGGCGACCTTGTATACATCTAACCTTCCTTTCTACAGCAGCTTTTCTACCACCTCTCTTTGATGATAACACTCGTTAGTAGAGCGACCGTGAGTTCTTTGAAACAAACAATATTTCCCAGTTGCGATCTCTTTATCAATGGAGTCCCTGGGTGGTGGTTTCTTGTATTGCAGGAAGTTATACGTATCCAAATAGATGTTTTCTACGTGTTGCCTAACAGTGTGTAGTTCTCAAAAGTTTGAAATTGAGGCCTTTTTCCAGAATTGTTTCCCCGACTCCTACTCCTTTTACCGCCGTTTCCATTCCTATTGCCATTTCCTCCATTTTTGTTGCCGACGTTTACCTCGACCTTCCCCGAACAGTCCCCGGACTGTTTCACAGCAACATTACTTTGAATATCTTCTTTAGAAGCCCCATCAGATTTTCTTTTATGATTAGCGTATATTTCCTCCCACCGTAGGTGAATATTTGCCTTTTCATAGAATGTCGCCCTTGTCAACGGCGGTTTTCCAACTAGATATCCCCAAATTCCGTGTCTGGATCGACCCAATCTATTAAGGCCATCAAAATGGTTGGTTCATGAGGCTCGCTTATTTTAGTAACTGCTATGTTAAAGTGGTCTTAGTATGACTTCAGAGATTCGCCAGGGGCCTGCTTGATTCTGTAACACCCCACCTCCGCTAGGGTCACTCTTTCGGGGGCACTAGCTTCTGGGGGGCGTTAGAACTGGGTAAGCATGCATAATGATATATCAAGGCAGAACAAGAACATAAATATATATGTAAAACATAGTAAGTGAGAATAAAACAGCGGAATATCTCAAACCATCTCAAAACAAGTCTAGTACATCATAAAGTCAACTGCCAAAATAAACATGTCTAGTACATCATAAACAGAAATACTGAAATACATAGTGCTATCCCCAAAATAAAGATGATAAACCATAGCGAGCGCAATGTCCAGACATACATGAGCTATCCAGCAAACAAGCAAGCGATCCAAGCTAAGCACCACTGTTCCCTCCCTGAGAACCTGGGGGGGGGGGGGGGGAACGGAAGAAAAGAAGCGAGAGAAAACAGGTCAGTCAAAAAGACTGGTAAGCCCTACTACGATCAGTCTATAAACTAATAAAGTTAACATCATGATGGAAACTGAGATGAACATACTGACAATAGATAAAGGTGTCATCACATAAGGAAGATTAGGCTTTGCACCACAGTGTACTAGCAAACTAACATAACAGGTATTGATCCCTCAGCCCAAACTTTGGCCCAATAGCATGAGGTGACCTTAATACAAGGTCCAGCCCAACGGTCTAGTCGATCGGCTCCCTATAAACCTAACACGTCAAGTGTTGGTGTCCATACGGCCCACATATTGTTGTAGTCAGACTGCGCTGGGTCCACCTTCGGGTGTATCAAGCCCTCGGGTGTCAACCCCAGATACCTAAGCAATAATGCACAGTCTAAACCTACTGGTACCCGTGCCTCGAGTTTGTCCAACACCGGACTACGTGCACGTCCGTAGCCCGCCTGGACCCGCACCGCTGTACCACTCAGCCGTCGCTTTGGTCGCTTACATCAGTCCAGTAATCGTGCCCCGCCCTAGCCTAGCCTCTAGGGTTGTGAATGATACCAAACTGGGATTACTGCTGGAACAGACCACGTTGCTAGGGTTTTCTAAGAGGGTTAAGTGTGGTTTAACCCCTCACTAATCATGGATTAAATTAGTTAAGTGTAACAAACAGTTCACCACTTAACCCCATTTAATCCCTCGTATCCCCAAAATTGGTTAAGTATTAGTGGGCCATGACTTAACCCTAATTATGAGGCATTAATTTAATTGTACCTTAACCTCTCACATTAGACTTTGTTGCGGTTACTAGTTAAGCCGGGCGGGTCCGGGTAGCTTTACACCACAACTTGGTCTAACCTCGGGTCCAAGGTACACATGACCAACTTCTCACATTGGGTCCTATTGTTTGTAGCAACTAGTTAAGCCGGTCGGTTCCGGGTAGGTTTACGCTACAAACTCAACCCAACCTCGAGTTGGCCACACTTATGTTTTCTAAGTGTCATGTCCACTTTAAAACATAATTACAAGTTTAACAAATACTTGGGTAGACCTAACTTAATAGGTAAATTCCCAAGGGGTAGACCTAACTTAATAGGTAAATTCCCAATCTTATATTTTCATGTATTTTAAGTTTTACCCAAACCCTCCCAACGTCATTCTATCGCTTACATATTCGTTACAACGCATAAAGGATAGAAAGAGGGAACTTGGCATAACATACATGATGAATCTTACATAAACATGCATAATATGTTGGACTTGCATAACTTAGCATAGTGGACTTGCATAAACATGCATAACTTGTTAAACTTACAAATCATGGCATAGTGAACTTGCATAAACATGCATAACTTGTTAAACTTGCAAATCATGGCTTAGTGAACTTGCATAAACATGCATAACTTGTTAAACTTACAAATCATGGCATAGTGAACTTGCATAAACATGCATAACTTATCAAACATGTGTAACATAGCATAGTGAACTCACATAAGCATGCATAACTCATTAAACATACATAACATAGCATAGTGAACTCGCATAAGCATGCATAACTTATTAAACATGCATAAATCCCAACTTTCATCACATATTAACTTTAGAGTTTCTAAGATGAAGGTAAGAGGGCTTACAAATATTATGAAGACACAAATCTACTAATAAAGATTGAGAAGCCCTTTTATGCAAGCATATAAAAACCCAAAACAAAGCTCCAATTAACAAAAATCCCAAAAACTCTAGCTTAGCAAATAAAGCTAGCAACTTGATGATGTATGCAAGCTAATGATCATTCATACAACTTAGAAATGCTTGTATGAATATCAAAATCTTCATAGGAATGATTTTTGAAGAGGGTGGAGGCTAGGGTTTTTAGGTGGAGGCCATTTGAGAATTCAATTTGACATAGTTTGGTTGCTAGAATGAATAATGAGGTTTTAGGGTAGGATTAGGGGCTTATTTATAGAAGATTAGAGTGTTTTTAGCCCTAGGATTAACCCTAGGTTAGTTTAGGTCCGTCAGATTTAGGAATTCTCTAGAACCAAGCCACAAGACTAGACCAAAACCCAAAATGGTGCGCCAGGCAAAACTGCCCGGCCACCCCGTGTCGACAGGGCTGTCGACAGGGCAGTCGACACCCTAAGACCCCTGTCGACATGCCTGTCGACATGGGGGTCTGGGCGGGAGTTTTCCCGCCTGACGCCAGTTAGCCCTAATCCTTGTTTTTAATTTAAAATTTAAATCTGTTTTTACAATGGAAATTTCTGAGAACTTCAATGAGCCTTAACTGGGTCATACGGACTCCGATTTTCGAAAACTCGGACTCTATTTCGCGTATTTTTCCGAGACGAACGCAATGGCATAGCCCGTTTCCCTTGATTCAGATTTTTGAATTAAATTCTGCCTCGATTTATGTTATAACAGGTTATTGAAAATACGGGTTGTTACATTCTCCCCTCCTTAAAGGATTTCGTCCCCGAAATCTTCAAGTTAGGAAGAACATATCCTACCATCCAACATCCATCTACTCAAAACATCATCCACGAGCAACCATTGTCCTTAAAAGATTCTAAATGCTGTATGAACATTTGCAAAAGTGTGTGTATATGTACTTATCTAATGCAAAGATCAATGCAGAATATGTTAGTGAAATGTATCCATATGTATGCAAATCCCTAACATAATGTATAATATCTACATGCGTGCTCAATCATACATCCATATGCAACATCCATGTGATTTCATACAAATTTCATCCAAGAATAAGCATAAACACTCATGCACATGCAATATGAGGAGTGTGTGAGCCGATCTAGTGCCTAATGTGTATCATGCATCCACGAGTAACCACTTGCAAACACTTGCAACCACTTGCAACCATCAAACATAACATGTCTCAAGCACATGTTTCATCCAAAGGGTTTCTACCTAAGGTTCTCATGACAAGATTAGCACGATAACTAGATAAACATGGATAGCAAAGAGAAAGATATGCTAACAAAGGAAAGAGATTGAGAGTGTACCCTCAAAAAGGAATGGATAAAGCCCACGCATCTTCTCCTCGGTTTCCCAAGTTGCGTCTTCTTCGGCTTCACCCCATTGAACCTTCACCAACTTGACCTCTCGATTCCTTAGCTTCTTGGTCTCCGTCCCCAAGATACGAATCGGAGCTCTCCTCAATGTTGCCTCTTTCTCTACTTCCACGTCTTCAAGAACGCTAGGTTCAACCACCTCAGCGGACTCATGTAGGCACTTTCGGAGATGCGAGACATGAAAGACATTATGCACTCCGGACAGCTTCTCGGGCAATTGCACTTTATAAGCCATCTTCCCAATCCTCTCTATGATAGGGAAGGGTCCAACAAATCTCGGTGCTAACTTCCCAACAGCTCCAAATCGGACCACATTCCGCAAAGGAGAAACCTTTACGAAAACCATATCCCCAACATCAAACTCCAAATCGGATCTTCGCTTGTTAGCATAGGATTTCTGTCGGTCTTGGGCCGCTTTCATTCGTCTCCGAATCAACTCGATCTTCTCGGATGTGTCTCTAATCATGTCAGGCCCAAGAATGAGCTTCTCTGTAGTCTCCCACCAACATGTAGGCGACTTGCACGGCCTCCCATACAAAGCTTCAAATGGTGCCATCCCTATGCTTGCCTGATAATTGTTATTATATGCAAACTCAACAAGAGGAAGATGGTCTTCCCAAGTACCACCAAAATCCAGAATGCAAAGCCTCAACAAGTCCTCAAGTACCCTATTCACCCTTTCTGTCTGACCATCCGTCTGTGGGTGATAGGCCGTACTCAGGTTCAACCTCGTGCCCATAGCTTCCTGCAAACTGTTCCAGAACTGACTAGTAAAGATGGGGTCTCGGTCACTGACTATGCTGGAAGGGACTCCATGTAGTCGTACTATCTCACGAAGATATACTGATGCTAGTCCAGATGCGGTCCTTTTGCTCTTTACTGGAATAAAATGAGCACTCTTCGTAAGTCTATCTACAATAACCCAAATGCTCGTATTCCCTTTCCTTGACCTTGGAAGCCCATCAATAAAGTCCATGGAGATACTCTCCCACTTCCAAAGCGGGACCTCTAGAGGATGCAATAGCCCACCGGGCTTCTTCGACTCGGCTTTTACTCTCTGACAAACAACACATCTAGAGACAAACTCTGCCACATCCTTCTTCATCCCAGGCCAAAAGAAAATACGCTTCATATCATTATACATCTTATCACCGCCTGGATGTATAGTCAACTTGGAGCGATGTGCTTACTCAAGAACTTTCCTCACCAAGTCTTCCACCATCGGAACACATAGCCTTCCGTCTTTCCTCAGCCAACCCTTATCATCTATAGAATATCGAGAAAGGTGACTAGATGTCTCCCCTCGAATCAGCTTATCCATAATCTCAATTATCTGAGGGTCTTCCTTCTGCGAAGCTCCAACTTGATCCAGAAGGGTAGGCCTGAGCTCAAGAGATGCCAAAGAACCGGTCATCGACTCAACCGCCAAAGAGAAATCAAAGGTTGCCAAGAACTCTAGATTCTTCATCTCAACAAATAGAGGACTTAGTGTCAACCTTTTTCTACTCAACGCATCCGCTACAACATTCCCCTTGCCAGGGGTATAGGCTATATCAAAATCATAGGACGCCAAGAATTCCATCCATCTTTGCTGCCTCAAGTTCAGATCCTTCTGCGAAAAGAGATACTTCAAAGACTTATGATCAGTATACAGCTCAAATCTCTCTCCCAGAAGATAATGACGCCAAGCCTTGAGTGCATATACTATCGCTGCCAGCTCTAGATCATGAGTGGGATAATTCTTCTCATGCACCTTAAGTTGCCTCCTAACAAAACATATAACTCTGCCCTCTTGCATCAGAACGGCGCCCAATCCCGTGCCACAAGCATCAGTGTACACGGTAAACATCTTACCACCGTCGGGTAAAGCTAGAACTGGTGCTGAGGTCAGGGCTCTCTTGAGTCTCTGAAAAGCAAGCTCACAGTCCATATCCCAAGCAAAAACTAAGTTCTTCTTCGTCAACTTAGTAAGAGGAGCGGATATCTTCGCGAAGTCCTTGATGAACTTCCGGTAAAAACCCGCAAGACCTAGAAAACTTCTCACCTCGGTTGCATTCCTTGGAGTCTTCCAATCCTGAACTGCAACCACCTTAGCGGGATCCACCGCTAAGCCTTTCTTGGATACGATATGCCCAAGGAATCTAACTTCCCTTCTCCAAAAGTGACACTTGGAGAACTTGGCCTTTAACTGATGCGCTCTAAGCGTATCCATCACCTCTACAAGATGCCTCGCATGCTCTTCTTCATCCTTAGAGAAGATCAGAATATCATCCACAAAGACCACGACAAACTTGTTCAAGAACTCTCGAAACACCCTACTCATCAAGTCCACGAAATACGCGGGTGCATTCGTCAAACCGAAAAGCATAACAAGCCGTTCAAAGAATCCATCTGGAGTTCTGAATGCAGTCTTGTCTATACTATCTTCAGCCACTCTGAGCTGATGAAATCCAGTAGCAAGATCAAGCTGAGAGAAAACAGAAGCACCAACAAGCTGGTCAAAGAGATCATCGATCCTCGGTAATGGGTGTCTGTTCTTCTTAGTCGGCTTATTCAATTCTCTGTAGTCTACACAAAGTCGAAGAGAACCATCTGCCTTAGTAGCAAACACCACAGGCGCTCCCCATTCGGATATACTTCGTCTGATGAAGTTCTTCTCAAGTAACTCCTTTACTTGCTTGCTGAGCTCCCGTCTCTCACGCGGAGCCATGTGCCGAACGGGCAAAGAAACAGGCTTAGCATTATCCACCAGATAAATGCGAAAATCAATCTCTCGTTTAGGGGGCAACCCCTTAACTTCTTCAAAAACATCTGGATAATCTCGGACCACCCTTACAGACTGAAGGGTTTCCTCTGACGAGTCGAGAGATTCAAGATAGCACAACATGACGGGATCCTTCGGATTGCATGAAATCTCTAAGGTATTGCCAAGGCGAGTCACAAGCCTCACAACCCTATGCTCACAATCAAGAATGGCTCCATATCGGGACAGCCAATCCATGCCCAATATCAATCTGTATCCCCTGAAACCAAGAACATACGCACTACACAAGAACTCTACACTGAGTATAGAGATCCTCAGATCCTCACATATCATAGATAGATGAGCAGAACCCCCAATGGGATTCGAAACACAAACGGGATCATCCACTAAGCTAGTACTAAGGTGCAAACTATCAACAAGATCAGATGAAATAAAGCTATGTGATGCACCAGAATCAAACAAGGTACGAACTGGAAGATCGGAAACATAAACAAGGTTCTCAACAGAAACACTACCTCGATCGGGAACTGG
Source organism: Allium sativum (assembly GCA_030737875.1). NCBI lineage: Eukaryota > Viridiplantae > Streptophyta > Magnoliopsida > Asparagales > Amaryllidaceae > Allium > Allium sativum. The sequence continues at coordinate 492,120,423 of CM060918.1, read as the reverse complement.
AGCGGTATTGAGAGCATGAACTTGCCCTCCTGAAGGTCCAGCCCGCCCTTTCTTCTTCGGGCATTCCTTGCTGAAGTGTCCAGTCTCACCACAGGAAAAACATCCACCACTAAGCTTCCTTTTCTTCTTCCTACAATCCTTAGCAAAGTGTCCAGGCGCACCACAGTAATTGCACTTTCCCTTGCCTTTGTTGTTGTTTCCCTTCTTGTTCTTGCTCTGGTTCCCCTGACTTCTTTGACCACCTTGATTGCCTTTACCCTGAGAATCAGTCTTCTTTGCTTGATTATCACTCGACTTGATCTCTTTCTTTCCATCTCCCTGAAGTAGAGCCATATTGACCAAACTCTCAAAAGTAGCCCCATGCGGAATATGTGACATCGCCAAACCCTGCAGTGGCTCATTCAACCCTCTAGCAAATCGAAGAGCCTTCTTCTCAGGAGTGTTTACCATATCCAAACCAAAACGGGCCAGCTGATTAAACTTGTTCACATACTCCTTGACAGACATATCACCTTGCTTTAATGCAATGAACTTCTCCATCTGCAAATTTGCCTCAGCAGAAGATAGAAACTTGGCCACAAATCTAGCCCTCAAATCGGCCCAAGTCTCGATAGGCCTCGTCCCATTGGTGACCTCCCACCAATAGGCTGCTTCATCCTTCAAAAGCCACACTGTCAATAAGATCTTCCTCTCGTCATCAATCCCAAAGATAGCAAACAAGTCCTCAGTGTCTTTCAGCCAATTCCTAGCTTCAACAAAAGATTCCGTGCCTAGGAAATTCTTGCCTCCCATCGCCTTGAAGTCTTTACAAACCTTCGTGAACTCAACCTGAGGATGCTGAGGGGGAGGAGGAGGAAGAGGAGCCTCAGCAACGGGAGGAGGAGGAACATTAACTACTGGAGGAGGGGGAACAGGAACCACCGGAGGAGGGACATTAGGGGGAGGATTCTCGACTACAGGAGGAGGAGTGGGAGTAGGGTTTGCGGGGCCGGCTGCCGCCCTAGCTTCTAGAAGTCTCCTATACCAGAGTGGCACATTTACTCCATCCGGGATGGCAAGATCCTCAGCCATACTGAAACGAAGGATAAGATAATATTAGGTCAAGGGAACGAAGGATAACGCTAATGGCTTTTTGGGGAATAGCCCTTTTAAAATACTAGACTTTTCTTTGGAAAATACTTTATACTTGTTTTGAAAATAGTTTTTCAAAAGTCTTTTTTTAAAAAAACTTTTTGTTCTTTCTCGTAAACCTGGCTCTGATACCAAATTTGTAACACCCCACCTCCGCTAGGGTCACTCTTTCGGGGGCACTAGCTTCTGGGGGGCGTTAGAACTGGGTAAGCATGCAAATGATATATCAAGGCAGAACAAGAACATAAATATATATTTAAAACAGAGTAAGTGAGAATAAAACAGCGGAATATCTCAAACCATCTCAAAACAAGTCTAGTACATCATAAAGTCAACTGCCAAAATAAACATGTCTAGTACATCATAAACAGAAATACTGAAATACATAGTGCTATCCCCAAAATAAAGATGATAAACCATAGCGAGCTCAATGTCCAGACATACATGAGCTATCCAGCAAACAAGCAAGCGATCCAAGCTAAGCACCACTGTTCCCTCACTGAGAACCTGGGGGGGGGGGGGGACGGAAGAAAAGAAGCGAGAGAAAACAGGTCAGTCAAAAAGACTGGTAAGCCCTACTACGATCAGTCTATAAACTAATAAAGTTAACATCATGATTGAAACTGAGATGAACATACTGACAATAGATAAAGGTGTCATCACATAAGGAAGATTAGGCTTTGCACCACAGTGTACTAGCAAACTAACATAACAGGTATTGATCCCTCAGCCCAAACTTTGGCCCAATAGCATGAGGTGACCTTAATACAAGGTCCAGCCCAACGGTCTAGTCGATCGGCTCCCTATAAACCTAACACGTCAAGTGTTGGTGTCCATACGGCCCACATATTGTTGTAGTCAGACTGCGCTGGGTCCACCTTCGGGTGTATCAAGCCCTCGGGTGTCAACCCCAGATACCTAAGCAATAATGCACAGTCTAAACCTACTGGTACCCGTGCCTCGAGTTTGTCCAACACCGGACTACGTGCACGTCCGTAGCCCGCCTGGACCCGCACCGCTGTACCACTCAGCCGTCGCTTTGGTCGCTTACATCAGTCCAGTAATCGTGCCCCGCCCTAGCCTAGCCTCTAGGGTTGTGAATGATACCAAACTGGGATTACTGCTGGAACAGACCACGTTGCTAGGGTTTTCTAAGAGGGTTAAGTGTGGTTTAACCCCTCACTAATCATGGATAAAATTAGTTAAGTGTAACCAACAGTTCACCACTTAACCCCATTTAATCCCTCGTATCCCCAAAATTGGTTAAGTATTAGTGGGCCATGACTTAACCCTAATTATGAGGCATTAATTTAATTGTACCTTAACCTCTCACATTAGACTTTGTTGCGGTTACTAGTTAAGCCGGGCGGGTCCGGGTAGCTTTACACCACAACTTGGTCTAACCTCGGGTCCAAGGTACACATGACCAACTTCTCACATTGGGTCCTATTGTTTGTAGCAACTAGTTAAGCCGGTCGGTTCCGGGTAGGTTTACGCTACAAACTCAACCCAACCTCGAGTTGGCCACACTTATGTTTTCTAAGTGTCATGTCCACTTTAAAACATAATTACAAGTTTAACAAATACTTGGGTAGACCTAACTTAATAGGTAAATTCCCAAGGGGTAGACCTAACTTAATAGGTAAATTCCCAATCTTATATTTTCATGTATTTTAAGTTTTACCCAAACCCTCCCAACGTCATTCTATCGCTTACATATTCGTTATAACGCATAAAGGATAGAAAGAGGGAACTTGGCATAACATACATGATGAATCTTACATAAACATGCATAATATGTTGGACTTGCATAACTTAGCATAGTGGACTTGCATAAACATGCATAACTTGTTAAACTTACAAATCATGGCATAGTGAACTTGCATAAACATGCATAACTTGTTAAACTTGCAAATCATGGCTTAGTGAACTTGCATAAACATGCATAACTTGTTAAACTTACAAATCATGGCATAGTGAACTTGCATAAACATGCATAACTTATCAAACATGTGTAACATAGCATAGTGAACTCACATAAGCATGCATAACTCATTAAACATACATAACATAGCATAGTGAACTCGCATAAGCATGCATAACTTATTAAACATGCATAAATCCCAACTTTCATCACATATTAACTTTAGAGTTTCTAAGATGAAGGTAAGAGGGCTTACAAATATTATGAAGACACAAATCTACTAATAAAGATTGAGAAGCCCTTTTATGCAAGCATATAAAAACCCAAAACAAAGCTCCAATAAACAAAAATCCCAAAAACTCTAGCTTAGCAAATAAAGCTAGCAACTTGATGATGTATGCAAGCTAATGATCATTCATACAACTTAGAAATGCTTGTATGAACATCAAAATATTCATAGGAATGATTTTTGAAGAGGGTGGAGGCTAGGGTTTTTAGGTGGAGGCCATTTGAGAATTCAATTTGACATAGTTTGGTTGCTAGAATGAATAATGAGGTTTTAGGGTAGGATTAGGGGCTTATTTATAGAAGATTAGAGTGTTTTTAGCCCTAGGATTAACCCTAGGTTAGTTTAGGTCCGTCAGATTTAGGAATTCTCTAGAACCAAGCCACAAGACTAGACCAAAACCCAAAATGGTGCGCCAGGCAAAACTGCCCGGCCACCCCGTGTCGACAGGGCTGTCGACAGGGCAGTCGACACCCTAAGACCCCTGTCGACATGCCTGTCGACATGGGGTTCTGGGCGGGAGTTTTCCCGCCTGACGCCAGTTAGCCCTAATCCTTGTTTTTAATTTAAAATTTAAATCTGGTTTTACTATGGAAATTTCTGAGAACTTCAATGGGCCTTAACTGGGTCATACGGACTCCGATTTTCCAAAACTCGGATTCTATTTCGCGTATTTTTCCGAGACGAACGCAATGGCATAGCCCGTTTCCCTTGATTCAGATTTTTGAATTAAATTCTGCCTCGATTTATGTTATAACAGGTTATTAAAAATACGGGTTGTTACAGATTCTGGACAACTTAATGATGCTTTTAGATTTTTGGGCATGGAGTCGGAACTGGTACATAAAACGTTTGCTTAGTTCTTTTAAAGCTTAATACTAATCGTGGAGGAAGTCGAGTGAACCACATCAATGCAACATCTTCTAGATATAATAGGAAGGCTTTGCATTTTATAGCATCAAGTGCTGCTGCGGCATTCATGTACCATGCATATCTCATCAAATGTTGTCCTAGATTTGTTCTTCCGGCATATCGGTCCACTTGTGGCAAACTGAATCGCTGGGGAAATTGGAAGTCCAAGATGTCATCAGTGAATGGGGTGTTACTACGCTCCATACCCCAGTCCTCATTGGTGAAACGTCGACTATCAGCCATGATCTGACACACCATTGCTTCTACCTTAGCATTGGTTAAAGCTAGTTCAGGGTCTATGCTTCTATTTATTTTAACACGTCCAGTGTCTACGTCAGGCAACGTTTTTTGTTCTGGGCTGCAGCTGAATTTCCTCGCCCTCTACAATCCCGATCATTCATGGGATGAGTGGGTTAGAGAAGTTGTCCTTGGGTTGGATTAGTAAAGTTTCAATCTCTGGGAAGGACGTGAGATCCTCACATCAGTAACAACATTGGTTCTCTCAAACTCGGGTCATTAGGTCCCAGAACATGGGTCGCATCTTCTTGGGATACCAATGATCCAAATGTCAACTGTCCAGATTCTCGGGCCTTTTATATGGCCTTCTCAGAAGAGGTCGCTCTTCCTCTGAAGATGATGAATGATCTGCAATAAGTTGATGATTTGGGAGGACGTTCTTTGTCTTCGATGTTCACTTATCTCCTTGCTCTTAACTTTCATGATTTCCCACATAAGAACACTACCACGTTTATGAGCCTCCAAAGCATCTCTGGTGTTGTTTAGCATATCAAGTAAGCTTGAGAGATCCATGTGTGTAACAGGTGCATTGGGAGTGGGCTGATCACTGGATGTAGGTGTTGGTACTGGTGCATTCGTAGGAGCCTGAGTAGAAGTACCAGTTTCTTCCATATTCAATTCGGGTCGGGTCATAGTTGCAATTTTGGTTCAGTTCAGGGCGGAATTATTAGCAAATCTAGATCATCGGTTTGGATCGAGTTTGCATTCTCCATTCGGTTTGGGGCTTCTAGGTCGGTTCAGGTTGGAAATGCTCTCCCGGACCAGTTTTCTCCTGAGCTTTGCCCCTGTGACCTGGTTACAACCATGGCTTGTTGATCTTCGTTTGCCTCACTTTCCCGAGCAACTTGTGACTCTTTTCCTTTTCCTTTGGTCATGATATCCGATTCTTTCGAGATTAGTCACAAAACTTCCAAGAATGCTAAAGAAAGAGGATTAACTTCTTTGAACTTGAGGGTTCAAATAGTAGAATAATAATCCAAAACACTGAGAATTCAACGTTCCCAGTGAAAACACCAAAATGACCAAAATTCTAACACCAAAACAAAAGATAATTTTGAATAAAATAGATAGAAACACAATAAGAACATATGATTTATTGTGGCTCGGCGTTAAAGGGCCTATGTCCACTTTATACTTTGTTAATTGATGATATGAATACAAATACAATACCGAATTTCACTCAATCTCTCTAATAAAACTGATAATTTCTCTTAATGTTTGATGAAATGTGCTCCAAAAGTTGATGATGATTCAAATAAAGCATTAGAATTCGTTGGTGTTAGAGTTAGAGTGAAGATTTTGCCAAAAGATCCTTGAAAATGGTGCATTATGGGGGTATTTATAGGCTAAAATTCAACCCGAATCGGTGCAACGTGAGGTCCATCCTGTGTGATTCGAGACTGGATGCTCAGAGATATTGCCAACACATCAGAAATATGGGATATTGGGATGCAACCGCTCCGAGTTTGTGGGAGAACGTAGGGAGAAACTACTATGATAATGGTCCTCTATTTGGATCGAATGGATGTTGCAAGCTCCGGATCGGATATCCATAGCATGGCTCGAGTTCTGGCATTAGAGCTTATTCAAATACAACAAAGCCTAAAGGAGACCTGCTTCGGTTAGGGGGTACGATCTGATATGAATAGATGTTCACTGGTTCTCTTACTCTTGAATACACTTATCACTTGATTCTCTAGCTTTGTGTAGCCTAACCACAAAGTAGGCTAACAGTTTGCCTCCATCTGAGACAACTAAATCACTCCCAAATCTCGATTAAAGGTACACGATCGTACTTAATCCTAGGGCATCCCCACATATTACCATTGTTTGCCCTTCCGCATTTCCAATTGTCACCTCAAGACTCTTGTAATTCACAATAGGTGCATACCTCTTGAGCCAGTTCATATCGAAAATAATCCCAAACCTAGCGAAGTTCAAAACAAAGCAATCAAACACAAAAGAGCAACCAAGACTCGATAAAACCAGGCTGTGACAAAGCATGCAAGGACTAGACAAACCCCCAACTGGATTAGTCACAACCAATGGTATATCAACAATTAGGTTCTAAACCTAACTTGCAAACAAGTTCATTATATATAAAAGAGTGTAATGCCCCAATATCAAATAAAACTCGAACTAAAACACCTCTGATAGAAAGTGTACCTTACATAACAACACTCTTCCCTTTCTCGCAGCAGTCAGACACAACATCTGGACCATACACTCTCACATCCTCCTTATCCTTCGATGATTCCGATTAATTCTCATTTATATGCCCAGGCTTATCACAATTAAAGCACTTCCTTTCCACCTTCGCGTTCTTGCGATCCTTGGAATAATGACCCTTCTCTGACAGTTGTAGCTCAAAACCTCATCCTTTGATTTCTTCTGGCCATTCTTCCCTTGTTGTTTCTATGTTCATTTACCATTAAACCTTTTCTAATTACCGCTACCTTGTTGTGGCTTCGACTCCTCCTTACTCTCCATCATAGTCTAAATCTTCTATGGAAACAAACTATCCTTCCTAAAAGCCTTCTCGACTAGCATCTCATAGGAATCATTAATATGATCGATCAATTGTTTCCCCAGATATTCATCTAGACCTAAAATAAATTCTCGTTCTTCTAGTAAGGAGTCTCAATATACGAATGAGTGTACTTGGATAAGCTTCAAACCAAGTCGCATATTCAAACACTGGTTTACCTCCTTGCTTAAGCTCAACAAACTTCTTAAAAGTATTGATTTTTGAACCATAGAAGTGAACTTCTCTTCGAACTTAGTTTTAAACTGATCCCTTCTGATATGGTCAACTGGAGTTTCTAAAGTAATAGAGTTCCCCACATCACTCGACCTTGGAGCTACAAAGATACAAGCTTCCTCTTTGTTGCATCGTCAATTCCCAAATCTCCAAAAATTCGAACACACGTATCCAACCACTTCTGAATCTCGACAGTAGGTTATGTACCAACAAATGGTTAGCCACATTGAGAAGTAAAATCCTTGCAAAGGTTCGCAAAATCGACAACCATAAGTGCCTGCACAAGAACACCACACTCTACAGTTGTTGGAGGATGGAATTTTGGTGGCAACAACCTTGTTACAGTTATTAACATTATTGATTATAAAATATATACTAACATCCTTGTCCAGAATATATATGTACATGTAGGATATAAATATTGAAGACCTTACAATTTCAGTGATTCAAGATATAAAAAGCTTAAGAATATCAATGTAATAGAGTCTAGTTAATATGTAAAACTCTAGTTAGCACTTTCAAATTCTGTTTTCAAATTCCGTTTTCAAATTCCTTTTCAAATTGATTTCAAAATTATTTCAAACTCCTCTTCTAAAATGATTTCAAATTATTAAGATTTTACTTATGATTTCAATTATATATATATATGTATGTATGTATTTATAGTTTATAATGTTTTATATATGTTTATAATATATGTTGTACTTATTTATATCATATAACTTTATAAATATGTTTATATGTTTAAAAATATATATTACTATATTTTTATATGTTTTTACACTTTAGAAAATTCATTTTGAAACATTAGTTTTGATTCAAGAATTTCCAGAATATATATATATATATATATATATATATATATATATATATATATATATATATATATATATATTGATTTAAACATTTGAAAATGATTTTAAAAATCAAAAATCATATGTCAACATACATATTTCAACATGTCGACATATAACTATCATTTTTCCAAATTTCAAAGGAAGTGTCTTTTCATTTTTGAAATGCTTCAGAAACCTTGCAACTTTTCAAACACTATAAATAGGGGTTAAATTTGATTTTTTTTATTAATTCTTCTCTCCATCTTCATCCTATCTCTGACCACCATTAACATACATTAATTTCTTGATTTCTACACTTATACTCTTCCGCTTTCTACTCAAATTATATCAAACTTCTTCTCTTCTTAATCTGTACCAAATACTCTTGGATTGGCAGTGCTATTCAAGAGTTCAAGGGCTATTGTAATTATTTGGGAAATGGTGTGTTCCTTGTAGCCCGGAAACAAGGAAAGGGAGCGGTGTGAACCTTATAGCCATGAAATCAAAGATGGTGGAATTGGTGTTAACCATGTAGACGTTAAATCAAAGGTGTTGTAAGACTGATGCTAGTATTAATAAAACTCTATGCAATTGTAATAACCCGAAAAATTTGAACCAATTTAAAATTTTTAAATTTGGTTATTACCAAAGAATTTGAATAATGGAAATAGCATATTTCAATAAAATAATGAATTGGGCATAGTAAGGCAGTTTGAAATTTTGAATACAAACTTTGTCTGACTGTAACGGGTGGAAAATATAGCGGATTTTAGCGAAACTGAAAATATATAAATCTGTCTATGAATACCTTTCTAACGAATCTGAAAAATCGAAGTTTCATAACGGGAATCAAAAGTTATGGCCAAATAAATTTTTAGAAAGGTCGCTATATAGCATATATAGCCCTTGAAAATAGATATTTTGCATACGACCTCGGAATTCGATGAAACCAATTTTGTTGGGTACGGGATGTCAAATTATTGCTAACTTTCAAACTTCATAATTTTTGAAGCTAGTATGTGAGCGGGGCAAAAGAAAATGTGATTGGTCAATTTCTGTTAAAATGGGTCGACCTAAAAATGGCCGTTTTTCAAACGAGCTCAGAATTCGACGAAACTGGTTTTGTTAGGACCGTATCGTCAAAACAAAGCTAGATTTATTTTTCTGGAATTTTTCGATTCAGTTTGTGGCCCTGGCAAATTGAAATGTACGTTCAAATTAAATATTGAATGTTTTATATTTTAATTTGAAAAATAACTAACCGTAACAGTCGAATTGGCCAACGAAACATTTCCCATTGTGTCCAGAATGGGGGTATTTAGCTAGGGGTGACAGTCGTTGGGTTTGATTTCGAGTTCATTCGTAAAAACACTATTTAGAATTTCCTATAAAGTCTCGACCAATAGGATTTTTTCTTTAAAAAAATAAAAAAATAAAAATCTCAGAAACCCTAGCCGCCCAAGGCGATATCGACGTTCCACGTAGCTCGAGACTTCCCCTCGATTTTCCCGCCGCCACAGGCGAAGCTAGGCCGCGCCACCCCCGCAGTTCGACGGCCCTTCCTCCCCTCTTCACATCCGACCAAACCTCGCCCTCCACCATCGCCTGTATCGCCTGAACCACCCCCAGGAAGTCGACACCTTTCCGACGCCGCCCAGCCTTCCTCCGACCACCTAGCTGACCCTACTCCTAGGCGCAGGCGCGTCTCTCCAAGCCCGAGGGCGTGGCACTACCTGATCGAAGCAACGATCGACATATTTCACGAATTTTGCAACCCTAGTTCTGAATCGAAAATAAAGGTACGACCTTTATTATTCTGAAATGAAAATAACACTATAAAGCGTTGCAAAACTTTGAAAAATAATATCTTTTTCGTTCGTTAACGAAATTCGATGAAACAGGAGACACCGTGACCGCAAGGAGGCTCTCTACCAACTAGAATAAGCCGCGGATTTTTCTGATCTTCCTACGATTTTTAGCACTGCAAAATCCAATGTGAGGAATCTAAACTAAATTGTGTGAATGGAATCGTGTTGTATAAATTATATAAGCGAAGTGTAAATTATATACGCATTGTATACCTCATGTACATGTTTTGTATAAGTTATATTAGCGATGTATAAATTATACAAGCGTTGAATGAAACATATATGCTTTGAATTGTGATGAAATGCAAGTGAATTATAATATATATATATATATACACACACTCCCCTCGTCCACAGACCATGGACGATATTTATTGCTTGTGATTGATGTGATATTATATGGTATGACGAATGGTTGGAAATAACTGTTTGTGGTTGATATTGTGGTTGAAAAATACCTTTGTGGTTGAAAAATACCTTTGTGGTTGAAAAATACCCTCTTGTGGTTGAAACAAATTAGAATAGGATCGTGGAATTGAAAATAAAACATGCCGCCTGCGTGCGAACTAGATGCATGATCCCCATTGTAAAAAACGGCGAGGTTTTAAGGAAGAGCGAGGAGCCGTACTAGGGACGGTCCCGGTTTTAACTACCCTGCCGTTATGCTGCCGAAATTTTCTGAAATATGCATGTGTTAGAATAATTTTCATTCGTTGAAATAAATTACATATGTTGAAACCAATATTCATGTGTTGAGTTGCAATTCATTCGTTGAATCAAAATTCATGTGTTGAATATTATTTGAATTTAAACAAATAACTTTAGCGATAAGAATCACATTTTTATATACATTCAAACTATAGCGAATATTCATGTGTTGAGTTGAAATTCATTCGTTGAATCAAAATTCATGTGTTGAATATTATTTGAATTTAAACAAATAGCTTTAGTGATAAAAATCACATTTTTATATATATACAAACTATAGAGAATATTCATGTGTTGAGTTGCAATTCGTTCGTCGAGTTGAAATTCATGTGTTGAATGTTATCGTATTTTAAAATAAAATGAATAGACAATAAAATCTACTTCTTTATTGTGAATATGAAGTGTTAAAAACATTCACATGTTGAATAAATATTTTTTATGATAAAAATATTTCTTTTATCATGTATACGCTTTGATAAAAATACACACGTGTTGAAATAAATAATAGTTTGCTAGAAATATTATTATTAGCTTTGTTCTGCATATATATACATGTGTTGAACAGGAAAAACGGATTAGTTGTAGTGTAATAGCCCGAAAATCTGGGCCAGTTTAAAATTTTTATTTTGGCAATTTTAGCGAAGTTTGAATATTTAAAATGAATTATTTTAAATAATATCGACGGGAAAATTTATTTTGAATAGAATTCGACGTATATATTATACGCGTCGTCGTTAGAATATAAATATTTATATATAATTATAAATAGAATTGAAAATGGCGCGGTAGTTCGATAATTCGATTTCAAACTTCAACTGGATGTACCGGGTGCAAAACAATCCGGATTTTAGCGAAACCAAAAATAATAGGATCTAATTGATGATATCTTTCCAACGAATCCGACGAATCAAAATTTCATAGCGGGAATCAAAAGATATTTCCAGTTGAAAATTCTGAATAGTCGCTATGGAATTCAGGCCCTTAAAAATAGACATTTTCAAACGACCTCGGATTTCGACGAAACCAGTTTTGTTGGATCCGTGATGTCAAATTATTGCTAGGTTTCAAATTTCATAATTTTTCGAATCAATATGTGAGCGTGGTAAAGGAAAACGCGTTTGACCAGTTTCAGTTGATTTTAATCGACTGGAAAATGGCCATTTTTCAAACGGTCTCAGAATTCGACGAAACTAGTTTTGTTAGGGTCGTATCGTCAATACGAAGCTAGAAAATATTTTTCTGCAATTTATAGAGTTAGTATGTGGCCCCGGTATATTGAAATGTACGTTTAAAATTCAATATAATTATTTAATTGTAAATTTGAGAGAAACTGGTCGAAACAGTCGAATCAGCTTGCGATACATATCCCGTTGTGTTTGGAATGGGGGTGAAATGCTATGGACGACAGCCGGTGGGCCTCGTTTAGTGGTCGTATGTAAAAGTCAACTTTTTGAAATAAAATAAAATATAATATAAAATATCTTCCCTCTCTCCTCCCTTATACATTGCCCCCCCCCCCAGTTATTTTCAACCGATTGAATTTCAAATAAAAAAAATAAGAAGGGAAATCGCGCATCGTTCATCGCCACCTGCCCGTTGCCACCGCCGCCTACCCAGGCCGCGCCACCTCCTCCCCGAGCCCCTCCTCTCCCCTCCACAGCAAAAAAACCCCGAACCCTATACCCTAAAACCGCCTGACCTCGCACTGTAGCCCACCACCGCCTCCGCCTGGAAGACTGGAGCGTCGTCCTACCCCCTGAGCACCATCGCCAACGCCCCAAACCCCTAGATCCGCACCCAAGGCCACCCTTTTTCCTGACATCGAGGGGTCCGTTCTGACCAACCGCAGCCACACCGGCCTTCTAGCACACCTCCTCAGCCATTTTCCCCATTTCGTTGTAAGTTTGTTTTATTTAATTTGTTTTTAATAATTAGTTTAATTCAAAGGGAAAAAAACCCAACTTTAAAAATCAGTTTTTGTGAAAATAATATTGTGTTTAAATCTCAGTTTTATTTATAAATAAATATGGCAATGTTTTTAGAAAGAAAGATAGAGTTTTGTAGGAAAAGATTATATTTTGTTCATAGAAAAATAATATATTATGTTCATAGAAAAGTGAAAAGTCGAATTTTTATATAAGTAGAAAAATAAAAATATAAGTAGAAAAATAAAAATATAATTTTTATATTAGTAGTAGGGTAGAAATATAATTTTTATATAACGTAGATAATAAAAACTTGATTTTTATCTTATGTAATGAAAATATAAAGGTATGGATTTAAAAAAAAAAAGGAAGGTTAGATTTTTAATCGAGAAAAGATGAGATTTTTACGATAGGAAAGATGGAATTTTTACATTAGAAAGATAGAATTTTTATTGAAGTAAAAATTAGATTTTTCCATATAAGAAGGTAAAGAAAAATTAGATTTCCATTTAGAAGTGGCGATAGAAATATGATTTTATATATTGAACATCGTAGTAAAAATTCGATTTTTATATATTGAATAGCATAGTAAAAATTCGATTTTTAAATATATGGAGTGATTATAAAAATATGATTTTTAAAATTGAAAGTAAACAAATAAAAATGTGATTTTTATTTTAAAAAGACAGCAATATAAAAATGTGTGATTTTTATATGTGTAGTGGCTACGGGCAACGAAGGTGATAAAAAGGCGAGAACGATGAAGATTTCTATCAATGAAGAGTCGTGGGATTGGGATAGCTATCTGTGAGAATTTCTCACTCTTCAATTTCTTTTCTAGTTATACATATATATTAGGATGCAGACGGTGCTTAGTAGCACCCGACACAATCGTCCACAGACCATGGACTTGTTTGTTTGGTTGCATAGATTAGTTAGATGATTTGATTTGAATTTGGTTGTTGGTGAATTTGATTGATGTGTGAATGGCGTGGGCCTTCACTAGACCGGGGATAAGGCTAGGCCTTGTCCCGTTTCTAGTATCATGCCGTTATGCCGCCGAAATTTCCTAAAATATGTTAGAAAAATAAAAATACCATTTTTATTGTGTAAACGAACTGAATAGAAATTCATATGTTGGAATAAAATGTTTTATCGTTAAAAATATAATTTTTAACGTGAAAGTGAATAAATAAATATCTATAAACAAATCGGCCGATTTGTTTATATACACTGATTTGACTGATATTGATTGGGTCGATAAATTTTACACATCGCCCAACTGCACAACTAAAATCTGTGTTTGATTGCTTGAAACCCCACACGGGTGTTGGGATGAAATTTGAAGTTCACTCATCCTGATTGATTAAATATGTCGATCGATTGATTGACAGGCTGTTATAAGCGTTAGATATCTATATTTGATGCTTATACAGTGTAGTGCACTTTGGTTGATGGTTGATTATTTTTCAATGCTATTATATACGTGTGATGTATGAAAATCCATATAATTAACATTATATGGTGATTGATTGGGCCTCATTCCAATTTAAAAGATAAAGAATATTATAAAATAAAGGTTCATGTGTTGACTGTACTCATCCGTCGAGATTGGTCATGTGTTGAACGAAATATTTGAATAATAAATTTTACATCTTTATCAATATAAAATAAAGGCTCATGTGTTGACAGTACTCATCCGTTGAGATTAGTCACGTGTTGAACGAAATATTTGAATAATAAAATTTACATCTTTATCAATATAAAATAAAGGTTCATGTGTTGACAATACTCATCCGTTGAGATTAGTCATGTGTTGAACGAAATATTTTAAAAATAGAAATATTTGAATAGGAAATATTTGAAATAGAATATTTGGAAATAGAAATAAATGAAGCCGTGTTGATTAGATTGACGCCATTTTGACGTGAACGATATTTATATCGATTTTATTCATTTTAAAATGAATATTGAAAAGTGATTTCGAAATCGAATATTTTGAAATGAAATTGAATTTGAATTGAATAGAAAATGAATTGAATTTAAATTGATTAGAAAACGAATCTGATTTCAATTGAATATATAACGAATTTTAAATGAATTGAATATAAAACGAATTCGAATTGAATTGTAAACGAATTCGAATTGAATTGAAAACAAATTGAAATGAATTCAAATTGAATTGAAATTTGAATTGAATAGAAATGAATTTTAAAACGAATTTATAAGGGAAAATTTCAATTTTGATTTGAATTGAAATGGAAGTTGAAATTGTTTTTGAAACAAATTTAAAACTATTTATAAAATTCGTTTTAAATAGAAATCGACGAAATATATATTATATATTATATATATAATATAATGGCCTGAATAGAACGCGCCGCGCCGCGGTAGTTCGTGAATTTCGACCATTTATTTCAAACTGACATTACGGGAGATCCGACCGTTAGATCCTCCCAAAACCGGAACCGTTGGGTTCGTATCGAAAAGAGCTTTCTAACGAATATTAGAAATTTGAAATCTAACGGTTGGATTTGGAGGTACATCCAAATCAGATTTGAAAAAGGTCGATATAAGTGCAGTTTGATGGCCATTGGTGGGAATCGACTGTACGGGCCTTGATAAAATTATTAAAAAGATCAATAATTTGTGTAAAATCATAAGAAATGACTTGGGAAAAATTGGGATGAAAAACTCCACATTTGAAAAGATAAAAATAGATTTTTATCAAAATGAACTAGTTTTGAACTAAAATTAAACCCGTTTATTTTTAAATAAATAAACTGGATTTGAAATGGGTTTTAAACAGAATTGATTTGTGGGTTTATCGTGAACGGTGTTTTCAATAACATTTGTTCTTTAACCCGATAATAAATAGAATGTGATTTGGGTTTATCGGGAACTGTGTTTTAAATGACACTAGTTCTTTAACCTAGTAAAAGGAGTTTTAATAAATCTGCAATTAAATTGAAATGTGAATTGATAATTTAAATTATCAAATTTAGAAAGTGAGCGAGGATGGAGTATCACCAGTTTTGCTCCAAAGCGATAGTTAAATCTTTAATCAGATTTGAACGAGAAATGGTAATTAATTTTACCGATAACACTGTGGTGTTAGATGTGGAGTATTACCAGTTTTGCTTCATGGGATGAATAGGTTGGGATTGGGAAATAAAATAAATAATTACTTCGGTGTGGTTCACTAATCTCGACTAGTTTAGAAAACCATAATTTGGTTTGAAACGACATCCAAAGGAAGATTAAAGGATAAATTTTAAAGAATTTATCTTGGATAAAATTAATGGGAACCTTTCCCTAAGAATTGAAATTTAGAAACTAGCTATAGGTTAGTTAAGAAGAATGGTTTCCTGGATATCGATCTGATGTTGGTTTCGGCCTTCGGGGTTAATATTTTGGGAATTGCTCTCTTATCGATTTACGGTTAGTGACTAATGAATTGGAATGAGGCGTATGTTGTGTTTGTGTAACATTTGTTTTTAATATACGCGGGTTGTTCGGAAAGTCCTGGTTTATACCCATTCTGAATAACCGATTCGACGATATGTCGAAGCTGAAGACGGTGGTTGAAGACCGGAAGTCTTCACATCGTTTGGGTGATTACTGATGATCTTGATTGGGCTGTACACCCAAGATGAGGGAATCAGTTGGTGGTCGTCCAGACGTACTTGGAGATGGATGGATATGCGAGGAAAGTGCCTCCGGTTTCGTTTAGTCCCAGAACGAACTTGTAAATGGATTGTGTGTCTGACATTGGATTTTATTCTATGTTGATTGATTTTTGTTAAATATATATATCTGTTTGGCCGCGGAGAATTTATTCTCTTGCTTAACGCCCTTCTCTGAGACGTACGAGCTTAGAGGTTATATATCGATAGATTTCAATCGCATGGCATGAATTGCCTATGTGGCATGCTGAGTTGCATTGATCAAGGCTTCTGTTGAAAAGAAAAGTCTTGTGGTTGATGATCAAAGCACGGCCTACGTGGCGTAGCTTTGTGTATAGCGTGGATTCGCGAGCCTCACACCTCGGTATGAGTCAAAAACGGGATAAGGACCCAAGGAGTGCATGACGTTTCTTTCTAGCTATGGTGGTGTCAGTGACTTACCCGCCCTGACATTTATATACTTTTCACCTATGTGGTTGTTGGAATGCGAGGCGCCTCGATTATAGGTCTATAAGGACCGGGAAACGTGTGTTCAGGAATAACTAATCCTCTAACGTAAGTGAGGACCGGCCTTGGAGGATCCAGGATTGCCCAGAGTGTGTAGTCCTGAGGCATTTGCTAGAGTGTCTCGAACGCCGAGAGGAGCTTGCCCCTTGCCTCGACTCGTGACGAAAATCCAATTTCCAATACGTGTATTGCGGTTTCAATTGTAGAACTAGTATGGCGACATGATATATGGTACCCATGTCGTCTATGATTTATATTTATGATTGAAATTGTTTTGACACTATACACTTATTATAGTATCAAATGATTTGTTTTAAACGTACCAAGCATGTTTGGCTATTATAAGGGAAAACCCTATCCTCCGGCTTGCGTTGCATTGTGTGATGGGACCTGGGTCTTATAATAGCTTCATTTTTCGAAAAAGCATTGCGTTGTTTATTCTATGCACTGGTATTCTTGGGAGGAAACCCGTTCCGTGTTATACGGCGTGGTTCCTTGAACTACTATCTTTGAAATAAAGTTTTAATAATTTATTTAGTTCTCACACCAGTCACATGACTGACCTGGAGTTTATTGTTTTAACCTAAACTATGGGTGCCCCTATTTTCGACACGGGCAGCTAGTAGTTTTGGTTTTGCGGATTTATATTCACAGGATCCTGGTTTACAGCTGGAATGATATCCGGAAAGCTCTGTATCCGTATATCACCTTCAGTTGTGCTTTGTATTATTTTTCCGCTGCTATGTAATTTATTGTAATCTCTGATATTTATCGAATGTAATTTATTCATTTATACTCTGTATATTCTTGTATCTGATGGAATTGTTGTAATAACAATGAAATGTTCTTCTGTCTGCGTTTTGTTTTGTCCTGTTCTCAAACGATCAGGGGTTTCGAACGGTCTAGATCGGTTTAACGACTGATTCGGTTCAAGCGAAATTCCCGGCCGTCACATGTAGAGTAAAGAAATTATTTGTGTGCCCGACAAATAGGTAAACCTTGATGAGTTGGCTGCGCAATTTTATTTTTATATCAACTCCTGTGAATGCCATTGGATGCGGAGTGCTAGTTATTCTGTGTGAAATAATAAATATCGCCATATGATAGTAACAATTAATTTTGAACTACACTACATGGCATACTTCTTGACGATAGGCATACTTCATCATATTCCACATAAGCAATCGGAGCTTGTGTGACGAGGTGGACGATTTACCATACGAGCGAGAGGCTTGTATGGCGATGACTATATACTACAGGTTGAACTGATGACTGATATGTACTATATAAAATATAGCGACAAATTGCCAGATTAATAAAAACCCAACACGGGTCTGGAGTTGACAATAATCACTTCTCTATAGTTATTAGATACAACACATGGACTATTTATTTCCACACGGAAACGGGGTGACGAGAATTTATTCTCTGGAGTGATTATCTATACATGCTCCCCCGTAAACACCAGAATATATCACTATAAATATGTAGATGCTTTTTAGGATTTATTGGGTACCTAACACGGCCCAATAAATTTCCAAACCCCTCCCCGTATAAAGGAGGTTATGGCGAAATTTTTTGAAATATTAAGGCGTTAGTGAAATATTTGAAGTGAAAACGAAGTTGAAAATATATAATGAACTATAGTTGGAATTATAGAATGAATTATATTTATATATATAAATATAAATATAATTAAAAGGAATCGAAGCCGTGCAGTTTGTGTTTCGGAATCGTAATTTGAAACGATTAGTACGAGAAATCCGACCATCGGATTTTCCCGAAACCGCATCCGCTGGGTTCGCCTTGGATATATCTTCCCAACGGCACCAACCTTGTAAAAATCCAACGGTTGGATTGTCCAGAATGTTTAATTCAAATCTAAAGAAAAACAGCGCCAGAATCGTTTATATTTATATGTAAATATAAATATAATTAAATTAAATCGAATAACGACGCTGCATTTCGAATTTTGAAACCGTAACTTCAAACGACTAGTGTGGAAGATCCGACCGTCGGATTCTCACGAAACTGGAACCATTGGGTTCGCTTTGGGAATATCTTCCCACTGATATAGACTTTGTAGAAATCCAATGGTTAGATTTCCCGATATGTGTAAAATAAATTGGGGGAAAAACAACGCGAGTGCAATGGCATGACCTGAAACGTCGTTCAATTAAATATGGCCATTTTTAAATAAATAAAATGGCGAAAAATCGTTATAAAATATTATAAGCAACATAGATTGCAAATAAACCAATTGGGCTTGAATTGTTTGATATTTGATGGTTGTATGTGCTTGACACGAAAATAACACTAAAGAACTGAAAGATGGATGTCGAATAATATAACCATGGAAAGAATTGATTTAAATTCCAATTACGTGAATTATTTGAAAAGGCCGAGCTAACCCTCATTTCAAATAATTTATCGAGCGATTCGGATTGGAAAATGCAAAGACGATTCAAGACCGACGATCTTCGTATCGGTTGGATGGGCGCTGCTGAGGTTCCTGACCGGAGTAGCTACCGTGAAGGAACGGAAGTAGTAGCCGTCTGAACGTATGTGTTGATTGGACGGATATACGAGGAATTTGACGCCTCCGGTTTCGTTCAGACCCAGAACGGACTTGTAAATGGATTGTGTGTCTGACATTGGATTTTGTTCTATACTGATTGATCTCTGTTAAATATATATCTGTTTGGCGGCGGAGAATTTATTCTTTTGCTTAACGCCCTTCTCTGAGACGTACGAGCTCAGAGGTTATATATCGATGGAAATCAATCGTATGGAGTGGACTGCCTATGTGGCATGCCAAGATGCTGTGATCAAGGCTTCTGTTGCAATGCAAAGTCTTGTGGTTGATGATCAAAGCACGGTCTACGTGGCCTGGCTTTGTGTATAGTGTGTATTCGCGAGCCTCACACCTCGATATGAGTTAAAAACGGGATACGGACCGCTGGGAGAGCACGACGTTTCTTTCTAGCTATGGTGGTGTCAGTGACTTACCAGCCCAGACATTTATATCTATTTTTCACCTATGTGGTTGTTGGAATTCAAGGCGCCTCGATTATAGGTCTGTAAGGACCGGGAAACGTGTGTTCAGGAATTGCCAATCCTCAAACGTAAGAGAGGACCGGCCCAGCCGATCCAGGGTTGCCCAGAGTGTGTAGTCCTGAGACGTTTGCTAGAATGTCTCGAAGCAGAGAGGAGCTTGCCCCTTGCCTCGACTCATGACGGAAATCCAATTTCCAATACGAAATAACGGACTCGATTGTAGAACTAATATGGCGACCTAGTATATGGTAGCTATGCCGCCTATGATTGATATTTATGATGCTATTCATTTTTGAAACATATATGCGCTAGTAATAATATCAAATGATTTTTGCTTTACAAGTATCAAGCATATTTGGTCATTATAAGGTAAAACTCTATCCTCCGGTTTGCGTTGCATTATATGATGGGACCTGAGTCTTATAATGGCTTCATTCTTTTAAAAAGCATTGCGTTGTTTTAAAGAATTTACTTTGTTTTAAATGCACTAGCAATCACTGGAGTAAACCCGTTCCGCGAAAGTGGCGTGGTCCTATGATTTGCTTATTACTGTTGTTTAAACTGTTAAATAGATTCCTCATACCAGTCCCCATGACTGACTCGTTGTTTGTTTCACTTTGCAAACGCGGGTGCCCTTATTTTCACACGGGCAACCTAGTTCACAGGTGACGGGTTGTTTTTGGCTCTGCACTGTTGCATAGAGTGCATTTTGGCTCATGGCGAGGCTGACTTCACAGAGATGACTTTGACATTTTCCGCCATTATTGTACTTATATTATGATTCCGCCACAGGCAATGCAGACTGATTTATTTTCAGTACTTATTATCGTATGTATATGTACCGCCTTCGGCGATGTAGACTGATACCCTTATTATGTCTCACTGCATGTATGTATTCCGCCTCTGGCGATGATGACTGATCACTTCCCTTTTATTTACTAAGTTATATCCTACGCTGTGCTATTCTGATGTTGTTACATGTTGTGATTTCCGCTGTCATATCCATGTAAAATTATTCTATTTATTGTTTTTGCTATTATCTGTACTCTGCTATGATGATTAATGTGTTATATTCCTATGATTATCCTTAATACCGCCCCTCGGATTTTGGGATCATCACCGTTGGTATCAGAGCTTTGGTTAACCTTAGTTCCGGGATCTAACACATTAAACACCTCGTCAGAATAGAATTAGTAGTGTTCTAAGGCGAGTAGCTCATTAGAGATAGGATTAGCAATGTCCTAGAATGAGCCAAGCAGATTAGCAAAACAATTTGATCAGTACATCATTACCTTTCCTTATGTTCCCCTATTTTATTATATATGAAAATTATCAAATCTACGAGCTTGACTCTTTTCTTGCTTATACAGTACTCTCTCTGATGGCTACATGAGCAGTAGCAGCTAGAGGACGCCGTGAAGGCCGAGCAGGAGTAGCAGGAGGACGGGGGAATATCCCCGTAGTTGAGGGAGGCCCTATTGTTCAGCCACCAGCACCCGAGGACTTTGAGCTAGACAGAGTAGCGAAGAGGTATAGGAACCTTGGGGGAAAACCCTTTTCTGGCACTGGTACAGTGATAGAGGCTATAGCTTGGTTGAAGACCTGTGAAAAGATCTTTGAAGGAATGGGATTGGGGACCAACAACAAAGCATGACTAGGTATTTGGCTCCTACAGGAGGAAGCAGAGCTGTGGTGGGATGCCATCACCTCAGAAGATGCAGCAGGTACTGTCAGGACCTGGGAGCAATTCAAAACCATGTTCAATGAAAAGTTTGTACCTGAACAGGCCTTAGAGAGGATGCGAGAGCAGTTTGTTAATCTCCAGCAAGGAGATCTCTCTATCTAGGATTACCTCAATAAATTCACTCAGTTGTCGCGCTATGCTCCAGAGCTTATTATGACTAACAAAGCAAAGAATAAGAGATTTATATTTGGGCTAAAGCGCAAGTACCATGACAGAGCCATGAGCAACATCAAACTCTCCTTCTCAGAATTGGTAGAAATGGCTTGCAATTATGAAGATATGGATGAAAGGCACGCCAGCCAAGACCACGCCAAAAGCCAAGCTGGAAATAAGCGCAAGGCTTCAGCAGATCAGCCCGAGTCTTGCATTACAGCGGCCGCTACTCAGAAACCTGGAAAGACCCCCAAAGGAAATTGCTACAACTGCGGGAGCCAGGACATTTTTCTAATGTGTGCAAAGCCCCGAGGAAACCAAAGGCAAATCCAGACTCAGCCGAATGCTGCAACTGCAGGGGCACTATAGCAGGAATTGTCCTCTGAAGCAGAATGCACAAGTGGCTCATGTGTATGACGGGGAGACCCCGCCAGCTACCATAGATGGATCAGGTAAACTCGACGTCTTGGGAGGTACCCTTACCATTAAAAATATTCCTGTTTCTGTACTTTTTGATACTGGTGCATCACATAGCTTCATTTCTGGTAACATTGTTCACAAGTTAAAATTGAAACAAAGAAGGCTTAAAGAACCAATTAAAGTTCAAAACCCGATAGGAGGTTCTGTTAGTTTCAGTACCTATTGCAAATTACCTATTTCCTTTTCTCGATACCGATTTCCTTTTGATTCGATTGTCATGGACCTTTCCGAATTTGATATTATACTGGAGCTGGACTGGTTGACAAAATATAAGGCCGAAGTTAGATGTGCCAAGAGAATCGTGAAAGTTAAAACAAAATTTGGGCATATCACTATACCATGCCTCGGGTCAGAAATTAATAGAGCAGAATTTTGGTCTTCTTTAGAAGTTACTCCCCCTTCGTTAGAAAAGATACCGTTCATTAAAAACTATGCGGATGTGTTTGAAGAAGTAGAAAACTTACCACCGCAAAGAGAAATTGAATTTAGAATAGATCTAATTCCGAATGCCCGACCAGTAGTACATCCAATTAGAAGAATGGCCCCGAAAGAAAAAGAAGAGTTAGGTAGTCAAACCCGAGAATTGCTTTGGAAAGGTCTGATCAGACCGAGCTTTTCAGCTTGGGGAGCAGCTGTAGTATTTGTCCCGAAATCAGACGGTACTCTAAGACTTTGTGTTGATTACCGAGATCTCAATAAACAGACACTGAAGAACAAATATCCCTTGCCACGTATAGATGATCTGTTAGATCAATTAAATGGAACAACAGTATTCTCCAGAATGGACCTAGCTACAGGTTTCCACCAATTACGTATAGCCGAAGACTGTGTTCCTTTGACAGCCTTCAGGGGTCCCGATTTATTCTACGAATGGTTAGTAATGCCGTTCGGCTTGTGTAACGCTCCAGCATACTTCGTCGATCTTATGAACAGAGTGTTCCGTGGTGTATTGAATAAATTTGTTCTAGTCTTCATCGATGACATTTTAATCTACTCCAAGTCAGAAGACGAACATGCAAAACATTTAGAACAAGTGTTGAAAATTCTGAGAAGAAATGTCTTGAAAGCTAAATTTTCTAAATGTGTCTTCGGGCAAGATGAAGTTAAGTTCCTAGGCCATGTCGTATCAAAAGAAGGGATTGTTGTAGATCCAAGCAAAATTACAGCGATTCAGAACTGGAAACAACCTACTACCCCCACAGAAGTTCGAAGTTTCCTTGGGTTGGCCAGTTACTATCGGAAATTCGTTCAGGATTTTTCAAAGATATCTGGTGTATTGACAAAGCTTACAAAGAAGCATGAGAAATTCAAATGGACTCACGAATGTGAAGAAGCTTTCCAGGAGCTGAAACTGAAGTTGACAACTGCTCCAGTATTGACAGTTATAGAAGGCAACCATGACTTGACTGTATGGACAGACGCTTCTATTAGAGGGCTAGGCGCAGTACTAATGCAAAAAGGCCAAGTTGTTGCTTATGCCAGCTGCCAGCTAAAGCCGCATGAAAGAAACTATGCAACTCATGATCTTGAGTTATTAGCTATCGTGTTTGCTTTGAGAATCTGGAGGCATTATTTACTGGGCGAGAAGTTCGAACTATTCACGGATCATCAATCCTTGAAATATATATTCACTCAGAAAGATCTAAACTTGAGACAATAGCGTTGGTTAGAATTCCTTACAGCATACGATTTTGAAATTCTATACATTGCAGGGAAAGCCAATGTTGTAGCAGATGCGCTCAGCAGAAAGAATGAAATCATCGCCAGTTTTGTCATCACGTCTTCATTAATAGACACGATCTCGACCCTTCAGAAAGATGATGAATTTATTCAAAGAGTCAGTCAGAGAGTCAAGGCAGGTGAATCCACAAGTTTCCGACTCGATGACAAAGGAGTTCTTAGATTAAAGGGAAGAATTTGCATCCCAAATCTTCATGAGCTCAGAAGAGAAATAAGTATCCATCCCGGTGTGAGAAAGATGTATAACAATATCAAACGCACATTCTGGTGGAGGTCAATGAAAAGAGATATTTCATTATATGTTAGTAGATGCCCCACTTGTCAGCTAGTTAAGAGCAATCAGCAGAAATTGGCTGGACTATTACAACCATTAGAAATTCCAGGATGGAAGTGGGAACAAATTTCGATGGACTTCATTGATGGCTTGCCTCTAACTAGGAAAGGAAACGACAGTATATGGGTAATCGTAGATCGCTTCACGAAGACTGCCCATTTCATACCTGTCTGATCCAACAGAACGGCTCAAAGTTTAGCATAGATTTACTTCAAAGAAATAGTTAAACTGCATGGGGTGCCACTCAATATAGTCAGTGATAGAGATCCCCTGTTTACTAGCAAATTATGGGAAGCATTCCAGACAGAATTGGGAACCAAATTAAATTTAAGCACCGCTTATCACCCACAGACAGACGGCCAAACTGAGAGGGTGAATAGAATTCTAGAAGATTTACTACGAGCTTGCGTTATCGATTTTGGAGGTTCGTGGGAAGATCACTTACATTTAGCCGAATTCTCTTATAACAATAGCTACCAAGCAAGTTTGGGAATGTCTCCATTTGAAGCATTATACGGTAGACCGTGCAGATCTCCCGCATGTTGGGTAGAACCTGGCAACAGACTTGTGTTAGGGCCCGATATGATTCAAGAAGCATCGGATAAAGTCGATTTCATTAAAAAGCGATTGAAAACCGCACAGAGCCGACAGAAAAATTATGCTGATGCGAGAAGAAGAGGTTTATCATTTGCCGTTGGCGATTATGTCTATTTAAGAGTTTCTCCAATGCGGGGAGTAATCAGATTTGGCAAGACTGGGAAGTTGGCACCGAGATTTATTGGTCCATTTCCTATACTTGAACGGATTGGAACTCTGGCATATAGGGTTTCATTCCCTGATTGGTTGCCTGGTGTACATGATGTGTTCCACGTGTCTCAACTCAGAAAACATGTTCATAATCCATATCTTGTTATGGAAGAAGCAGCGCAACAGGATATAGACATAACTCCAGAATTAGCGCTCAGAAGAGAGCCATTAAAGATAGTTGGCAAAGAAACTAGAGAGCTAAGGAGCAAAAAGATTCATTTAGTCAAAGTCCAGTGGAGTAGTGATCCTAGAGACTGTACTTGGGAGACTGAGGAAAGCATTAAACAAGCCTACCCCAAATGCAGAGTGGACATCTCTGACTAACTCCGGTGCAAGGTACCTTTACAATACTTTGCATTTACATTTTGTTCACTACTTAGCTGTTATTTCCTTTTCGAGGACGAAAAGTTTTAAGTGGGGGAGATTGTAATAACCCGGAAAATGTGAACCAATTTAAAATTTTTAAATTTGGTTATTACCAAAGAATTTGAATAATGGAAATAGCATATTTCAATAAAATAAAGAATTGGGCATAGTAAGGAAGTTTGAAATTTTGAATACAAACTTTGTCTGACTGTACTGGGTGGAAAATATAGCGGATTTTAGCGAAACTGAAAATATTTAAATCTGTCTATGAATACCTTTCTAACAAATCTGAAAAATCAAAGTTTCAAAATAGGAATCAAAAGTTATGGCCAAATGAATTTTCAGAAAGGTTGCTATATAACATATATAGCCCTTGAAAATAGATATTTTGCATACGACCTCGGAATTCGACGAAACCACTTTTGTTGGGTCCGGGATGTCAAATTATTGCTAAGTTTCAAATTTCATAATTTTTGAAGCTAGTTTGTGAGAGGGGCAAAAGAAAATATGATTGGTCAATTTATGTTAAAATGGGTCGACCTAAAAATGGCCGTTTTTCAAACGAGCTCAGAATTCGACGAAACTGGTTTTGTTAGGACCGTATCGTCAAAACAAAGCTAGATTTATTTTTCTGGAATTTTTCAATTCAGTTTGTGGCCCTGGAAAATTGAAATGTACGTTCAAATTAAATATTGAATGTTCTATATTTTAATTTGAAAAATAACTAACCGTAACAGTCGAATTGGCAAACGAAACATATCCCATTGTGTTCGGAATGGGGGTATTTAGCTAGGGGCAACAGTCGTTGGGTTTGATTTCGAGTTCGTTTGTAAAAACACTATTTAGAATTTCCTATAAAGTCTCGACCAATAGGATTTTTTCTTTGAAAAAAAATAATCTCAGAAACCCTAGCCGCCCCAGGCGATATCAACGATCCACATAGCTCGAGACTTCCCCTCGATTTTCCCGCCGCCACAGGCGAAGCTAGGCCGCGCCACCACTACAGTTCGACGGCCCTTCCTCCCCTCTTCACATCCGACCAAACCCCGCCCTCCACCATCGCCTGTATCGCCTGAACCACCCCCAGGAAGTCGACGCCTTTCCGACGCCGCCCAGCCTTCCTCCGACCACCGAGCTGACCGTACTCCTAGGCGCAAGCGCGTCTCTCCAAGCCCGAGGGCGTGGCACTACCTAATCGAAGCAACGATCGACAGATTTCACGAATTTTGCAACCCTAGTTCTGAATGGAAAATAAAGGTACGACCTTTATTATTCTGAAATGAAAATAACACTATAAAGCGTTGCAAAACTTTGAAAAATAATATCTTTTTCATTCTTTAAGGAAATTCGATGAAACAGGAGACACCGTGACCGCAAGGAGGCTCTCTACCATCTAGAAGAAGCCGCGGATTTTTCTGATCTTCCTACGATTTTTAGCACTGCAAAAACCAATGTGAGGAATCTAAACTAAATTGTGTGAATGGAATCGCGTTGTATAAATTATATAAGCGAAGTGTAAATTATATACGCATTGTATACCTCATGTACATGAGTTGTATAAGTTATATTAGCTATGTATAAATTATACGAGCGTTGAATGAAATATATATGCTTTGAATTGTGATGAAATGCAAGTGAATTATAATATATATATACTCCCCTCGTCCACAGACCATGGACGATATTTATTGCTTGTGATTGACGTGATATTGTATGGTATGACGAATGGTTGGAAATAATTGTTTGTGGTTGATATTGTGGTTGAAAAATACCTTTGTGGTTGAAAAATACCTTTGTGGTTGAAAAATACCCTCTTGTGGTTGAAACAAATTAGAATAGGATCGTGGAATTGAAAATAAAACATGCCGCCTGCGTGCGAACTAGATGCATGATCCCCATTGTCAAAAACCGCGATGTTTTAAGGTAGAGCGAGGAGGAGTACTAGGGATGGTCCCGGTTTTAACTACCCTGCTGTTATGCTGCCGAAATTTTCTGAAATATACATGTGTTAGAATAATTTTCATTCGTTGAAATAAATTACATATGTTGAAACCAATATTCATGTGTTGAGTTGCAATTCATTCGTTGAATCAAAATTCATGTGTTGAATATTATTTGAATTTAAACAAATAGCTTTAGCGATAAGAATCACATTTTTATATACATTCAAACTATAGCGAATATTCATGTGTTGAGTTGAAATTCATTCGTTGAATCAAAATTCATGTGTTGAATATTATTTGAATTTAAACAAATAGCTTTAGCGATAAAAATCACATTTTTATATATATACAAACTATAGAGAATATTCATGTGTTGAGTTGCAATTCGTTCGTCGAGTTGAAATTCATGTGTTGAATGTTATCGTATTTTAAAATAAAGTGAATAGACAATAAAATCTACTTCTTTATTGTGAATATGAATTGTTAAAAACATTCACGTGTTGAATATATATTTTTGATGATAAAAATATTTCTTTTATCATGTATACGCTTTGATAAAAATACACACGTGTTGAAATAAATAATAGTTTGCTAGAAATATTATTATTAGCTTTGTTCTGCATATATATACATGTGTTGAACAGGAAAAATGGATTAGCTGTAGAGTAAAGAAATTATTTGTGTGCCCGACAAATAGGTAAACCTTGATGAGTTGGCTGCGCAATTTTATTTTTATATCAACTCCTGTGAATGCCATTGGATGCGGAGTGCTGGTTATTCTGTGTGAAATAATAAATATCGCCATTGGATAGTAACAATTAATTTTGAACTACACTACATGGCATACTTCTTAACGATAGGCATACTTCATCATATTCCACATAAGCAAATGGAGCTTGTGTGACGAGGTGGAAGATTTACCATACGAGCGAGAGGCTTGTATGGCGATGACTATATACTACAGGTTGAACTGATGACTGATATGGACTATATAAAATATAACGATAAATTGCCAGATTAATAAAAACCACACACGGGTCTGGAGTTGACAATAATCACGTCTCTCTAGTTATTAGATACGGCACATGGACATTTATTTCCACACGGAAACGGGGTGACGAGAATTTATTCTCTGGAGTGATTATCTATACATGCTCCCCTGTAAACACCAGAATATATCACTATAAATATGTGGATGCTTTTTAGGATTTATTAGGTACCTAACACGGCCCAATAAATTTCCAAACCCCTCCCCGTACAAAGGAGGTTATGGCGAAATTTTTCGAAATATTAAGGCGTTAGTGAAATATTTGAAGTGAAAACGAAGTTGAAAATATAGAATGAACTATAGTTGGAATTATAGAATGAACTATATTTATATATATAAATATAAATATAATTAAAAGGAATCGAAGTCGTGCAGTTCGTGTTTCGGAATCGTAATTTGAAACGATTAGTACGAGAAATCCGACCATCGGATTTTCCCGAAACTGCAACCGCTGGGTTCGCCTTGGAAATATCTTCCCAACGGCACCAACCTTGTAAAAATCCAACGGTTGGATTGTCCGGAATGTTTAATTCAAATCTGAAGAAAAACAGCGCCAGAATCGTTTATATTTATATATAAATATAAATATAATTAAATTAAATCGAATAAAGACGCTGCAGTTCGAATTTTGAAACCGTAACTTCAAACGACTAGTGTGGAAGATCCGACCGTCGGATTCTCACGAAACTGGAACCGTTGGGTTCGCTTTGGGAATATCTTCCCACTGATATAGACTTTGTAGAAATCCAACGGTTAGATTTCCCGATATGTGTAAAACAAATTGGGGGAAAAACAGCGCCAGTGCCACGGCACGACCTGAAACGTCGTTTAATTAAATATGGCCATTTTTAAATAAATAAAAATGGCGAAAAATCGTTATAAAATATTATAAGCAACATAGATTGCAAATAAACCAATTGGGCATGAATTGTTTGATATTTGATGGTTGTATGTGCTTGACACGAAAATAACACTAAAGAACTGAAAGATGGATGTCGAATAATATAACCATGGAAAGAATCGATTTAAATTCTAATTACGTGAATTATTTGAAAAGGCAGAGCTAACCCTCATTTCAAATAATTTATTGAGCGATTCGAATTGGAAAATGCAAAGACGATTCAAGACCGACGATCTTCGTATCGGTTGGATGGGCACTGCTGAGGTTCCTGACCGGAGTAGCTACCGTGAAGGAATGGAAGTAGTAGCCGTCTGAACGTATGTGTTGATTGGACGGATATACGAGGAATTTGACGCCTCCGGTTTCGTTCAGACCCAGAACGGACTTGTAAATGGACTGTGTGTCTGACATTGGATTTTGTTCTATACTGATTGATCTCTGTTAAATATATATCTGTTTGGCGGCGGAGAATTTATTCTTTTGCTTAACGCCCTTCTCTGAGACGTACGAGCTCAGAGGTTATATATCGATGGAAATCAATCGTATGGAGTGGACTGCCTATGTGGCATGCCAAGATGCTGTGATCAAGGCTTCTATTGCAAAGCAAAGTCTTGTGGATGATGATCAAAGCACGGTCTACGTGGCCTGGCTTTGTGTATAGCGTGGATTCGCGAGCCTCACACCTCGGTATGAGTTAAAAACGGGATACGGACCGCTGGGAGAGCACGACGTTTCTTTCTAGCTATGGTGGTGTCAGTGACTTACCAGCCCTGACATTTATATCTATTTTTCACCTATGTAGTTATTGGAATGCGAGGCGCCTCGATTATAGGTCTGTAAGGACCGGGAAACGTGTGTTCAGGAATTGCCAATCCTCAAACGTAAGAGAGGACGGGCCTAGCCGATCCAGGGTTGCCCAGAGTGTGTAGTCCTGAGACGTTTGCTAGAATGTCTCGAAGCGGAGAGGAGCTTGCCCCTTGCCTCGACTCATGACGGAAATCCAATTTCCAATATGAAATAACGGACTCGATTGTAGAACTAGTATGGCGACATAGTATATGGTAGCTATGCCGCCTATGATTGATATTTATGATGCTATTCATTTTTGAAACATATATGCACTAGTAATAATATCAAATGATTTTTTATTTACACGTATCAAGCATATTTGGTCATTATAAGGTAAAACTCTATCCTCCGCTTTGCGTTGCATTGTATGATGGGACCTGAGTCTTATAATGGCTTCATTCTTTTAAAAAGCATTGCGTTGTTTTAAAGAATTTACTTTGTTTTAAATGCACTGGCAATCACTGGAGTAAACCCGTTCCGCGAAAGTGGCATGGTCCTATGATTTGCTTATTACTATTGTTCAAACGGTTAAATAGATTCCTCATACCAGTCCCCATGACTGACTCGTTGTTTGTTTCACTTTGCAAACGCGGGTGCCCTTATTTTCACACGGGCAGCCTAGTTCACAGGTGACAGGTTGTTTTTGGCTCTGCACTGTTGCATAGAGTGCATTTGGCTCATGGCGAGGCTGACTTCACAGAGATGACTTTGACATTTTCCGCCATTATTGTACTTATATTATGATTCCGCCACAGGCGATGCAGACTGATTTACTTTCAGTACTTATTATCGTATGTATATGTACCGCCTTCGGCGATGTAGACTGATACCCTTATTATGTCTCACTGCATGTATGTGTTCCGCCTCTGGCGATGATGACTGATCACTTCCCTTTTATTTACTAAGTTATATCCTACGCTGTGCTATTCTGATGTAGTTACATGTTGTGATTCCGCTGTCACATCCATGTAAAATTATTCTATTTATTGTTTTTGCTATTATCTGTACTCTGCTATGATGATTAATGTGTTATATTCCTATGATTATCCTTAATACCGCCCCTCGGATTTTGGGATCGTCACAGCAATCCAGCATTGCGTGAGACTAGATGTAGGAGTAACCCGAACCAATATAAAATCTGATGTGTTCTTTCCTTTTCTGCATTTCATATTTTCTTATAACTGTGTCTGTGATTATTTCTGTACTTTTAATCATTTCTAATGTGATAATCATTGGGTGATTCATATACTATTTCGAGTTAGTTAAAGATTTCTATAAATTTCTTTTAAACACTGTTCAGCCCCCCCCCCCTCTAGTGTTTATTTTGACTTAAGATCCTTAATCTACATCCGTAACAATTGGTAACAGAGCGTAGGTTTTTCAAAGTTCATCATCTGAATTATGGAAATATTAAATGCCAACCAACATTGGAATTGCTAGTAACAATAGTTCATTTGTAGAGGGCCGATCCACTATTAGACCACCATTATTTAATGGTAATAATTATTCTTATTAGGCATGTAAGATGAAAATGTACTTACAATCCGTAGAATTAGACACTTGGAATAGTACACAAACTGCATATATTGAGCCCACTACTAATTTTGCATATTGGACTAATTAACAAAAGGCTACTGCACAAAGTAATTATAAGGCCATGAATATGTTATTTTATTCATTATGTAGAAATGAATATAATATGGTGTCAGTTTGTATAAATCTGCTTATTAAATATGGAGAACATTGCAAGTTACTCATGAAGGAACGAATAAGGTTAAACAGACCAAGATATCTATGTAAACTAACCAATTTGAGTTATTTAAAATGAATCAGAATGAATTTGTCTCCGTTATGTAATGTAGGTTTCATA
Organism: Allium sativum; assembly: GCA_030737875.1. Taxonomy (NCBI): domain Eukaryota; kingdom Viridiplantae; phylum Streptophyta; class Magnoliopsida; order Asparagales; family Amaryllidaceae; genus Allium; species Allium sativum. Next base: position 492,088,290 of record CM060918.1, on the reverse strand, counting down.
AAATCGTGCATTCATTGATGGCATTGGGAAAAATTTATTCTATAGAGGATTAAGTCAGAAAAATTCTCAATTCACTAACTCCGGAATAGGATAAAAAAACTGGCAATTGAAGAGGCAAATAATTTTAGTGGAATGAAGACCGAGGAGTTAATAGGAAATTTGATGTCGTTCGAAGTTCAGTTACAGAAAAGAAAGGAGAATAAGTCGACAGAAAATAAATTTATAGCATTTAAAGCAACAACTGACGATTCTGGTTAAAATAGCAAGGATTATGAAGAAATTGCCATAACGACAAGAAATTTCAAAAAAATTCTTAGATATAAAAGGAGAAATAACTTTCAGAGAAATAATCAAGGAATTTTGGGAAGAAATGATGACAAATGTTATAACTGCAACAGACCAGGCCGTATAAAAAAAATGTGTCCATATCCAGATAAATCAAATCAACAAACGGATAATAATATTTCAGCAAAAAAGAGGAAAAGGGCATATGCAACAACTTTAGATGATTCAGACTCATCATCATGTAATGAAGTGCCAGAAGCAAGAAATTTGAATATGTGCTTTACAACGATTCAGAATTCAGAAAATATTGAAGAAATGGTTCTAAAAATTAGGTACGACTTAATTATTTTTTGATTGAATTGGTTGAGTGGATGTTTTTGTAAGTATTTTATTGCTTGCCTTGTTAGAATTTGAAATTTAAATTCTAAAAATTCAAACTTGAACTTTAAGGTCTAGCCTCAAGGTCTAAAAAGCTCTTTTTGCCGTCTTTGGCACTTAAGATATTAATTGGGCCGATGTAATTTCAAAAGATTTTATGCCCAAAGAAATAGCCACCAAGGAAAACATTCCCTATCATGGAGTTTATCTAATCCGTATCTTTAAATATTTTGGAGTGGATCTTAAAGGAGAAGAATTTGTGTCAAGAAAGTTTTTTAACTCAGGAAATATAAACCTTATGCAAATTCCAATCATTTTAAAGCCCTATGAAACATTTGAGGATAAATAAGCTTGAATGCAACAAGAAGAAAATTAAATGGAAATTGACGAAGAAGAAGAATCCTCTTTGGAAAGCATAGAATGACCAACAAATAGCAGGACCATAATCATAGAAATACTTGTCAAAAACCAAGCTATGTTAGCTAAGAACCAAAAGAAGATCAAGAAGATTCTTACCCAAATGTCTTCTAAAATGAACAAGTTCTTTGGAAAAGTAGGAAGAAAACTTGGATTATCATCCTGCTTATCTACATCCGCTGAAATCTAATTTTATTAGTTTAAGTTATCCTTACGTATTTACTTGTATTTCCGTCTCGAATGTCGTATTTAGTACCATGTATCGTTTGAATGTATTTGCTTTCTAGTAGTAATGGATGGCATTTATTTCTGTTAAATCATTCTTTAATCTATTGCTAAAACATATTAAAACTAAATAAATTAATATAATAACAAGTAACTTAAAAATGTGAGAAAAATGAAAATACCCAAAATTCAAAGGGGTATATCAACATGTAGAAATGCACATGTCGACATATAACTGTCAGGAAATTCAGATTGTTTCAAATTTGAATTTTTAAATAAATACCTTATGTCTCTTCATTTTAAATGAATTATAGTCTCTACAAATAATTTTTCTTCTAGAAAAATTTATTTTAAACTCTTTCCTTCTTCTCTAATCATTCCTTATCTATATAATCAAATAATAGCCATTCCTATTCACAATTCAAGTGAGAATCTTGAATAAACACTCAATTCATTCAAGAATATCCTTTCTATAATACTTCACAATCAGCATCACCTAGAGTTAATTCAGATAAAGATGGTTGAACATCGAGAGAAATCCTTTGATGTCATTCATTGGTTAATCTCTTCCGATTTCAGAGATGAAGGCAATAACCTCGCTAAAGCACCACTCACCAAAGAAGTCGAAGACTGGGAAGTCATCAAGATGGATCCAATCTTTGGAGAAGATGGATGGGTGGAAGTCCTAAGAGATGTTTGAATTGACTGGTATGCTTTATCTGAATTTTGTTGAATTTGTTCGAATTTGTTGTTTTGACAAACTTGTATATACTTTTTGGTTTGCAATTAGATTGATTGATTGTAAACAAATCATTTGTAAATACATTATTGAATTGTTTTAATATATATATACACACACACATAATTTTCAATATATATATATATGCATACTTAATATTACCATAGAGTAAGGGGGAGTTATTTAGGTATGGTTATTTATAATTCTATATAGCATAGATTTAGGGGTAGTATAGTTTAGTCTAATCAAGTTTAGTTTAGTAAAGGATACTATATGTATTGTATAGTATAGTTTAGTATAGGGTAATTTTTGATAATGACAAAGGAGGAGAAATTATAAAATAAGATATTGGAATAGTTTAAGGGGGAGTCAGAAGGAATTCATGGTGATATCAAAGAATCGGATAAACAAGTAATATCAGGTATGAATATTTATAAACCAAGGTTGTCATCTTCAACAAGGGGGGATTATTGGAGAATAGAATTTTGATGACAACAACCTTGTTTCAATTATTAACATTATTGATTATAAAATATATACTAACATCCTTGTCCAGAATACATATGTATATGCACGATATATATCGAAGACCGTACAGTTTTAGAGAATCAAGACATCAAGAGCTTAAAAATATCAAAGTAATAGAGTCTACTTTATATGCAAAATTCCGATTAGCATGTAACGACCCGAGAGATTTTCAACCCCGAAAATCAACATAAAACACCATGTTGACTATTTGAGTATCGAAAATATCAGGTCATTAATAGAAGAAGTTAGGGGGTGAGAAATAAAAAGAAAGAAAATCAGAATAGAAGAAGAAGAACACAAGAGAACAAATTCATACTAAAAGTGAATCTCTCAATGGAACGAATAAAATAAATTATATAACATAATTTTGAAATACAATCTGAATTTGTATAACATACCAGATCAGACTATAACCCATATACATCACAGAGGAAATAATCTCTAAATAACTAACGCTGAAGCCTCGTGCTTCGAACTCCTCCAAGTGAATCTGTAAAATCATGAAACACTTGACTGCCCGAACAAATTTGGGTACCCAAGAGGTTAGAAAAACACAAACAAAATTAAATTTGGGTCAGTCATGGGACTGGTGTGAGTAAACTCCAATCATATAGTTTAACTTTGGAAAACCCTTTGAAAGAAAAGGTAATAGAAAGACCAGTCCACACAAAATATGGATGGGTTTTCTACCTTACTATAACCCAAACAAATTTTGATATGAAATGCGGTGATATTATAATAATGTCTAATCAAATAAATATCCAAATAGCAGAACTCTTGCATCTCACGCTCTACATATATAGTATAAAATCAAAAACCGCACGGCTCTTATTGGAGATTGAATTCCAACTATGACAAGGTATGGGACCATCTTCCGATCAGTGTACTCTAGATGGGATACACCGGGGTTCAACAAGAACATCTTGCAACCTAACCACACATGGCTGACCACTCAATTAGCTTGAATGTATCGAATATATTGTCACCCACGGTTGTCGGCCGTCCAACGGTAACCCGTAAGATACAGAAATGAAAGAAGAACAAATATGATTTTTCTCTAGACTGGTGAATATACACCCTTCTTGGTATGACCCAACTAGCCATGATGCCTGCCCGAATTTTTTCATTTCCCGGTTGTAAGGCTAGAGGCTATGTCTATCTTTTCAGAACAACTGTCTACCATTCACTTTGAATGCCACATCATCAAACCCGTCAGTCACTAGTAGATCTTCTCAAAAATATCACGGGTACAAAAAGTTAAGAGAAATGAATTCCTCGGCCACCAAACATAATACCCTGAAAAGATCATCTTATGTAATCTATTAGAAACACTCTGTCAAACATTCGTCCATAAAAGTTGTCTTTGGACTGGACAAACAGAAAACACTATTCTGGAATAGAACGACCCTTGAATTTCACTTCGTCTTCAATTATCTTCAGCATAATCTAATTTGCAACGCTTATGCTTATACGCAGTGGTTTTCAGATAATAAATCCAACCGGTCTCTCCGTATCGATAACGATAGTCAAAACACTTCGAAAGTCGGCTATTTAACTATCGAAGTAAAAACAAACATCCATTCAATGTACAACTAAACATCACACAATCGCTGCCCCTTTTTATTTAACATTAATTTTCAAGTTTCTCATATTTACCTAGATTTTTCTCAAAACCCGTTTAACCCTTCATGTTTCTTGGAAAAACATTTCCTATTGTTTATAAGCTCCTATCTTTCCCAGATTCCTGAAAATATAGGTATTAACGTCCAAAAACATTTCCATCTTTCCCATATTTCTTATTTTATGTATTTTAGGAAATACACACTATTTACATTGTAAAATATTTCCAAATTCCATTAATCATTCTTGAATATATATTTTTAAATAATTATTTCATTCCATAAATAATCATCGTTTTATAAACCAAACCACTCGTTCTTATATAATTGAAACTGTTAGTATATCTAGCCCAAAAGAAATTCAATTACCATTTAAAATACAGATTTTCCCTTTCAAAATTCAAATTCATTTCTAATATAATTTCACGGTATTTAAATACCAATTTATTTCATACCAGTGTAATTCCTCGTTCCAAACAAACAATAATTAACCACATATTATTTATCACAACATATAATGTAATATATGAAAAACAACAATATAATTGTTGAGGAATCCAGTTGGATCCCTCCAACCTGTTTCCCTGCATCCACAGATGTTAGTCACATAAGTAACACCAATTTCATATCGGTATGAAATATAATAGTAAACAAAATCAGTATTCAATCGAAAAATTATATGTGTAACGATATATATTATTTCAATCAAATAATTTTAGTAAATCATCCAAACAACCATCGCACACATACTATAACAAAAACACCATATTACAACTTCGATTTTACAATGGTGGTAAAAGCACCGCTGTAATAAATGTTTTCTACAACTGTCAATTCCCTAAAGTTGTAATAAACGTATTTTTAACAACTTTATATTTTGTTAGTTGTAATAGATGTCTATTATAAACTTCATGTTTATAATATCTATATTTAATAACTAATTATATTAATAATTAATAATAAACTTAGGAATCAATAATATTTATTAATTATTATTAAATAATTAATATTTAATAAGTAGTAATTTAGTTTTAATAGTTAATGTATGTTAACTGCTTATTAATCAATAATTAATAACATACATTATAAGCCTTTAATAATTATTAAACTATTATATCTAAGTAGAAATAAGTAAAAGTTAGATAATAATTATTATTAATAAGTAATATTTGATTTAGTAGTTACTATTTTAGAAATTTTAATAAATATAATTTTGGCAACTAATAACAATTTTGGCTACTAAATAATAATAATTAATTTGAAATATTAAATAAGTAATTATAAATATACTGATTAATGAATAGTAATTAGCTTTTAATTATTACTATTAAATATCTAAGACTGATAATTGGTAATATATACATAACAATTAACGAATAATTAGACTTCGTGCATTGAATAAAGTTAGAAAATAGGTTATGGCCCTTTTCAAATAATCCCACTCGTCATCATTTAGTTGTTGGAATTTTTGGACTAACTGTCGAATCTTGACTATCTAGCCTTGATGGTCATTGTTGGCCTTTTAAAAAAAATAGATTGTACCCGATTTTTTTAATATACATTTTGGCTTCGAATGTCGAGAGTGTTTAACCGATCAGAAAACAATGAAATATTACATAGGTTAGAAAACAATGAAATGTTACAACTTTTTTGTTAGTGGTAAAAGATGCTTTTGACTCCAAAACAAAATCTCATTCTTGGCTCCAAAACAAAAATTTTAGCAGTAAACGTAAATTTTCAGTGCCAAACCCAAACATTAACAAATGTTTACCGCTTATCTCCTTGGTCAAAATTAACGTTCCCCAAATTTACGTTTCTTTGTATTCCTTCTTCCTCCTCATCGAAAATTCTCGATCAAGCCAGCCCCATCACCTGAAAATCGGAGTTCCCCCTTCGGATTTAGCCTCCGACTAGCTTCTCCCTCCGCCATAGAACACCCTCCTCTTAGCCCTGTGGTGCGCCTGCCATTTCTCCTCCTGCTGCCATGTTCCTCCACACAACGGATCTGCATCAGAAAGCAAGCTGCCTTCGCTCCCTAGCTTCCCCTCGCCTAAACTGACCACACATCTGAAAGCTACGCCTAAGCCACGACCAACTGGGCAGCCTCATCAGAGTTGGATTTAATTTGCTTCCCTTTGTTTCGATACTACACCCACTAGTCAATTCTGGAACATCTAAGTGCGTATCTGCCATAGCTGGTTCTTATGGATACATTGCTCCAAATATTTTTTTAATACATTGTTAATAGACAAAGAATATCCCTCAGTAAATTCATATTCTGTATCTTGAAATCAGATGCTTCATTTTATATGGTTTCTCAATTCTTTGACCCAAATAAGAATCGAATGACCAATGAGTGAGGCACTAGATGCATTTTTGACATGAAAGAGTGTGTTTTCCATAGTTGTTTATGTGTAATGTTATGTTTACAAAGTTGATATTGGGATAATTTTAAAAGCATGTCAACTTCTTATAATTTGTCAAAACTGCTTACAAGCAATTTTTTTAAGTGAGTTTTGATGGGTTTATAACTTCCAGTTTCATTTGTATTTGTTCTAAGCATTAACATGATTTAAGACCTTAAACACTTTATCATTAGATTTCCTTTTAGGGTCTGAATATGTGCATATTTCTTTACAACGTGAACTATTTATATGTAATGATTACTACATGGCTAAAATGTAGTATAGGAGAAAATATTATATATATTGATCACTATGCACTGTTGAATCACATGAACATGACTTAAATTGTATACAGTATACAGGTTAGTATATGTGTTTGGATTTATACAATTTGATCAATTCCTAATATTTTGTAATCACCCTGTTTCAAGTTGTTTTATTTTGAACAATTTTATTTAACAATTGAAAGATCCTTGTTAGTGAACTATGGATCTGAGATTATAAATAATCTTGTTTCATTAAGTTTTTGATAGTGCGATTAAATCCATAACACACAAGTTGATCCATCATCGTATAATCTATGTTTAAAAGTGTATTCATCTCAAGTTATATATGTATCTAAGTTTAAAGGGCCTGTGTTTATATTTATGAACTAGGTATCATAAGTGTTAAGATGAATCTGCTATATATATACATATTTTTTGGCAGTTATAGGTTATTATGGTGGATTGGTTATCTAATATGTGATATTATGGGATGTTGCGAGCAAATATATATATATATATATATATATATATATATATATGTATCTCAAAATATATATATGTATTGTGTATAAGAACACTATCAGAAACTGTTAAATTCTAAAATAGCTTATACTCTTAGATTATATACCCCAGTTTTGTTTGACATTTTAAATCTATGATGCAATATGTCTTGACATATTAAACAAGCATGTATGTTATTTTTCTATTTCATGTAAATCTTCTGTCTGGACAGAAAATTTATTTTTGATACAACTGGATTGTATTTTGATACTTGGAAGTGCATACTCAAAAATATTTGATACTGTTTATTATTGTCCACTAGTTGGATATATAGTAGCATGCATTTTACCTTATAACAATGATGAACAATCTGGTATAAAAGTTGTACTGGATATAATGGTTATGTGTATATCAAAATACTGAACTAATATGATTATCGAATTCCTGATTAAACACTATGATATATGTATATTTGGAACTTTTGTGTTTATTTTCATATGCAGACTAGTTGTTGAACCTTAAAAAATTATAAGTGCTTGTATATGTATAAATAAACAAAGGGTTAATGCAAATATGATTTGCATTTGCCTCTCAAGTTTTGGACAATACAATACGGCTAATACACATATCCAGAAAAGGATTCATGCTTCATCCTTTTGGATAAATTAGTAAATCAGCTTTAGTGAGACATTACTGAATAGTGTTTCTTTGTTTAAACTGATTAACTATAATTGGACATTTTATGTTTGCAGATCGACGAATGGCGTACAGTAATGAGTCCTGCAGCAATATGGCGTAAAGATTTCGTTGTCTTCGACTAGTGTACTCTCATAGGATATGCAATTTTTGTTGGACAACTTGTGCTTGTACTAAGTTGCTTTGTAATGATCAAGTATGTAATAAGGTACGAAATGTTGTCTAAAACTTATTGTTTGTAATACTGAATATTTGAGTGTTTTAATAAATTAGTTTGCAAATAACTGTAATATCTGATTTACTTATGGAGTATTGCTATATTTAATGTATTGTTCTTTTCAGTGGCACAGATGTTTATTTTATTTAAAACCCAAATGTCAATCACAACGGTGCATAACAGTTGTAGCAGATTTTATTACAACGACGCATAACTGTTATAATAAAGTTTATTACTGCGGTGGGAAAAAACTGTAAAATATACATATTACAACGGTGTTGCAACAGTGCAAAAAAGTTGTAAAAGATTTTAGTCTATTACAACTTCTTAATACACGACGGTTTGCCCACCGTTGTAAAATGTATATTACAATGGTGTTCCACTGTTGTAATATGGTTATTTTGTTGCAGTGACAACATTCAATCATTCATTTATAAATATTAAAATATAATTATAATATTTTGAAACAGAACAGAGTTAGTGAATTTACTCACTTGGTCGTTAATAGTTGAAAACGATTAACGTCGGTTAATTTGAATCATACGTTTCCAATTTTGTCACAAATGTAACCAAGCTCCAAATGTTTCCAAATCAGTTCCACTGGGTAGCCTGCGTCTAATGCGACAAACGTGCTCGTTTCTGTTCATGTATAAGTAAGTTGTAACTATTATTAGTCTAAACGTCGATTAAAATATCATTAACCGATATAAATATTTTATTAACCACCTTGATTAACAGTATCTGCTTCTTAACGTGTGCTGCTTCTTTCTTGTTCCACTCATCGATCCTCTTCCTTTTCTATTGATCACCGTCAGCCCTTGTTGGTCTATTTTCTATGTTTAAATAAAACAATGGTCTTTGTTTATATACTCGATAAGCGCGTTTGTTAACCAAAGTGAGATATTTCGTTCCCACATCGCCATTTTCCTGGAGTTTAATGAATACCAATGCTTATTAGAATACGTGACAAGCGTGTATTAGAATGCCATGCTTTAAAATAACTCACCATTTAATTGTACCTGCATACTCCATGTAAAATACTTCTTCCAAAAAAAAAAAAAAAAAAAACAATCCACCTGCTCCAAAAATTTAACAACGTCCGTCGACTTTTGTAACGACCCGCATCCTACGCATCATAGGATCGTAGGATATTTATTTCTTTCACATACGAAGTCATATGGCCATGTAACTTTAGGGGACGACTATTGGGGTCATTTCCCATGTTCATGATTTTTCACGATTTTTAAATGACCATTTTGCCCTTGGTTGGCACTGTTTTGGTCATAACTTTTGACTGGAAAGGAATTTTGACCTGAAACCACTTCCATTGGCTCCGGATGATGGTTTCTCTTTCCGTAGAGTGGTCACATTAGCCAAACGGACTCACCGTTTGGGAGATATGGCTGAAACAAGTTTCAGATGGTGAAAAACAGATTAATTGGGCTTTACCGGGTGATTAACAGCTAGGCCCAAAGGGGAATTTCGGGATTAGGAGTTTAAAAGGGCTGTTAGGGTTTGGAGAATACCTTTTTCTCATTTTTCAGCCGTCACTTTCCATCCCTCTTGACCTAGCCATGGCCTCCACTCTCTAAATATCTCTAAAACACCCGAAATCACTTCCTAATCAAGGATTAAGGCTTAGAGGCATCAAGTCAAGGAGGATTAGCACAAGGACCGAGGTAGAGTTATATATTGAAATTCGTGCAAATCAGAGGTTCACTTCAGATCTGAAAGTTTTATTGTGGCAAAGGTGAGTGATTTGCATAGTTTTTGCACTAATTACGGTAATTAAGGGTAATTAGTGAAGATTAGCGAATTTGTACACTAATAAATTCTGGAAAAATATTTAGAAATTCGAAAATAATATTTTATGCCTCTGGTAGAAATTTGGTTTAATTTAATGAAGTTTTGTTAACCTTATGATTAGTTTTACTTAAACATGCTTAGGGGAAAATAAGGAGTTTTGGCCACTTTTGATCCATTTTGCTTCATTAGAATTGTTGTTTGGTGTTCGTGGTCGATACTATATGTTGCTATGACTGTATGAGATGTTTTGTGATTGTTTAGAAGTGTTAGTTTGGTCAAAAATGCCGTCGAATGGCGAAAGACTGTCGCTGGAACGAAGCTCAGGGATTTACCCGGACCGGATCGCCCCCTATGAGCACGATCCGATGGAAGCTCCCGCCACGATCCGTTTCACTTCGAAGGCCACGAACCGATGCAGCGCCGTGTCCAAACTAAAGTACACCGATCCGAATCGCTCCATCTTGGTGGACCACGAACCGATCAGAAGTGCGATCCGAGATGAGGCGCGACGATCCAGACGAGGTAGCACGACCCGAACCCAATGGGTATTCACGATCCGATCCGATCTGAAGAGCGCGACTCGATCCATCAGAGGTGACCACGACCCGATCCAGTGGAAGGAGCACGAGTTGACACCACGGACGATCCGCGAGTCGCGATTCGACCCAAGCGAGGGTGATGACCACGATCTGAACTGAGAAGCTGACGATGGCGACCTGAAGCAAAGTGAAGAGGGGAAATGAAGACCGATCTGGATGAAGATGATGACCAAAACCCGAGATGCAAAGGTAGTCCAAATGAGAAGTTAGAGCTCAAGATCCAGATGGGAATCAACGAGTTCGCTTCATGATTGGGCTTTGCTGCGGGACGAGTGTTAAGGGGTTATCGATGTCTATAGCTTTGAACCACTATGGTAGGAGGTACGAGGGCGGATTCAGGGCCATTATGGCATCGGTAGAACCGAGGGCTATGACCAATGAGGCGAGTCATTGAAATGTTTGGTCATGACTCCATGTGTTTAGCTTGGTTACAGCAGGGTTTCTACAAGTCGGGATTCGTCGTTACCTCAGTTTGTCTAGTGTTCCAAAGTGGTAGATATTGTATGCTTTACGCACTGAGTGAGAGATGTGAGGATGGTTGCTATGGATGATTTGTTTGCTATCATTATGACATGCACACCCCACCCCCATATTCTTACACTATTTATTATGGCACCTTAGAGTGCTGTACGGTATGTGGTACTAACTCTTTGGTTGCAGGTCCAGGTTCAGGTATGGTTTGGTATACCTGTTATTGTTTTGTTTAGAGGCTTATCGCTCATACCAGGCTTTATGTCTGACCCGGAGTTTTATGTCTCCTCTTATTACTCTGGGTGCTCACACGAGCAGACTAGAGACAGGTTAGCTGGTGATGCACGGGTAGATGATCCGGAGACGAGCAGGAGGCTTCCACGTAATACATATATATAATATTCTCCCTGTGTTGTTGAAGATCGCTGCTTGGGCATTGGCGGTGCATCTTCTACTCTAGCTTTCTTTTGTTTAGAGACAGTAAATCTTGGAAAAATTGTAATAAGTTGTATTTGGATTTCCGCTGCTTTGATGATTGATGTTGATTTTAGTTATCAGCTTATGCACTGTCTCACCTGTTTTATGTCAAGTATGTTATTATTATATTTTATTCCATGCACTGTGAGACATTCTACAGGTTCCTTGATTAGTTCATTCCCTTCTTTCCTTTCTTTGGCGACCGTTCCGTGCTAATCGGGCACGTATACAACGCACTTTCGGGGGAAATGCCGACTGGTACGGAGCAGGCCGTCACACTTGGTATCAGAGCTCTAGGTTGCGTAGTTAACCTAGGGAAGCTATCAGGGAGAGATAATATACGTATACGAGAGAGCGTATTTGTAATTATTTTGATTTTTAAAAAGCTATATATATATGTACTATTACTAGTATAAGGATGAAGTCGTACTGCACTAGCACCACTATGGAGTCGTTAATCGTTTCCTTTTTCAGATTGACAATGAGCCGATATACTAGAGGTGCTGGTAGGGGAGCCAATAATGGGAATGCTGCTGACATGAGGATGATGTTTACTGACCTCATGAGAGAGATGCTTAGAGATGTGCAGAGGGCAGCTCCCAATGGTGGAAATGGTGGTGGTCCAATAGTGCAGGCGCCAAGAGTCGACTTCGCCAAGCTGAATAAGGATTATACTAGCCTTGGTGGGAAGCCGTTCCACGGAACGGAGTCGGCCACGGATGTTCAGGATTGGTTGGATAGTTGCGAACGTATCTTCGAGGATTTGGGTATCGAGGATGCAATGAAGAGAAAGCTAGCGTCCCGTCAGCTGCAAGGGCGGGCAATGAATTGGTGGAATGCTATAAAGGCAGCTACTCCCGAAGATCAGATTACTTGGGAGCAGTTTAAAGCTCGCTTTAGCGAGAAGTTCATTCCAGCTGCTCAGAAGTCAGTGCTGTTTAAGAAATTCTTGGAGCTCAAGCAGAATGGCAGAGCTGTCTCGGAGTACATTGCTGAATTCGACACTTTGTCGAAGTATGGGTTATCTCTTATTGATACTGCCGAGAAGAAGAATGAGAAATTCATAACCGGTTTGGATCAGTACTTAGGGGAAAAGCTTATTAACCACATCGATGAGACGTTTGAGTCGATTGTGGGGAAAGCATTAAGATCAGAAAGTATCTACCCTAAGTCGAAGACTGAGGTTGCATCTGCAGATGAGCCAAAGCCACAAGCAAGTGGTGGAGGCAAGGGGGGTTCCCAGAATAAGAGAAAGCAGAACCAAGCTAAGGATGGCCAGAAGAAAAAGAATAAGCAAGATGTGGAGTGCTTCAGCTGTGGTAAGAAGGGCCATTATGCTAGTAATTGTCGGGCCAAGCCAGCGGAGAGGAAGTGCTTCAACTGTGGCCAAATGGGACATCACAAGGACAAGTGTCCACATCCCCCTAAGGAAAAGCAAATGGTGAAAGCCTACGCTCTTAATGCCATTCCTTCTTCGTCGAATGCCCCAACAGTGGCGGAGAAGGGAAAGAATGTCGTCATTCAAGGTATGCTTTCTGTTTATGATGTTCCTGTTAGAGTTTTGTTTGATACCGGAGCTTCCAGTTCTTTCATATCTAGTGACCTGGTAGATAGGTTGGGATTGGTGCCCGAGATTGTCGATAGACCTTTAGTAGTGACGAACCCGATTGGTGGTTCGACCAGCCTTAGCATGATTTGTCGTAATGTGGTCTTATCGAGTCATGGATGCATGTTTGTTTGTGATTGCTTTGTTTTGGGCTTTACTGGGTTTGGCATTATTTTGGGAGTAGATTGGCTCCAAAGATACGGGGTGGTGGTAGACTGTGAGGGCTTGTTGATGACAGCTAGAGCGGATGATGGGCGGAGGATAGTGTTTGGTGGTCTACCCAGTAAGGGGGTATTGGCTAGTTTTCTAAACTCCCTCGACATTCCGCATAGTGAGTTGTCAGGTTTGCCCGTGGTTGGCCAGTATCCGGATGTTTTCGAAGAAGTGACCGGACTTCCATCACACCGAGAGATTGAGTTTCGTATTGATTTGGTAAAGGAGGCCAGGCCTATAGTGATGCCACTTCGTCGTATGGCACCAAGAGAGCAGCGAGAGCTCGAGGTGCAAGTTAGCGATCTTTTGAAGAAGGGATTTATCAGAAGGAGTGTTTCTGAATGGGGAGCACCAGTTGTGTTTACTACCAAGGCAGATGGTTCCCTTCATTTGTGTGTAGACTACCGCGAGTTGAATAAAGTGACGAGGAAGAACAAGTATCCTATACCGCGGATAGATCATTTGTTCGATCAGTTGAGTGGCGCGAGAGTATTTTCTCAGTTGGATCTCGCGACAGGTTTTCATCAGCTTAGAGTGGAAGCTGAGAGTATAGCTAAACCAGCATTTCGGACGCCGTCTGGATTTTATGAGTGGTTGGTCATGCCATTCGGGCTGACCAATGCCCCAGCATATTTTGTGGATCTTATGAATAGGGTATTCAGAGATCAGTTGAATAAGTTTGTCCTTGTGTTCGTTGACGATATTTTGGTCTATTCGAGGACAGAGGAAGAACACAAGGAACATTTAAGAGTAGTGATGGAGGTGTTGAGAAAACACCAATTGAAAGAAAAGTTTTCTAAGTGTCACTTCTGGAAGAGGGAAGTGAGGTTCTTGGGCCATGTTGTATCTGAGAATGGTATTGCCGTGGACCCGGCAAAGGTGGCTACGATACAGGATTGGCCTACGCCCAAGAATGCAACAGATGTGAGAAGTTTCTTGGGGTTAGCAGGATATTATCGTAAGTTTATCCAAGGTTTCTCCAAGATAGCAGCACCATTGACCCAGCTGACCAAGAGGAATCAAGCTTTTGTCTGGGATGAAAGGTGCGAGAATGCATTCAAAAGTCTAAAGGACAAGTTGACAAGCGCACCAGTGTTAGTCATTCCTAAGGGGGATGAAGAGATGACGGTATACACGGATGCCTGTGGTACCGGACTGGGTGCTGTATTGATGCAAGGCGGTAGGGTTGTAGCTTACGCAAGTCGGCAATTGAAACCGCACGAGAGAAGATACCCTACCCATGATTTAGAATTGGCAGCGATCGTGTTCGCGTTAAAGATGTGGAGACACTATCTCTTGGGAGAAAGATTTGAGCTGTTTACAGATCATAAGTCGTTAAAGTATCTCTTCACTAAGAAAGATCTGAATCTCCGTCAGCAGAGATGGTTAGAGTTCTTAGCTTCCTATGATTTGATATCGCATATACACCAGGAAAGGGCAATGCGGTGGCTGATGCATTGAGTAGAAGACATGCCAGCTTAGGGACTATGTTCCTTGAATGGAAGCAACTGGAGTTTATCGCGGGTTTTGATTTCGGACCAAAGTGCGAATTGGATCCAGAAATGTTAGCAAGTTTGACGATCAGACCCACTTTGATTAAGCGGATCGGCTCTAGTCAGAGGGACGATCCTAACCTATTGGAAATCATCTCCAAGTTAGAGATGTGTGTCGATGAGGAGGTGAATAAGTATGGGCTTGATCGAGATGGATGGCTTAGAAAGAATGGAAAGCTTGTTGTACCCAATGTCAATGGATTGAGAGATGAAGTGCTTAGAGAATGTCATCACTCAAAGCTAACTATACACCCCGGTGGTAACAAGATGTATCGAGATATGAAGCAGACTTACTACTGGGAAGGGATGAAAAGAGACGTTGGGAAGTTTATATCCAAATGCATGAATTGCCAGCTAGTTAAAGCCGAGCAAAAGAAGCCTAGTGGGTTGTTGCAACCATTAGAAATTCCCGAATGGAAATGGGAGCAAGTCTCGATGGATTTCATCGATGGTTTACCAAGGACTAGATCGGGATATGATAGCATTTGGGTAATTGTGGATCGATTGACTAAGAGCGCAAGATTTATACCAGTCAAATCGACCAGAACGGCAGCCAAGTTGGCAGAATTGTATATGAAGTGGATAGTGAGATTTCATGGAGTACCCAAAAGCATTGTGAGCGACCGAGACCCGTTGTTCACTAGTGGGTTTTGGAAGAGCTTACAAGAGGCTCTAGGGTCAGAGTTACATCTCAGTACCTCATATCATGCTCAGACAGACGGTCAGACGGAGAGGGTGAACCGTATTTTGGAAGATCTCTTGAGAGCATGTACATTGGATTTTGTTGGATCATGGGATGACCATTTGCATCTAGTAGAGTTTGCATATAATAATAGCTACCAATCCAGTATCGGTATGGCTCCATTTGAAGCTTTGTATGGAAGACCATGCAACTCACCATCATGTTGGATAGAGACTGGCGAGAAGTTTATGCTTGGACCAGATGTGGTGAGGGAAACTTCAGATAAAATCAAGACCATTCAAAAACGAATGAAGGTTGCCCAAGATAGGCAGAAGAGTTATGCTGATAAGAGGAGAAGAGACTTAAAATTCTCCGTTGGTGACTTGGTGTTTGTCAAGATTTCTCCGTTAAAGAGCGTAATACGATTTGGCAGGAGAGGCAAGTTAGCACCAAGATTTGTTGGCCCATTCCCTGTTCTTAAACAAGTCGGGAATTTGGCATACAGAATTGACTTACCGGAGAAGATGGCGGGAGTTCACGATGTATTTCATGTTTCCCAACTAAGGAAGTTCGTTCACGACTCAAATATGACTATTTCACCTGATCAGTTAGAGGACTTCGAAGTAGAACCCGAGGCGGTTGGGAACCACAAGCCGGCCCGTATTGTCGAGCACGACATGAAGCAACTTCGAAGGAAGGCGGTGAAGCTAGTCAAGGTTCAGTGGGGCGAGGACGAGAATGATTGTACTTGGGAGACAGAGGAGAACATTAGGAAGTCACACCCAGAACTCTTTGCCTGGTAAGATTTTGACTTCGATTTAGCTTTCCGCATGCTAGGATAGGCTTGTTTTGCATGTTTGATTGTTGTATGTGGTTGTTAGGCATGCGGGATCTTTTGTATGTTTTGGGTTAAGGAATATCGGGGACGAAATTTCTTAAGTGGGGGAGAGTGTAACGACCCGCATCCTACGCATCATAGGATCGTAGGATATTTATTTCTTTCACATACGAAGTCATATGGCCATGTAACTTTGGGGGACGACTATTGGGGTCATTTCCCATGTTCATGATTTTTCCTAATTTTTAAATGACCATTTTGCCCTTGGTTGGCACTGTTTTAGCCATAACTTTTGACTGGAAAGGAATTTTAACCTGAAACCACTTCCATTGGCTCCGGATGATGGTTTCTCTTTCCGTAGAGTGGTCACATTAGCCAAACGGACTCACCGTTTGGGAGATATGGCTGAAACAAGTTTCAGATGGTGAAAAACAGCTTAATTGGGCTTAACCGGGTGATTAACAGCTAGGCCCAAAGGGGAATTTCGGGATTAGCAGTTTAAATGGGCTGTTAGGGTTTGGAGAATACCTTTTTCTCATATTTCAGCCGTCACTTTCCATCCCTCTTGACCTAGCAATGGCCTCCACTCTCTAAATCTCTCTAAAACACCCGAAATCACTTCCTAATCAAGGATTAAGGCTTAGAGGCATCAAATCAAGGAGGATTAGCACAAGGACCGAGGTAGAGCTGCTGTTATATATTGAAATTCGTGCAAATCAGAGGTTCACTTCAGATCTGAAAGTTTTATTGTGGCAAAGGTGAGTGATTTGCATAGTTTTTGCACTAATTACGGTAATTAAGGGTAATTAGTGAAGATTAGCGAATTTGTGCACTAATAAATTCTGGAAAAATATTTAGAAATTCGAAAATAATATTTTATGCCTCTGGTAGAAATTTGGTTTAATTTAATGAAGTTTTGTTAACCTTATGATTAGTTTTACTTAAACATGCTTAGGGGAAAATAAGGAGTTTTGGCCACTTTTGATCCATTTTGCTTCATTAGAATTGTTGTTTGGTGTTCGTGGTCGATACTATATGTTGCTATGACTGTATGAGATGTTCTGTGATTGTTTAGAAGTGTTAGTTTGGTCAAAAACGCCGTCGAATGGCGAAAGACTGTCGCTGGAACGAAGCGCAGGGATTTACCCGGACCGGATCGCCCCCTATGAGAACGATCCGATGGAAGCTCCCGCCACGATCCGTTTCACTTCGAAGGCCACGAACCGATGCAGCGCCGTGTCCAAACTAAAGTACACCGATCTGAATCGCTCCATCTTGGTGGACCACGAACCGATCAGAAGTGCGATCCGAGATGAGGCGCGACGATCCAGACGAGGTAGCACGACCCGAACCCAATGGGTATTCACGATCCGATCCGATCTGAAGAGCACGACTCGATCCATCAGAGGTGACCACGACCCGATCCAGTGGAAGGAGCACGAGTTGACACCACGGACGATCCGCGAGTCGCGATTCGACCCAAGCGAGGGTGATGACCACGATCCGAACTGAGAAGCTGACGATGGCGACCTGAAGCAAAGTGAAGAGGGGAAATGAAGACCGATCTGGATGAAGATGATGACCAAAACCCGAGATGCAAAGGTAGTCCAAATGAGAAGTTAGAGCTCAAGATCCAAATGGGAATCAACGAGTTCGCTTCATGATTGGGCTTTGCTGCGGGACGAGTGTTAAGGGGTTATCGATGTCTATAGCTTTGAACCACTATGGTAGGAGGTACGAGGGCGGATTCAGGGCCATTATGGCATCGGTAGAACCGAGGGCTATGACCAATGAGGCGAGTCATTGAAATGTTTGGTCATGACTCCATGTGTTTAGCTTGGTTACAGCAGGGTTTCTACAAGTCGGGATTCGTCGTTACCTCAGTTTGTCTAGTGTTCCAAAGTGGTAGATATTGTATGCTTTACGCACTGAGTGAGAGATGTGAGGATGGTTGCTATGGATGATTTGTTTGCTATCATTATGACATGCACACCCCACCCCCATATTCTTACACTATTTATTATGGCACCTTAGAGTGCTGTACGGTATGTGGTACTAACTCTTTGGTTGCAGGTCCAGGTTCAGGTATGGTTTGGTATACCTGTTATTGTTTTGTTTAGATGCTTATCGCTCATACTAGGCTTTATGTCTGACCCAGAGTTTTATGTCTCCTCTTATTACTCTGGGTGCTCACACGAGCAGACTAGAGACAGGTTAGCTGGTGATGCACGGATAGATGATCCGGAGACGAGCAGGAGGCTTCCACGTAATACATATATATAATATTCTCCCTGTGTTGTTGAAGATCGCTGCTTGGGCATTGGCGGTGCATCTTCTACTCTAGCTTTCTTTTGTTTAGAGACAGTAAATCTTGGAAAAATTGTAATAAGCTGTATTTGGATTTCCGCTGCTTTGATGATTGATGTTGATTTTAGTTATCAGCTTATGCACTGTCTCACCTGTTTTATGTCAAGTATGTTATTATTATATTTTATTCCATGCGCTGTGAGACATTCTACAGGTTCCTTGATTAGTTCATTCCCTTCTTTCCTTTCTTTGGCGACCGTTCCGTGCTAATCGGGCACGTATACAACGCACTTTCGGGGGAAATGCCGACTGGTACGGAGCAGGCCGTCACAACTTTATCTTCCCCAGTACTAACCCTTATGAGCTCCTCAATCATCAGCCTCTTCCTCACCATTTCAAAGCCAATTCCCATGTCTTTCCTGAAATAAAAATCAACACAACTGCTTCCTCATGTATCCACTTTCCCACGTATACGGTTGCCACGCCTTCACCATTCATGCCTTTTCACTTACTTGCGCTTGCACTCACATCTTCCTATACCGCAAGAAAACACAGCGCCCCTCATACTTCACTATCCTGTAACAACCCTGAATTTTGGGGATAAATTTAAAAATTTATTTTAAGTTATTTTAATGAGTTTTGGTTGTTTAAAATAATTTATTTTGAAAAATTAAATATATTCTTTTTAATGTAAATACGGAGCGTGTACAATTTGCGTGTAATAAAATTTATTCTGTAATGTAATGTAATGTAATGTGGGAAACATTAAAACAAAAGATTACGTAATATGTGTTTATAAGATGGTATAAAATAATACATAAGAGTCTGATTATATCAGTGGCATAAAATAGAATACAAGACTTTATTTGTGATAATTGAATGTCAATTAGAATTTTCTGGATTATTAATATGAAAGAAAGAATATTAGCCATAAACATTAATGCTAATCAATCACTCCATTATTTAAGGTTCTGTGTAATAATTAATTACCGTTTAATATTTCCCAGTAAGCGTCATCCTATTACACCTTTGATTATATACAATAAAATTCTCTTATATTAATTCAATTACTTAAAATAAGAATAAGTGAAATAAAACTAATATGCAAAAATATGCCAGTACGATTAACCTTATCGAATTACAGAATGGTTATGTGCTAACAATGTTAAACTATTAATAAATCAAAATCTTTAGAAACATGGAAAATAAATGTCTACACGGTACTCTTTCTAAAATCAGTGTCTATCCTAATAAATGGAAATGAATCAAATTTGGAAGAAAAAGAAGAAGATTTATTCATTCATTAGAAAGTTAGATATTTTACTTAAATCGCTTTTCATAATTTAAAGATAATTGCAGTTATAGGAAACATACTTTATCTTAAGTTAAAAAGGAATGCTTTAATAACTTAATTAATTGATTTTGGAATTATATGCTAAGAAATTATATATATATATATATATATATATGTGTGTGTGTGTGTGTGTGTGTGATGACATAAGAAATGAAATGTACATTTCTAGAAACAAATGCATGCGTGAAATAAATGAGTGTTTTCCTTGATCGTTTCGGTTTAGAATTGACAGAGATTCTGTATCAAATTAATGATAGGTTTTTTCTGAAAATCATTGAAACCTTGCCACTTAAGATACAGTCAAAAACAGGAAAGATTTTGATTGTTTCCATGATTTACTAATTTACAAAACTTATGCGCAAGGACTAAAAAGAAGAGAAACTAAATAAAACATAATTTAACGACAAGGGGGTTTTGTTAAAAAAAAAAAAACCACAACCCCTGTATAATATCTCGTTGCCTAACCCTAACCATTTTCTAAAACCTAATCTGACATCGTCCTTCTTCATCTGGCCATGGCGGCTACTCTCTCTTCCTCTAAAATTTCTTTCTACCTACATTAATCTCCTCTTCCACCTCCAACAAGTTTCATCTCCTCTAGTGCCCTGTATCTTGAGAACCGCGCCACCCAACCCGCTGACTTCATTGCCCCGCCGCTTCTCAGCCACGCCACCGCGCCTCACCCTACTTCCGGCACGTATGCGCCTTCCCTAGGCCATCCATCTCCGACAAGCGGCGCCTCAATCCATACACCGGAACTCCAGATATCTTGAATCAAAGATTGGCACAAATTCAGAGGTTAAATTAAATTAATTTTAACAATTTGCAACACTTGATTTCATTGCTAATTTTAATTTTATAATTAAAAACATGTTTTTTTGATTCAAATCGATACAGATTCCTACAAGTTTGACAATATTGGAACAGGGACACATAAGACCACACCCTAGATCTGTTGTGCACAGTTCTGACTTTCTTTGATTTCTAGATCTGAAAAATCCCAAGATGAGAATTCTGAATCTACTCTTGAATTAAATTTAAATTTAATTTTTAATTATTCTCTTGAATAAAATCTGTATACCTGTAGATGTGCAAAAATTTAGATCTGTGTTTGAAATTAAATTGTTGTTTATTCAAATTCGCGTTTACGCTGCTGTTATTTATTTTCAGATCTGTTTAAGATATGAGATTTGCGCTGCTATTATTTAGTTGTTATTATTCCAGATCTGTGATTGAGTTGATTACTTTTGTGTTGAAATAAAATCAACAAAATAGAAATGCTATTTATTTTGTTGAATCAGAATCAGCAAAAATATAAATTTCATTTTATTTGTGTTAGAATTGATAAATCAAAATATAAATATCGTTTATGTTAGAATTGATAAATCAGAATATAAATATTGTTTATGTTAGAATTGACAAGTTAAAATAATAACACCATGCAATTGGCAAATACTACATTAGAATAAATAGAGTAAATTTTAATGTCATAATTTTGTCAATAAAAAAGGAATAGCAACAAAAATCATACTTTTTGGTCAATTATAACTAGTAGTGGACAAAAATCATACATTTGGGTCAATTAGAAAGGGATTAAACAAAGATAACTAGAATTGCCAACTATATGAATAAAAACACACATTTTGTTAGTAATGTCATATATGAATAAAAATACATCACTTATGTTAGAAAAACATATATGTAATTAAATATATCACTTATGTTAGGAAACATATTTGAAGATAAATATATCACCCATGTTAGAATGTGCTTTTGTTATATAAATAAAGACATCATCTTTAGTAGAAAAGTTGACGGTAGAAAGGATAAGATTTTACCGTTGTAATGAAATTACATTTTTAAGTGTAATTAAAGATATGATTTTGCATAGTAATAAAAAAATCTTACATTTTTATTAATGTAATTAAAGTAGAATAATCATTCTTGTTGTAATAAAAAAGAATATTTTTAATGTTCTTTTGTTAAAATGAAAGTCGTACTATTTATCACCGTTTTTGTCAAAATGAAAAGATTTTAACTTTAGAAATAAAAAGATTGGATTTGATGTGGTGTTTTTAGTCAAATTAAAAGATAGAACATGACGATGTAATTTTCATCTTATTTTTATTGAAAATAAAAGAGTATTATTGAAGATGTAGAAAGAACCAATTTTTTTTTTTTTTTTTAATTTAGTGTTGCATTTTTATCTACATATTTAATGTAAATAAAAGATTAGAGTTTAATGTCTCATTTTTGATGTAAACAAAAGATGAAATTTAACATAGCATGTTTATTCACATTTTCAATGATAAAAAAAAGAAACCTCTTTTATGTCATGTTTTGTATAAAATAAAAAGGTAGAATTGAACATGCATTTTTATTGTAAAATATAAAGGTATTATTGAACCATGTTATTGCATATGAAATATATTCATATTATTGAACCAAGTTATTGCATATGAAATTAAGTCATATCTTATTGTAACAATATTGCATATGAAGGATAATGATTTGCATTATTAATGTAATAAGTAAAATTTTACATTTTTATGTAACTAAGATGAAATGGAAGATTTACAATTTTATTAATGTAATAAAGAAAAGAAAAGGAAAGATTTGATTTTAATGTTATTTATTTACAATAAAAGAATTGAGAGAGAAGTATATTTTTATCAAAATGAATGCTCGCACGTAATCTTGTTATGAGATAAAACTATATATTTTAAAGTATGAGTGGTAATGATATACATTAATGTATGTATTGTAATGGTATATTTTAATGTACGAAAGGAAATGAAATATTTTAAAATATGAATTGCATTTATAATGTAATTAAGGTGATGAGGTATGAATCTTACCTTTATTAAGGTAATAATATATGAATACTTACATATTTATTATGTAATTTAAATGAAACTTACATTTTTATCAATGTAATAAGAAGGGATTGAGAAAAATACATTTACAGTGTATTAAGTAAGAAAAGAATTTACATTGTAAATTAAAGTTACATTTTATTATTTAATTTAGAATAGGATATATACATTGTAAATTAAAACTACAATTTATAAGAAGTTAAAGAATGAGAACTTGCATTGTAAATGAAAAGTACATTTTTAATGTAATTAAAAAGTAGGATTTTACGTTGCCAATTAAAAAGACGAAATTTGACATGTAATGTTAATTACAATTTATATTGTAATTAAAAAGGAGATTTTACATTGTAATTAAAAGATAGGAAATTTACATTATAATGTAGATTACAATTTTAATGTAATTTAAAAAGAAGATTTTGGGCATTGTAAATTATTACATTTTCAATGTGATTAAAAGAATGGATTTCCCATGAAATCATAAGAATAGAATTAAAAGAATAGAACGCAACGTTGAAAAATAATTTACATTTCTATGTAAATAAAAGAATAAAGAATGGAATGTAACGTTGAAATATAATCTACATTTCTATGTATAAATAAGAATAAAGAAACAAAGGTTACATTTTAATGTGTTAAGATTAAGAAGAAAATTTACATTTTAATGTATTAAGATAAAGGAGGAAAATTTACATTTTTATATAATTAAGTTAAAGAAGGTGAAGTTTACATTTTCATGTAATTAAGATTTAAAATAAGAAGATTAAATTTCTATGTAATTAAAAGATTAGATTTTGACATTGCAAAATTTTTTACACTTTTTATGCAAATTTGATTGAAAAGGAAAAGTCTCATTTTTAATGTAGATTATATTAAAAAGAAAAGTTTACATTTTTAATGTGAATAAAAACAATAGAATTAAAAATGTAGATTTTTTATCGTCATTTTAGATGCGATAAAAGAATAGGATAAAATAATATATTTTTATTGTCATTTTAGAAGCGGTAAAAAGAATTTACATTTTTCAATGTAAACAAAGGAAATAGAATCTGAAATAAAAGTTACATTTTCTATATAATAATATATTGAAATATAAGTTTACATTTCTCAATGTAAATTAAAATAAGAATAGAAATTTACATTTTCAATGTAAATAATAAGATTAGAAATTTAATTTCTAAGGAATAGATTTTCATTAGGAAGAAAAATAATGAAACTAAATATACATTTTTTGTAAATTGAAGGACGGAAGAAGAAAATATACATTGTTTTGTTTAGGATGTGTATATAAAGTAAAATAAAAATAGCGATAGATCGTTATAAATTATTAACAAAGATATGAAATGGTTTTCAAATTTATATATGCGAGAGTTATTTGAAAAGTCCGAGTTTACTCTCATCCCAAATAATGATACGACGTTCGAAGAATTGAAGACGGCGATTGAAGACCGACGATCTTCACATCGAATGGGTAACTAGCGTTGAGGCCCTTGATTGATTTGCTCCCAAGATGGGGCTAAGATGGTAGTTGTCCGGATGTAGTGTTGATTTGCACGGATTTGGCTTTCGCTCAGACCCAGAGCATAAGCTTATAAATGGAATGTGTGTCCAACATTATACTCCTTTATATTGTATTTATTGATTTTCTGTCGAATGTATGAATGTTTGGTGGCAGAGAATTTATTCTCTTGCTTAACACGCTTTTATATATATTTCGGTAAAGGATTGGTAGTGTGATATGGAGTGACAGTGGGGCACACTAAGATGCAATGATCAAGGGTTCTTGTTGAAAAGCAGAACCTTGTGGTGACGATCAAAGCATAGCCTGTTTAGGCGTAGCTTTGTGTATAGCGTGGCTTCGCAAGACTCACACCTCGGTTGGAGCCTAAAATGGGAGAAGGGAACGCAGGGAGAGCAGCACGTTTATTTCTAGCTAGAAGTAGTGTCAGTGCTTAAACTGGCTGATATTTTACTTATGTGGATGATGGAATGAGGCGCCTCAGATGGTAGATCCTATAGAACCGGGAAATGTGTGTTCAGGAATTGCCAATCAACAAAATCGTATGTGCGGACCGGCCCTGCATCTTTCCAAGGGTTCACTGCGGGGGACCTGAGACATTAGCTAGAGTGTCTCGAATCGGTAATGAGCTCCTCCCTAGCCTTGACTCATGATGGAAACCCAATTTCCAATACGACCTCAAAAGGTTTTGATTGTAGAACTAGTATGGTGACTTAGTAGGATGGGGTACTATGCCGTCTATGATTGATACATTATGATTGAAATGTTTTTGAAACATATATACACCAATAATAATATCAAATCCGTTTTTATCGTATTAAGCATCTTTTGACCATTATAAGGTAAAATTCTATCCTCCGGTTTGCGTTGCATTGTGTGATGGGACTTGAGTCTTATAATGGTTTCATTTTCCTAAAAAGCATTGCGTTGATTTAACGATTTACTTTATTTATGCACTGGCAATCCAGTGGAGTAAACCCGTTCCGCGTTAGCGGCGTGGTCCTATGATTAGCCTTATTATTAGCTAAGTTAAGTTAAGATTTCTCATACCAATCCCATGACTGACCTGTAGTTTGTTTCACTGGCAAACTCGGGTGCCCTTATTTTCCCCACGGGTAGTCGAGTAGCTTTTTGCAGATATTTATCTCTTTAACAGGATCCTGGGTCGAAGCTTAAAGCTGTGTCCAGAGCATAGATGAGACGACCCGATTTCCCGTTCTCACGGAAACAAGGTTATCTTTGGAATATAACACAGAAACATATAATAGCAGAACAGAATTAAATAAATACACCAGAATGAACAACAAAATATACTGGATAAAAGTAATCATCAGAGTTACATAGTATACAGGATCTTACTTAGTACAAATACAATTCAGCTATACATAAAAGTCTACAGCGGAAATAAACAAAATATGTACAATAGGAGCTGAACAGCATAAAAGGAAATAAATGATAGAATCCATCTTCAGCTCCAGCTATCCAGAAAGAACCAGCTAAACCTGAATACAAGGCTGCCCGTGTGGAAAAAAAGGGGCACCCGAGTTTGAGAGTGAAACAAACTACGAGTCAGTCATGGGACTGGTATGAGAAATCCACTCAACACATATATAATTGTCTAATCACAGGACCACGCCACTTTCGTGGAACGGGTTTACTCCATTGGATTGCCAGTGCTCTAAAACAAATCTTTCTTTTAAACATCGCTATGCTTTTTATAAAAATGAAGCCGTTATAAGACTCAGTTCCCATCACACAATGCAACGCAAACCGGAGGATAGAGTTTTTACCTTATAACGGCCAAAATATGCTTGATACGAATAAAACAAAGGCATTTGATATTATTACTAGTGTTTATATGTTTTGAAAACAATTTCAAATCATAACTATCAATCATAGACGACATGAGCGTCCCATGCCACTATGTCGCCAAATATATATACAATCGAAACCGCATCGTCACGTATTTGGAAATTGGATTTCCGTCATGAACCAAGGCAAAAGATAGTCCTTACCGAATTCGAGACAATCTAGCCCATGTCTCCGGAACAGCCGCAACTGCCCCTTGGATCGTCAGGGCCGGTCCACACGGAGTGGATTATAGTGCCTGAACAATACGTTCCTCCGCCCTTTGGGGCGTAAACGAGCCAACGAATGACTCCATCGGACCCGGATCGTCCGATCAAACCGAGGCGCCTCGCAACAGCAACAACCACATATGTGAAAAGTATATAAATGTCAGGGCTGGTAGGTCACTGACACCACCCTAGCTAGAAAGAAACGCATGTCCTCCCTGATGTCCTCTCCCGTTTTAGGTTCATACCGAGGTGTGAGGCTCGCGAATTCACGTTATACACAAAGCTATGCCACACAGGCGGGGCTTTGATCATCACCACAAGACTTTGCTTTTCAACAGAAGTCCTGATCACTGCATCTTAGCATGCCACACAGGCAATTCATGCCATGCGACTGATGTCCATCGATATACAACCTTTAAGCTCGTGCGTCTCAGAGAAGGGCGTTAAGCAGAAGAATAAATTCTCCGCCGCCAAACAGATGTATATTTAACAGAGATCAATCAACACAGAATAAAATCCAATGTCGGACACACAGTCCATTTACAAGTCCGTTCTGGGTCTGAACGAAACCGGAGGCACTAAATACCTCGCAAACCCTTCGATCAACACGTACGTCTGGACGATCACCACTCATTATCCATATTTCGGGATGCCTCCAAATCAGGACCTCGGTTACCATCCAAACGAGGTGAAGATCTCCGGTCTTCGACCACCGTCTTCATCTTCGACTTTCAATCGTCGATCAATTATTTGAAATGAGAATTAACTCGGCTTTTCCAAATAATTCACGTATATTTAGAATTTCAAATCGATTTATTTCAATGGTTAAATTATTCGACAACACCAATTGTGTTCTTTAATGTAATTTTCACACCAAACACATTCAACCATCAAAAGCCACACAAATCAAGCAAATTCAGTTTACTTCCATTCCATATCGTTTCCAATATTTTATAACGATTTATCGCTATTTTTATTTATTTTAAAATAGCCATTTTATTCAAAACGACGCTTCGGGCCATAAGGCGGCCGTGGCGCTGTTTTTCTTCAGATTTGATTTACACATATCTGAAAATCTAACCGTTGGATCTTCACAAAATTTACATCATTAGAAAGGTCTTTTCAAAACGAACCCAATGGTTCCTGTTTCGGGAAAATCCGACGGTCAGATCTCCCGGTACAATCGTTTGAAGTTTCGATTTCAAAATACGAACTGCAGCGTCGTTATTCGATTAAATATATAATTATATTTATATATATATATAAATATAATCGCTTCTGGCGCTGTTTTTCTTCAGATTTGAATTAAACATTCCAGACAATCCAACCGTTGGATTTTTACAAGGTTGGTGCCGTTGGAAAGATTATTCCAAGGCGAACCCGACGGTTGAGGTTTCGGGAAAATCCAATGGTCGGATTTCCCGCACTAGTCGTTTGAAATCACGGTTTCAAAATACGAACTGCACGACCTCGTTTCGTTTTAATTTTATTTATATTTATATATTTATATAAATATAGTCCATTCAATGATTTCAATATCATTTTCACTTCAATTATTTTTCTAACACCTTAAATTTTGGAAAAATTTCGCCATAACCTCCCCTGCACCGGGAGCATCGGGAAATCGCAAATAGCGTTCCCGGTCCTTCTAATCTCAAAAAGAAAAAGAAAAAGCCAAGCGGCTAGCCAACAGGCTCAAAATCATCACCCAAACAAATCAGTAAATGTGTACCTATTTGTCGGGCACAAAATTTTATTCCTCTTCTCTAGCCCCTTTGCTATAACCTGTTCAATGAATATTGCATGTACATATATATACAGTTCATATCATTTTTCATTTTCTATTCAACTTTATATTTGATTTCTATTTGGTTTAAAAACACCATTCATTCTAATGTTACATAAATAGGTGCAAATCGGTTCATTAGCTAATTAATGAATATTTCAACTCATATATGTTTATTTTGAACAAGTGGCTATTTTTAACACTTCACATTTTAACGATTTATGCATACAATAAAAATGTGATTTTTATTGTAAAACGATTCATTTCAAAACACTACTTTTCTATATAGTTCATATAGTCAATAAAAGGTGATTTTTATTATCAAACAATTTATTTCAAAATATGAATACCATTCAACACATGAATTTCTAAACAACGAATGAATATCAATTCAACACATGAATGTTTTCTATATAATGAATAAATATAGTTTAAGCATATGAAAATAATTCAAACACACAAATATTATTCAAAATTTCGGCAGCATAACGGCAGGGTAGTTACACCGGCACCGTCCCTAGTACGGCTCCTCGCTCTACCTTAAAACCTCGCGGTTTTTGACAATGGGGATCATGCATCTAGTTCGCACGCAGGCGGCATGTATATATTTATTTCATTTCCACAAACTAATCCTATGTGGTTTCAACCAAATATTTTTCAACCACAATGGGTATTTTTCAACCTCAATCAACCAATATCAATCCCAAACAATCCCAAACAACCATTCGTTATCAACCAATTATCACAACAATTTCAACCAATAAATATCGTCCATGGTTTGTGGACGAGGGGCGTGTTTATATATATATATATATATATATATATAGATATTTATATATAGCTATTCACTTTCATTTCACACATATATAATATTTTTAAATCAGAAATCTCACCAATAGCTATCCAACTTCACGACTCTTCCTTTATAGAAATCTTCGCCTTTTGTCGCTTTCGCCCGTATTCTCTACATATGTAAAAATCGAATTTTTACGATGTTATTCAATATATAAAAATCGAATTTTGACTTCGCTTTCAATATATAAAGATATGATTTTTACTTCGACTTTCAATATATAAAGATATGATTTTTACTTCGACTTTCAATATATAAAGATATGATTTTTACTTCGACTTTCAATATATAAAAATATGATTTTTACTTCGACTTTCAATATATAAAGACATGATTTTTACTTCGACTTTCAATATATAAAAATATGATTTTTACTTCGACTTTCAATATATAAAAATATGATTTTTACTTTGACTTTCAAAATAAAAATATGATTTTTAATTTTTAAAGAAATCGGTTTTCAATACCTTTTAAAAATCAACATCTGTTTTTACTCTTTTTATAAAATCAGCTTTACTCTTTTTATAAAAAATCAGTTTTACTCTTTTTATAAAATCAGCTTTACTCTTTTTATAAAAAATCAGTTTTACTCTTTTTATAAAATCAGCTTTACTCTTTTTAAAAAATCAGTTTTACTCTTTTTAAAAAATCAGTTTTACTCTTTTTTAAAAAATCAGTTTTACTCTTTTTAACTTTTAAAAACCAAATCAGTTTTAATTTCTATTTTTAAAAAATCAGTTTTTTTAACTTTTAAAAACCAAATCAGTTTTCAATTCTTTTTATAAAATTCAGTTTTTCTCTTTTTATAAAATCAGTTTTGAAATCATAAAAAAATAGTTTTGAATTCTAAAAAAAACAGTTTGAAATCAAAATAAAAAAAACAGTCTTCAAACCTAATTAAAAACACAGTTTTTAAATTATTAAAATAAAATAACAAAATACTTACAGAGGGGGGGGGGGTTTCACCGATCGTCGGAGGTGGGGCACTGGATCTCGGTGGTGGTGGCGAGGCTTCAGGGGGAGGCTTGGGTCGCTGCGAATCGGACCGGGGGACGGGGTCTTCGATCGGAGGGAGGGCGCGAGGTAGGGGAGGTCGCTCGCCTGATCGGAGCTAGGGCGGTCGGTCGGAGCGGTGGCGTCGATGCTTCAGGGGGCGTCGATCTTTCTTTCTTCTTTTTTTTTTTCTGATTAAATGAAATCGGGGGGGGGGGGGCAGGAAGAAGAATAAAGGGAGGGTGGGAAAATATATAATATATATTATTATTTTTTTTATTTAATTTAATTGCATAAAGTTGACTTTTACCCACGACCTCGAAACGAGGCCCACCGCCTGTCGCCCACAGCGTTTTACCCGCATTCCGAACACAATGGGATATGTATCTCAAGCTGATTTGATCGTTACAATCAGTTTCCGTTGAATTTACATTTAAATCACTATATTGAATTTCAAACGTACATTTCAAATTACCGGGGCCACATACTAACTAGAAAAATCCTCGAAAAATATTTTCTAGCTTTGTATTAACGATACGGTCCTAACAAAATTAGTTTCGTCGAATTCTGAGACCGTTTGCAAAATGGCCAATTTCCAGTCGATTAAATTCAACAGAAACTGGTCAAACGCGTTTTCCTTTGCCACGCTCACATATTGATTCGAAAAATTATGAAATTTGGAATCTAACAATAACTTGACACTGCGGATCTAACAAAAGTGGTTTCATCGAAATCCGAGGTCATTTGCAAAATGTCCATTTTTAAGGGCCTGAATTCCATAGCGACTATTCAGAATTTTCAACTGAACATATCTTTTGATTCCCGCTATCAAATTTCGATTGGTCAGATTCGTTAGAAAGATATTCACTAACAGATTTAAATATTTTTGGTTTCACTAAAATCCAGATTGTTTTGCACCCGGTATATTCAATTGAAGTTTGAAATCGAATTATCGAACTACCACGCCATTTTCAATTCTATATATAATTATAATTAATTATATTCGTTTTCCATTGTCGATTCGAACTCAGTTTTCATCGCCATTATTTAAAATATTTATTTTAAATATTTAAAATCCATTATTTTAGCCAATTTAAAAATTTTAAATTGGTTCAGATTTTCTGGGTTGTTACAATCTCCCCCACTTAAAACTTTTCGTCCCCGAAAAGGAATAAAGTCGAAAGTGGTTTGATAGATCTACAATCATACAAGACAACAACCAATTTGTTTCTAACATTTCAAAAATATTCTTATCAACTCCTATATTCTTTTATAAATCATTCAGAGTATCGAATAAATAGTGCACATCCATAGGAAGAAAATAGCAACAGAATAGAGGATTAAATGGTAATGCAAAGTAGGGTAAATGTACCTTGCACCAGAGTCAATCAGAGATATCTACTCGGCATCTAGGATAAGCTTTCTGAATGCTCTCCTCGGTTTCCCAAGTAAAATCTCTCGGATCTCCACTCCATTGCACTTTGACTAAGTGAACCTTCTTGTTCCTCAGCTCTTTGGTTTCTTTGCCGATAATCTTTAGCGGCTCTCGCCTCACAGCTAATTATGGAGTAATTTCAATGTCCTGTTGAGCTGCTTCTTCCACGATCAAATCTGGATCATGAACGTGCTTTCGAAGTTGAGATATATGAAATACATCATGCACTCCAGGCAACCAGTCAGGCAGTTTAACTTTATATGCGAGAGTCCCAATCCGTTCCAGAATAGGAAACGGACCAATAAATTTGGGTGCTAACTTTCCTGTTTTTCCGAACCGGATAACTCCTCTCATCGGCGATACCTTTAAATATACGTAGTCGCCAACTTCAAAGGATATATCTCTTCTTCTTCTATCGGCATAGCTCTTTTGTCGGCTTTGAGCGGCGAGTAATCGTTTCTTAATAAAATCGACTTTTTCGGCAGCTTCTCGAATCATATCAGGACCCAACACAAGTCTATTTCCGGGCTCGACCCAACAAGCAGGAGATCTGCAAGGTCTACCATACAATGCTTCGAATGCGACATTGTCAGGCTCGCCTGGTAGCTGTTGTTATAAGAGAATTCAGCCAAATGCAGATGGTCTTCCCATGATCCACCGAAATCTAGAATACAAGCCCGCAATAGATCTTCTAAAATGCGATTCACCCTCTCAGTCTGACCGTTTGTCTGAGGATGATAAGCGGTGCTCATGTTTAACTTCGTTCCCAGTTCGACTTGAAATGCCTCCCAGAATTAACTAGTGAATATCGTATCTCTATCACTTACTACGCTGAGCGGCACTCCATGTAGTCTAACTATTTCCCTGAAGTATATCTGCGCCAGACTCTGAGCAGTTCTGTTTGATCTGACAGGTATAAAATGGGCGGTCTTCGTGAAACGATCTACGATCACCCAAATACTGTCATTTCCTTTTCTGGTTCTGGGCAAACCATCAATGAAATCCATAGAAATATGCTCCCACTTCCAACCAGGAACTTCCAGTGGTTGTAATAATCCAGCCAATTTCTGTTGGTCGCTTTTAACTAGCTGGCAAGTAGGGCATCGACTAACATATATTGAGATGTGTAACAACCCTGAATTTTGGGGCTAATTTAAAATTTTTATTTTAGAAATTTTAATGAATTTTTTTTATTTAAAATAATTTATTTAAATAATAACGGATGAAAATGTATTTTATTTGCCATTTGTTACTATAAAAAGAATGGAATAAAAAGAATGTCTTTTTATTGTCACTTGTTTTACAATAATAAAATAAAATAAAAAAATGAAATAAAGAGACTAGGTTTCATTTTGTCATTTGTTCACAACAACAACAAAAAAATGTAATGATATAAAGTGTTCATGTTTTAAACTTATAAGCATGTTTACATTAAATAGTATATTTCAAAATAATGAATGGTTTAACAAAATTTGTTCGTGTTTAGAAAATAAGCTTTACATTAAAAAGTATATTTTAATGTATTGAATGTACATAAATATTTGTTTGCATTTAGAAAACAAGTTTTACGTTAAATTCATATTTTAATGTTAAGAATGTACATAAACATGAGTTCATGTTAGAAAACTTGTTTTACATCAAAATTATATTTTAATGTTTAAAATGATGTAACATAAAAATTTACATTTTTATGTAATAATGATTCATTAAAATGTTCATAGCTGGATAAATGTTTTAAACATAAAAGATTTCATTTTTTTTAATGTAATAAAAGAAAGATTAAAAAGATTATCACAAATTAATATTATATTTCGAACTTTGTCCATTTTAAATAATATCTAAATAGACTGTGCAATTTAATTTAATCTTAAACAAATAATTTATTTGTGTAGTGGCATATCATCAAAACTAATTTATCAAATTATAAGTATAAATGGCGTGATAGACGTTAAATTTATTTCAATTATTATATACCAATTTATGTTGAACATCAATTAACTTTCCTTTTTATCCAACTTTCATAAGTAGCAAATTTTATCGTTTTGATTACTCAAAATTTTACCATAATTTAAAACGAATTCACATATGCAATTCAATGTTCATTATTACACTAATTTTCAATGTATAAGGAATTCCAAAATTATAAATTTATTTTATATATTGCTTATTCAATGTTAATTTCAAATGTCATTGTAAAATACTTTATCAAACAATCTTTCTTATGTTACCAAATACAAGTTATAATCATATATAACTATTGGAAGTTCATCACTTAATAAACTAGATTAAGTTCGTATCATATCGATTTGTGAAATGATTCCTAAATTTTTGATTTGATTCCACTTCAAGCATTATTCACAAAATAAATTCTTTATATACAAGATGTATCATTAAATCACACATTACTCTCTTTAATTGTGTGATTTACTTTTGAAATTTGAAAAAAAAAGAATATTTATCCTCCCCTTCAGACTTTCCTACTATCATTTTAGTAGGAACTAACATCCATCTCTCTATGGAAGTTTCTCTCTTTCCTCAGATTCTTCCTTCCGTGTATTAATTATCCAACTTATTAACTTCCTAT
Organism: Allium sativum; assembly: GCA_030737875.1. Classification (NCBI taxonomy): domain Eukaryota; kingdom Viridiplantae; phylum Streptophyta; class Magnoliopsida; order Asparagales; family Amaryllidaceae; genus Allium; species Allium sativum. Next base: position 492,053,987 of record CM060918.1, on the reverse strand, counting down.
TAAATTTCCAATTGATTCCTCATAAATGCATTTTGTTTGTTTTTATTAATGCTTAATCTAATGAACATTTATTCTTTATTTCAAATTCAGAATTTATATCTTCCTATAACTAGCCTTAATTGCCTTTTTAACACCTTTTGTTTCTTGTATCTCCAAATTAGTGACCACCAAGTACACCTTTCAAATTCAAATTTGCGATATTTCTTCGTACAAAAGTTTACACCGTTAACAACATATTTACTTCAGCAACTTATTCAAACATAGCACATTTGTCATGCATAGGAATATTTTCACAGTCAAACTAACGGACATCCATTTCTAATTCAAATTCTTCCTCCTCCCTTCGAGCTAGATCACAAACTATACCTCGTTTCGAAGCCCCTCCTCTCCTCTTTCATCTCCGACCGAAATCACCTCCTTCCGTGGCCCGTAGCTCGAGGACCGAGGCTCCAAAGGGCGCGACTTGCGCACGCCGCCGGCCCCACCAGGCACCACCGCACCCTCCACCGTGCCAGGCGCGCATAGGCCTCTCCAAGCTCGACCTCCTCCAACTGACGGCACCTTAAACCGACGCTCCTACCTCCCGCAATCCGAATCCAAAGTTTGGAGCTTTTCTGAAAAATAACGGCCTACTTATCAGTGAAGGGAGAAAGGTTAACAAACCTTAATCATGTTATTTAATTTAATTTTAAATTAATCATTAATTTGTTTAATCCATAACTTCTTCGTTCGGACTCGAAATCTGAAAATTTCAGAAACGTTGTGATCGTGGTGAGCAGATCTACGCAGCTGGACTGAAACAGAGAAATTCTGAACACTTTGGATTTTGGACAAAAATTCGCAATGAATGTGAGAATTCCTTTGTTAAAATAAATTAATAAATTTAATTAATTTGTCTGCTGAAAATCACATGTTTAAGCTGTAGATCTATTGTGTTTGGTATGATTGATGATGTTTGTTATGTTGGATAATTATAGATCTATATATTCATCACATGTTATGGTATCACTTTTGTTTATTTTGAGTTGATCTATCTTATCAATTCAATGATAAAAGAAATATGCTTGCGATGAATGATTGAATTACTTTGTATGTCTCATATTGTTAAAATAAGATTGTTGTGAACAATTACATCATGTGTGTTTAATAAATATCTAGTGTGCGTTAAGATAATATGGTTGAGAACTAAATTATCACATTTGTTTGTTGAAAACCAATATAGCATGTTTGATTTAGAACAAATGGTTGTAACCAAAATATCATTTTTGTTCCATTAAGGATTTGTTAACAAAGAACATTTTGCATTTGAAATTTTACATGTTACTTATTTTAGATTCATGCTATGTAAAATAAAGTGTCACTTGTGTTAGAATCAAGTTACTTTAGGAAAATATTACTTGTGTTAGTAATGAAATATTAGGATATAAAAATGTATTTTTAGTTAGAATATTAAAATATCATTTTTGTTATAAATATTAGGTTAGATTGTAAATATACTTCCATTAACCATTTATTTGTTAATAAAAAGGTCAATAGTATAAATACATTTTTGTCAACATGATGTTTATAAAAAAAAAAAAAAATTGTTTATGTAATTTTTGTTGTCAAAATAAAAAGAACAAATTTGACGCTACTTTTGTTGTCAAAATAAAAAGAACAAATTGGACGTTACTTTTGTTGTTAAAAATAAAAAGAGAAATTTTAACATTACTTTTGTTGTTAAAATAAAAAGAGGAATTTTAACATTACTTTTGTTGTTAAAATAAAAAGAGAAATTGTAACATTACTTTTGTTGTTAAAAATAAAAAGGGCAATTTTAACATATTTTGTTGTTAAAATAAAATTAGACAATTTTAACATTTTTTTTTTTTTACTGTTAAAACAAAAAGGACAATTTTAACATATTTTTGTGGTTAAAATTAAAAAGACAATTTTGACATGTTATCATCTTGTAAATTTAAAGACAAATTTTACGTTAATTTTGTTAACAAAATAAAAAGAACAAATTTTTATGTTGTTTGTTAACAAGAATATAAAGACACAATTTTTATGTCATTTTGTTAACAAAACAAAAAGGACAAGTTTTTATGTTATTTTGTTTACATAGAAGGAAAGGACAAGTTTTAACATTAATGTTGTTTACATAAATAAAAGACAAAATTTTTGTAAACAAAAATAAAATGAATTATTTTCATGTTATTTTGTGTACATAAGAAAAGACAAAATTTTGTAAACAAAATAAAAGGGGTTATTTTAAGTCCATTTTTGAAGACAAAATAAAAAGACTATTTTTAACACATGATTTTGTTAATAAAATTAATGACAAGATTTTAACATAAATTTTGTAAATAGAATTAATGACAAGTCTTGTGTAACAAAAAAAAAAAAAAGACAAATTTTTATATTATTTTGTCAACAAAACCAAGGAACGATTTTTATGTTATTTTGTCAACATAAATCAAAGGACGATCTTTATCTTTGACTTGTCTTCAAATTAAAATACCAAACTCTATCTTCATTTTATAAAATGCAAGTTAAATCTTTATGTATAAAACAAAATGTAAGTTTTAATTTTTATTTTCATTTACCAATAGAAATAAAGATGAGGACTTGATTATGATTCATCAAAAGTACACCAAATCATATTTGTATTAACATAGTTGAGATGACACCCAAACTTACATCGTGGTGTTAAAATAGTTGTGATGACACAATATACATTGTTGTATTAATCTATGAATTATGACACCATCTACACCGTTGTGTTAATTTAAAGGATGACACAAAACCCATTGTTGTGTTAATGTAGTGTAATGACACAAAATTACCTTGTTGTGTTAATTTAGTGGTGATGACACAAATATAGTATTGTTGTGTTGATTTAGTTGTGATGACAAAATTCATCGTAGTGTTAATTAAGTTGAAATGACTTTAAATTCCATTATCCCGTTATATAATTGAAATGAATCAAAATGGAAATACACATTCTTGTTTGCAAATTTAATTGTAACAAAACATTTGTTAAAGATTGTATTTATTTTATTTGCATGTTTAGATGCAAATAAACATGGTAGTTAAAAGACTAAATTTATAGTTGCATATTTAGAAGACGAAATAAACATTTCGTTAAAAGAGTAATTAGTTAAAACAAAATAAAGTTAAAAACATGCATTTTCTTATGTATAAGAAAAAGAAACATTATTTTCTATGCTAAGAGAAATAGAAAAGAATCATTATTTTCTATGTTAAGAGAAATAGAAAAGAAAACATTATTTTCCTATGTAAAAAAAAAAAAAAAAAAAGAAAGAAAACATTTTCTTTGTTAAAAGAAAAGAAAAATAATATTAATATTTTCTAATGTAAAATGAAAGGAAAATATTTACATTTCTAATGTAAAGAAAATAAAGAAAATAAACATTATTTTCTAATGTAAAGAAAATAAAAAATTATTTTCTAATGTAAAGAAAATAAGGAAAATGCACATTATTTCCTATGAAAAAGAAAATAAGATCAAAAAGAAACATTTTCTTATGTAATAGAAAATAAGGAAAACATTGTTTTTGTCGCATTAGAATTGGCGGACAAAAATATCATTTTTATTTAATATAAATATATGCATAGTTAAAAACATTATTTTTGTCGCATTAGAATCGGCGGACAAAAATATAAACGTAATGATTTAAAGTAATAAATTATAATAGTGGAAAGCGCTACATGGTCTATATATTTATATATATAATATAAATTAAAACTAAGCGAAACACGCGCGGTAGTTCGCGTTTTGAAATCATAACTTTAAACGGTTATACCGAAAGATCCGACCGTCGGATTTTCCCAAAACTGGAACCGTTAGGACCGTTTTGGGAAGATCTTCCCAACGATATAAGTTTCGTCAAAATCCAACGGTTAGATTTCAGGATATGTGTAAATCAAAATTGGCTGAAAACAGCGCCAGGGTCGCCCATCGACCCGAAGCGTCGTTAAATTAATTCTCGTTATCAAATATTAATAACGATATGAAATGTTTTCAAATTATATATATATATATATATATATATATATATGTATATATATATATATATGCGAGAATCATTTGGAAAGACCGAGTTCAATCTCATTTCAAATGATTATACGACGTTTTAAATCTAAGAGTTGAAGACGGCGATTGAAGACCGACGATCTTCACATCGAATGGGTAACTAGCGTTGAGGTCCTTGATTGATTTGCTCCCAAGACGGGGCTAAGATGGTAGTTATCCGAACGTAGTGTTGATTCGTACGGATTTGACTTTCGCTCAGACCCAGAGCATAAGTTTATAAATGGATTGCGTGTCGGACCATATGGCATGCTAAGATGCAATGATCAAGGCTTTGTTGAAAAGCAGGCCTTGTGGTTATAGCGTTACTTCACGAACCTCACACCCCGGTATGAGTCTAAAACGGGAGAAGGGAACGCAGGGAGTGCACACGTTATCTTTCTAGCTAGAGTAATGTCAGGGACCTACCAGCGCTGACAGTTTACTCATTGTGGATGTTGGATTTTGAGGCGCCTCGTTATTTTTATAGGCCGTTGGTGGTCATACTATAGGTCCAAAGGGACCGGGAAACGTGTGTTCAGGCATAACTAATCCACTGCCCATTGGCGGGGACCGGCCCTGCAGCTGTCCAAGGGTTCACTGCGGGGGATCCTGAGGTATCCGCTAGAGTGCCTCGAATCGGTAAGGAGCTCCTCCCTAGCCTTGACTCATGTTGGAAATCCAAATCTCCAATACGCCCCATGCGGTTTTGATTGTATTACTAGTACGGAGGCATAATATATGGTACCTATGCTTCCTAGGATTGATACATTTATTTTGAATGATTTAAAATATATTATACACTAGTAATAATACGGAATTTGTACGTATTTAGCATGTTTAATCACCATAAGGTAAAACCCTATCCTCTGGTGTGCGTTGCATTGTGTGATGGGACCTGGGTCTTATGGTGATTCCATTTTTCCAAAAGCATTGCGTTGTTTAACGATTTACTTTAATTTATGCACCGGCAATCCATTGGAATAAAACCCGTTCCGCGAAAGTGGCGTGGTCCTTGGATTTGTCCTTATTAGTTAAATTAGTTTAGAATTCTCACACCAGTCCCATGACTGACTCGTAGTTTGTTTCACTTTGCAAACTCGGGTGCCCTCTTTTCCACACGGGCTGTCGAGTAGCTTTTTGCAGATATATATCTCTTTAGCAGGATCCTGGATCGAAGCCTAAAGTTGTGTCCAGAGCATAGGAAGTCTTCCGCTGTATTAAAGTTTATCTTCTTCCGCTGCAATGTATTTAATTCTTGTATTTAATCTATTGTATCTTGTTTCCGCTGTAATTTTATTTCAATGTACTCTGATATATTCTGTACTCTGATGTAACATTATTATAATGTAATAAAAGTCTGCTGTTATTGTTCTGATGTATTGTATTCCCAAAGTTAAAGTATTCGAAGATTTCCAACCTTTGGGTCAGACCTGTGTGGTTTATGGTCGATTCAAAGAGCGGGAATTTCCGGGTCTTTACAGGTGGTATCAGAGCTCTGGTTAGCTCAAATCTTTGGGGTACAACTCGTTAGAACTGAACAAAAGACTCATTAGAGATTGGATTAGTAATGTCCAATAAGAATACTCATTAGAGATAGGATAAGCAGTATCCTAGAATGAGAAAACTCATTAGAGATGGGGTTAGTAATGCCCTAGAATGAGTTCAGAGTGATAAGCTTATAATTAACGTATTTTGATTATATATATAATCCTATTTCAGAAAATATGTTTTAAATATATAAAAGTATATATATTTGATAAGTTAGCCAACAAATGAAATTAATAATATTAAAATTAAAATTTAGTTAGTTAATTTAACTACTTTTAGCTAGTTCCTTTTCGAGGACGAAAAGATTTTAAGTGGGGGCGACTGTAACAACCCTGAATTTTGGGGCTAATTTAAAATTTTTATTTTAGAAATTTTAATGAATTTTTTTTATTTAAAATAATTTATTTAAATAATAACGGATGAAAATGTATTTTATTTGCCATTTGTTACTATAAAAAGAATGGAATAAAAAGAATGTCTTTTTATTGTCACTTGTTTTACAATAATAAAATAAAATAAAAAAATGAAATAAAGAGACTAGGTTTCATTTTGTCATTTGTTCACAACAACAACAAAAAAATGTAATGATATAAAGTGTTCATGTTTTAAACTTATAAGCATGTTTACATTAAATAGTATATTTCAAAATAATGAATGGTTTAACAAAATTTGTTCGTGTTTAGAAAATAAGCTTTACATTAAAAAGTATATTTTAATGTATTGAATGTACATAAATATTTGTTTGCATTTAGAAAACAAGTTTTACGTTAAATTCATATTTTAATGTTAAGAATGTACATAAACATGAGTTCATGTTAGAAAACTTGTTTTACATCAAAATTATATTTTAATGTTTAAAATGATGTAACATAAAAATTTACATTTTTATGTAATAATGATTCATTAAAATGTTCATAGCTGGATAAATGTTTTAAACATAAAAGATTTCATTTTTTTTAATGTAATAAAAGAAAGATTAAAAAGATTATCACAAATTAATATTATATTTCGAACTTTGTCCATTTTAAATAATATCTAAATAGACTGTGCAATTTAATTTAATCTTAAACAAATAATTTATTTGTGTAGTGGCATATCATCAAAACTAATTTATCAAATTATAAGTATAAATGGCGTGATAGACGTTAAATTTATTTCAATTATTATATACCAATTTATGTTGAACATCAATTAACTTTCCTTTTTATCCAACTTTCATAAGTAGCAAATTTTATCGTTTTGATTACTCAAAATTTTACCATAATTTAAAACGAATTCACATATGCAATTCAATGTTCATTATTACACTAATTTTCAATGTATAAGGAATTCCAAAATTATAAATTTATTTTATATATTGCTTATTCAATGTTAATTTCAAATGTCATTGTAAAATACTTTATCAAACAATCTTTCTTATGTTACCAAATACAAGTTATAATCATATATAACTATTGGAAGTTCATCACTTAATAAACTAGATTAAGTTCGTATCATATCGATTTGTGAAATGATTCCTAAATTTTTGATTTGATTCCACTTCAAGCATTATTCACAAAATAAATTCTTTATATACAAGATGTATCATTAAATCACACATTACTCTCTTTAATTGTGTGATTTACTTTTGAAATTTGAAAAAAAAGAATATTTATCCTCCCCTTCAGACTTTCCTACTATCATTTTAGTAGGAACTAACATCCATCTCTCTATGGAAGTTTCTCTCTTTCCTCAGATTCTTCCTTCCGTGTATTAATTATCCAACTTATTAACTTCCTATTAAATTTCCAATTGATTCCTCATAAATGCATTTTGTTTGTTTTTATTAATGCTTAATCCAATGAACATTTATTCTTTATTTCAAATTCAGAATTTATATCTTCCTATAACTAGCCTTAATTGCCTTTTTAACACCTTTTGTTTCTTGTATCTCCAAATTAGTGACCACCAAGTACACCTTTCAAATTCAAATTTGCGATATTTCTTCGTACAAAAGTTTACACCGTTAACAACATATTTACTTCAGCAACTTATTCAAACATAGCACATTTGTCATGCATAGGAATATTTTCACAGTCAAACTAACGGACATCCATTTCTAATTCAAATTCTTCCTCCTCCCTTCGAGCTAGATCACAAACTATACCTCGTTTCGAAGCCCCTCCTCTCCTCTTTCATCTCCGACCGAAATCACCTCCTTCCGTAGCCCGTAGCTCGAGGACCGAGGCTCCAAAGGGCGCGACTTGCGCACGCCGCCGGCCCCACCAGGCACCACCGCACCCTCCACCGTGCCAGGCACGCATAGGCCTCTCCAAGCTCGACCTCCTCCAACTGACGGCACCTTAAACCGACGCTCCTACCTCCCGCAATCCGAATCCAAAGTTTGGAGCTTTTCTGAAAAATAACGGCCTACTTATCAGTGAAGGGAGAAAGGTTAACAAACCTTAATCATGTTATTTAATTTAATTTTAAATTAATCATTAATTTGTTTAATCCATAACTTCTTCGTTCGGACTCGAAATCTGAAAATTTCAGAAACGTTGTGATCGTGGTGAGCAGATCTACGCAGCTGGACTGAAACAGAGAAATTCTGAACACTTTGGATTTTGGACAAAAATTCGCAACGAATGTGAGAATTCCTTTGTTAAAATAAATTAATAAATTTAATTAATTTGTCTGCTGAAAATCACATGTTTAAGCTGTAGATCTATTGTGTTTGGTATGATTGATGATGTTTGTTATGTTGGATAATTATAGATCTATATATTCATCACATGTTATGGTATCACTTTTGTTTTTTTTGAGTTGATCTATCTTATCAATTCAATGATAAAAGAAATATGCTTGCGATGAATGATTGAATTACTTTGTATGTCTCATATTGTTAAAATAAGATTGTTGTGAACAATTACATCATGTGTGTTTAATAAATATCTAGTGTGCGTTAAGATAATATGGTTGAGAACTAAATTATCACATTTGTTTGTTGAAAACCAATATAGCATGTTTGATTTAGAACAAATGGTTGTAACCAAAATATCATTTTTGTTCCATTAAGGATTTGTTAACAAAGAACATTTTGCATTTGAAATTTTACATGTTACTTATTTTAGATTCATGCTATGTAAAATAAAGTGTCACTTGTGTTAGAATCAAGTTACTTTAGGAAAATATTACTTGTGTTAGTAATGAAATATTAGGATATAAAAATGTATTTTTAGTTAGAATATTAAAATATCATTTTTGTTATAAATATTAGGTTAGATTGTAAATATACTTCCATTAACCATTTATTTGTTAATAAAAAGGTCAATAGTATAAATACATTTTTGTCAACATGATGTTTATAAAAAAAAAAAAAATTGTTTATGTAATTTTTGTTGTCAAAATAAAAAGAACAAATTTGACGCTACTTTTGTTGTCAAAATAAAAAGAACAAATTGGACGTTACTTTTGTTGTTAAAAATAAAAAGAGAAATTTTAACATTACTTTTGTTGTTAAAATAAAAAGAGGAATTTTAACATTACTTTTGTTGTTAAAATAAAAAGAGAAATTGTAACATTACTTTTGTTGTTAAAAAATAAAAAGGGCAATTTTAACATATTTTGTTGTTAAAATAAAATTAGACAATTTTAACATTTTTTTTTTTACTGTTAAAACAAAAAGGACAATTTTAACATATTTTTGTGGTTAAAATTAAAAAGACAATTTTGACATGTTATCATCTTGTAAATTTAAAGACAAATTTTACGTTAATTTTGTTAACAAAATAAAAAGAACAAATTTTTATGTTGTTTGTTAACAAGAATATAAAGACACAATTTTTATGTCATTTTGTTAACAAAACAAAAAGGACAAGTTTTTATGTTATTTTGTTTACATAGAAGGAAAGGACAAGTTTTAACATTAATGTTGTTTACATAAATAAAAGACAAAATTTTTGTAAACAAAAATAAAATGAATTATTTTCATGTTATTTTGTGTACATAAGAAAAGACAAAATTTTGTAAACAAAATAAAAGGGGTTATTTTAAGTCCATTTTTGAAGACAAAATAAAAAGACTATTTTTAACACATGATTTTGTTAATAAAATTAATGACAAGATTTTAACATAAATTTTGTAAATAGAATTAATGACAAGTCTTGTGTAACAAAAAAAAAAAAAAAAGACAAATTTTTATATTATTTTGTCAACAAAACCAAGGAACGATTTTTATGTTATTTTGTCAACATAAATCAAAGGACGATCTTTATCTTTGACTTGTCTTCAAATTAAAATACCAAACTCTATCTTCATTTTATAAAATGCAAGTTAAATCTTTATGTATAAAACAAAATGTAAGTTTTAATTTTTATTTTCATTTACCAATAGAAATAAAGATGAGGACTTGATTATGATTCATCAAAAGTACACCAAATCATATTTGTATTAACATAGTTGAGATGACACCCAAACTTACATCGTGGTGTTAAAATAGTTGTGATGACACAATATACATTGTTGTATTAATCTATGAATTATGACACCATCTACACCGTTGTGTTAATTTAAAGGATGACACAAAACCCATTGTTGTGTTAATGTAGTGTAATGACACAAAATTACCTTGTTGTGTTAATTTAATGGTGATGACACAAATATAGTATTGTTGTGTTGATTTAGTTGTGATGACAAAATTCATCGTAGTGTTAATTAAGTTGAAATGACTTTAAATTCCATTATCCCGTTATATAATTGAAATGAATCAAAATGGAAATACACATTCTTGTTTGCAAATTTAATTGTAACAAAACATTTGTTAAAGATTGTATTTATTTTATTTGCATGTTTAGATGCAAATAAACATGGTAGTTAAAAGACTAAATTTATAGTTGCATATTTAGAAGACGAAATAAACATTTCGTTAAAAGAGTAATTAGTTAAAACAAAATAAAGTTAAAAACATGCATTTTCTTATGTATAAGAAAAAGAAACATTATTTTCTATGCTAAGAGAAATAGAAAAGAATCATTATTTTCTATGTTAAGAGAAATAGAAAAGAAAACATTATTTTCCTATGTAAAAAAAAAAAAAAAAAAAAAAAAAAAACATTTTCTTTGTTAAAAGTAAAGAAAAATAATATTAATATTTTCTAATGTAAAATGAAAGGAAAATATTTACATTTCTAATGTAAAGAAAATAAAGAAAATAAACATTATTTTCTAATGTAAAGAAAATAAAAAATTATTTTCTAATGTAAAGAAAATAAGGAAAATGCACATTATTTCCTATGAAAAAGAAAATAAGATCAAAAAGAAACATTTTCTTATGTAAAAGAAAATAAGGAAAACATTGTTTTTGTCGCATTAGAATTGGCGGACAAAAATATCATTTTTATTTAATATAAATATATGCATAGTTAAAAACATTATTTTTGTCGCATTAGAATCGGCGGACAAAAATATAAACGTAATGATTTAAAGTAATAAATTATAATAGTGGAAAGCGCTACATGGTCTATATATTTATATATATAATATAAATTAAAACTAAGCGAAACACGCGCGGTAGTTCGCGTTTTGAAATCATAACTTTAAACGGTTATACCGAAAGATCCGACCGTCGGATTTTCCCAAAACTGGAACCGTTAGGACCGTTTTGGGAAGATCTTCCCAACGATATAAGTTTCGTCAAAATCCAACGGTTAGATTTCAGGATATGTGTAAATCAAAATTGGCTAAAAACAGCGCCAGGGTCGCCCATCGACCCGAAGCGTCGTTAAATTAATTCTCGTTATCAAATATTAATAACGATATGAAATGTTTTCAAATTATATATATATATATATATATATATATATATATATATATATATATATGCGAGAATCATTTGGAAAGACCGAGTTCAATCTCATTTCAAATGATTATACGACGTTTTAAATCTAAGAGTTGAAGACGGCGATTGAAGACCGACGATCTTCACATCGAATGGGTAACTAGCGTTGAGGTCCTTGATTGATTTGCTCCCAAGACGGGGCTAAGATGGTAGTTATCCGAACGTAGTGTTGATTCGTACGGATTTGACTTTCGCTCAGACCCAGAGAATAAGTTTATAAATGGATTGCGTGTCGGACCATATGGCATGCTAAGATGCAATGATCAAGGCTTTGTTGAAAAGCAGGCCTTGTGGTTATAGCGTTACTTCACGAACCTCACACCCCGGTATGAGTCTAAAACGGGAGAAGGGAACGCAGGGAGTGCACACGATATCTTTCTAGCTAGAGTAATGTCAGGGACCTACCAGCGCTGACAGTTTACTCATTGTGGATGTTGGATTTTGAGGCGCCTCGTTATTTTTATAGGCCGTTGGGGGTCATACTATAGGTCCAAAGGGACCGGGAAACGTGTGTTCAGGCATAACTAATCCACTGCCCATTGGCGGGGACCGGCCCTGCAGCTATCCAAGGGTTCACTGCGGGGGATCCTGAGGTATCCGCTAGAGTGCCTCGAATCGGTAAGGAGCTCCTCCCTAGCCTTGACTCATGTTGGAAATCCAAATCTCCAATACGCCCCATGCGGTTTTGATTGTATTACTAGTACGGAGGCATAATATATGGTACCTATGCTTCCTAGGATTGATACATTTATTTTGAATGATTTAAAATATATTATACACTAGTAATAATACGGAATTTGTACGTATTTAGCAAGTTTAATCACCATAAGGTAAAACCCTATCCTCTGGTGTGCGTTGCATTGTGTGATGGGACCTGGGTCTTATGGTGATTCCATTTTTCCAAAAGCATTGCGTTGTTTAACGATTTACTTTAATTTATGCACCAGCAATCCATTGGAATAAAACCCGTTCCGCGAAAGTGGCGTGGTCCTTGGATTTGTCCTTATTAGTTAAATTAGTTTAGAATTCTCACACCAGTCCCATGACTGACTCGTAGTTTGTTTCACTTTGCAAACTCGGGTGCCCTCTTTTCCACACGGGCAGTCGAGTAGCTTTTTGCAGATATATATCTCTTTAGCAGGATCCTGGATCGAAGCCTAAAGTTGTGTCCAGAGCATAGGAAGTCTTCCGCTGTATTAAAGTTTATCTTCTTCCGCTGCAATGTATTTAATTCTTGTATTTAATCTATTGTATCTTGTTTCCGCTGTAATTTTATTTCAATGTACTCTGATATATTCTGTACTCTGATGTAACATTATTATAATGTAATAAAAGTCTGCTGTTATTGTTCTGATGTATTGTATTCCCAAAGTTAAAGTATTCGAAGATTTCCAACCTTTGGGTCAGACCTGTGTGGTTTATGGTCGATTCAAAGAGCGGGAATTTCCGGGTCTTTACAAGATGTCTCTTTTTAACGACTTCCACCAGAATGTGCGTTTGATATCGTTATACATTTTATTCACACCCGGGTGGATACTGAGCTTAGATTTGTGGCATTCATCAAGCACCTCTCTTCTGAGTCCAGGAATATCTGGAACGCAAATTCGCCCTTCTAACCTCAGAATCCCTTCGCTGTCTAGCTGGAAATCCGAAGCATTGCCCTCACGAATTCGCTGACTTATTCCTTTGATAAATTGGTCGTCTTCTTGGAGAGCCGAAATCTTATCAATCAACGAAGTCGCAATGATGAAACTGGCGATCATCTCATTTTTTCGGCTTAACGCATCGGCCACGACATTGGCTTTCCCTGGAGTATATATAATTTCAAAGTCATATGCTGCAAGAAACTCCAGCCAACGTTGCTGCCTCAAATTCAAGTCCTTCTGAGTGAACAGATACTTTAATGATTGGTGATCTGTAAACAGTTCTAATCTCTCACCCAGAAGATAGTGTCTCCAGATTTTCAAAGAGAATATGATAGCCAATAACTCAAGATCATGAGTTACATAGTTTTTCTCGTGTGGCTTCAGTTGACGGCTAGCATAAGCAATTACTTGACCTCTTTGCGTTAACACTGCGCCAAGGCCTTCTCTAGAAGCATCAGTCCAGACTTTTAAATCCTGGTTGCCATCAATGATGGTTAACACTGGAGCTGTCGTTAATCTTAACTTTAGCTCTTCGAAAGCCTCCTCACTTTCCTGAGTCCATTTGAACTTAGAATGCTTCTTTGTAAGCTTAGTTAAGTGACCAGATATCTTCGAAAAGTCTTTAACGAACTTTCGGTAATAGCTAGCCAATCCGAGAAAACTGCGGACTTTAGTGGGAGTACTGGGCTGTTTCCAATTCTGAATAGCTATGATTTTGCTTGGATCCACAGCGATTCCATCTTTCGATACTACATGACCCAGAAATTTCACTTCATCTTGCCAGAAGATACATTTGGAAAACTTAGCTTTTAATACATTCCGTCTCAGAATTTCTAGGACTTGTTCCAGATGCTTTTCATGTTCGGCCTTTGATTTAGAGAAGATTAGAATATCATCAATAAAAACCAGAACAAATTTATTCAATACTCCCCTAAATACTCGGTTCATTAGATCGACGAAGTAAGCCCGAGCGTTACATAAGCCGAACGACATTACTAACCACTCGTAGAATAAGTCGGGGCCTCTGAATGCTGTCATTGGAACACACTCTTCGGCAATTCGAAGTTGATGGAAACCTGTAGCTAGGTCCATTCGTGAGAATACTTGTGCTCCATTTAATCGATCCAACAAATCATCAATCCGCGGCAATGGATATTTGTTCTTTATTGTCTGTTTGTTCAAATCACGATAATCCACACATAACCGTAGAGTACCATCAGATTTCGGGACAAACACCACTGCTGCACCCCAATCAGAGAAACTAGGTCTGATCAGACCCTTCCATACTAGCTGTCGTGTTTGATTGTCTAATTCCTCCTTCTCTTTCAAGGACATTCTTCGAATAGCGTGAACTACCGGCCTTGCATTGGGAATCAAAGCAATCTTGAAATCTATTTCTCTCTGCGGAGGTAAGCGAACAACTTCTTCGAACACATCCGCATAGTTCTTGACGACAGGAATGTCTTTGATGAGGTCTGAAATATCCTCCGTGACTTCAGGAACATTTTCTATTTGGTCCGGAGAAACATTTAGAGCTGCCCAGAAGTCTTTTCTATTAGCATTCTGACCTTCACACGGTATGGTTATATAACTCCCGGATTTAATCTTAGCTCTAACAACTCTCTCGGCGCATCTAACCTCTGCTTCATATTTGGTTAACCAATCCAATCCCAGAATAAGATCGAATTCATCAAAATTCATGACGACAGAGATAATAGGGAATTTATAGCAAGAAAAAGAGACGGGTACTGCACAAACCCAACTGAAATTGATGGAACCTCCAACTGGATTTCGGACAGTCATTGGCTCTTTGAGCTTCTTCAAATTCAAATCCAACTTCTTGACTGCACTCTTTGCAATAAGGCTTCGTGATGCGCCAGTGTCAAACAGTACTTTAACTGGAATGTTTTTGACATTGAGCGTGCCTTCTAAAACGTCGGCCCTTTCTTGACTAGCTAAGGGCTCAGAAGTTTCTGCTACTTCATTTATTTGAGCCTCCTTGGTTGCCTTTAACAGCCGGCAATCCTGTCTTACATGGCCTAACCGATGGCAAATGCTGCATTCTCTGGTCTCTTGAAAGTTTTTCTTTGACTTCGGTTCACTTTTCTTTAGTTTCTTTAAAGACCTGCATTTTCCTTGCAAATGCCCTTGCTTATGGCAGTTATTGCATGTGGCGGTCGTTACTAGTTCTTTTTCGGATCCAGCCCTTTTTCTCTTAGCACTGGGCTTCTTACTGACCTCTAACGTTGTTATTGCCTCGGGACGATCAGTTTCTGACTCTGTTTTATTACCAGAGTCAGCTTCCTCTTCGTACTGTAACATACCTTTCTTATCTAGATCTTCATATTGATAAGCCATATAAATCATTTCTGAAAAAGGAAGCTTCACATGCCCCAATACTTTATTCTGGTATTTCCTTTGCAGCCCGTGAATAAATCTCATATTTTTACTCTTCGGATTTTGAATTAGATGAGGAGCAAAGTGAGAAAGTTCATTGAATTTCTTATGATATTCGGGAATGGTCATATCTCCTTGTATTAGATAAGAAAATTCGTCACATAATCTCTCAGTTGCTTCGGGAGGAGTAAATCTTTCCAGGAAAATCACTTTGAATCTGTCCCAGGTGATATCACCTTCTGGATTATCTTTAATGATTGAATCCCACCAAAACAAAGCTTCTTCTTTGAGTGCCCAAGACGCCAGTAATCTTTTCTGATCATCTCTCAGCTTTAAACCCTCAAATATTTTCTCTGCAGAACGAATCCAAGCTTGTGTTTCCATAATGGGCTCCTTGCCCAAGAATGGCGATCCACCAAGATTTCGAAATCTCTTGTATAGAACTTCTATATTAGATTCTGGCTGCGGGAGCACAACTGGCTCATTAGCTGGTCGAGCCATACGATTATTTCTTCTGTTTCTGGCACTCATTTTCTAGTTCCTCTGCAAATAGCAGATCAAGTGTCAGGTCACAGAAAAGGTATTTGAAAATATAGAGACAAATACTTGAATGTAAATGTGTCTATCGAGGTGTAATTTCATCCTGCTTTACTCATACTAGGATATTATTGATCCTATCTGTATGGAGTTACCCGTCCTAGAACACTACTGGTTCTATTTCTGACGAGTTCGTTCAAATGTTATATTCCAGAACTAAGCTTAACCAAAGCTCCGATACCACGTTGAGACGACCCGATTTCCCGTTCTCACGGAAACAAGGTTATCTTTGGAATATAACACAGAAACATATAATAGCAGAACAGAATTAAATAAATACACCAGAATGAACAACAAAATATACTGGATAAAAGTAATCATCAGAGTTACACAGTATACAGGATCTTACTTAGTACAAATACAGTTCAGCTATACATAAATGTCTACAGCGGAAATAAACAAAATATGTACAATAGGAGCTGAACAGCATAAAAGGAAATAAATGATAGAATCCATCTTCAGCTCCAGCTATCCAGAAAGAACCAGCTAAACCTGAATACAAGGCTGCCCGTGTGGAAAAAAAGGGGCACCCGAGTTTGAGAGTGAAACAAACTACGAGTCAGTCATGGGACTGGTATGAGAAATCCACTCAACACATATATAATTGGCTAATCACAGGACCACGCCACTTTCGTGGAACGGGTTTACTCCATTGGATTGCCAGTGCTCTAAAACAAATCTTTCTTTTAAACATCGCTATGCTTTTTATAAAAATGAAGCCATTATAAGACTCAGTTCCCATCACACAATGCAACGCAAACCGGAGGATAGAGTTTTTACCTTATAACGGCCAAAATATGCTTGATACGAATAAAACAAAGGCATTTGATATTATTACTAGTGTTTATATGTTTTGAAAACAATTTCAAATCATAACTATCAATCATAGACGACATGAGCGTCCCATGCCACTATGTCGCCAAATATATATACAATCGAAACCGCATCGTCACGTATTTGGAAATTGGATTTCCGTCATGAACCAAGGCAAAAGATAGTCCTTACCGAATTCGAGACAATCTAGCCCATGTCTCCGGAACAGCCGCAACTGCCCCTTGGATCGTCAGGGCCGGTCCACACGGAGTGGATTATAGTGCCTGAACAATACGTTCCTCCGCCCTTTGGGGCGTAAACGAGCCAACGAATGACTCCATCGGACCCGGATCGTCCGATCAAACCGAGGCGCCTCGCAACAGCAACAACCACATAGGTGAAAAGTATATAAATGTCAGGGCTGGTAGGTCACTGACACCACCCTAGCTAGAAAGAAACGCATGTCCTCCCTGATGTCCTCTCCCGTTTTAGGTTCATACCGAGGTGTGAGGCTCGCGAATTCACGTTATACACAAAGCTATGCCACACAGGCGGGGCTTTGATCATCACCACAAGACTTTGCTTTTCAACAGAAGTCCTGATCACTGCATCTTAGCATGCCACACAGGCAATTCATGCCATGCGACTGATGTCCATCGATATACAACCTTTAAGCTCGTGCGTCTCAGAGAAGGGCGTTAAGCAGAAGAATAAATTCTCCGCCGCCAAACAGATGTATATTTAACAGAGATCAATCAACACAGAATAAAATCCAATGTCGGACACACAGTCCATTTACAAGTCCGTTCTGGGTCTGAACGAAACCGGAGGCACTAAATACCTCGCAAACCCTTCGATCAACACGTACGTCTGGACGATCACCACTCATTATCCATATTTCGGGATGCCTCCAAATCAGGACCTCGGTTACCATCCAAACGAGGTGAAGATCTCCGGTCTTCGACCACCGTCTTCATCTTCGACTTTCAATCGTCGATCAATTATTTGAAATGAGAATTAACTCGGCTTTTCCAAATAATTCACGTATATTTAGAATTTCAAATCGATTTATTTCAATGGTTAAATTATTCGACAACACCAATTGTGTTCTTTAATGTAATTTTCACACCAAACACATTCAACCATCAAAAGCCACACAAATCAAGCAAATTCAGTTTATTTCCATTCCATATCGTTTCCAATATTTTATAACGATTTATCGCTATTTTTATTTATTTTAAAATAGCCATTTTATTCAAAACGACGCTTCGGGCCATAAGGCGGCCGTGGCGCTGTTTTTCTTCAGATTTGATTTACACATATCTGAAAATCTAACCGTTGGATCTTCACAAAATTTACATCATTAGAAAGGTCTTTTCAAAACGAACCCAATGGTTCCAGTTTCGGGAAAATCCGATGGTCGGATCTCCCGGTACAATCGTTTGAAGTTTCGATTTCAAAATACGAACTGCAGCGTCGTTATTCGATTAAATATATAATTATATTTATATATATATATAAATATAATCGCTTCTGGCACTGTTTTTCTTCAGATTTGAATTAAACATTCCAGACAATCCAACCGTTGGATATTTACAAGGTTGGTGCCGTTGGAAAGATTATTCCAAGGCGAACCCGACGGTTGAGGTTTCGGGAAAATCCAATGGTCGGATTTCCCGCACTAGTCGTTTGAAATCACGGTTTCAAAATACGAACTGCACGGCCTCGTTTCGTTTTAATTTTATTTATATTTATATATTTATATAAATATAGTTCATTCAATGATTTCAATATCGTTTTCACTTCAATTATTTTTCTAACACCTTAAATTTTGGAAAAATTTCGCCATAACCTCCCCTGCACCGGGAGCATCGGGAAATCGCAAATAGCGTTCCCGGTCCTTCTAATCTCAAAAAGAAAAAGAAAAAGCCAAGCGGCTAGCCAACAGGCTCAAAATCATCACCCAAACAAATCAGTAAATGTGTACCTATTTGTCGGGCACAAAATTTTATTCCTCTTCTCTAGCCCCTTTGCTATAACCTGTTCAATGAATATTGCATGTACATATATATACAGTTCATATCATTTTTCATTTTCTATTCAACTTTATATTTGATTACTATTTGGTTTAAAAACACCATTCATTCTAATGTTACATAAATAGGTGCAAATCAGTTCATTAGCTAATTAATGAATATTTCAACTCATACATGTTTATTTTGAACAAGTGGCTATTTTTAACACTTCACATTTTAACGATTTATGCATACAATAAAAATGTGATTTTTATTGTAAAACGATTCATTTCAAAACACTACTTTTCTATATAGTTCATATAGTCGATAAAAGGTGATTTTTATTATCAAACAATTTATTTCAAAATATGAATACCATTCAACACATGAATTTCTAAACAACGAATGAATATCAATTCAACACATGAATGTTTTCTATACAATGAATAAATATAGTTTAAGCATATGAAAATAATTCAAACACACAAATATTATTCAAAATTTCGGCAGCATAACGGCAGGGTAGTTACACCGGCACCGTCCCTAGTACGGCTCCTCGCTCTACCTTAAAACCTCACGGTTTTTGACAATGGGGATCATGCATCTAGTTCGCACGCAGGCGGCATGTATATATTTATTTCATTTCCACAAACTAATCCTATGTGGTTTCAACCAAATATTTTTCAACCACAATGGGTATTTTTCAACCTCAATCAACCAATATCAATCACAAACAATCCCAAACAACCATTCGTTATCAACCAATTATCACAACAATTTCAACCAATAAATATCGTCCATAGTTTGTGGACGAGGGGCGTATATATATATATATATATATATATATATATATATATAGATATATAGATATTTATATATAGCTATTCACTTTCATTTCACACATATATAATATTTTTAAATCAGAAATCTCACCAATAGCTATCCAACTTCACGACTCTTCCTTTATAGAAATCTTCGCCTTTTGTCGCTTTCGCCCGTATTCTCTACATATGTAAAAATCGAATTTTTACGATGTTATTCAATATATAAAAATCGAATTTTGACTTCGCTTTCAATATATAAAGATATGATTTTTACTTCGACTTTCAATATATAAAGATATGATTTTTACTTCGACTTTCAATATATAAAGATATGATTTTTACTTCGACTTTCAATATATAAAAATATGATTTTTACTTCGACTTTCAATATATAAAGATATGATTTTTACTTCGACTTTCAATATATAAAAATATGATTTTTACTTCGACTTTCAATATATAAAAATATGATTTTTACTTCGACTTTCAATATATAAAAATATGATTTTTACTTTGACTTTCAAAATAAAAATATGATTTTTAATTTTTAAAGAAATCGGTTTTCAATACCTTTTAAAAATCAACATCAGTTTTTACTCTTTTTATAAAATCAGCTTTACTCTTTTTATAAAAAATCAGTTTTACTCTTTTTATAAAATCAGCTTTACTCTTTTTATAAAAAATCAGTTTTACTCTTTTTATAAAATCAGCTTTACCCTTTTTAAAAAAACAGTTTTACTCTTTTTAAAAAATCAGTTTTACTCTTTTTTTAAAAATCAGTTTTACTCTTTTTAACTTTTAAAAACCAAATCAGTTTTAATTTCTATTTTTAAAAAATCAGTTTTTTTAACTTTTAAAAACCAAATCAGTTTTCAATTCTTTTTATAAAATTCAGTTTTTCTCTTTTTATAAAATCAGTTTTGAAATCATAAAAAAAATAGTTTTGAATTCTAAAAAAAAACAGTTTGAAATCAAAATAAAAAAACAGTCTTCAAACCTAATTAAAAACACAGTTTTTAAATTATTAAAATAAAATAACAAAATACTTACAGAGGGGGGGGGGGGTTTCACCGATCGTCGGAGGTGGGGCACTGGATCTCGGTGGTGGTGGCGAGGCTTCAGGGGGAGGCTTGGGTCGCTGCGAATCGGACCGGTGGACGGGGTCTTCGATCGGAGGGAGGGCGCGAGGTAGGGGAGGTCGCT
The DNA here is from genome assembly GCA_030737875.1 of Allium sativum. NCBI lineage: Eukaryota > Viridiplantae > Streptophyta > Magnoliopsida > Asparagales > Amaryllidaceae > Allium > Allium sativum. The sequence continues at coordinate 492,032,989 of CM060918.1, read as the reverse complement.
CGCCTGATCGGAGCTAGGGCGGTCGGTCGGAGCGGTGGCGTCGATGCTTCAGGGGGCGTCGATCTTTCTTTCTTCTTTTTTTTTTTTCTGATTAAATGAAATCGGGGGGGGGGGGGGGGCAGGAAGAAGAATAAAGGGAGGGAGGGAAAATATATAATATATATTATTTTATTTATTTAATTTAATTGCATAAAGTTGACTTTTACCCACGACCTCGAAACGAGGCCCACCGCCTGTCGCCCATAGCGTTTTACCCCCATTCCGAACACAATGGGATATGTATCTCAAGCTGATTTGATCGTTACAATCAGTTTCCGTTGAATTTACATTTAAATCACTATATTGAATTTCAAACGTACATTTCAAATTACCGGGGCCACATACTAACTAGAAAAATCCTCGAAAAATATTTTCTAGCTTTGTATTGACGATACGGTCCTAACAAAACTAGTTTCGTCGAATTCTGAGACCGTTTGCAAAATGGCCAATTTCCAGTCGATTAAATTCAACAGAAACTGGTCAAACGCGTTTTCCTTTGCCACGCTCACATATTGATTCGAAAAATTATGAAATTTGGAATCTAACAATAAGTTGACACTGCGGATCTAACAAAAGTGGTTTCATCGAAATCCGAGGTCATTTGCAAAATGTCCATTTTTAAGGGCCTGAATTCCATAGCGACTATTCAGAATTTTCAACTGAACATATCTTTCGATTCCCGCTATCAAATTTCGATTGGTCAGATTCGTTAGAAAGATATTCACTAACAGATTTAAATATTTTTGGTTTCACTAAAATCCGGATTGTTTTGCACCCGGTATATTCAATTGAAGTTTGAAATCGAATTATCGAACTACCGCGCCATTTTCAATTCTATATATAATTATAATTAATTATATTCGTTTTCCATTGTCGATTCGAACTCAGTTTTCATCGCCATTATTTAAAATATTTATTTTAAATATTTAAAATCCATTATTTTAGCCAATTTAAAAATTTTAAATTAGTTCAGATATTCTGGGTCGTTACAATAGAAAGTCTTCCGTTGTGTATTGTATTAATTTATTGTAGTTTATCTTCCGCTGTAATTTAATTTATCGATGTACTCTGATATTCTGTACTCTGGTGTAACATTATTATGATGTTTATAAAAGTCTGTTGTTGTTCTAATGTGTTGTATTCCCAAAGTTAAAGTATTCGTGGATTTCCAACTTTTGGGTCAGACTTATGTGGTTTATGGTCGATCCAAAGAGCGGGAATTTACAGGTCTTTACATATCCTACGTCCTATGCCACTGTTTGTAGTCACTCCTACTGCGTACAGTGACTTGCATCACTTCCTGTCTCTTTTCATCTCTTGGTTTTCCTTTTTCTCCTTTATAAAGTAGTCGCCACTTTTTACCATTTCTACTTTTAACTTCCCTTATATCTTGTCCAATATATCCGCTTTACATCCCCATGCAGATTACTTGAAACTCACACATAAGTGGTGAGCTTCTCTTTGCATAAAACCAGTTCACAGCCATTTAACTTCTTTCTCCCTCCTTGTTTTGTCCGCACACTAGATTTCTAGTACCCAACACAACGCTGTCTCTTCCATACGTTACAAGCGCAGGTGCTTCCCCAATGCTCGCGTCTCTGGGAAATCGTCAGCATGCTATAGTGCCATGCCTAAAATATTTATTCATAAACACCTCAAAAACTTACATGATATCTCCGTACAATTCACCACCCTGCTCGAACCCCTGACAACTCATACTGCCAAAAAACGATCCCAATAATCAAACAAGCAACTTCAGTTTCACCGTACATTTTTAAGACAGAGTTTGATTTTGTTAGAGATGCGTGAAGAATTAAAAATGAAGGTAGAATAAACTAAAAAGAAGGTCACAGGTTTGCAATACTGGAAGAAAAACGAATGGAGGAGAACTTGCTTTCGATTGGGTACATATATAGAAGGGAACCAGCAGATAAGATCGAAGTCAGTTTTCATAGGTAGGTTATGGCATGTACATCATTAAGGGTATGGGCTGCCTTCATTCTAAAGTATTGCCTGCATGGTGGATTAGACAAAAATATATATGTTTTTGTTTTGGACTCAACGATATGTTTATGTTTTGGAAATTAAAAGTGCGACCGTCCAGTTGATCAGTGAAGAGTGAATTATTCGTATTAATGTAATATTTGCAGTTTAACTCTATCCTTCTGTCAAGAGGATTGTATTCTCTTATTACACTCATGTTTTCATGTACATCTAGTGATATAATAATCAACTTTAGCCATTAATGAAATGTTGAAGTCCCCTCTGTTAAACTTACAAATTTTGAATCGTCAATGTTATTTTTATCCCAAAGATTCAGGTTTGTCTAAAACCCCTATTCGAATTTGTATACATTTTTGTTTTATTGCCTCTTTTCCCAATGTTTCAACAAAGCAGTTAAAAATGGTACGATTGTTATGAAAAATAAACTTAAACTACCATTCTCCCATGGACTGCTAATGACAAAAATAAAAATAACATTGTGATGAGCAATGTTTCACGATCCCAAAAATACAATAAAATAAACTATTAGCTTATTTTGTGAAACCCCAAAATGCCGATTATAAGGCGTAAAATACTCCAAATAAAATGCTGCTTATTTTCCAAATTAAAAAATACAGTAAAATTCTAAAAATTTAATTATAACTACGTCTCAAGATCTCGTCTATATTCGAAACCAATATTTAATTATATTAAATTTATCATTATGGTATATAAATGATTTTATAGCGACTTTCTGAAAATTTGATTTGGGCATCACTGACAATCTATAAGGCGAAATCTCAGTTTTCCACTTCTATTAGAAAAATATAGTTAAGCATATTCCATTGTTTCTTGTTTCAAAGAAATCCGATTAATAATAGATCTCGTACCCTCCGTTGAAGTTCAAACATTAAATTATGAACTAGGACGATGGTATGGGCTCGATTATAATTAATATTATAATTTATATGTTCAACGGTCATTATAAATAAATTCGTTAGTATACGCCAATTCTAATCTGAATTAAATCTATCAAATTATCCAATTTACAAAATATTGCCAATTCTACTATTTTCGATTATTTTGGAAATTAAATTTTTGTTATTCCATTATTTAAAATAATTTATATTCAAAATATTTGAATTCAAACCATTTAAATTTCCAATCCACTATATTAAAATAATTAAATAAATTAATTATTAAATTTCTAAAATTCCGGGACATTTCATAGCACTTTCAAATTCTGTTTTCAAATTCCATTTGAAATTGATTTCAAAATTATTTCAAACTCCTCTTCTAAAATGATTTCAAATTATTAAGATTTAACTTATGATTTCAATTATATATATATATTTATAATTTACAAAGTTTTATATATGTTTATAATATATGTTTTACCGATTTATATCATATAACTTTATAAATATGTTTATATGTTTAAAATATGTATTACTATATTTTTAATATGTTTTTACACTTTGGAAAATTCAATTTGAAACATTAAGTTTGATTCAAGAATTTCCAGAATATATATATTGATTTAAACGTTTGAAAATGACTTTAAAAATAAAAAAGAATATGTCGACATACATATTTCAACATGTCGACATATAATTGTCATTTTCCAAATTTCAAAGGAAGCGTCTTTTCATATTTTGAAATGCTTCAGAAACGTTACCTCCTTTCGAATACTATAAATAGGGGTTAAATTCGAATTTTTTTATTAATTCTTCTTCTCTATCTTCATCCTATCTCTAACCACCATTAACATACATTAATTTCTTAATTTCTACACCTATACTCTGCCGATTTCTACTCAAATTATATCAAACTTCTTCTCTTCTTAATCTCTATCAAATACTCTTTGATTGGAAGTGCTATTCAAGAGTTCTAGGGCTGTTGTAATCATTTGGGAAAGGGTGTGTTCCTTATAGCCCGGATATCAAGGAAAGAGAGCGGTGTGAACCTTGTATCCATGAAATTAAGGGTGGTGGAATCGGTGTTAACCTTGTAGCCATGAAATCAGGAGTGTTGTAAGATTAATACTAGTATTAATAAAACTTTGTGTAATCCAGCATTGCGTGGGACTGGACGTAGGAGTAATCCGAACTAATATAAAATCCTATGTGTTCTTTCTTTTTCTGCATTTTATATTTACTTATATTTGTGTCTGTGATTTTTTCTGTGTTTGTTACCATTTATGATGTGATAATCATTGTGTGATTCATATGGTATTTCGAGTTAGTTAAAAATTTCTACAAATTTCTTATAAATACTGTTTACCTCCTTCTAGTGTTAATTCTGCCTTAAGATCTTTAATCCGCATCCTTAAAAAATGTCTCTTCTAGAGTTGCATCCTCCTCATGATCGTTGGCATCATGGCCTCGAACATAGCAGGATAATCAAGCTTAACAGATGTAGCTCCCAATTGGCTACCTTCACCTGCCCTTCAATAGCAGACTCATCCCTAGCGCTGTGTCTTGAAGTTCATTGACTCATTCTCTATCTGAAACAAGAATGATCAATCCACATTAGAGAAAGGCTGCATTTGTGTTCAAGTGCTTATTAACCTACTAAACTGTGTATTATAATATAGTAATCATCCATTAAAAATTACAAGTAGGTCTCCTATCCGCTTTTACGCTCGTAAACTTTAGGTAAAATTGATTAACCAAAGCTCTGATACCAAATGTATAATGATATAGATTTTAGTAAGAAATATTTAATGGATATTAAATATTTAAAATGATTTATTTTAAAAAATAATGACGAGAAATTTATTTATTTACGGTTTAAACGTATAAATTTAAAATTTAATTAAAACACGCTCGTAACGGTGCGTTAGTTCATAACATTACGTTTTAAAATTTGGATGAATGTACAAAATTCAATACAAGTTAGAAGTTGTTGAAACAAGAAATATTAGGATCTATTTAACTGTATCTTTATAACGACCCGAACTTCCCCGTGAAGGAAAGCACGGATTGCTTTGAGGACAAGACGAATTGGAACACAAACATAAGAACATTTCATTGTTTATTACAACAGTTCCATCAGAATACAAGAATATACAGAGTATGAATAAATATTACACATTTGATAAATATTAGAGATTTAAATTACATTTAAATACATACCAGCGGAAAAATAATATAACACACAACTGAAAGGAGATATACGGATATAGAGCTTTCCGAATATCGTTCCAGCTGTAAACCAGGATCCTATGAATATAAATCTGCAAAAACAAAACTACTAGCTGCCCGTGTGGAAAATAGGGGCACCCAGAGTTTAGGTTAAAACAATAAACTCCAGGTCAGTCATGTGACTGGTATGAGAACTAAAACGGTTATTAATCTTCATTTTTAAAGTTAGGTAAATGAAGGGACCACGCCGTATAACACAGAACGGGTTTCCTCCCAAGAATACCAGTGCATAAAACAAACAGCGCAGTGCTAAATAAAGAAAATGAAGCTATTATAAGACCCAGGTCCTATCACACAATGCAACACAAGCCGGAGGATAGGGTTTTACCTTATAATAGCCAAAGAATGCTTGATACGCTAAATTTCATCTTTTATTATTACTATAAGTGAAGAAAACAACTTCAATCATAATGTATAAATCATAGACGGCATAATGCCGCATACCACTATGTCGCCATACTAGGCTCTACAATCAAAACCGCAAAGTCACGTATTAGAAATTGGATTCCACCATGAGTCGAGGCAAGGGGCAAGCTCCTCTCCGTTCGAGACATTCTAGCAAATGTCTCGGGACCACACACAGCGTTCCTTGGATCTTCAGAGCCGGTCCTCTCTTACTTTTGAGGATTAGTTATTCCTGAACACACGTTTCCCGGTCCTATAGGACCTATATAATGGTCTGTGCGTCGGCTCACATAGTGCCAGTTATCGACCATATATTCGAGGCGCCTCGCATCCAACAACCACACAGGTAAAAAGTATATAAATGTCCGGGCTGGTAGGTTAATGACATTACCCATAGCTAGAAAGAAACGTTGTGCTCTCCCTGCAGTCACTATCCCATTTTTGACTCATACCGAGGTGTGAGGCTCGTGAATTAACGCCATACACAAAGTTATGCAACACAGGTCGTGCTTTGATCATCAACTGGAAGACTTTGCTTTTCAACAGAAGCCCTGATCATCTGCCACTTAGGCATGCCACACAGGTAATTCATGCCATGCGATTGATATCTATCGATATATAAGCTCTGAGCTCGTACGTGTAACGAACCGGAATTTTGGGGCCAATTTAAAATCTTTATTATAGAAATTTTAATGGTTTTTAATATTTAAAATATTTTATTTTAAGTAATAATGACTAAAGATTTCTGAATAGGCAAACTTAATGCACATGAAAGAGTTACCAGTTATAAATCACGATTTAACCAAGTCACTAGTAACAGTCCAAGCTTACGTGTATGTACAGTTGTATATTGGAATAAGTATTTATTATTTACGTTACATTATATTGTCTTTATTTATCCTCTCATTTCTTCATTAATTCTTAGGAAACCCTCTGTAGCGGCCCGGGAATTTTCGACACTTGAATCCAGACACTAACACGTCCCGTATCCAAATTCAAATATCGAAAACCCAGAAGGCTAATAGAAAGAAGTTAGAGGGTGAGAGAAGAAAGAAAGAAATATTAGAATAGAAGAATAAGAAGATCAGAGTCTCACAGCGGAATGGACAAAATATAATAATCAGAAATACTTTATACAAAAATTGTATATCACAACATCAGAGTATACATTCAGATCAATACAACATACATCGGAAATAAACCAGTACCAGTATATATATGGAATACGTCTCGACTTCAACTCCATCTCTGTTGCTTCAAGCGGAAACCTAACCTGTAAATATGCTTGGTCTGACCCGAGCACATTTGATTTAAAAACAAAATTCACCCGGATCAGTCTAAAATACTATCAGTGATAAATTCATACAGCAACCAACTTGTCTGACTTTGAAATCCTTTTGAAACAAAGGATAATAGTAAGACCACCCCATACATAAACACGGACGGTTTTTACCTTACTATAACCCAAATTGTTTTGAAATCAATATCTTCTTCTGATATTATCATAGTGTCTAAATACAAGTAAATGGAATCTAGCAGAACGCTTGCATCTCACGCTCCACATATATAGTATACAATCAAAACCGCGGGCGCTTATTGGAGATTGGAATTCCAACTATGACAAGGTATGGGACCACCTGCCGATAGTGTATCTCTAGAGACGAATACACTGGGTTCAACAAGAACGTCTTGCAACCCGGCCCACACATGACCGACCACTCATTTCTCTTGAGTGTATCGAGCATATTGTCACCTTACGGCTTTTTGTCGCGCGACCACCGTAATCCCCGGGAGATACAGAATTGAAAAGAAGTAACAAATATGAATATTCTCTAGATGGTGACAATACACCCTAATGGGTGCGACCCACATAGCCATGCTGCCTGCCCGATTTTTGTCATTTCCCGGTTGATGAGGCTTGAGGCTATAATCGACTTTTGAAACATCTGGCCATTATTCACATCGTCCATACACATCATCCAGGAACAGGATGAGCCGAAGGCACTCTCCTACTACATCCAATATAGGAATCACCCCATGGATCAGTAGCGAGAAATCCTTGCAACCCGTATATTCCAATCACGACAGAATCACAGTATATCTCTAGGGATCAGCCAGAGATTGTAAGTAACTCTTCCGCTTCATGAAGATCTACGGTCTTCAATTGCTCCATCTCAATCAGCGTCTTCGACGTAGTCGTATTTATGGATCGGAATGATTTTCGAATATAAATTCGATCCCGGTCTTTCCATACCAATAACGTTGGGTCAAATTTTGATAGTCGGTTCTTTAACTATCAAAATAAACAACCATAAAACAAACAGATCCATTGGTTTATACACAGCATCATTTGGCCCTTATAATATATTGGTTAAAACATGTTAATAGTATCAAATCCCTTTTACTTAAAAACCTAGGAAATACCTTATATCTAATTTATCCCTTACCAACATTTCAAAAAAATTCCCTTAACATTTCTCATCGATTCAAATTTATCATTTAATCGTTTCGACATCTTCCTTGGCCTCATTATTTTGAATACCAAAACACCATTCCTTTGTTTAGAATAAACCCCCTTAAATCTCATTTCTTAACTTTGAAAATACCGTTATATTTTCACAAATCTCCTTTTTATTTCCTTTGTCAAGGAAATACCATTTCATACCACGAAGCCCCTTTTATTTCCCTTTATATCGACGTCTTATTATAAATAGATAAATATTTTCAAGTCCTTCAAATAACATTACACTGTTATTTCCCAAAATATTTTACTCTAACATCTTCACCACTACGACTAATATCATCCTTTAATAATCACGAAGTTGTTCAAGTTGGGGTATTTTAATTACCTCTCAGACCTTAATCAACAACGTTCTTATCATCAGATAGATATCAGTTGAAATACAAAAAAACCGATACTCGTTCCCTTATCACAACAAATCACATTTTTCTTATGTTGATAAAATATCATCTCTTCTTTAAAATGGTGACTCTATATCGCATCTTTATAATTTATCTCATTCAACTACTCTAATCAAATCTTGGATTTACATTTGATTTCCCTTTTTATATCTCCACTAGTTCCTAACCATAATTTAGTCGGAAAAAAAAAATTCCCTAAATATTAAACTGCTTTATCAATTATAAACACGGCTTTTCACCTCACAAACTTTCCTTACTTTAAATTTTACATTTCAAATTATTTCTTCGATTATTATCAAGTTTCAACATTTATTTAAATAAAACTAGGTAACTTAACCATTAACTACCCTCTTTAAATAAATGACTAATTAAATAAACAACTTCAGTTAACGTTGTTAACTTGTTCAACTCTAAACGATTAACCTGTTAATCAATCGTTATTGATCCTGACATTAAAATTAATTAATAATAAATAAATCTAAATAATTATATTCACTTGATTTATATCAATATAAGCCCATTCTAAGTGTTATGTTAATCCTGGCCACTAAATAAAATCGTTTAATACCCACTTGATAAGCACGTGCTTCGCGCACGGTAGATTTTGGTTAAACCAAAACGACGATTTGTGATTAAAAACAAATCAATGCATATATGTGATTTATTTATTCCCTTTTTAGAACTTTATTTAAAATAATATATATTAAATAAAATCTATATTCGATTATAAAATATATTCTGTAACCTCATTTCTAACGATTTCACCTGACGGTGAATCGATCTCTACAAACGGTGTATTTCTAGGCCATCTGCGATTTTTCTCAACCAATACTATATATATATATATATATATATATATATATATATATTGGTTCAAACTCAACCACATTCAACAACCAACAGGGTTTAAAGTCAACAGGTCTTAAACAGTTCACAAAAATATGAAATAATAGCATATTAAATATTTGAGGAACCGGTTTGATTCCTCCTACCTGTTCTTCCCTGCAACACAGATCATTAAAATATTTCATGTCAGTACAAAGAGATATTTTAAACGACGATAATAAAATTATCGTCAACCATTAAAGCAACCATAGGCATTCAATCAACCAATTAAATTATATGAATTTAACACATCCTAGTATTTCAGAAATGTGTGAGAATTAACTCACATTTATTTCGATCGACGGTGCGCGCATCGCCTCATTAAATTTTAAACAGTTGTTTAAAATGGAACCCGATTCCTTCCAAGCCTTTTTAAATTAGCACAGTAGTGTAGCCTCTATAGACGTGATCACTTCTTATTTCGCGCTGGCGATATACGTATAAGTTACCGTTATTAAAATATTTGCGGATAAATCAATATATATTAACTAATATTTTAACTAAACTTTTAATTACCTTAATTACTTGTTTCGCAAACGTCCTGATCCACTATCTCGACTGCTCACAAATGAAACCGCCGGACTCCAATGTCTTGCCACCGCAATGTTCCCACTTCGTTCACGGCACCAACGTACCCAATGCTTCATGCGTTTTGTCCTCAGTATTCAAGGCGTCTGCAACCAACTTGTGTTTCAATCTGAACAAGCGGACCAACCTCCACGTCCAAACTTTCTTCTATTTCCCATATCCTGCTATAACACTTCAAACTCTTCATGGTAGCTTTAACCACTCACGTCCCTTTCCCCTTATGTTAATACACTTTGCTACTACCCTCCCAGTTTTCATCCTCCCTCCACACCGTTCCTTAAGTTGCCACTAATACCATTCATGCACTATAGCCACCGCCACCTTTTATTTCTCCTTTCAGGGCATTCACAACAACCCTTCCCCTATGATACAAACAACCCCATGCAACCAAAAAAGATCATCACCCATCAACGTTTTTTCTCCTAATCGGCCCACCTTTTCACGCCCAGCAACCGTTTTTCTCTTTTTTTTTCTCTTTTTTTTTTAAGTATACCGGCCCGAGCCCCACACCTAAGCATTCGCTACAGGGATCTTCTCCTTTCCTGAATTGTTTCGCTGAAACCAGTCGTCCTCTGTACAAACCCGTACACGCAAATTCAATGACACAACAAAAACCTTATCAAACTATTAAACAAAGTATAAACCATACTGTTTTACTCTTTCCCAACGTCCATGCAAATAAAAGAAGACTGCTTTGCTTTGTTTCCACCTCGATCTTCTAGCGTTTGAGCTATTTTTGTTTTATATTTATGATGGCTTGCGTGATTATACTTCCACCCAGTTTGGGCTTCAAAAATGTTGAGGAAAATTACTTTTTTTTTTTTTGAAGATAGCATTCATTTCCTTCACTGTGTTTGCAATTTCTGAGACGAGAAGAAGAAGTTGCGGACATATATATAGGAGAAATGGAAGTGGATGAGAACAATGTCTCGTCCTTAGTATGTAGCAGGAGTAGAGGTGGTTCCAGCTATAAGAGATAGTCTGCATGACTTTTCTATTTCATGCATGCAGTTGTTCTTTCATCTGAAAGAAAGAAGAGATAGCGTAGGGAGAAAGAGGGTATAGGGTAGCTGATATGTTTTTCTGTTTAATAACCCTGTTTGTGCGTGAATCCATATGCCTCTGTAAGCTAGAAATTTTAGGGTGTTTTCAAGGTAGCTTTGCAGTGTTTTAGAGTGGCCAATAGCCTTCGATAGTTGTTGTGTTGATGGAGACTTTGATCACTTAGCATGTGCGTGAGATGACCACTTCATTGGCTAAAGGCGGCATGATGGATCCTTGATGAGGACGTTCCATAGGGTAAGAAAAAGAAGTAGCTGTGTGTGTAGCAGCGAGCTGTTTGATTCGACAACCATGTGCATGAAATGAAAATACGATCTGTTTATACATTAAATTGGGGAAGGCTAAATCATGTATTGAGAAGGACAGACAAGATTTTGCTAGGGGATATTTTTACCCAGCGACCACGCGCCTAGGGACGGCAAGCTGAAGGAGAAAAAAAAAATCCGTGTGTTTTCATTTCTTCAGCCATACATATGAAAAACATTGATTGTGTTTAGGGTGTCAAACATTTAGGGTAACGTACAAAATCTATGGATGTGCAATATTATATATAGGGTAGGCTGCATATGTTTATTTGTACAGGTAGCATGTGCGTGTTTTCTTTTTATGTCTGGTCTTATTTATATTTTATTATGTCTTATTACGGTTGCCGCTGACCGTTAAATACACGTACCGTGCTATACACCATTTTAAGGGCCACTACCGACAAAAATAAAAATACCGCTGTGTCGAGCAGTGCTCCACGACCCCAAAAATATAATAATATCGATAGGTTAACTTATATTGAGAAACCCCAAAATATTGATATAGGGTGCAAAACACTTCAAATAAAAAGTTGCTTATTTAATTAATTAAAAATTACAGTAAAATTCTAAAAATTAAATTATGACTACGCCTCAAAAGAACCTTGTCAAAATTCGAAGCCGATATTTAAATATATTTAAATAACTATTATGGTCATGGCGCTGCTTTTTTTTGTATATTTGATTTGGACATATCTTGCAATATATAATCCGAAATCTTGATTTTTCACTTCTGTTAGAAAGATACAGTTTAACAGATTCCAGCGTTTCTTGTTTCGAGGAAATCCGATTTAAAATGGATTCGATATGATCAGTTGAAGTTGAAATTAAAATTATACGAACTACCGCGCTGTTTCGAGCTCGTTTTAAATTAAATAAAAATATAAACGCTCAGTCGTCGTTTAATTAACGATTTTAATATTAAATCCCATAAATAGATCAAATAAAATATTTAAAATAAATTTAAATATTCGAATCAAAGCTGCAGAAAAATCCTGGTCGTTACACCCTCTCAATATATAGTAAGAAATCAATACATTCTCATGCATGTGCACTAATTTTAAATGCCTCCTTATTCTAGCCACCTTTTTCTTTTATATATATCAACACATTCATTCATTTCTAAACTTGCATATTTTGTGTCTATTATGAATTAAAGCAAAACATGTTGTATATATGCTTGGTGAAAATTAATGCTCACATTTAATTTGAATTAATGAATAAATTAATTGGTCACGTTTTCAAAAAAAAAAAAAGCAAAATAATCTTTTCATTTGTTTAGTGGGAATCATACAGACATATATCATTTGTGCTATCATTTATAATGCATGCATGCGGTCCATGTCCAAAACCATTGCAAGCCACGTTTCTATATAATAATAATAAAAATGTTGCATGCACATTTATTGTCTCACTCACGTTATTTATTTATTTATTTATTTTTGTTTTTTTATATTATTTTGTATGCATTAGCTAGAACGTTTCATACACTTTAAATGCATGGCGTTAATTTCCTTTCCCCTTTTCAATCTGACATACCTTTTAAAAAGAAAAAATTATATATAGGAAGAATTCAAACTTTTGTAATATTATCAGGCATGATTTAATGTTTAGATCCATAATTAATGACTTTATCTCTAATCCCTTTTATTTTCGTTCTTTTCTCTATTTTATTCTTATTAATCTAATTGAGTATGTTGCTTATATTATGATATTTATTATTATGAATTTTGAAATTTGAAAGGTCATCACAACTTTCTATATGTCAACATCAGACAATAAATCATGCATTAATTTCTTCTTGAAATCCCTTTTCCTATGTAATTTTCTTTTGAATTTTTAAACAACAAATATTATAAAAAGGAGAGAAAAACTACATATTAACCATGTGCAATATTTATTTTATTTTATTTTGTACTTACTTCTTTTTGATACAAATAGGTTTACATCATAAATGGCACTTTTTGGTGATAGAAATAGGATTGATATATATATATATATATATATATATATATATATAAATGCTTCGTGGAATTCAATACTTATGAAAACCAGATAATAAATTTAAGTCTAAATAAAGGTTGTCATATTCTTTAGTGCATTAGGAAATAACGAAACCATTTTGAATTCATTTTGGCATTTATTGGCTACATAATCTATGCCAAATTTAATTCATCAATTTTAAAGACTTTCCTTTCTTTTCTTACTCATCTATATGTTTTACTCTCACTGCTCTATATATTATATTTTCCTTCTTCCTCCACTATATAATATCCTTTCACTTTCTTAACCTTAATTTCATAAATAAAGCAGCCACCGTTTCTTAAATCTATGGATGCACTCTTCCTGTCTTCCTTTTCCTTTCTCTCCTAATCTACTCAAAGAATTCATTAACTCAAAAATAAATGAATATAAAAAATCGAAGAGCATGACATGACCTCCAACATCAACGGTCATGATCGAATTATGATGAGCGGGTTGAGAGAATCTCGCGCTCCAACGCGCTGAAGTCAAAGGCAAATCGGCAGTGGTGAATTCAACAAAGCGAAAGGCGTTGCGCTCATGACAGAAAACTCTACTTTATGGAACCGCCTAGAACAGTTTATGAACCTTTTGAATTTTTGATCTGAATTTGAACCAAGGTGAGAAATTCTATCTTTTATTTATATAATTAAAATCTGCTGATAATAATTTTAATGTTACTCATGCGTTGAAATATTTTGCTGAATGTCATACATGATTTGATTTAAATGATTTGATGTGGTTTGTTGATCTGTTGATATGATGAAATATTGTTGTGGTATTAGAATTGGCGATATGAAAGTGTAAATTTTGTTGTAGTCAAATTGACAAAATAAAAGGGTCAATTTGTTAAAGTAGATTATTTTCAATTTATTCAATTAGAACCAATAAATAAATAAATAAATAAATAAATAAATAAATATATATATGATCATTTTGTTGAATTATATGTTTGTACGATTTAAATATAATCTTTAACATGTTATGTACATAAAACATGAATGTATGTTATTTATCTAGAATAAAATTTCACTAGGAAGAATATCATTTTGGTTAGAACATGTTACATGATAAAAACATCATTCAAGAAAGAATAAAAATATTGTTTTGAATAAAATTTGAAGTTAGAATAAAATATAATAGAAATGTACATTAAAATAAAGGCATCATTTTTGTTACAAAAATGATTATATTAGATTAAAATTCACTCTTGCTAGAAATGTCATGTTAATTAAAACATAACTTTTGTTAGAAAGGTTTAATTATAAAAAGACACATAATTTGTTTTTATTTTATTTTTTGGATAAAAAGAACACATTTTTGTCATTTTCTTTTTAGAATAAAAAGATATTCTTTTATTTGCATTCTTCGATGCAAATAATCATTGAAATAAAAAGTTATTCTTTTATTTGCATTCTTTGATGCAAATATAAATTGAAATTAAAAGCTATAATTTTGTTGGCATCCTTTGATGTAAATATACCTTGAAATAGAAACACCGTTTTGTTAGCAAATGTGTCATTAACATAAATAGAAAATGTTTTATAAATAAAATGTGCATTTATGTGTCATTAACATAAATAGAAAATGGTTTATAAATAAATTGCATTCATGTGTCATTTGAATAACATTGAAAACTGGTTACAAATAAATATTCATTTATTTGTCATTTGAATAACATTGTAATTTGATTACAAATAAATATTCATTTATTTGTCATTAGGATAACATAGAAAATACTTACATATAAAATATTCTGTTATATGTCATTAGAGAACATAGAAAATTGATTCCAAATAAATGACCATTTATTTGCCACTTGAATAACATAGAAGATTGGTTTCAAGTAAATATCCATTTATTTGATGTTAGAATTCATAGGAAAATATTTGCATATAAAATATTATTTTATGTGACATTAGATTAGAAATGACCTTTTTATTCTAAAATGTTGCATTAGAAAAGAGATAACATTTCTATATGAATGTTGCATTAGCAAAAGAGATAACATTTTCATTTTTAAAATGTTACATTAGAGAAAATAACTTATTTTTATAAAGTGTAGCTTAAGAATTAAAATCTACAGTTTGGCCTAGTAAAAAGAATGAAAGCCAAAATTTACATTTTTGGTCAAGTAAAAAGAATGAAACAAAAATTTACTTGTTGTCATATGAAAGAATAGAAAGACTACCTTTTTATTTAATGTAATCAAAGAATAGAAAAGATTTCACTTTTCTACAATAAAGGAAAATGAAAGATTACATTTTGTAATGTAATTAAAAAAGGAAAATAAAAGATTACATTTTATAATATAATACAAGGAAGGAAAAGACCACATTTTTATATAATGAAATAAAAACTCGTATTTTTATTGAATGTATCATAGGATAAAAATACATTTTTATTTGCAAGTTAGTTTGTAAAGACCCGCAAATTCTCGCCCTTTGAATCGACCATAAACCACACAGGTCTGATCCAAAAAGTGGAAACCTACGAATACTTTAACTTTGGGCATACAACACATTACAACAGATAACAGAAGACTTTTATAACACTATAATAAATGTTACATCAGAGTACAGAATATACATATCAGAGTACATTGGAATATAATTACAGCGGAAGATAAATACAAAAAAAAAGTAATATACTGCAACGGAAGAACACAGCGGAAGTCTCTCTATCTCTGGACACAGCTTTAAGCTTCAACCTAGAATCCTGTTTAATATATCTGCAAAAATAGCTACTCGACTGCCCGTGTGGAAAATATGGGCACCCGAGTTTGCCAGTGGACAAACTGTAGGTCAGTCATGGGACTGGTGTGAGAATTCTACTTAACCTATATAATATAATAAGGCTAATCACAGGACCACGCCACTTTCGTGGAATGGGTCTTCTCCTATGGATTGCCAGTGCATGACTAAGGTAAAACGTCAAAATAACGCAATGCTTTTTAGAAAAAAATGAAACCATTATAAGACCCAAGTCCCATCACACAATGCAACGCAAACCGGAGGATAGGGTTTTACCTTATAATGATCAAAAGATGCTTGATGCGATAAACACGGTATTATATAATAATAGTGTGCAACCAATTTGAAATACATCAAAGTAAATGTATCAATCCTAGACGGCATGAGTGCCCCATCCCACTATGTCGCCATATATAGGTATACAATCAAAACCGTGTGATGTCGTATTGGAAATTTGGGTTGCCATCTGAGTCAAGGCTAGGGAGGAGATCCTTACCGATTCGAGACACTCTAGCAATGCCCCATGATTGGTACTCTGTCCAACCCTTGGATCCTGCAGGGCCGGTCCACACTTACTTTTGTGGATTAGTTATGCATGAACACACGCTTCCCGGTCCTTTTGGACCTATACTACGGCCAGTGGCGACCGCATAAACCGAGGCCTCGAACAATCCAACAACCACAATGAATAAATGCCAGCGCTGGTAGGTCCCTGGCACCACTCTAGCTAGAAAGAAACGTGTGCACTCCCTGCGTTCCCTTCTCCCGTTTTAGACTCCGCCGGTGTGTGAGGCTCGTGAGGTCACGTCATACACAAAGCTATGCCTAAACAGGCTATGCTTTGATCATCCCACAAGGCCTGCTTTTCAACAAAGCCTTGATCGATTGCATCTTAGCATGCCACATTGTCAGACTCTACCATATCATTGATCATCTACCAATATATATATAACCTCTAAGCTCATACGTCTTAGAGAAGGGGGTTAAGTGAAGAATAAATTCTCCACCACCAAACAGAAATATATAATCAGTAGCGTTCAACAAATACAGAAGAAGAGAATACAATGTCAGACACGCAATCCATTTACAAGTCTGCTCTGGGTCTGAGCGAAACAACGTGTCCGTCGATCTCCAAATGCGTTTGGACGATCATTACTAAATACCTTGCCTTGGGGTGTCCAGTCCCAATTCAAGATACCAGTCATCATCATCCCAACGATGTGAAAACCTTGGGTCTTCAATTTCCATCTTCATCTTCGACTCTTGATCGTCGTGATGATTATTTAGAATGGGTTAAACCCGGTCTTTCTGAATAACTCGCGTATTTTGTGATTAAAAATCAAATATTGGAAAATCACACATTATGCCACATTTCCCACTCAGAATATTCTTTTAATAAGATATTCATATTAAAAGATTCTCATTAATTTTATCAAAGATAAATTAATAAATTTAATCATAAATCTTCCTTAAAAGATTTATTAAAAATTCTAAATTTGATTTAATATCAAAAATCATTTTCACAAGATTATTTATTTTAAAGAATAAATCTTCTTTTAAACGGGTTAAAGAACTCGTGTCATTTAAAACACAGTTCACGATAAACCCATAAATCAATTTCCAAAATATGGAATTCCACAGAAATCAATCAATACATAATCGATGTGAATTTCTGTATCGGACTAACAACATACATGGAATAACGGCAAAGCCTCTTAAATTCCATATATAATATCGGTCTTCTATTACAGAAGCCCATCTCGATTATTACCAATCGAATTTTCCACTTAATTCCAATTTAATTTTATTAAATTGGAAAACTAGATTTTTAGAATATGCCTTTTTAAATCTATAAAATAGATTTATAAATTCCAAATAATAATTTCAATGTAAATTGGATTAAAGGAGAAATGTCATTTAAAAACACCGTCCACGATAAATCCACTTCACATCTCAATTTATTTCATAAAATAAGATTTGCAAATTCTAATAATCTTAAATAAAAGATTTCTCTTTAAATATTTATTATTATAAGAAAAAACGTATTTTAGAGGTAATCATTAAAAATATTCTTTATATAAAAGATTTTTATCTTTTACAAATATTCTTTGTTTTAACATATTCTTAATTAAAATATATATATATATATATTTAAATAAAAAGAATTTCTAATGTAAAAATATTCTTATTTAAGAGAACATCTGAATCGAAATGCGACTCAACCATTTACCATATAATTTGGATTATATGGATTTCACACACATCATATATATGACAATAACACTATAATCATCAAAACATCCATTTCATCCAAAGTGTAAATTCCAACTGTGTAAGCGTTAAAATTAAATAATAACGCTCATCACAGCCTGTCGATCTACCGATCAACATACAACTAAATATTGGGATTAGTGTATGTTAATTTTCATCCCAACACCCGTGTGGGGTTTCAACCAACAAACAAGTAATAAATTATTTGTGCACTTGGGCGATGTGTGAAAATTATCGACCCAATCACATAAACAAGTCAGGAAACTTGCCTATGGCAGTGTAATAAACAATATATAACACGATGATAAAAATATCTCTTTTATTCCTGTTCTTTTTATCGCATGTAAAATGTCAATAAAAATGTAATCTTTATTTCTATTCTTTTTTTTCGCATCAAAAATGATGATAAAAATATAATCTTTATTTCAATTTCTTTCATTGTAAATAAATGAAAAGAAAAATGTAATCTTTTAATTCCATTCGTAATAGGGGGTATAAATAATAACACAAAATATAACTATTCATTTCATGCTTTATTTGCAATAGAGAATGCAAATAAAGATTCAACCTTTTTATTTGATGTTTATTTACATAGAGGAATGTAAATAAAAAAAATTGTAACTTTTTCATTTCATAATTTATTTTCATTCTCCACCACCAAACAGAAATATATAATCAGTAGCGTTCAACAAATACAGTAGAAGAGAATACAATGTCAGACACGCAATCCATTTACAAGTCCGCTCTGGGTCTGAGCGAAACAACGTGTCCGTCGATCTCCAAATGCGTTTGGACGATCATTACTAAATACCTTGCCTTGGGGTGTCCAGTCCCAATTCAAGATACCAGTCATCATCATCCCAACGATGTGAAAACCTTGGGTCTTCAATTGCCATCTTCATCTCCGACTCTTGATCGTCGTGATGATTATTCAGAATGGGTTAAACCCGGTCTTTCTGAATAACTCGCGTATTTTGTGATTAAAAATCAAATATTGGAAAATCACACGTTACGCCACATTTCCCACTCAGAATATTCTTTTAATAAGATATTCATATTAAAAGATTCTCATTAATTTAATCAAAGATAAATTAATAAATTTAATCATAAATCTTCCTTAAAAGATTTATTAAAAATTCTAAATTTGATTTAATATCAAAAATCATTTTCACAAGATTATTTATTTTAAAGAATAAATCTTCTTTTAAACGGGTTAAAGAACTCGTGTCATTTAAAACACAATACACGATAAACCCACAAATCAATTTCCTAAATATGGAATTCCACAGAAATCAATCAGTACATAATCGATATAAATTTCTGTATCGGACTAACAATATACATGGAATAACGGCAAAGCCTCTTAAATTCCATATATAATATCGGCCTTCTATTACAGAAGCCCATCTCGATTATTACCAATAGAATTTCCACTTAATTCCAATTGAATATATATTAAATTGGAAAACTAGATTTTTAGAAAATGCTTTTGTTAAATCTATGAATAGATTTATAAATTCCAAATAATAATTTCGATGTAACTTGGATTAAAGGACAAATGTCATTTTAAAAAAAACACCATCCACGATAAATCCACTTCACATCTCAATGTATCTTATATCATGAAATATAATTGCAAATTCTAATAATCTTAATTAAAGGATTTCCCTTTAAATATTAATTCATTATTATAAGAAAACATATTTTAGAAATAATCATTAAAAATATTCTTTACATAAAAGATTTTTATCCTTTACAAATATTCTTTGTTTTAACATATTTAATAGAAAATATATATACTTATGAAAATATATCCTTTATATAAAAAGAATTTCTAATGTAAGAATATTCTTATTTAAAAGAACACCTGAATCGGAATGCGACTCAACCATTTACCATATAATTTGGATTATATGGATTTCACACACATCATAAATATGACAATAACAATATAATCATCAAATCATCCATTTCATCCAAAGTGTAAATTACACTGCGTAAGCGTTAAAATTAAATAATAACGTTCATCGCAGCCTGTCGATCTAACGATCAACATACAACTAAATATTGGGATTAGTGTATGTTAATTTTCATCCCAACACCCGTGTGGGGTTTCAACCAACAAATAAATAATAAATTATTTGTGCACTTGGGCGATGTGTGAAAATTATCGACCCAATCACATAAACAAGTCAGGTAACTTGCCTATGGCAGTGTAATACACAATATATAACACGATGATAAAAATATCTCTTTTATTCCTGTTCTTTTTATCGCATGTAAAATGTCAATAAAAATGTAATCTTTATTTCTATTCTTTTATCGCATCAAAAATGATGATAAAAATATAATCTTTATTTCAATTCCTTTCATTGTAAATAAATGAAAAGAAAAAATGTAATCCTTTAATTCCATTCGTAATAGGGGATATAAATAATAACACAAAATATAACTATTCATTTCATGCTTTATTTGCAATAGAGAATGCAAATAAAGATTCAACCTTTTTATTTGATGTTTATTTACATAGAGGAATGTAAATAAAAAAAAATTGTAACTTTTTCATTTCATAATTTAGTTGCATTAAGGATTGCAAATGAAAATATTTCTTTTATTCTCCTGTTTTATTTGCGTTGAGTAAAGCAAATAAAAGTGTAATATTAAATTTCTAGTTTTATTTACATCAAGAAATGTAAATAAAAGAACAACTTCTTATTTTATGTTTATTTAAATCAAGTGAAGTAAATAAATAATTAAAAATGTAACTTTTATTTTAATGCTTTGTTCACATTTAAAACATGCAACAAAAATGTATTTTTTGTTTTTAATAAATTTGTTTGCATCTAAATTGCAACAAAATGTAATTTTTTATTTCTTATTTGTTTGCAACCAAAGTTGCAAACAAAAATGTAACTTTATCTCCTTTGTTTTATTTGCATGATAGAATGCAAATAAAAATGCATATTCTATTTTCTACATTTCATTTGTATTGTAGAATGCAAACAAAAATGTAATTTTTTTTCTTGTATTGTTTACATTATGAAATGTTAACAAAAATGTGAATTTTTTATTTCATGAAATATTTGCATTGAAAATGCAAATAAAAATAAAAATGTACTACTTTAAAATCATGTTATATTTGTGTTGGAGTACACAAATAATGTTCTTTTATTTTTAATGTTTTATTTGTGTTTAAGAACACGAATAAAAAGACCATTTTATTTTTCTATGTTATATTTGTGTTTGAGAACACAAACACAAAGGATCATTCATTTTCTATAATGTATTTGTGTTTGGGAACACAAATAAAAAGGTTCGTTCATTTTCAAAATGTATTTGCATAAGTGAATGCAAATAAAAGAATAAATTTTACTTTAATATATATATATATATATATATATATTTGTATTCGTAAATACAAATAAGAGAACAAGTTTCATTTTTAAATATATATTTGCATTTTTAGATGCAAACAAAAGAACAAGTTTATTTTTAATGCATATTTACATTGGTAAATGCAAATAAAAGAATAATTTTATTTTCAATATACCTTTGCATTGGTGAATGCAAAATAAAGAACAACTTTTTATTTACAAAATATAATTACAAATATAATGTAACTTCTGAAAATAATTTCTTATTTACATATAAAAATGTAAACGAACATTGTGATTTCCAAAACATGTCTTTTTTTTTATTTCCATAAAAATGTAAAAAGTTTTACTTCTAAAATGAATTTTAATTTACATATGATATGTAAACCAAAATGTGATTCTTAATCTTTGATTACATTAAAAATGTAATCCTTTTCTGTTCATTTTTCATTACATATAAATGTAATCTTTTCTTTTTTTTCTCATTACACATATGGATGCGATCTTTTCTATTCATTACAATGAACAAAACTTCAATAAAAATGCAATTTTAATTTATAAACTTTCCATTGCCAAAAATGAAAATAAAAATAAAAATAAAATCCATTTTATCTTCATCTTTACAATGAAATCTAAATCACATTAAAAACGTGATTTTTTATGCAAAGTCTTTCTATTGAAAACAATGGACACATAAAAATATGATCTTTTTACGTTGCTTCTTTTTATTGAAAATACTATTACATTAAAAATAACATTTTAATGTTACTTCATTTATTGAAATAATATTACATTAAAAATGAGATTTTTAATGTTGCTACTTTTATTGACATCAAAATGACAAATAAATTATGACTTTTGATTGAAAACTATTTTTACATAAAAAAAATGAAATCTTTTGTTTTCATTCTTTTTTAATGAAACAACCTCATATTAAAATATATTCTTTTTAATCATTCTTTTTTTTTAATGTAAACAAATTCACATTAAAAAATATATCTTTTCTTGATCCATTCTCTATAATGTAAACAAATGAAGATATATTTTATTCGTTGTGCCAATTTCTATTATAAGGTCAACAAATAAAAATAAATATTTATTTATCGACCAAATTCCATTGTTAAATCGGCAAATAAAAATAAATATTTGTTTGTCGTTTAACTTCTATTGTACATTTCAGAAAAATGAAAATAATATATTTTAATAATATAAAATAAATCAGAACGTCTAGATCTAAATAAAATATGTTTTTAAATCTAAATTTAGATTTAATTTTCCAACCGCAATTGAAACTCAATAATATATGCAATTTAAAGGTGGATCTAATCATAACATGAACAATAAACACACCACAAGCAACCATCAACCATTTATTTACATACAACATTTCAGATCTGAATTAACATCATCACACAATTATTTTAGAGCAAGAAAATAATTTAATAATAAATTAAATAATGAAAATTTGAATTCTCACATTGAATTTTTGGCCAAAATTTTACTGTCCCATTTTCAGCTGCGGTCTACGCCATCGCGAAGCTCTTAATTTTGTGATTCCAACGCAATTTACGGTTCGTCAAACGGACCTCGTATGAGAGAGTTATGAATTTTTAAAGATCGGACAATTAAATAATTAAATAATTAAATAATAAAATAATAAGAAAAAGAAAGTGGACCTTTCTTCCTCTCCAACCCGTCGTATACCAACGAACCCAAACCCCCTTTCCAATGCCAAAATCGCACCCCTCTAGAAGTCTCCATTCGCCGATCCAACACCACCACCGCGACCGCCATGTCGAGAGCCACCTACACCATCAACCCCGTCGAACTCGGCCTCTCCTAGGGCCCGCAAACCAATAAAAACCGCAGCCCCTTCTCGGACGAAATTCGCGAAATCCATGCACCAAAACCCGATCTTAACCGTATAGATTGAAAGGTCTCTGAATTCTCTTCGATTTGGTAGGTCATACGTCAATTTTCGTCGAACGGATCAAAAGTTATTGAGGTTTGAAAATCGGACAATTATGGCCATCCAATTCTGGGCGGCGGCTGGCCATTAGAGAATTAGGGTTAGGGTTTTCGGATTTTTTATATTATTTTAATGTTTAATTCCGAATTTCGTGAAATAAAGTGGATTTTTGGACTTTCTCGGATTTGGGCCTGCTTACTGTCGATCTTAACGTTTTGAGGCCTTCTGAACGCGATGGGCTATGTCCCAAGGTCCAATTCCGAAATATACAGTAGTTTTTTTTCGGTTTTACTTGAAAATACAATATTAAATTAATTATTTAATTTCTACCGTACATTTAAATATGTCGGGGTCACATACGACCTCAGAAAATTCTAAAAAAAATATTTTTAGCTTTCTTATGACGATACGAATCCAAAAAAATTATTTTCGTCGAATTCTGAGACTGTTTGAAAAATGTCTATTTTTAAGGCGTTCAAATTTAACTGTAAATAGTCAAAACACATTTTATTTCGCCACGCTCACATATTAATTCGAAAAATTCTGAAAATTGAAACCTAGCAATAATTTGACATTCCGGTTCCAACAAATGTGATTCCATCGAAAACCGAGGTCGTTTGAAAAATGACTATTTTTAAGGCCAATATATTTAATATTAAAAATATATTTTTAAACAAATAAAACCCGAAACTCAAAATATATAAGTGTTTACTGTTTTTCAATGAAGAAACATCATTCCGGACTCAATGGAAGTGGTTTTGAGTCCAAATTCCTTCGTATGCAAAAAGTAGCATTTTGACCTTTATAAATTTCATAGCGACCTTTCTAAATATTGAATTGGCAATAACTTTTGATTTCCGCTATGAAATTTCAATTTTTCAGATTCGTTGGAAAGATATATTTAAATAGATTCTAATATTTTTGGTTTCACTAAAATCCGTTAAATTTTTCATCCTGTACGGTCAGTCAAAGTTCAAGTTTGACTTTTCAAACTACCGCGCTATTTCTAACTCTTTTGTTAATTAAAATTAAATCATTCATTCTAACTTCGATTTAAATCAAATTTGTGATCATTATTATTTAAATAAATTATTTTATATTGTCAAAATTCATTAAAATTTTCTAAAATAAAATTTTAAATTGGTCCTGATTTTTGCGGGTTGTTACAATCGCCCCCACTTAAAAACTTTTCGTCCTCGAAAAGGAACGTAGCTAAAAATTGTAAAATTAACTATCTTAATTTTAAATTTTAATGGTTAATTATCTTTTCAAAATATATATATAAATCATATTTCAAAGAATAGATTATAAATATCAAAAATACGTTAATTATAAATTCGCAACTCTTAACTCGTTCTAGGGAATTACTAACCCCATCTCTAACGAGTTTACTCATTCTAGGATACTGCTGATCCTATCTCTAATGAGTATTCTTATTGGACATTACTAATCCAATCTCTGATGAGTCTTCCGTTCAGTTCTAATGAGTTGTACCCCAAAGGTTTGAGCTAACCTGAGCTCTGATACCAACTGTAAAGACCCGCAAATTCCCGCCCTTTGGATCGACCATAAACCACACAGGTCTGATCCAAAAAGTGGAAACCGACGAATACTTTAACTTTGGGCATACAACACATTACAACAGATAACAGAAGACTTTTATAACACTATAATAAATGTTACATCAGAGTACAGAATATACATATCAGAGTACATTGGAATATAATTACAGCGGAAGATAAATACAAAAAAATGGATACATTGCAGCGGAACTAATCTCAGTGGAAGGCTATCAACATTATGGCCACATCCTCAGTCTTCAATCCAGGATCTTGTTTTATCTATCTGTCAAATAAGCTACTCGACTGCCCGTGTGGAAAGAGGACACCCGAGTTTGCCTGTGGACAAACTACAGGTCAGTCGTGGGACTGGTGTGAGAATTCTTAAACTAATCTATAAAATATAATAAGGCTAATCACAGGACCACGCCGCTAACGCGGAACGGGTTTACTCCATTGGATTGCCAGTGCATGACTAAAGTAAATCGTCAAAATAACGCAATGCCTTTTTCTGAAAAATGAAACCATTATAAGACCCAAGTCCCATCACACAATGCAACGCAA
This sequence comes from Allium sativum, assembly GCA_030737875.1. NCBI lineage: Eukaryota > Viridiplantae > Streptophyta > Magnoliopsida > Asparagales > Amaryllidaceae > Allium > Allium sativum. The sequence goes on along the minus strand of CM060918.1, from coordinate 492,007,085 downwards.
ACCGGAGGATAGGGTTTTACCTTATAATGGTCAAGAAATGCTTGATACGATAAACACGGTATTATATAATAATAGTGTGCAGCCAATTAGAAATACATCAAAGTAAATGTATTAATCCTAGACGGCATAAGTGCCCCATCCCACTATGTCGCCATATATAGGTATACAATCAAAATCGCGTGATGTCGTATTGGAAATTTGGGTTTCCATCTGAGTCAAGGCTAGGGAGGAGGTCCTTACCGATTCGAGACACTCTAGCAATGCCCCAGGATTGGTACTCTGTCCAACCCTTGGATCCTGCAGGGCCGGTCCAAACTTGCTTTTGTGGATTAGTTATGCCTGAACACACGCTTCCCGGTCCTTTTGGACCTATACTACGGCCAGTAGCGACCGCATAAACCGAGGCCTCGAACAATCCAACAACCACAATGAATAAATGCCAGCGCTGGTAGGTCCCTGGCACCACTCTAGCTAGAAAGAAACGTGTGCACTCCCTGCGTTCCCTTCTCCCGTTTTAGACTCCACCGGTGTGTGAGGCTCATGAGGTCACGTCATACACAAAGCTATGCCTAACAGGCTATGCTTTGATCATCCCACAAGGCCTGCTTTTCAACAAAGCCTTGATCGATTGCATCTTAGCATGCCACATTGTCAGACTCTACCATATCATTGATCATCTACCAATATATATATAACCTCTAAGCTCATACGTCTTAGAGAAGGGGGTTAAGTGAAGAATAAATTCTCCACCACCAAACAGAAATATATAATCAGTAGCGTTCAACAAATACAGTAGAAGAGAATACAATGTCAGACACGCAATCCATTTACAAGTCCGCTCTGGGTCTGAGCGAAACAACGTGTCCGTCGATCTCCAAATGCGCTTGGACGATCATTACTAAATACCTTGCCTTGGGGTGTCCAGTCCCAATTCAAGATACCAGTCATCGTCATCCCAACGATGTGAAAACCTTGGGTCTTCAATTGCCATCTTCATCTTCGACTCTTGATCGTCGTGATGATTATTCAGAATGGGTTAAACCCGGTCTTTCTGAATAACTCGCGTATTTTGTGATTAAAAATCAAATATTGGAAAATCACACATTACGCCACATTTCCCACTCAGAATATTCTTTTAATAAGATATTCATATTAAAAGATTCTCATTAATTTTATCAAAGATAAATTAATAAATTTAATCATAAATCTTCCTTAAAAGATTTATTAAAAATTCTAAATTTGATTTAATATCAAAAATCATTTTCACAAGATTATTTATTTTAAAGAATAAATCTTCTTTTAAACGGGTTAAAGAACTCGTGTCATTTAAAACACAATTCACGATAAACCCACAAATCAATTTCCTAAATATGGAATTCCACAGAAATCAATCAGTACATAATCGATATAAATTTCTTTATCGGACTAACGATATACATGGAATAACGGCAAAGCCTCTTAAATTCCATATATAATATCGGTCTTCTATTACAGAAGCCCATCTCAATTATTACCAATAGAATTTCCATTTAATTCCAATTGAATATATATTAAATTGGAAAACTAGATTTTTAGAAAATGCTTTTGTTAAATCTATGAATAGATTTATAAATTCCAAATAATAATTTCGATGTAACTTGGATTAAAGGACAAACGTCATTTAAAAAACAACACCATCCACGATAAATCCACTTCACATCTCAGTGTATCTTATATCATGAAATATAATTGCAAATTCTAATAATCTTAATTAAAGGATTTCCCTTTAAATATTAATTCATTATTATAAGAAAACATATTTTAGAAATAATCATTAAAAATATTCTTTACATAAAAGATTTTTATCCTTTACAAATATTCTTTGTTTTAACATATTTAATAGAAAATATATATACTTATGAAAATATATCCTTCATATAAAAAGAATTTCTAATGTAAGAATATTCTTATTTAAAAGAACACCTGAATCGGAATGCGACTCAACCATTTACCATATAATTTGGATTATATGGATTTCACACACATCATAAATATGACAATAACAATATAATCATCAAAGCATCCATTTCATCCAAAGTGTAAATTACACTGCGTAAGCGTTAAAATTAAATAATAACGCTCATCGCAGCCTGTCGATCTAACGATCAACATACAACTAAATATTGGGATTAGTGTATGTTAATTTTCATCCTAACACCCGTGTGGGGTTTCAACCAACAAACAAATAATAAATTATTTGTGCACTTGGGCGATGTGTGAAAATTATCGACCCAATCACATAAACAAGTCAGGTAACTTGCCTATGGCAGTGTAATACACAATATATAACACGATGATAAAAATATCTCTTTTATTCCTGTTCTTTTTATCGCATGTAAAATGTCAATAAAAATGTAATCTTTATTTCTATTCTTTTATCGCATCAAAAATGATGATAAAAATATAATCTTTATTTCAATTCCTTTCATTGTAAATAAATGAAAAGAAAAAATGTAATCCTTTAATTCCATTCGTAATAGGGGATATAAATAGTAACACAAAATATAACTATTCATTTCATGCTTTATTTGCAATAGAGAATGCAAATAAAGATTCAACCTTTTTATTTGATGTTTATTTACATAGAGGAATGTAAATAAAAAAATTGTAACTTTTTCATTTCATAATTTAGTTGCATTAAGGATTGCAAATGAAAATATTTCTTTTATTCTCCTGTTTTATTTGCGTTGAGTAAAGCAAATAAAAGTGTAATATTAAATTTCTAGTTTTATTTACATCAAGAAATGTAAATAAAAGAACAACTTCTTATTTTATGTTTATTTACATCAAGTGAAGTAAATAAATAATTAAAAATGTAACTTTTATTTTAATGCTTTGTTCACATTTAAAACATGCAACAAAAATGTATCTTTTGTTTTTAATAAATTTGTTTGCATCTAAATTGCAACAAAATGTAATTTTTTATTTCTTGTTTGTTTGCAACCAAAGTTGCAAACAAAAATGTAATTTTATCTCCTTTGTTTTATTTGCATGATAGAATGCAAATAAAAATGCATATTCTATTTTCTACATTTCGTTTGTATTGTAGAATGCAAACAAAAATGTAATTTTTTTTCTTGTATTGTTTACATTATGAAATGTTAACAAAAATGTGAATTTTTGATTTCATGAAATATTTGCATTGAAAATGCAAATAAAAATAAAAATGTACTACTTTAAAATCATGTTATATTTGTGTTGGAGTACACAAATAATGTTCTTTTATTTTTAATGTTTTATTTGTGTTTAAGAACACGAATAAAAAGACCATTTTAATTTTCTATGTTATATTTGTGTTTGAGAACACAAACACAAAGGATCATTCATTTTCTATAATGTATTTGTATTTGGGAACCCAAATAAAAAGGTTCGTTCATTTTCAAAATGTATTTGCATAAGTGAATGCAAATAAAAGAATAAATTTTACTTTAATATATATATATATATATTTGTATTCGTAAATACAAATAAGAGAACAAGTTTCATTTTTAAATATATATTTGCATTTTTAGATGCAAACAAAAGAACAAGTTTATTTTTAATGTATATTTACATTGGTAAATGCAAATAAAAGAATAATTTTATTTTCAATATACTTTTGCATTGGTGAATGCAAAATAAAGAACAACTTTTTATTTACAAAATATAATTACAAATATAATGTAACTTCTGAAAATAATTTCTTATTTACATATAAAAATGTAAACGAACATTGTGATTTTCAAAACATGTCTTTTTTTTTATTTACATAAAAATGTAAAAAGTTTTACTTCTAAAATGAATTTTAATTTACATATGATATGTAAACCAAAATGTGATTCTTAATCTTTGATTACATTAAAAATGTAATCCTTTTCTGTTCATTTTTCATTATATATAATTGTAATCTTTTTCCTCATTACACATATGGATGCGATCTTTTCTAATCATTACAATGAACAAAATTTCAATAAAAATGCAATTTTATTTTATAAACTTTTCATTTCAACAAAATGAAAATAAAGATATAATCTTATTATTTTAATCTTAATGTAAAATCTTTCTATTGAAACCAATGAAAAATAAAATCTTTTACGTTGCTTCTTTTTTGTTGACATCACTATTACATTGAAAATGAAGTTTTAATGTTACTTCTTTTATCGAAACCAATACTATATTAAAAATGAGATTTTTCAATGTTATAACTTTTATTGAAATCAAAGTGACAAATAAAATATGACTTTTTATTGAGATCACTATTTCTACATAAAAATGTAATCTTTTAATTTCATTCTTTTTAATGACACAACCTCATATTAAAATATATCCTTTTTAATCACTCTTTTTAATGTAAACAAATTTACATAATTTTTTTTATGTAAACAAATTAAAATAAGAATTGATTTATCGCTCAATTTCTTTTGTAAATTCAACAAATAAAAATAAGCTTTCATTGTCGTTCAAGTTCTTATTATAATATCAACAAATAAAAATGAGTTTTTATTTGTTGATCAAATTCTATTTTTCATTACAGAATAATAGAAATAATATTTAATAACCTGAAATAAATTATAATAACTAAATCTAAATAAATATGATGTAATTCTGAATATAATATAATTTAGATCAAATTTTAGATTTAATTTCTAATCGTAAATAAAATTCAATATTATCTGCAATTTTAATACGGATCTAACACATCGTACACAACAAAACATATCGCAATCACAACCAATGATTCATACAACACCAGACATTTCAGAATTGAATAAACATCATCATGCACTTATTTTTAAAGCGAGAAAATAATTTAATAATTAATTAAATAATAGAATTTTGAATTCTCACATTGAATTTTGGTCGAAATTTGACTGTCTTCGTTTCAGCTGCGATCTGCGCCATCATGAAGCTCTTAATTTTGTGATTCCAACGCAATTTATGGTTCGTCAAACGGACCTCGTATGAGAGAGTTATGAATTTTTAAAGATCGGACAATTAAATAATAAAATAATAAAATAATAAGAAAAAGAAAGCGGACCTTTCTTCCTCTCCAACCCGTCGTATACCACCGAACCCAAACCCCCCTTTCCAATGCCAAAATCACACCCCTCTAGAAGCCTCCATTCGCCGATCCAACACCACCACTGCGACCGCCATGTCGAGAGCCACCTACACCATCAACCCCGTCGAATTCGGCCTCTCCTAGGGCCCGCAAACCAATAAAAACCGCAGCCCCTTCTCGGACGAAATTCACGAAATCCGTGCACCAAAACTCGATCTTAACCGTATGTAACAACCCGTAAAATGCGGGCCAGTTTAAAATTTTTATTTTGGCAATTTTAGCGAATTTTGATTATTTAAAATGAATTATTTTAAATAATATCAACGAGAAATTTATTTTGAATATAATTCGAACGTATATATTATATTCGTCGTCGTTAGAATATAAATATTTATATATAATTATAAATAGAATTGAAAATGGCGCGGTAGTTCGATAATTCGATTTCAAACTTCAATTGAATGTACCGGGTGCAAAACAATCCGGAATTTAGTGAAACCAAAAATGATAGGATCTAATTGATAATATCTTTCTATCGAATCCGAAAAACCCAAATTTCATAGCGGGGATCAAAAGATATGTCCAGTTGAAAATTCTGAATAGTCGCTATGGAATTCAGGCCCTTAAAAATGGACATTTTGCAAACGACCTCGGATTTCGACGAAACCAATTTTGTTTGGTCCGTGATGTAAAGTTATTGCTAGATTCCAAATTTCATAATTTTTCGAATCCATATGTGAGCGTGGCAGAGGAAAATGCGTTTGACCATTTTCAGTTGATTTTAATCGACTGGAAATTGACCATTTTTCAAACGATCTCAGAATTTGACGAAACTAGTTTTGTTAGGACCGTATCGTCAATACGAAGCTAGAAAATATTTTTCTGCAATTTATAGAGTTCGTATGTGACCCCGGTAATTTGGAATGTACGTTTAAAATTCAATATAGTGATTTAAATGTAAGTTTAACGGAAACTGATTCAAACGATCGAATCAGCTTGCGATACATATCCCATTGTGTTCGGAATGGGGGTAAAACGCTATGGACGACAGGCGGTGGGCCTCGTTTAGAGGTCGTATGTGAAATTCAACTTTTTGAAAAATAAAATAATTAAATAAAAAAAAAGAAATTTAAATTTCCCCTTTAACCCGCTGCCCCCCCCCCCCTTTCTCATTTTCAGAAACGAAAGAAAAAAAAACCTCCGAATCGCAAATCGCCCCCCCCCCTCAATCGCCGCCGCCGCCAGGGGGCGCGACGCCTCCCTGACTCCCCCCTCCGCTTCTTCTCCTTCCCCTGACCCTCATCTCCAAATCGCCCCCCCCCCCCCTCAGATGCGAAGACCGACGCTGTCGTGGGACCCCCAGCCCCTTCCTCCGCCTGGAACGCAACCGCCGCTGCCCCCTCGAGTGCTGCGCCACCCACACGACCCCTCCAACCTCCGGCAACAGTGAAAACCGCCCCCCCCCCCTCAGCAGTCGAACACTGTGAGCCCCTTTCTCCTTTTTATTTTTATTTCGTTATGTTTAATTGATTGTAGGAGGATAAAAATACAATCTTTTATATTGTAAAAAGGTAAAAATATGATCTTTGCATAGTAGGAACTATAAAAATATAATCTTTATGAGATATAGATGTGAAAATAGGATTTTTGGTTAGGTAGAGAATTAAAAATATAATTTTTACATAATAGGAATATTAAAAATATCATCTTTATATGTGTAGAAAAATAAAAATGGGATTTTTATAAAGATGAAATCTTTAAATTTGAACAGGCGAAATCTTTATTTTTATAAAGGCGAAAACTTTATTTTTATAAAGGCGAAAACTTTATTTTTATAAAGGCGAAAATCTTTATATAGGGAATAGCGAAATAAAAATATGATTTTTATATATTGAACTTCGAAATAAAAATATAATTTTTATGAAATAAAAATATGATTTTTATATATTGAACTTCGAAATAAAAATATAATTTTTATGAAATAAAAATATGATTTTTTGAAATAAAAATATGATTTTTATATATTGAACTTTGAAATAAAAATATGATTTTTATATATTGAACTTCGAAATAAAAATATGATTTTTATATATTGAACTTTGAAATAAAAATACGATTTTTATATATTGAATAGCGAAGTAAAAAATTCGATTTTTATATATTGAATAGCGAAGTAAAATTCGATTTTTACATATGTAGTGAAAGCGGACAACGAAAGCGACAAAAGGCGAGTTGGCGAAGATTTCCTGCATTAGAAGTGCCGTGGAGCTAGGATAGCTTTAGGTGAGAATTTCTCACCTTTCCATTTCTTTTCTAATTACATATATATACTAGGATGCGGACGGTGCTTAGTAGCACCCGACACAATCGTCCACAGACTATGGACTTGTTTGTTTGGTTGCATAGATTAGTTTGATGATTTGATTTGAATTTGGTTGTTTGGTGAATATGATTGATGTGTGAACGGCGTGGGCCTTCACTAGACCGGGGATAAGGCTAGGCCTCGTCCCGTTTCTAGTATCGTGCCGTTATGCCACCGAAATTTTCTAAAATAAGTTAGAAAATAAAAATACCATTTTATTTAAAGAATGAACTGAATAGAAATTCATATGTTGGAATAAAATGTTTTGTCGTTAAAAATATAATTTTTAACGTGAAGTGAATAAAATAAATATTCATTTACAAACCAGACGGTTTGTTTATGTACACCTATTTGAAGGACATTGATTGGGTCGATAAATTTTACACATCGCCCAACTGCACAAATAAAATATGTGTTTGATTGTTTGAAACCCCACACGGGTGTTGGGATGGAATTTGAAGTTCACTCATCCTGATTGATTAAATGTGTCGATCGATTGATTGACAGGCTGTTATAAGCGTTACTATATTTGATGCTTATACAGTGTAGTGCACTTTGGTTGATGGTTGATTATTCATCGTTGTTGATTATACATGTGTTGTATGAAAATCCATATAATTAACTTTATATGGTAATTGATTGGGCCTCATTCCAATTTGAAAAATAAAGAATATTTTGATAATAACCACTATTTTGAAAAAGAAATATTTGAAATAGAATATTTGAAAATAGAAATTTATGAAACCGTGTTGATTAGTTTGACGCCATTTTGACGTGAACGATATTTATATCGATTTTATCGATTTCGAAATGAATTGAATTGAAAACGATTTCGAAATGAATTGAATTGAAAACGATTTCGAAATGAATTGAATTGAAAATGATTTCGAAATGAATTGAATTGAAAACGATTTCGAAATGAATTGAATTGAAAACGATTTCGAAATGAATTGAATTGAAAACGATTTCGAAATGAATTGAATTGAATTGAAAACGATTTCGAAATAAATTGAATAGAAAACGATTTCGGAATGAATTGAATATAAAACGATTTCGAAATGAATTGAATTGAAAACGATTTCGAAATGAATTGAATAGAAAACGATTTCGGAATGAATTGAATATAAAACGATTTCGAAATGAATTGAATTGAAAACGATTTCGAAATGAATTGAATTGAAAACGAATTTCGAAATGAATTGAATTGAAAACGAATTCAAATTGAATTGAAAGCGAATTGAAATGAATTCAAATTGAATTGAAATTTGAATTGAATAAAAATGAAATTTAAAACGAATTTATAAAGAAGAATTCAATTTTGATTTGAATTGAAATGGAAGTTGAAAATATTTTTGAAACGAATTCAAAACTATTTATATAATTAGTTTTAAGTAGAAATCGACGAAATATATATTATATATATAATATAATAGCCTGAATAGAACGCGCCGCGGCAGTTCGTGAATTTCGACCATTTATTTCAAACGGACATTACGGGAGATCCGACCGTCGGATTCTCCTAAAACCGGAACCGTTGGGTTCGTATCGAAAAGAGCTTTCTAACGAATATTAGAAATTTGAAATCTAACGGTTGGATTTGGAGATAAGTCCAAATCAAATTTGAAAAAGGTCGCTGTAAGTGCAGTTCAATGGCCATTGGTGGAAATCGACTGTACGGGCCTTGATAAAATTATTAAAAATAGTAATAATTTGTGTAAAATCATAGGAAATGATTTAGAAAGGATTGGGATGAAAAACTCCATATTTGAAAAGATAAAAATAGGTTTTTATCGAAATGAACTAGTTTTGAACTAGAATTATAATTCTATTTATTTTTAAATAAATGAATTGAATTTAAAAAGGGTTTTGAAAATAACCAGAATATCCAATGATTGCATTGGAGGGGATTTGAATCGAAATTGTCTTCGGAATATTTCGATGTTGGAATTCGTGATTATACAGGTGTTGTTATGGAAATTTGAAAGATATATATTTATATCGTTATTTCCAATACGGCATTTGTTAGTCGTAGAATTCGATATTGAATATAAGCCGATATATTTTCTATTCAGAGCCTTGTATTGAATATCGAATGTGATTTGGGTTGTCGTGAATGGTGTCTTCACTAACACTGTTCTTGAACCCAGTTGAGAAATGATTAAATCTTTTTATTTAGATTTAATGAAGTGTACCAATTAAATAATATTTAATTGGAATTGAATTGATATTGATTTTTGGGTTTATCGTGAACAGTGTTTTAAATAACACTCGTTCTTTAACCCGATAATTAATGAATGTGACTTTGGGTTTATCGTGAACCGTGTTTTAAATGACACGGATTCTTTAACCCAGTTAAAGATTAAAACTAAGTGGAGTTTTAATGAATCTTTAAATAGATTGAAAAGATCGAGAATGGAGTATCACCAGTTTTACTCCAAGCGATAGTTAAATCTTTAATTAGATTTGAACGTGAAATGGTAATTGAATTACCGATAACACTGTGGTGTTAGATATGAAGTACTACCAGTTTTACTTCATGGGATGAATAGATTGGGATTGGGAAAATAAAATAAATGATTACTTCGGTGTGGTTCGATAATCCCGACTAGTTGGAATTGATATTCAAAGGAGATTAAAGAATAAATTTAAAGAATTTATCTTGGATAAAATTAATGGGAACTTTTTCCCAAAGTATAGGAACATTTGAATAAAAGAATATTATGAATTGGAATGAGGCGTATGTTGTGTTTGTGTAACACTTTTATAATATATACGCGAGTTATTCAGAAAGACCGGGTTTATCCCATTCTGAATAACTGATTCGACGTGGTGTCGAAGATGAAGACGGTGGTCGAAGACCAGAAGTCTTCACGTCGTTTGGGTGATTACTGATGATCTTGATTGGGCTGTACACCCAAGAAGATGGAAACAGTTAGTGATCGTCCAGACGTACTTGGAGATCGATGGATATGCGGGGTACTAGGTGCCTCCGGTTTCGTTCAGACCCAGAACGGACTTGTAAATGGACTGTGTGTCTGACATCGGATTTTAGTCCGTGTGATTGATCTCTATTAAATATATATCTGTTTGGCGGCGGAGAATTTATTCTCTTGCTTAACGCCCTCCTCTGAGACGTACGAGCTCAGGGGTTATATATTGATGGATATCAAACGCATGGAGTGAATTGCCTGTGTGGCATGCCTAAGTGGCAATTGATCGAGGCTTCTGTTGAAAAGCAAAGTCTTGTGGTGATGATCAAAGCAAGGCCTTTGTGGCGTAGCTTTGTGTAACGTTGATTCGCGAGCTTCACACCCGGTATGAACCAAAAACGGGAGGGGACGTCAGGGAGGGCAAGCGTTTCTTTCTAGCTAGAAGTGGCGTCAGTGGTTTTACGCGCCCTGACGAGTTTGACTTATGTGGTTGTTGCTGTTGCAAGGCGCCTCGGTTATATCGGTTTCGGCCGATGCATTCTGGTCGGCAGACGGACCAGACTTACACCCCATAGGGTGGGGAGACGCATGTTCAGGGTTTAAGTTTAATCTACATCGGTGGACCGGCCCTGAGGATCCAAGGGTCGATGCGCTCTGACCCTGAGGCTCGGGCTAGACAGTCTCGAAGTCGGTGAGGACTATCTTTTGCCTCGGTTCATAGACGGAAATCCAATTTTCAAATACGCGACATTTGCGGTTTTATTTGTAGAGCCTAGTATGGCGACATAGTGGGATGGGGCATTCATGCCGCCTATGATTGATACTTATGATTTGAAGTTGTTTTATACACTATGCACTTATTATAGTATCAAATAATCTGTTTTAAACGTATCAAGCATTCTTTGGCTGTTATAAGGGAAAACCCTATCCTCGGCTGCGTTGCATTGTGTGATGGGACCTGGGTCTTATAACAGCTTCATTTTTCTTTATTTAGCATTGCGCTGTTTGTTTTATGCACTGGTATTCTTGGGAGGAAACCCGTTCCGTGTTATACGGCGTGGTCCCTTGATTTACCTAATTTTAAAATAAAGATTAATAACTGTTTTAGTTCTCACACCAGTCACATGACTGACCTGGAGTTTATTGTTTTAACCTAAACTCTGGGTGCCCTTATTTTGACACGGGCAGCTAGTAGTTTTGGTTTTGCAGATTTATATTCACAGGATCCTGGTTTACAGCTGGAACGATATCCGGAAAGCTTTGTATCCGTATATCTCCTTCTAGTTGTGTATTGTATTATTTTCCGCTGCTATTTATTTAAATGTAATTTAAATCTCTGATATTTCTGTGTAATATTCATTTATACTCTGTATATTCTTGTAATCTGATGCATTGTTGTAATATACAATGAAATGTTCTTTTATATGCGTTCTGTTGTGGCTTGTTCTCGAACTATCCGACGCTTTCCTTTAGGGGGAAGTTACAGGTTTTCACAGTTGGTATCAGAGCTTTGGTTTACAAAGCTCAGAGAACAAGGCACATTAGAACCATACGAAAGAATTCATCAGATATTGGATTAGTAAAATCCAATGGGAATGACTCGTTAGAGATGGGATCCGTAGTATCCTAGAACGAGTGTGAAGAGTATATTTTTAAAATGAAAGTCAATTTTGTTTTGAAAATTTAAATCAATTATTCGTAGTTGATTATTTATTAGTATTGATTTGGACAGTTCAGTATATAAAGAATTTGCATATACGCCTTGCAAACGTATATTCAAAGTTTTAATATATTGGATAGATATAGAATCACCTTCTAGTCGCTCGGAGAGAACTCTGATGATTGATGCATCATCATCAGAATTTATGTTCGAGTGACGAAAGGGAGATTTCTATATATTTCCTATTGACAGGTGTGAGAACCAAAGCTGTATAGGATTTATTGTTGTGATTTGGCCTCAAAAATCTGATTTTTGACTATGTATCAAAGTTATGAATTTCAAAATCTAATCAACTAATTGATTGATGATTGTGTTGTTTGTTTAATTGTTTGATAATTTTGAACCATTATGCCTAATTTGATCAAATATTGAATTATATTGAAAATTGGTCGCATTTGCTTGCATACATGTATATCTTTTGAACAGGTCATAGCAAGGAGGCTAGAGCCAGAGAATAAAATTTGTTTGCCCGACAAATAGGTACATGTTTACTACATAATTTACTGTTTTGTTTGGGTGATGATGATTTTATGAGCCTGTTGGCTAGCCGCTTGGCTTTTTCTTTTTCTTTTTGAGATCTGAAGGACCGGGGAAGCTATTTGAAATTCCCCGATGCTCCCGGTGCAAGGGAGGTTATGGCGAAATTTTTCGAAAATTTAGGGTGTTAGCCAAATTTTTGAAATTTTGAAAATTCTCAGAAACTGAAAAGTTGGAGAATGGAAGCCAGATCGAGCGTAGAGTTAATTGATCAAACCACTTTCGACTTTGTTCCTTTTCGGGGACGAAAAGTTTTAAGTGGGGGAGATTGTAACAACCCGTAAAATGCGGGCCAGTTTAAAATTTTTATTTTGGCAATTTTAGCGAATTTTGATTATTTAAAATGAATTATTTTAAATAATATCAACGAGAAATTTATTTTGAATATAATTCGAACGTATATATTATATTCGTCGTCGTTAGAATATAAATATTTATATATAATTATAAATAGAATTGAAAATGGCGCGGTAGTTCGATAATTCGATTTCAAACTTCAATTGAATGTACCGGGTGCAAAACAATCCGGAATTTAGTGAAACCAAAAATGATAGGATCTAATTGATAATATCTTTCTATAGAATCCGAAAAACCCAAATTTCATAGCGGGGATCAAAAGATATGTCCAGTTGAAAATTCTGAATAGTCACTATGGAATTCAGGCCCTTAAAAATGGACATTTTGCAAACGACCTCGGATTTCGACGAAACCACTTTTGTTTGGTCCGTGATGTAAAGTTATTGCTATATTCCAAATTTCATAATTTTTCGAATCCATATGTGAGCGTGGCAGAGGAAAATGCGTTTGACCATTTTCAGTTGATTTTAATCGACTGGAAATTGGCCATTTTTCAAACGATCTCAGAATTTGACGAAACTAGTTTTGTTAGGACCGTATCGTCAATACGAAGCTAGAAAATATTTTTCTGCAATTTATAGAGTTCGTATGTGACCCCGGTAATTTGGAATGTACGTTTAAAATTCAATATAGTGATTTAAATGTAAGTTTAACGAAAACTGATTCAAACGATCGAATCAGCTTGCGATACATATCCCATTGTGTTCGGAATGGGGGTAAAACGCTATGGACGACAGGCGGTGGGCCTCGTTTAGAGGTCGTATGTGAAAGTCAACTTTTTGAAAAATAAAAAAATTAAAAAAAAAGAAATTTAAATTTCCCCTTTAACCCCCTGGCCCCCCTTCTCATTTTCAGAAACGAAAGAAAAAAAAACCTCCGAATCGCAAATCGCCCCCCCCCCCCTCGATCGCCGCCGCCGCCAGGGGGCGCGACGCCTCCCTGACTCCCCCTTCCGCTTCTTCTCCTTCCCCTGACCCTCATCTCCAAATCGCCCCCCCCCCTCAGACGCGAAGACCGACGCTGTCGTGGGACCCCCAGCCCCTTCCTCCGCCTGGAACGCAACCGCCGCTGCCCCCTCGAGTGCTGCGCCACCCACACGACCCCTCCAACCTCCGGCAACAGTGAACCCCCCCCCCCAGCAGTCGAACACTATGAGCCCCTTTCTCCTTTTTATTTTTATTTCGTTATGTTTAATTGATTGTAGGAGGATAAAAATACAATCTTTTATATTGTAAAAAGGTAAAAAATATGATCTTTGCATAGTAGGAGCTATAAAAATATAATCTTTATGAGATATAGATGTGAAAATAGGATTTTTGGTTAGGTAGAGAATTAAAAATATAATTTTTACATAATAGGAATATTAAAAATATCATCTTTATATGTGTAGAAAAATAAAAATGGGATTTTTATAAAGATGAAATCTTTAAATTTGAACAGGCGAAATCTTTATTTTTATAAAGGCGAAAACTTTATTTTTATAAAGGCGAAAACTTTATTTTTATAAAGGCGAAAATCTTTATATAGGGAATAGCGAAGTAAAAATATGATTTTTATATATTGAACTTCGAAATAAAAATATAATTTTTATGAAATAAAAATATGATTTTTATATATTGAACTTCGAAATAAAAATATAATTTTTATGAAATAAAAATATGATTTTTATATATTGAACTTTGAAATAAAAATATGATTTTTATATATTGAACTTTGAAATAAAAATATGATTTTTATATATTGAACTTCGAAATAAAAATATGATTTTTATATATTGAACTTTGAAATAAAAATATGATTTTTATATATTGAATAGCGAAGTAAAAAATTCGATTTTTATATATTGAATAGCGAAGTAAAATTCGATTTTTACATATGTAGTGAAAGCGGACAACGAAAGCGACAAAAGGCGAGTTGGCGAAGATTTCCTGCATTAGAAGTGCCGTGGAGCTAGGATAGCTTTAGGTGAGAATTTCTCACCTTTCCATTTCTTTTCTAATTACATATATATACTAGGATGCAGACGGTGCTTAGTAGCACCCGACACAATCGTCCACAGACCATGGACTTGTTTGTTTGGTTGCATAGATTAGTTTGATGATTTGATTTGAATTTGGTTGTTTGGTGAATATGATTGATGTGTGAACGGCGTGGGCCTTCACTAGACCGGGGATAAGGCTAGGCCTCGTCCCATTTCTAGTATCGTGCCGTTATGCCGCCGAAATTTTCTAAAATAAGTTAGAAAATAAAAATACCATTTTATTTAAAGAATGAACTGAATAGAAATTCATATGTTGGAATAAAATGTTTTGTCGTTAAAAATATAATTTTTAACGTGAAGTGAATAAAATAAATATTCATTTACAAACCAGACGGTTTGTTTATGTACACCTATTTGAAGGACATTGATTGGGTCGATAAATTTTACACATCGCCCAACTGCACAAATAAAATATGTGTTTGATTGTTTGAAACCCCACACGGGTGTTGGGATGGAATTTGAAGTTCACTCATCCTGATTGATTAAATATGTCGATCGATTGATTGACAGGCTGTTATAAGCGTTAGATATCTATATTTGATGCTTATACAGTGTAGTGCACTTTGGTTGATGGTTGATTATTCATCGTTGTTGATTATACATGTGCTGTATGAAAATCCATATAATTAACTTTATATGGTAATTGATTGGGCCTCACTCCAATTTGAAAAATAAAGAATATTTTGATAATAACCACTACTTTGAAAAGAAATATTTGAAATAGAATATTTGAAAATAGAAATTTATGAAACCGTGTTGATTAGTTTGACGCCATTTTGACGTGAACGATATTTATATCGATTTTATCGATTTCGAAATGAATTGAATTGAAAACGATTTCGAAATGAATTGAATTGAAAACGATTTCGAAATGAATTGAATTGAAAACGATTTCGAAATGAATTGAATTGAAAACGATTTCGAAATGAATTGAATTGAAAACGATTTCGAAATGAATTGAATTGAAAACGATTTCGAAATGAATTGAATAGAAAACGATTTCGGAATGAATTGAATATAAAACGATTTCGAAATGAATTGAATTGAAAACGATTTCGAAATGAATTGAATAGAAAACGATTTAGGAATGAATTGAATATAAAACGATTACGAAATGAATTGAATTGAAAACGATTTCGAAATGAATTGAATTGAAAACGATTTCGAAATGAATTGAATTGAAAACGAATTCAAATTGAATTGAAAGCGAATTGAAATGAATTCAAATTGAATTTAAATTTGAATTGAATAAAAATGAAATTTAAAACGAATTTATAAAGAAGAATTCAATTTTGATTTGAATTGAAATGGAAGTTGAAAATATTTTTGAAACGAATTCAAAACTATTTATATAATTAGTTTTAAGTAGAAATCGACGAAATATATATTATATATATAATATAATGGCCTGAATAGAACGCGCCGCGCCGCGGCAGTTCGTGAATTTCGACCATTTATTTCAAACGGACATTACGGGAGATCGGACCGTCGGATTCTCCTAAAACCGGAACCGTTGGGTTCGTATCGAAAAGAGATTTCTAACGAATATTAGAAATTTGAAATCTAACGGTTGTATTTGGAGATACGTCCAAATCAAATTAGAAAAAGGTCGCTGTAAGTGCAGTTCGATGGCCATTGGTGGAAATCGACTGTACGGGCCTTGATAAAATTATTAAAATTAGTAATAATTTGTGTAAAATCATAGGAAATGATTTAGAAAGGATTGGGATGAAAAACTCCATATTTGAAAAGATAAAAATAGGTTTTTATTGAAATGAACTAGTTTTGAACTAGAATTATAATTCTATTTATTTTTAAATAAATGAATTGAATTTAAAAAGGGTTTTGAAAATAACCAGAATATCCAATGATTGCATTGGAGGGGATTTGAATCGAAATTGTCTTCGGAATATTTCGATGTTGGAATTCGTGATTATACAGGTGTTGTTATGGAAATTTGAAAGATATATATTTATATCGTTATTTCCAATACGGCATTTGTTAGTCGTAGAATTCGATATTGAATATAAGCCGATATATTTTCTATTCAGAGCCTTGTATTGAATATCGAATGTGATTTGGGTTGTCGTGAATGGTGTCTTCACTAACACTGTTCTTGAACCCAGTTGAGAAATGATTAAATCTTTTTATTTAGATTTAATGAAGTGTACCAATTAAATAATATTTAATTGGAATTGAATTGATATTGATTTTTGGGTTTATCGTGAACAGTGTTTTAAATAACACTCGTTCTTTAACCCGATAATTAATGAATGTGACTTTGGGTTTATCGTGAACCGTGTTTTAAATGACACGGATTCTTTAACCCAGTTAAAGATTAAAACTAAGTGGAGTTTTAATGAATCTTTAAATAGATTGAAAAGATCGAGAATGGAGTATCACCAGTTTTACTCCAAGCGATAGTTAAATCTTTAATTAGATTTGAACGTGAAATGGTAATTGAATTACCGATAACACTGTGGTGTTAGATATGAAGTACTACCAGTTTTACTTCATGGGATGAATAGGTTGGGATTGGGAAAATAAAATAAATGATTACTTCGGTGTGGTTCGATAATCCCGACTAGTTGGAATTGATATTCAAAGGAGATTAAAGAATAAATTTAAAGAATTTATCTTGGATAAAATTAATGGGAACTTTTTCCCAAAGTATAGGAATATTTGAATAAAAGAATATTCTGAATTAGAATGAGGCGTATGTTGTGTTTGTGTAACACTTTTATAATATATACGCGAGTTATTCAGAAAGACCGGGTTTATCCCATTCTGAATAACTGATTCGACGTGGTGTCGAAGATGAAGATGGTGGTCGAAGACCAGAAGTCTTCACGTCGTTTGGGTGATTACTGATGATCTTGATTGGGCTGTACACCCAAGAAGATGGAAACAGTTAGTGATCGTCCAGACGTACTTGTAGATCGATGGATATGCGGGGTACTAGGTGCCTCCGGTTTCGTTCAGACCCAGAACGGACTTGTAAATGGACTGTGTGTCTGACATCGGATTTTAGTCCGTGTGATTGATCTCTATTAAATATATATCTGTTTGGCGGCGGAGAATTTATTCTCTTGCTTAACGCCCTTCTCTGAGACGTACGAGCTCAGGGGTTATATATTGATGGATATCAAACGCATGGAGTGAATTGCCTGTGTGGCATGCCTAAGTGGCAATTGATCGAGGCTTCTGTTGAAAAGCAAAGTCTTGTGGTGATGATCAAAGCAAGGCCTTTGTGGCGTAGCTTTGTGTAACGTTGATTCGCGAGCTTCACACCCGGTATGAACCAAAAACGGGAGGGAACGTCAGGGAGGGCATGCGTTTCTTTCTAGCTAGAAGTGGCGTCAGTGGTTTTACGCGCCCTGACGAGTTTGACTTATGTGGTTGTTGCTGTTGCGAGGCGCCTCGGTTATATCGGTTTCGGCCGATGCATTCTGGTCGGCAGACGGACCAGACTTACACCCCATAGGGTGGGGAGATGCATGTTCAGGGTTTAAGTTTAATCCACATCGGTGGACCGGCCCTAAGGATCCAAGGGTCGATGCGCTCTGACCCTGAGGCTCGGGCTAGACAGTCTCGAAGTCGATGAGGACTATCTTTTGCCTCGGTTCATAGACGGAAATCCAATTTCCAAATACGCGACATTTGCGATTTTATTTGTAGAGCCTAGTATGGCGACATAGTGGGATGGGGCATTCATGCCGCCTATGATTGATACTTATGATTTGAAGTTGTTTTATACACTATGCACTTATTATAGTATCAAATAATCTGTTTTAAACATATCAAGCATTCTTTGGCTGTTATAAGGGAAAACCCTATCCTTGGCTGCGTTGCATTGTGTGATGGGACCTGGGTCTTATAACAGCTTCATTTTTCTTTATTTAGCATTGCGCTGTTTGTTTTATGCACTGGTATTCTTTGGAGGAAACCCGTTCCGTGTTATACGGCGTGGTCCCTTGATTTACCTAATTTTAAAATAAAGATTAATAACTATTTTAGTTCTCACACCAGTCACATGACTGACCTGGAGTTTATTGTTTTAACCTAAACTCTGGGTGCCCTTATTTTGACACGGGCAGCTAGTAGTTTTGGTTTTGCAGATTTATATTCACAGGATCCTGGTTTACAGCTGGAACGATATCCGGAAAGCTTTGTATCCGTATATCTCCTTCTAGTTGTGTATTGTATTATTTTCCGCTGCTATGTATTTAAATGTAATTTAAATCTCTGATATTTCTGTGTAATATTCATTTATACTCTGTATATTCTTGTAATCTGATGCATTGTTGTAATATACAATGAAATGTTCTTTTATATGCGTTCTGTTGTGGCTTGTTCTCGAACTATCCGACGCTTTCCTTTAGGGCGAAGTTACGGGTTTTCACACCGTATAGATTGAAAGGTCTCTGAATTCTCTTCGATTTGGTAGGTCATACGTCAATTTTCGTCGAACGGATCAAAAGTTATTGAGGTTTGAAAATCGGACAATTCTGGCCATCGAATTCTGGGCGGCGGCTGGCCATTAGAGAATTAGGGTTAGGGTTTTCGGATTTTTTATATTATTTTAATGTTTAATTCCGAATTTCGTGAAATAAAGTGGATTTTTGGACTTTCTCGGATTTGGGCCTGCTTACTGTCGATCTTAACGTTTTGAGGCCTTCTGAACGTGATGGGCTATGTCCCAAGGTCCAATTCCGAAATATACAGCAGTTTATTTTCGGTTTTACTTGAAAATACAATATTAAATTAATTATTTAATTTCTACCGTACATTTAAATATGCCGGGGTCACATACGACCTCAGAAAATTCTAAAAAAAATATTTTTAGCTTTCTTATGACGATACGAATCCAAAAAAATTATTTTCGTCGAATTCTGAGACTGTTTGAAAAATGTCTATTTTTAAGGCGTTCAAATTTAACTGTAAATAGTCAAAACACATTTTATTTCGCCATGCTCACATATTAATTCGAAAAATTCTGAAAATTGAAACCTAGCAATAATTTGACATTCCGGTTCCAACAAAAGTGATTCCATTGAAAACCGAGGTCGTTTGAAAAATGACTATTTTTAAGGCCAATATATTTAATATTAAAAATATATTTTTAAACAAATAAATCCCGAAACTCAAAATATATAAGTGTTTACTGTTTTTCAATATAGAAACATCATTCCGGACTCAATGGAAGTGGTTTCGAGTCCAAATTCCTTCGTATGCAAAAAGTAGCATTTTGACCTTTATAAATTTCATAGCGACCTTTCTAAATATTGAATTGGCCATAACTTTTGATTTCCGCTATGAAATTTCAATTTTTCAGATTCGTTGGAAAGATATATTTAAATAGATTCTAATATTTTTGGTTTCACTAAAATCCGTTAAATTTTTCATCCTGTACGGTCAGTCAAAGTTCAAGTTTGACTTTTCAAACTACCGCGCTATTTCTAACTCTTTTGTTAATTAAAATTAAATCATTCATTCTAACTTCGATTTAAATCAAATTTGTGATCATTATTATTTAAATAAATTATTTTATATTGTCAAAATTCATTAAAGTTTTCTAAAATAAAATTTTAAATTGGTCCTGATTTTTGCGGGTTGTTACATAGTTGCAAATAAAAACATGGAGATATAAAGTACATTTGTATTTGCAATTTTGTTGTAAATAAAAACATGATTATAAAAGTTGACACTTCTATATTTTAGATATAAATGAAAACTTGGATTTAAAAAAGAACTTTTTTTCACATTTTAGATGTGAATAAAAACTTGAAAAGTATATCTTTATTTACATTGAAGACGTGAATAAAAATATGAATTGAAAAAGTATGTCTTTATTTACATTTTAGATGTATATAAAAACAGAGATATAAAAGTGACATTTAAATTTATATTTTAGATGTAAATAAAAAAGAGTAGATTTAAAGCGACATTTTTTATTGACATTTTATATTCAATAAAATGTATGAAATTAAAAGAAGCATTTTTACTGTCATTTTAGAGACAATTAAAAAGAACAGTTTTAATAGTTGCATAGAAATATATGTTTCGTTGTATGGAGATGTGTGATGTGTTGAGTATAATGTTTAGTATATTCAAGTTTGAATATTACACTTCCATTTACAAGTCATCCGACTTGTTTATGTGATTGGGACGATAATTTTAACACATCGCCCAAGTGCACAAATAATTTGATTATTTGACTGCTGGATGAAACACCACACGGGTTGTAACAACCCGGAATTTTGGGGCCAATTTAAAATTTTATTTTAAGGAAATTATTTATGAAAATGCGTCTGAATTTAAAATTTTCATTATTAAATTAAATTATTAAAGTAAGAAAAAGTTAACAATAAATTAAATTCTGACAATATATGTATGTATGTATATATATATATATATATATATATATATATATCTTTGGCTGTCCTCTTAAATATTTCCCCTGTCAATTCAAAATGTAACTTTTAGGAATTCAAAACGTATATTACATGTTCAAAACCTTCATTAATTAGTCAATTTTAAAATGAGAAAAGTTGCGAGCATTCATTTCTGACAATAATATTCAATGCTGTAGTGTTAGGTCGAATTTCTAATAAATAGTATTAATCTAGCATTCATTCTTTCCATTTTATCCTCTCTCTCTCTCTCTCATTGTTATCTACTTTTGAAATTTGAAAAGAAAATAAAAAAAATGGACCTTTTATTTTGATAACTCTTTGTATAACAAAAATGGACTTTTTGTTCTGCTAACTTTTATATAACAAAAATGATTATTTTTGTTATGCTAACTTTCTATATAACAAAAATGAACTTTTTGTTTTGCTAACTTTTTATATAACAAAAATGATTATTGTTATTATGCTAACTTTATATATAACAAAAATGAACTTTTTGTCTTGCTAACTTTTTATATAACAAAAATGATTATTTTTGTTATGCTAACTTTCCACTGTAACGACAAGGATTTTGCCCGGACTTAATCGATCGCAAAATCGACCAAGACCGTTCAAAACTCGCATACGTTAACTTTGGGAATACAATACATTAGAACAAATAACAGAAGACTTTTATTCCATTACAATAATGTTACATCAGAGTACAGAATTTTACAGCGGAAGATAAATTACAAAAGATTTAATACATTGCAGCGGAAAAATAAACTGATACAGCGGAAGGCTTCCTATGCTCTGGACACAGCTTTAAGCTTCGATCCAGGATCCTGCTAAAGAAATAAAGATCTGCAAAAAGCTACTCGACTGCCCGTGTGGAAAATTATGGGCACCCGAGTTTGCTAGTGAAACAAACTACAGGTTAGTCATGGGACTGGTGTGAGAAATCTAACTTAACTAATCTAATAAATAGGCTAATCACAGGACCACGCTGCTAACGCAGAACAGGTTTACTCCATTGGATTGCCAGTGCATAAAATAAAGTAAACCGTTAAACAACGCAATGCTTTTTAGAAAAAAATGAAACAATTATAAGATCCAAGTCCCATCACACAATGCAATGCACACCAGAGGATAGTATTTTACCTTATAATGGTCAAAAGATGCTTGATACGTAAAAACGATATTATTATTAGTGTGTATATATATATTTAAAACATTTCAACATAAATGTATTAATCTTAGACGGCATAGGTACCATATACTATGTTGCCATATATAAGTTTACAATCAAAATCGTAGTGTCGTATTGGAAATTGGTTTTCTGTCATGAAATCGAGGCTAGGGATCGTCCTCTTCCGATTCGAGACACTCTAGCAGATGTCTCAGGATCCCCTGCAGTGAACCCTTGGAATGGTAGGGACGGTCCCCACTAGTGAACCCTTGGATTGGTAGGGCCGGTCCCCACCTAACGGTAGTGGATTGGCAATTCCTGAACATACGTTTTCTGGCCCCTTTGGACCTATAATGTAACAACTTCCGGCCTATAAAAACGAGGTACCTTTATCCAAAATCCACATAGTAAAATGCCGGGCCGTGTTAAAGCCCAAACATCACTCTAGCTAGAAAGAAACGTATGCACTCCCTACGGTCCATATCCCGTTCTTGACTCATACCGGGGTGTGAGGCTCGCAAAGTGACGATATACACAGAGCTATGTCTAAAGAGTCTGTGCTTTGATCATCAACCACAAGGCTCTGCTTTTCAACGAAAGCCTTGATCCATGCATCTTGGCATGCCACATTGTCAATCCATACCATACCATTGATTTCTGTAAATTTATAACCTCCAAGCTCGTACGTCTTAGAGAAGGGTGTTAACCACCAAACAGATATATATTTAGCAGAGACCAACGAATACAATATAAAGGAATACAACGTCAGACATACAATCCATTTACAAGTCCGTTCTGGGTCTGAACGAAACTGGAGGCACCATATTCCTCGCATATCCGGACAATCAACAATACGTCCGGACAATTACTACTTCAACCCTGTCCTGGGAGCGACCCTGTCCACTGCATCGGTAGTCCTTATCCATTCGATGTGAAGATCGCCGGTCTTCAACCACCGTCTTCATCTTCGACTCTTGATCGTCGTAGTAATTATTTAGAATGGGTTAAATCCGGTCTTTCTGAATAATTAGCGTATTTATAATTAAAAACAAGTGCTATAAAAACACATCATACGCCACATTCCAACTCAGAACATTCTTTTAAATAAAATATTCACATTATCTTATCAAAGATGAATCCTTTATTCTTTAATCTTCTTTTTACCTTATTCCATTTCAATCTAATTAGGAATTCATTAAAACTCGGGTCTGGTTTTAATCACATAAATCATTACTTAATGGTTATTCAAATTTAAGAAATTAACCTTAACTTTAATTGGGTTAAAGAACTAATGTCATTTAAAACACCGTTCACGATAAACCCAAAATCATCTTCCATTAAATATGGAATTTTACAGAAATCAAATCAATACATAACCGATATAACTTTCTGTATCCGACCAATAATATAAATGGAATAACGACAAAGCCTTTAAATTCCATATATAGTAACGGTCTTCTTCTACAGAACCTCATCTCGATTATTATTAAATCGAATTCTCTTCAATTCCAAATTAATCTATTAAATTGGAAAACTTTACTTTTGGAAATTTTCCATTAAATCTTAATAAAAGATTTATAAACTCCAAATTATATTTTCACTGTAAATTGAGTTAAAGAACAAATGTCGTTAAAAACACCATTCACGATAAGCCCAATTCACATTTTATTTTATTTCAATTATCAAATATAATTGAAAACTAAAATAATCTTAGTTAAAAGATTTATTCTTTTCTCAACTGGGTTTAAGAACAGTGTTATTTAAGACACCGTTCACGACAAACCCAAGAATCCAATTTATCTTATTTTAATTCCAATTAAATATGAATTAATGGAAAACTTCATTAAATCTTAATTTAAACACATTCGGGTTAAAATGGCATCGCTATTTAAAATAGATGTAACAACCCGGAAAATCTGGGCCAGTTTAAAATTTTTATTTTTGCCATTTTAGCGAATTTTGATTATTTAAAATGAATTATTTTAAATAATATCGACGAAAATTTATTTTGAATATAATTCGAACGTATATATTTATACGCGTCGTCGTTAGAATATAAATAATTATATATAATTATAAATAGAATTGAAAATGGCGCGGTAGTTCGATAATTCGATTTCAAACTTCAATTGAATGTACCGGGTGCAAAACAATCCGGATTTTAGTGAAACCAAAAATAATGGGATCTAATTGTGAATATCTTTCCAACGAATCCGAAAAATCAAGATTTCATATCGGGAATCAAAAGATATGTCCAGTTGAAAATTCTGAATAGTCGCTATGGAATTCAGGCCCTTAAAAATGGACATTTTGCAAATGACCTCGGATTTCGACGAAACCAGTTTTGTTGGGTCCGCAGTGTCAAGTTATTGCTAGGTTTTAAATTTCATAATTTTTCGAATCCATATGTGAGCGTGGCAAAGGAAAACGCGTTTGACCAGTTTCAGTTGATTTTAATCGACTGGAAATTGGCCATTTTTCCAACGGTCTCGGAATTCGACGAAACTAGTTTTGTTAGGACCGTATCGTCAATACGAAGCTAGAAAATATTTTTCTGGAATTTTTCTAGTTAGTATGTGACCCCGGTAATTTGAAATGTACGTTTAAAATTCAATATAATGATTTAAATGTAAATTTAACGGAAACAGATTGAAACGATCAAACCAGCTTACGATACATATCCCATTGTGTTCGGAATGGGGGTAATACGCTATGGACGACAGGCGGTGGGCCTCGTTCAGGGATCGTATGTAAAAGTCAACTCTTTGCGAAATTAAAATAATTAAATAAAATAATAAAAATTAAAATTCTTTCATATACCCCCCCCCCCCCGATTTCATTTCAGAACCAAAACAAAAAAAAAAACAAAAAAAAAAAAAAAGAAAGGGGCGGAGCCCTTTCGATTTCGCCAGCCGCCACCTGGGGGGCGACGCCGCTCCTCCACCACTAGCCCCTCCCAAAAACCCTAGCTCCTCCACCGCGACGACAGAAGACCCCCCCTCGACTGGCGCCTGGCGCGAAGGCCCCACCCCCTGCCCTCCTCGACGAAGACGAGACGCCCCCCCCAGATCCGAATAGAACGACCGCCGCCTGCCCCCTGACCCACCTCCGACGCTCCAGCGCCCTCCGACGTCGTCTCCTTTCCCCCGCTCCTCTGTAAGTTATTAATTTTATTTTATTTTATTTTTATTTATTGTATTTTTATTTTATATATAAACTGATTTTTATATAAAGTTTAAAAACTGTTTTATTTTAATTAGAATTATAACTGAATTTTAATTAGGTTTAATACTGTTTTTTTAGAGATTAAAAACTTAATGTTGATAAGGATTTAAAACTGTTTTATTTTTTAGAATTCAAAACTGATTTTTATTTTGAAAATGAAAATAGAAAGGAACATTATTTTTGAAAATAAAATTCATGAAGTTTTAAAATAAAATATACTCCGTTTAGAAAAGTAAAATTATACATTTCTTTGATTTGAAAAGATAAACCTCTTTGTTTTGAAAATATAAAGGTTCGATTTATATATTATAAAAAGGCGATATTTTTAACTTATAAAAGGTTAAATCTTTATAGGATGGTCATACGAAATGAAAATGTGATTTTTTATCTATTGAACTTCGAAATGAAAATGTGATTTTTTTTTTATCTATTGAACTTCGAAATGAAAATGTGATTTTTATATATTGAACTTTGAACTAAAAATTCGATTTTTATATATTGAACTTTGAAGTAAAAATTCGATTTTTATATATTGAACTTTGAAGTAAAAATTCGATTTTTATATATTGAACTTTGAAGTAAAAATTCGATTTTTATATATGTAGTGAAAGCGAGCAACGAAGGTGACAAAAAGGCGAAACGACGAAGACTTCTGCAAAGGAAGAGCCGTGGAGCTAGGATAGCTATATGTGAGAATTTCTCACCTTTCAATTTCATTTTCTAGTTATATATATATATACTAGGATGCAGACGGTGCTTATTAGAAGCACCCGACACCCGTCCACAGACCATGGACTTGTTTGTTTGACTGTTTGGTGATTGATTGCGATATTGGTTTGAATGTGATTTGTGGTGTGAAAAATCGAATCGATAAATTGGTTAGGATTAGACGTGCGCCGTTATAAGGCGAAGGAGTAAGGCTAGGTTAGACCCTTACTCCAAGTTTTGTGGTTTGCAAAATGAAATTGATTTGATTGATGTGTGAATGGCGTGGGCCTTCACTAGTCCGGGGATAAGGCTAGGCCTCGTCCCGTTTCTAGTATCGTGCCGTTATGCCGCCGAAATTTTCTAAAATATGTTAGAAAAATAAAAATACCATTTTATTTAAAGAATGAACTGAATAGAAATTCATATGTTAAAATAAAATGTTTTATCGTTAAAAATATAATTTTTAACGTGAATGTGAATAAATAAATATTCATTTACAAACCAGACGGTTTGTTTATGTACACTTATTTAAAGGACATTGATTGGGACGATAAATTTTACACATCGCCCAACTGCACAAATAAAATCCGTGTTTGATTGTTTGAAAACCCCACACGGGTGTTAGGATGAAATATGCAGTTCACTCATCCTGATTGATTAAATATGTCGATCGATGGATTGACAGGCTGTTATAAGCGTTAGATATCTATATTTGATGCTTATACAGTGTAGTGCACTTTGGTTGATGGTTGATTATTTTTCAATGCTATTATATACATGTGATGTATGAGAATCCATATAATTAATTCTATATGGAAATTGATTGGGCCTCATTCCAATTTGAAAAACAAAGAATAATATAAAATAAAAGTTCATGTGTTGACAGTACTCATTCATTGAGATTGGTCATGTGTTGAACGAAATATTTTGATAATAACAACTATTTTGAAAATAGAAATTTATGAAGCCGTGTTGATTAGATTGACGCCATTTTGACGTGAACGATATTTATATCGTTTGAAAACGAATTCAAAATTGAATTGAAAACGATTTCGAAATGAATTGAATTGAAAACGATTTCGAAATGAATTGAACTGAAAACGATTTCGAAATGAATTGAATTGAAAACGATTTCGAAATGAATTGAATTGAAAACGATTTCGAAATGAATTGAATTGAAAACGATTTCGAAATGAATTGAATTGAATTGAAAACGACTTCGAAATGAATTGAATTGAAAACGATTTCGAAATGAATTGAATTGAAAACGATTTCGAAATGAATTGAATTGAAAACGATTTCGAAATGAATTGAATTGAAAACGATTTCGAAATGAATTGAATTGAAAACGATTTCGAAATGAATTGAATTGAAAACGATTTCGAAATGAAATGAATTGAAAACGATTTCGAAATGAAATGAATTGAAAACGATTTCGAAATGAATTGAATTGAAAACGATTTCAAATTGAATTGAAAGCGAATTGAAATGAATTCAAATTGAATTGAAATTTGAATTGAATAGAAATGAATTTTGAAACGAATTTATAAAGAAGAATTCAATTTTGCTTTGAATTGAAATGAAAGTTGAAATAGGTTTTGAAACGATTTTAAAACTATTTATATAATTCGTTTTGAATAGAAATCGACGAAATATATATATTATATATATTATATATATAATATAATGGCCAGAATAGAACGCGCCGCGCCGCGGCAGTTCGCGAATTTCGACCATTTATTTCAAACGGACATTACGGGAGATCCGACCGTCGGATTCTCCTAAAACCGGAACCGTTGGGTTCGTATCGAAAAGAGCTTTCTAATGAATGTTAGAAATTTGAAATCTAACGGTTGGATTTGGAGATACGTCCAAATCAAATTCGAAAAAGGTCGCTGTAAGTGCAGTTCGATGGCCGTTAATGGAAATCGACTGTACGGGCCTTGATAAAATTATTAAAAATAGTAATAATTTGTGTAAAATCATAAGAAATGATTTGTGAAAGTTTGGGATGAAAAACTCCATATTTGAAAAGATAAAAATAGATTTTTATCGAAATGAACTAGTTTTGAACTAGAATTATAATTCTATTTATTTTTAAATAAATAAATTGAATTTGAAATGGTTTTGAAAATAACCAAAATTCCCAATGATTGCATTGGAGTGGAGTTGAATCGAAATTGTCTTCGGAATATTTCGATGTTGGAATTCGTGATATCACAGGTGTTGTTATGGAAATTTGAAAGATATATATTTGTATCGTTATTTCCAATACGACATTTGTTAGTCGTAGAATTCGATATTGAATATAAGCCGATATATTTTCTATTCAGAGCCTTGTATTGAATATCGAATGTGATTTGGGTTTGTCGTGAATGGTGTCTTCACTAACACTGTTCTTGAACCCAGTTGAGAAAAGATTAAATCTTTTTATTTAGATTTAATGAAGTGTACCAATTAAATGATATTTAATTGGAATTGAATTGGTATTGATTTTTGGGTTTATCGTGAACAGTGTTTTAAATAACACTTGTTCTTTAACCCGATAATTAATGGAATGTGATTTTGGGTTTATCGTGAATCGTGTTTTAAATGACACTGATTCTTTAACCCAGATAATGATTAAAACTAAGTGGAGTTTTAATGAATCTTTAATTAGATTGAAAAGATCGAGAATGGAGTATCACCAGTTTTGCTCCAGGCGATAGTTAAATCTTTAATTAGATTTAAACGTGAAATTTAGAAACTAACTGTCGGTTAGCCAAGCAGAATGGTTTTCTGGATATTGATCTGATGTTGGTTTCGGCCTTCGGGGTTAATATTTGGGGAATTATTCTCTTGATTAATTTACGGTTAGTGACTAATGAATTGGAATGAGGCGTATGTTGTGTTTGTGTAACACTTTTATAATATATACGCGAGTTATTCGGAAAGACCGGGTTTATCCCATTCTGAATAACTGATACGACGATAAGTCGAAGATGAAGACGATGGTCGAAGACCGGAGGTCTTCACGTCGTTTGGGTAATTACTGATGATCTTGATTGGGCTGTACACCCAAGAAGATGGAAACAGTTAGTGATCGTCCAGACGTACTTGGAGATCGATGGATATGCGGGGTACTAGGTGCCTCCGGCTTCGTTCAGACCCAGAACGGACTTGTAAATGGACTGTGTGTCTGACATCGGATTTCATTCTGTGTGACTGATATCGGTTGCATAGGATGGTTTGCCTGTGTGGCATGCTAAGATGCAAATGATCAAGGCTTCTGTTGAAAAGCAAAGTCTTGTGGTGATGATCAAAGCACGGCCTTTGTGGCGTAGCTTTGTGTAACGTTTACCTCGCGTGTTTCACACCAGGTATGAACCAAAAACGGGAGACGGACCTCAGGGAGGACTTGCGTTTCTTTCTAGCTAGAAGTGGCGTCAGTGGTTTTACACGCCCTGACGAGTTTGACTTATGTGGTTGTTGCTGTTGCGAGGCGCCTCGGTTATATCGGTTTCGGCCGATGCATTCTGGTCGGCTGACGGACCAGACTTACACCCCATAGGGTGGGGAAACGTAGTGTTCAGGAATTTTAATCCACATCGGTGGACCGGCCCTGACGATCCAAAGGCTTGACTGAGTACTTGCCTGAGGGGCGGGCTAGAGCGTCTCGAATCGGTTGAGGACTATCTTTTGCCTCGGTTCATAGACGGAAATCCAATTTCCAAATACGTGACTTTGCGGTTTTATTTGTAAACCTATATATGGCGACATGATATATGGTACCCATGCCGCCTATGATTGATACTTATGATTTGAAGTTGTTTTATGCACTATGCACTTATTATACTATCAAATGATTTGTTTTAAACGTATCAAGCATTCTTTGGCTGTTATAAGGGAAAACCCTATCCCCCGGCTTGCGTTGCATTGTGTGATAGGACCTGGGTCTTATAACAGCTTCATCTTTCTTTATTTAGCATTGCGCTGTTTGTTTTATGCACTGGTATTCTTGGGAGGAAACCCGTTCCGTGTTATACGGCGTGGTCCCTTGATTTACCTTTTAAAATAAAGATTAATAACTGTTTTAGTTCTCACACCAGTCACATGACTGACCTGGAGTTTATTGTTTTAACCTAAACTCTGGGTGCCCTTATTTTGACACGGGCAGCTAGTAGTTTTGGTCTTGCAGATTTATATTCACAGGATCCTGGTTTACAGCTGGAACGATATCCGGAAAGCTTTGTATCCGTATATCTCCTTCTAGTTGTGTATTGTATTATTTTCCGCTGCTATGTATTTAAATGTAATTTAAATCTCTGATATTTCTGTGTAATATTCATTTATACTCTGTATATTCTTGTAATCTGATGCATTGTTGTAATATACAATGAAATGTTCTTCTGTATATGTTCTGCTGTGGTTTGTTCTCGAACTATCCGACGCTTTCCTTTACGGGGAAGTTGCGGGTCTTTACACGTGGTATCAGAGCTTTGGTTTACAAAGCAGAGAACAAGACACATTAGAAACATACGAAAGAATTCATCAGATATTGGATTAGCAATATCCAATTAGAATGACTCGTTAGAGATAGGATCAGTAGTATCCTAGAACGAGTGTGAAGAGTATATTTTTCAAATGAAAACACTTTTGTTTTGAAAATTTAAATCAATTATTCGTATTTGATTATTTATTTTATATTGATTAGGACAATCCGATATATAAAGATTTTTCATATATGTCTTGCAAACGTGTATTCGAAGTTTTAATATATTGGGTAGATATGGAATCCCTCTAGTGCCCGGGAGTAATTCTGGTGATGGGGCACTGTCGCCAGTATTTATTTTCGAGCGACGAAAGTGAGATTTCTATATATTTCCTATTGACTGGTGTGAGAACCAAAATTAGATAGGGCCTATTGTTGTGATTTGGCATCAAAAATCTGATTTTTGTATATATATCAAAGTTATGAATTTGAAACTCTAATTCACTAATTGATTGATGTTTGTGTTGTTTGTTTAGTTGTTTGCTAATTTTGAACCATTATGCCTAATTGAACCAAATATTGAACTATATTGAAAATTAGTCGCATTTGCTTGCATATACATATATATCATTGAACAGGTCATAGCAAGGAGGCTAGAGCCGAGAATAAAATTTGTTTGCCCGACAAATAGGTACATGTTTACTACATAATTTCCTGTTTTGTTTGGGTGATGATGATTTTGTGAGCCTATTGGCTAGCCGCTTGGCTTTTTCTTTTTCTTTTTGAGATCTGAAGGACCGGGGAAGCTATTTGAAATTCCCCGATGCTCCCATTGCAGGGGAGGTTATGGCGAAATTTTTCGAAAATTTAGGGAGTTAGCCAAATTTTTGAAATTTTGAAAATTCTCAGAAACTAAAGAGTTGGAGAATGGGAGCCAGATCGAGCGTAGAATTGAATTATCAAACCACTTTCGACTTTGTTCCTTTTCGGGGACGAAAAGTTTTAAGTGGGGGAGATTGTAACAACCCGGAAAATCTGGGCCAGTTTAAAATTTTTATTTTTGCCATTTTAGCGAATTTTGATTATTTAAAATGAATTATTTTAAATAATATCGACGAAAATTTATTTTGAATATAATTCGAACGTATATATTTATACGCGTCGTCGTTAGAATATAAATAATTATATATAATTATAAATAGAATTGAAAATGGCGCGGTAGTTCGATAATTCGATTTCAAACTTCAATTGAATGTACCGGGTGCAAAACAATCCGGATTTTAGTGAAACCAAAAATAATGGGATCTAATTGTGAATATCTTTCCAACGAATCCGAAAAATCAAGATTTCATATCGGGAATCAAAAGATATGTCCAGTTGAAAATTCTGAATAGTCGCTATGGAATTCAGGCCCTTAAAAATGGACATTTTGCAAATGACCTCGGATTTCGACGAAACCAGTTTTGTTGGGTCCGCAGTGTCAAGTTATTGCTAGGTTTTAAATTTCATAATTTTTCGAATCCATATGTGAGCGTGGCAAAGGAAAACGCGTTTGACCAGTTTCAGTTGATTTTAATCGACTGGAAATTGGCCATTTTTCCAACGGTCTCGGAATTCGACGAAACTAGTTTTGTTAGGACCGTATCGTCAATACGAAGCTAGAAAATATTTTTCTGGAATTTTTCTAGTTAGTATGTGACCCCGGTAATTTGAAATGTACGTTTAAAATTCAATATAATGATTTAAATGTAAATTTAACGGAAACAGATTGAAACGATCAAACCAGCTTACGATACATATCCCATTGTGTTCGGAATGGGGGTAATACGCTATGGACGACAGGCGGTGGGCCTCGTTCAGGGATCGTATGTAAAAGTCAACTCTTTGCGAAATTAAAATAATTAAATAAAATAATAAAAATTAAAATTCTTTCATATACCCCCCCCCCCCCCGATTTCATTTCAGAACCAAAACAAAAAAAAAACAAAAACAAAAAAAAAAAAAGAAAGGGGCGGAGCCCTTTCGATTTCGCCAGCCGCCACCTGGGGGGCGACGCCGCTCCTCCACCACTAGCCCCTCCCAAAAACCCTAGCTCCTCCACCGCGACGACAGAAGACCCCCCCTCGACTGGCGCCTGGCGCGAAGGCCCCACCCCCTGCCCTCCTCGACGAAGACGAGACGCCCCCCCCAGATCCGAATAGAACGACCGCCGCCTGCCCCCTGACCCACCTCCGACGCTCCAGCGCCCTCCGACGTCGTCTCCTTTCCCCCGCTCCTCTGTAAGTTATTAATTTTATTTTATTTTATTTTTATTTATTGTATTTTTATTTTATATATAAACTGATTTTTATATAAAGTTTAAAAACTGTTTTATTTTAATTAGAATTATAACTGAATTTTAATTAGGTTTAATACTGTTTTTTTAGAGATTAAAAACTTAATGTTGATAAGGATTTAAAACTGTTTTATTTTTTAGAATTCAAAACTGATTTTTATTTTGAAAATGAAAATAGAAAGGAACATTATTTTTGAAAATAAAATTCATGAAGTTTTAAAATAAAATATACTCCGTTTAGAAAAGTAAAATTATACATTTCTTTGATTTGAAAAGATAAACCTCTTTGTTTTGAAAATATAAAGGTTCGATTTATATATTATAAAAAGGCGATATTTTTAACTTATAAAAGGTTAAATCTTTATAGGATGGTCATACGAAATGAAAATGTGATTTTTTATCTATTGAACTTCGAAATGAAAATGTGATTTTTTTTTTATCTATTGAACTTCGAAATGAAAATGTGATTTTTATATATTGAACTTTGAACTAAAAATTCGATTTTTATATATTGAACTTTGAAGTAAAAATTCGATTTTTATATATTGAACTTTGAAGTAAAAATTCGATTTTTATATATTGAACTTTGAAGTAAAAATTCGATTTTTATATATGTAGTGAAAGCGAGCAACGAAGGTGACAAAAAGGCGAAACGACGAAGACTTCTGCAAAGGAAGAGCCGTGGAGCTAGGATAGCTATATGTGAGAATTTCTCACCTTTCAATTTCATTTTCTAGTTATATATATATATACTAGGATGCAGACGGTGCTTATTAGAAGCACCCGACACCCGTCCACAGACCATGGACTTGTTTGTTTGACTGTTTGGTGATTGATTGCGATATTGGTTTGAATGTGATTTGTGGTGTGAAAAATCGAATCGATAAATTGGTTAGGATTAGACGTGCGCCGTTATAAGGCGAAGGAGTAAGGCTAGGTTAGACCCTTACTCCAAGTTTTGTGGTTTGCAAAATGAAATTGATTTGATTGATGTGTGAATGGCGTGGGCCTTCACTAGTCCGGGGATAAGGCTAGGCCTCGTCCCGTTTCTAGTATCGTGCCGTTATGCCGCCGAAATTTTCTAAAATATGTTAGAAAAATAAAAATACCATTTTATTTAAAGAATGAACTGAATAGAAATTCATATGTTAAAATAAAATGTTTTATCGTTAAAAATATAATTTTTAACGTGAATGTGAATAAATAAATATTCATTTACAAACCAGACGGTTTGTTTATGTACACTTATTTAAAGGACATTGATTGGGACGATAAATTTTACACATCGCCCAACTGCACAAATAAAATCCGTGTTTGATTGTTTGAAAACCCCACACGGGTGTTAGGATGAAATATGCAGTTCACTCATCCTGATTGATTAAATATGTCGATCGATGGATTGACAGGCTGTTATAAGCGTTAGATATCTATATTTGATGCTTATACAGTGTAGTGCACTTTGGTTGATGGTTGATTATTTTTCAATGCTATTATATACATGTGATGTATGAGAATCCATATAATTAATTCTATATGGAAATTGATTGGGCCTCATTCCAATTTGAAAAACAAAGAATAATATAAAATAAAAGTTCATGTGTTGACAGTACTCATTCATTGAGATTGGTCATGTGTTGAACGAAATATTTTGATAATAACAACTATTTTGAAAATAGAAATTTATGAAGCCGTGTTGATTAGATTGACGCCATTTTGACGTGAACGATATTTATATCGTTTGAAAACGAATTCAAAATTGAATTGAAAACGATTTCGAAATGAATTGAATTGAAAACGATTTCGAAATGAATTGAACTGAAAACGATTTCGAAATGAATTGAATTGAAAACGATTTCGAAATGAATTGAATTGAAAACGATTTCGAAATGAATTGAATTGAAAACGATTTCGAAATGAATTGAATTGAATTGAAAACGACTTCGAAATGAATTGAATTGAAAACGATTTCGAAATGAATTGAATTGAAAACGATTTCGAAATGAATTGAATTGAAAACGATTTCGAAATGAATTGAATTGAAAACGATTTCGAAATGAATTGAATTGAAAACGATTTCGAAATGAATTGAATTGAAAACGATTTCGAAATGAAATGAATTGAAAACGATTTCGAAATGAAATGAATTGAAAACGATTTCGAAATGAATTGAATTGAAAACGATTTCAAATTGAATTGAAAGCGAATTGAAATGAATTCAAATTGAATTGAAATTTGAATTGAATAGAAATGAATTTTGAAACGAATTTATAAAGAAGAATTCAATTTTGCTTTGAATTGAAATGAAAGTTGAAATAGGTTTTGAAACGATTTTAAAACTATTTATATAATTCGTTTTGAATAGAAATCGACGAAATATATATTATATATATTATATATATAATATAATGGCCTGAATAGAACGCGCCGCGCCGCGGCAGTTCGCGAATTTCGACCATTTATTTCAAACGGACATTACGGGAGATCCGACCGTCGGATTCTCCTAAAACCGGAACCGTTGGGTTCGTATCGAAAAGAGCTTTCTAATGAATGTTAGAAATTTGAAATCTAACGGTTGGATTTGGAGATACGTCCAAATCAAATTCGAAAAAGGTCGCTGTAAGTGCAGTTCGATGGCCGTTAATGGAAATCGACTGTACGGGCCTTGATAAAATTATTAAAAATAGTAATAATTTGTGTAAAATCATAAGAAATGATTTGTGAAAGTTTGGGATGAAAAACTCCATATTTGAAAAGATAAAAATAGATTTTTATCGAAATGAACTAGTTTTGAACTAGAATTATAATTCTATTTATTTTTAAATAAATAAATTGAATTTGAAATGGTTTTGAAAATAACCAAAATTCCCAATGATTGCATTGGAGTGGAGTTGAATCGAAATTGTCTTCGGAATATTTCGATGTTGGAATTCGTGATATCACAGGTGTTGTTATGGAAATTTGAAAGATATATATTTGTATCGTTATTTCCAATACGACATTTGTTAGTCGTAGAATTCGATATTGAATATAAGCCGATATATTTTCTATTCAGAGCCTTGTATTGAATATCGAATGTGATTTGGGTTTGTCGTGAATGGTGTCTTCACTAACACTGTTCTTGAACCCAGTTGAGAAAAGATTAAATCTTTTTATTTAGATTTAATGAAGTGTACCAATTAAATGATATTTAATTGGAATTGAATTGGTATTGATTTTTGGGTTTATCGTGAACAGTGTTTTAAATAACACTTGTTCTTTAACCCGATAATTAATGGAATGTGATTTTGGGTTTATCGTGAATCGTGTTTTAAATGACACTGATTCTTTAACCCAGATAATGATTAAAACTAAGTGGAGTTTTAATGAATCTTTAATTAGATTGAAAAGATCGAGAATGGAGTATCACCAGTTTTGCTCCAGGCGATAGTTAAATCTTTAATTAGATTTAAACGTGAAATTTAGAAACTAACTGTCGGTTAGCCAAGCAGAATGGTTTTCTGGATATTGATCTGATGTTGGTTTCGGCCTTCGGGGTTAATATTTGGGGAATTATTCTCTTGATTAATTTACGGTTAGTGACTAATGAATTGGAATGAGGCGTATGTTGTGTTTGTGTAACACTTTTATAATATATACGCGAGTTATTCGGAAAGACCGGGTTTATCCCATTCTGAATAACTGATACGACGATAAGTCGAAGATGAAGACGATGGTCGAAGACCGGAGGTCTTCACGTCGTTTGGGTAATTACTGATGATCTTGATTGGGCTGTACACCCAAGAAGATGGAAACAGTTAGTGATCGTCCAGACGTACTTGGAGATCGATGGATATGCGGGGTACTAGGTGCCTCCGGCTTCGTTCAGACCCAGAACGGACTTGTAAATGGACTGTGTGTCTGACATCGGATTTCATTCTGTGTGACTGATATCGGTTGCATAGGATGGTTTGCCTGTGTGGCATGCTAAGATGCAAATGATCAAGGCTTCTGTTGAAAAGCAAAGTCTTGTGGTGATGATCAAAGCACGGCCTTTGTGGCGTAGCTTTGTGTAACGTTTACCTCGCGTGTTTCACACCAGGTATGAACCAAAAACGGGAGACGGACCTCAGGGAGGACTTGCGTTTCTTTCTAGCTAGAAGTGGCGTCAGTGGTTTTACACGCCCTGACGAGTTTGACTTATGTGGTTGTTGCTGTTGCGAGGCGCCTCGGTTATATCGGTTTCGGCCGATGCATTCTGGTCGGCTGACGGACCAGACTTACACCCCATAGGGTGGGGAAACGTAGTGTTCAGGAATTTTAATCCACATCGGTGGACCGGCCCTGACGATCCAAAGGCTTGACTGAGTACTTGCCTGAGGGGCGGGCTAGAGCGTCTCGAATCGGTTGAGGACTATCTTTTGCCTCGGTTCATAGACGGAAATCCAATTTCCAAATACGTGACTTTGCGGTTTTATTTGTAAACCTATATATGGCGACATGATATATGGTACCCATGCCGCCTATGATTGATACTTATGATTTGAAGTTGTTTTATGCACTATGCACTTATTATACTATCAAATGATTTGTTTTAAACGTATCAAGCATTCTTTGGCTGTTATAAGGGAAAACCCTATCCCCCCGCTTGCGTTGCATTGTGTGATAGGACCTGGGTCTTATAACAGCTTCATCTTTCTTTATTTAGCATTGCGCTGTTTGTTTTATGCACTGGTATTCTTGGGAGGAAACCCGTTCCGTGTTATACGGCGTGGTCCCTTGATTTACCTTTTAAAATAAAGATTAATAACTGTTTTAGTTCTCACACCAGTCACATGACTGACCTGGAGTTTATTGTTTTAACCTAAACTCTGGGTGCCCTTATTTTGACACGGGCAGCTAGTAGTTTTGGTCTTGCAGATTTATATTCACAGGATCCTGGTTTACAGCTGGAACGATATCCGGAAAGCTTTGTATCCGTATATCTCCTTCTAGTTGTGTATTGTATTATTTTCCGCTGCTATGTATTTAAATGTAATTTAAATCTCTGATATTTCTGTGTAATATTCATTTATACTCTGTATATTCTTGTAATCTGATGCATTGTTGTAATATACAATGAAATGTTCTTCTGTATATGTTCTGCTGTGGTTTGTTCTCGAACTATCCGACGCTTTCCTTTACGGGGAAGTTGCGGGTCTTTACAATAGATTAAATAGCCTAATTCGTTATCTTATTCATTTATATATTATACTGGGCCAGACCTCCCATATTAAGCCTGCGACTTGTGGATGTTGGATATGCCGGTTGGTTCCGGGCAGACTTATCCCACAAGTTGGGCTTAACCTCGTGTCATGGCCCGTTTCGTATTTGCGCACTTGGACCACTCACATTAGGCCAACACCTGTGGCTGCTGGATATGCCGGTTGGGTCCGGGTAGACTTCCGCCACAAATGTAGCCTAACCTCGTGTCCACGTATAATTGTAATTCCTAACAGAAATTAGCATATTAAAAAAAATATTTATTAGTTTGAAATATTCTTTATTCTAAGATATCCTTGATTCCAAAAAATATAATTACCTCTTTATTCCAAAATATTTCTTTATCTTAAAATGTTATTTATTACTAATTATAAGTTTCATTGCTTTAAATAAAATATTCCTTATTATACAAAAATAAAATATTCCTTATTGTATGAAAATATTCTTTAATTCTTAATTGGAATGCGACTCAATCAACTTCCATATAAATTAAGTTATATGGATTTCCAAACATAGCATATAAACGATAAATAACCATTAACCACTAAATAACAGCCAGAGTGCATTTATAATTAATCACAAGGGAGACGTGTGTTAGAATATCATCCTAAGACCCGTGTGGGGTTTCAACCAACACATAATTTTGTGCACTTGGGCGATGTGTGAAAATAATCGTCCCAATCAACATCAACAAATCGGGTAACTTGTTAATAGCAGTGTAACATCATTTTAGATTATCATAAATAATAAACCATTATTTTAACGTATTGAATATTTCAATCTCAAACATAGCATGACATGATTCTAACATAAATGATATTTCTTTGTCTAATATAACATTCCTTAAACAAATGACATTTCTAATCTAATATAACATGTCTTAACAAAAGTGTTATTTTTAATCTCAATATGCATTTCTAAAAAAATAAATGTTATTTTTATTCACAATATACTTTTCTGAGCAAAATGTATTTCTTTTTTATCTCAATATACATTTTTAAGAAAAATGTTATTTTTAATTTTAATGTACGTTTCTAAGCAAAATGTTATTTTTAATTTTAATGTACATTGTATACAAAGAAATGTATTTATATACTAATGATCATTCTTATAACAAAAATGTTGATTTCTTCTAATGTAACATTTATAATAAAAAATGTTGAAGTTTTAGTCTAATCAAACATTTCAACAAAAATATGGTTTTTAATCTATATAAATATTTTAACTAAAAATGTTATTATTTCTCTAATGTGACATTCTTGACTAAAAACGTTATTTTCTCTAATGCAACATTTAATCTTCTAAATGATTCATCTATACATAAAAATGTAATTTCAATGTTAAACTTATTTTGATAACCTTTTTACAAAAAAAAAAATGGACCTGTTATTTTGATAACTCTTTGTATAACAAAAATGGACCTTTTGTTTTGCTAACTTTTATATAACAAAAATGATTTTTGTTATGCTAACTTTCTATATAACAAAAATGAACTTTTTGTTTTGCTAACTTTTTATATAACAAAAATGATTATTGTTATTATGCTAACTTTCTATATAACAAAAATGAACCTTTTGTCTTGCTAACTTTTTATATAACAAAAATGATTATTTTTGTTAAGCTAACTTTCTATATAACAAAAATGAACTTTTTGTTTTGCTAACTTTTTATATAACAAAAATGATTATTTTTGTTATGCTAACAAAAATGAACTTTTTGTTTTGCTAACTTTTTATATAACAAAAATGATTATTTTTGTTATGCTAACTTTCTAAAAAAATAAAATGAATCTATTACTATGTTAACATTTCTTTCAAATAAAATGAACCTTTAATTGTGTTCACATTTTATACGATAAAAAATGAATCTTTTTATTTTAATTTACATTACAATTTCCTAACTTAAATGGCATTTTTACTCCTAACGTAATTGACATTTAATTCTAATGTAATTGACAATTTAATTCTAATATAATTTTTTTTCCTAACTAAAGTGACATATCAAATCTAGTATAATACTTTTCGCCAAAGTGACATTTTTATTTCTAACCAAAATGACAATTTCATTTTAGTGTAACCGTTTCAAATAAAATGAATCTCTTTTATTTTATTGTAACATTTTCTAATGAAATGATAAGTTCTATGTGAACAAGAACATATGATTCAGCAAATAAACATCATCACAACAAATCAGTAAATCTAACTTTTATACAGACGGTGCATCTATATACAATCACAATCAAAATAAATAAATAAACAAATAAATATTTTTAATTTAATTTTAAATCTAGAAATCTCACCATCTTATTTGTAGATAGCTCCTTTTCTGTGCTAGTCTTTTCCATGTCGTAGATCTCGCTGTCGTGATTTCAACGTAATTGTCGGTTCATAAAATGGTCCTCGTATCAAAAAGATATTGATTTATAAACATTGTTTACCCTTTTAACATAAATTAATAAATAAATTCATTAAATTTTTAATTACCCTTAATCTCATTTTTAAGTCATCGTCTTCTTCTTTCTACCATGGTTTCCTGGAACCCAAAAACCGTGCTTTTTGCTCCCAAAACGCACCACCACTGAAGGCCTTAACCGCCGATCTACATAGCCTATGTCGACGCCCCGAGCTTCAACTCTTACTACCATGAATCGTTCCCAATTCGAAGTCCCCTTTGCTGTTGAAACCCGCCTCGAACGCGTTGGGTTTGGAGCCCAAATTCAAGCACCTCCTTTCACCAAACTTGATCTTGTCCGTATGATTATGAAGATCTCGATTAGCTCTTGCTTTTTCGTTCATTAAGTTTTGATTGTTCATGAATGGATTGAAAGAATTTGGAGGAGAAAGATTTGAAGAGTTTAGGGCATGAAAACTGTAGATGACGACGGCTAGGGTATAGAATGAATTAGGATTTGTTTTATGAGGGAATATATATATATATATATATAATACTATATTATTAATTTTCCAAATTTCAGAATAAAAAGGGTAGTGAATGACAATTTTTAGAAAATACATTGGAAACATTCTAGATTTAGTTGATTCAACTCCAACACCAATTAAGAATAATGGCATTTATTTCCGCCTATATTCATTTCCACCTATATCCATATTTGGTTGATTTTTTTAATATATCTTATTAAATTCATTATTTATGCCTTTCATTTGCTTTCCATGTCTAATCACAACATGTACAAATTATTATCTTGTTCCTTAATATATTTGGAATATTTTTGAATCGTCCAAATTTATCATTTACATTTTTCCTATGAAATAGTGTGTATATTTGCTTTAATATAAAGCTATTATGTAACAAATTATATACTCAAGAATATATTCCATAATTAAATAAATTTTACCTATACTAGATTAAGACCATTTAAAACATATCAATTTTAATTATTTATCTTTCTGTAACACCTCTCTCTCTCTCTCTTTTTTATGCAAAGAAATTCAGCAAGTCTATTATTTGGCGAGTGTATATATATATATATATATATATATATATATATATCAACCATTTTCAGCATGTAACCAACAAGGCAATGTTTTCAGGAATAAATCATTTCCAGAAATACATGTGAGAATTCAAGGTAACTACAAATTCGACAGTGGGACAAAGTTTTGTTTTTATTCCAGAAATCATGCATGTGCATTATGAATAAATATGTTTTATGTTTTAATTGTGTTTTATAAATGTTTCCTTAAATCCCCTTTAGATTACACGCTATAGTGACACATTTTTTCTTTTTTTTCCTTTTCAAATTTCAAAAGTAGATAACAATGAGAGAGAGAGAGGATAAAATGGAAAGAATGAATGCTAGATTAATACTATTTATTAGAAATTCGAACTAACACTACAGCATTGAATATTATTGTCAGAAATGAATGCTCGCAACTTTTCCCATTTTAAAATTGACTAATTAATGAAGGTTTTGAACATGTAATATACGTTTTGAATTCCTAAAAGTTACGTTTTGAATTGACAGGGGAAATATTTAAGAGGAAAGCCAAAGATATATATATATATATATATACACATACATATATTGTCAGAATTTAATTTATTGTTAACTTTTTTTTACTTTAATAATTTAATTTAATAATGAAAATTTTAAATTCAGATGCATTTTAATAAATAATTTCCTTAAAATAAAATTTTAAATTGGCCCCAAAATTCCGGGTTGTTACAATCTCCCCCACTTAAAATCTTTTCGTCCTCGAAAAGGGACGAAGCTAAAAGTTGTTTAATTAATTAACTCAATTTTATTCTTTTATTGGTTTCAAAAATTTTCATTAAGTGATTAACTTATCAAATATATAACTTTTATATATTTAAAAACCATATTTCCTAAGATTCGATTAAATATAATCATAAATACGTTAATCATAAGCTTGGCACTCTCAACTCATTCTAGGGAATTACTAACCCTATCTCTAATGAGTTTTTCTCATTCTAGGATACTGCTGATCCTATCTCTAATGAGTATTCTTATTGGATATTACTAATCCAATCTCTGATGAGTCTTCTGTTCAGTTCTAACGAGTTGTACCCCAAAGATTTAAGCTAACCCGAGCTCTGATACCAACTGCAACGACAAGGATTTTGCCCGGACTTAATCGATCGCAAAATCGACCAAGACAGTTCAAAACTCGCATACGTTAACTTTGGGAATACAATACATTAGAACAAATAACAGAAGACTTTTATTCCATTACAATAATGTTACATCAGAGTACAGAATTTTACAGTGGAAGGTAAATTACAAAAGATTTAATACATTGCAGCGGAAAAATAAACTGATACAGCGGAAGGCTTCCTATGCTCTGGACACAACTTTAAGCTTCGATCCAGGATCCTGCTAAAGAAATAAAGATCTGCAAAAAGCTACTCGACTGCCCGTATGGAAAATTATGGGCACACGAGTTTGCCAGTGAAACAAACTACAGGTCAGTCATGGGACTGGTGTGAGAAATCTAACTTAACTAATCTAATAAATAGGCTAATCACAGGACCACGCTGCTAACGCGAAACGGGTTTACTCCATTGGATTGCCAGTGCGTAAAATAATGTAAACCGTTAAACAACGCAATGCTTTTTAGAAAAAATGAAACCATTATAAGACCCAAGTCCCATCACACAATGCAACGCACACCAGAGGATAGGGTTTTACCTTATAATGGTCAAAAGATGCTTGATACGTAAAAATGATATTATTATTAGTGGGTATGTATATATTTAAAACATTTCAACATAAATGTATTAATCTTAGACGGCATAGGTACCATATAATATGACGCCATATTTAAGTTTACAATCAAAATCATAATGTCGTATTGGAAATTGGTTTTCTATCATGAAATCAAGGCTAGGGATCGTCCTCTTCCGATTCGAGACACTCTAGCAGATGTCTCAGGATCCCCCGCAGTGAACACTTGGAATGGTAGGGTCGGTCCCCACCTAACGGTAGTGGATTGGCAATTCCTGAACATACATTTCCCGGCCTCTTTGGACCTATAATGTGACCACTTCCGGCCTATAAAAATGAGGTACCTCAATCCAAAATCCACATAGTAAAATGATGGGCCGTGTTAAAGCCCAAACATCACTCTAGCTAGAAAGAAACGTATGCACTCCCTACGGTCCATATCCCGTTCTTGACTCATACCGGGGTGTGAGGCTCGCGAAGTCACGATATACACAAAGCTATGTCTAAAGAGACCGTGCTTTGATCATCAACCACAAGGCTCTGCTTTTCAACAAAAGCCTTGATCTATGCATCTTGGCATGCCACATTGTCAATCCATACCATACCATTGATTTCTGTAAATATATAACCTCCAAGCTCATACATCTTAGAGAAGGGTGTTAACCACCAAACAGATATATATTTAGCAGAGACCAACGAATACAATATAAAGGAATACAACGTCAGACATACAATCCATTTACAAGTCTATTCTGGGTCTGAACGAAACTGGAGGCACCTTATTCCTCGCATATCCGAACAATCAACAATACGTCCGGACAATTACTACTTCAACCCTGTCCTGGGAGCGACCCAATCCACTGCATCATTAGTCCTTATCCATTCGATGTGAAGATCGCCGGTCTTCAACCACTGTCTTCATCTTCGACTCTTGATCGTCGTAGTAATTATTCAGAATGGGTAAACCCGGTCTTTCTGAATAATTCGCGTATTTATAATTAAAAACAATTGCTATAAAAACACATCATATGCCACATTCCAACTCAGAATATTCTTTTAAATAAAATATTCACATTATCTTATCAAAGATAAATC
This sequence comes from Allium sativum, assembly GCA_030737875.1. NCBI lineage: Eukaryota > Viridiplantae > Streptophyta > Magnoliopsida > Asparagales > Amaryllidaceae > Allium > Allium sativum. The sequence goes on along the minus strand of CM060918.1, from coordinate 491,962,199 downwards.
CTTTATTCTTTAATCTTCTTTTTACCTTATTCCATTTCAATCTAATTAGGAATTCATAAAACTTGGGTCTGGTTTTAATCACATAAATCATTACTTAATGATTATTCAAATTTAAGAAATTAACCTTAACTTTAATTGGGTTAAAGAACTAATGTCATTTAAAACACCATTCACGATAAACCCAAAATCATCTTCTATTAAATATGGAATTTTACAGAAATCAAATCAATACATAACCGATATAACTTTCTGTATCCAACCAATAATATAAATGGAATAACGGCAAAGCCTTTAAATTCCATATATAGTAACGGTCTTCTTCTACAGAATCTCATCTCGATTATTATTAAATCGAATTCTCTTCAATTCCAAATTAATATATTAAATTGGAAAACTTTACTTTTGGAAATTTTCCATTAAATCTTAATAAAAGATTTATAAACTCCAAATTATAATTTTCACTATAAATTGAGTTAAAGAACAAATGTCGTTAAAAACGCCGTTCACGATAAACCCAATTCACATTTCATTTTATTTCAATTATCAAATATAATTGAAAACTATAATAATCTTAATTAAAAGATTTATTCTTTTCTCAACTGGGTTTAAGAACAGTGTTATTTAAGACACCGTTCACGACAAACCCAAGAATCCAATTTATCTTATTTTAATTCCAATTAAATATGAATTAATGAAAAACTTCATTAAATCTTAATTTAAACACGTTCGGGTTAAAATGGCATTGCTATTTAAAATAGATTAAATAGCCTAATTCGTTGTGACGATCCCAAAACCCCGTGACACGGTGTTAAGGATAATCATTGGAATATAACACATTAATCATCATTAGCAGATCACAGATAATAGCATAAACAGAAAATAGAAAAATTTACACACATATGACAGCGGAATCATATAGATATCATCACATCAGAGAAGCACAGTATAGGATACAACTTAGTGCATAATGATAAATAATCAGTCACCATCGCCCGAGGCGGAATCATACATAAAGAGTACACAAAAGGAATATCAGTCTACATCGCCAGTGGCGGAATCATAATATAGATACAATAATGGCGGAGAAAATCCAAGTCAGCACAGTGTAGTCAAGCCTCGCCATGAGCCAAAAGGTGCGTCAGAAACCTGTAACTAGGCTGCCCGTGTGAAAATGAGGGCACCCGAGTTTGCAAGGTGAAACAAACTACGAGTCAGTCATGGGACTGGTATGAGAAATCTACTCAATTCATTAACAACAATAATAAGGCAAATCAAAGGACCACGCCACTTTCGCGGAACGGGTTTACTCCAATGAGTGCTAGTGCATGAAATAAAACAAACGATTAAATCAACGCAATGCTTTTTATAAAATGAAGCCATTATAAGACTCAGGTCCCATCACACAATGCAACGCAAGCCGGAGGATAGAGTTTTTACCTTATAATGGCCAAAGATGCTTCATACGAATAAAACAAAAGTGCTTGATATTATTACTAGTGCATATATGTTTCAAAAGCAATTTCAATCATAAATATCAATCATAGGCGGCATAAATGACCCATACCACTATGTCGCCATACTAGTAATACAATCACGTCCACATATTTCGTAATGGAAATTGGATTCCTTCATGAGTCGAGGCAAGGGGCAAGCTCCTCTCCGATTCGAGACACTCTAGCAAATGCCTCGGGACCGCACACAGCAATCCCCTGGATCCTCCAAGGCCGGTCCTCTCTTACTTTTGAGGATTAATTATTCCTGAACACACGTTTCCCGGTCCTTACAGACCTATAATCGAGGCGCCTCGCATTCCAACAACCACACAGGTGAAAAGTAGATATAAATGTCAGGGCTGGGAGGTCACTGACACCACCATAGCTAGAAAGAAATGTCATGCACTCCTTGGGTCCTTCTCCCGTTTTTGACTCATACCGGGGTGTGAGGCTCGCGAATTCACGTTATACACAAAGCTACGTCACGCAGACCATGCTTTGATCATCAACCACAAGACTTTGCTTTGCAACAGAAGCCTTGATCATATGCCACTTAGGCGTGCCACACAGGCAATCCACTCCATGCGACTGATTGCTGTCAATACATAACCTCTGAGCTCGTACGTCTCAGAGAAGGGCGTTAAGCAAGAGAATAAATCCTCCGCCGCCAAACAGATATATATTTAACAGAGATCAATCAACACAGAACAAAATCCAATGTCAGACACACAGTCCATTTACAAGTCCGTTCTGGGTCTGAACGAAACCGGAGGCACCAATTCCTCGCATACCCGTACAATCAACACTATGTTTGGACGGCTACTACTTCAATTCCTTCATGGTAGCTACTCCAATCACGAGTATCAGTAGCGCCCATCCATCCAATGTGGAGATCGTCGGTCTTCCGTCGTCTTCGACTCTTCGACTTCTCAACGTCGATCGATTATTCGAAATGAGATAAACTCGGCCTTTTCAAATAACCCACGTATATTTAGATTTTCAAATCAATTAATCACATGGTTGGACCATTCAACATTCACATTTCAGTTATTTAGTTATAATTTTCATGTCAAATACATTCAACCATCACATATCAAGCAAACACAACAAAATTGGTTTGTTTCCACTCTATATCGTCCATAATATTTTATAACGATATATCGCCATTTTTATTTAATTTAAAATGGCCTTATTTAATTAAACGACGTTTCAGGTCGTGTCGATGCACTGGCGCTGCTTTTCACTAATTTTGTTTTACACATATATGAAAATCTAACCGTTGGATCTTCACAAATTTTACATCATTAGGAAGGCCATTTCAAAACGAACCCAACGGTTTCAGTTTTGGGAAAATCCGACGGTCGGATCTTCCACACCAACCATTTGAAGTTACGATTTCAATTTATGAACTGCAGCGTCGTTATTCGATTTAATTTAATTATATTTATATATATATATATAAATATAATCGTTTCTGGTGCTGTTTTTCTTCAGTTTTGAATTAAACATTCCAGACAATCCAACCGTCGGATCTTCACAAAGTTGGTGCCGTTGGAAAGATATTTCCAAGGCGAACCCAACGGTTGAGGTTTCGGGAAAATCCAATGGTCGGATCTTCCGCACTAGTCATTTGAAATCACGGTTTCAAAATATGAACGACACGGCCACGTTTCGTTTTAATTCTATTTATATTTATAGTTATATAAATATAGTTCTTTCAAAAATTCCTATATCGTTTCCACTTCAATTATTTCACTAACGCCTTTAAATTTTGGAAAATTTCGCCATAACCTCCTTTGTACGGGAGGGTCTGGGAAAAATTCCCAAATAGCCACACGGGCGTCTCATATCAAAAAGAAAAAGAAAAAGCCAAGCGGCTAGCCAACAGGCTCATAAAATCATCACCCAAACAAAGCGGTAAATGTGTACCTATTTGTCGGGCATAAAATTCTATTTCTCTTCTCTAGCCCCTTTTGCTTTAACCTGTTCAATAGATATGCATGTACATATATACAATTTCTAACATTTATCATTTTCCATTCAATTGCATATTTCATTTGCTTTGGTTTAAAAAACACCATTCATTCGAATGTTGCATGCATAGGCTAAAATCATATCATTAGCTAGTTAATGTATATTTCAACTCATGCACGTTTATTTGAACAAGTGGCTATTTTTAACACTTCACATTTCAAAGATGATAATTTTGGCGAACTAAAATAGATTTCAACACATGACTATTTTATTTAATTCCCATGCATGTTAAAAATAATATTTCTATCACAAATATTTGTTTCGACGTCCGCATATCTTTAGCATATCACACATATGATAAAAAGGATATTTTTATCATTTAAAATATTTATTCAACCAATGTATGGTTTCAACACTTCATAGTTTCAATAAAAATGTAATTTTTATTGTTCAATCTTTTTATCCAACACATGAACTTTTCCACTACACACACTTCTCAACAAATGAGTATTTCCACACATGGACAATTTATTTATGTTGTTCATATTAGAAAGATGAAATTTTGATTGTTGAAACTATTTATATAAGGCGAATATTTTGCATACTTCATATATATATAAAAATGTGATTTTTATTGATTAAACACTTCATTCATTCACAAATGAATTTAATTTTCACACAACACTTTTCAACACAAGAATATTTCCACACATGGACATAGTTTCAATATATGGCTTTAATTTCAATGCATGTAAAATAATTTCAACATATGAAAATAATTCTAACACACAAAGATTATTCAAAATTTCGGCAGCATAACGGCAGGGTAGTTAAAACCGGCACCGTCCCTAGTACGGCTCCTCGCTCTACCTTAAAACCTCGCGGTTTTTGACAATGGGGATTCATGCATCTAATTCGCACGTAGGCGGCATGTTTATTTTTATTTCCACAAATATTTCCAATTCATTTCAATCACCAATGGGTATTTTTCACCCACAACCAAACAATATCAACCACAAACAATTATTCAACCATTCGTATTTTTCACCCAATATTTTACACCAATTCACCACAATAAATATCGTCCATGGTTTGTGGACGAGGGGAGTATATATATATATAATATATATATTTGCTATATTTCACTAGCATTTCAACACATATATCAATTATTCTATGCATGTAAAAATTCATACTTCGCTCATATAGCTTACACTACGCATGTACATGAGGTATACAACACGTATGTAATTTATATTTCGCTTATATAAATTATACACGACATTTTCCATTCAATTTCACGTTAATTTAGATTTCTCACCTTGGTTTTCTGAGCGCTAAAAATCGATACGATGTCAGAAAAATCCGCAGCTTCTTCTATTGGGTAGAGAGCTTCCTTGCGGTCTCGATGTTTCCTGTTTCATCGAATTTCATCAACACACCAAAAAGATATGATTTTTCAAAGTGTAATGATCAAAGAAAAACGCACTTTCAGAAAGCTTCAAAACTAGGTTTGCGGTTTTCGCGAGAACCGGGACACAAGGGGACGATCAGGAAGTTGGAGGTGGAAGAGCTTCGAGAGAGCTACAGGCGTGCGGTGGTCTGGTGGGACTCGGTGGCGCAGAACGGCGGCGGCGGCTTGAAGGTCGGAAGTTTGGAGGTGGATATCTCGGCGGAGAGGCGACGATAGGGGGAGCTCCTTATATGGATTTGAAGAGGGGAGGGAGAACTACAAAAAGTTGAACTGGAGGAGGGGCTAATTCTGGCCATGACGATCGGAAATCGCCTAGGAAGGTGACGAAGGCTTTTCGCCGTCGATGTCGGGGTCGGGGGGGGGGGGGGGGGGGGGTTTCTGTTATTTTTTTTTATATTATGAATGGAAAAATATGATTGGCCGAGACTATATTAAAAAATTTTAAATAGTGTTTTCTTAAACGAACTCCTTTTTAAACCCAACGACTGTCGCCCCTAGCTAAATACCCCGATTCCGGACACAATGGGATATGTGTCGTAGGCCAATTCGACTGTTACAGTCAGTTATTTTTCAAATTAAAGTATAAAACATTTAATTTTTAACTCTGAACACACATTTCAATTTGCCAGGGCCACAAACTGATTCGAAAAATTCCAGAAAAATAAATCTAGCTATGTTTTGATGCTACGGTCCCAACAAAACTAGTTTCGTCGAATTCTGAGGTCGTTTGAAAAATGGCCATTTTCTGGTCGATCCAATTTAACAGAAATCGACCAAACACATTTTCTTTTGCCACGCTCACATACTAGCTTCAAAAATTATGAAATTTGAAACCTAGCAATAGTTTGACATCCCGGACCTAACAAAAGTGGTTTCGTCGAATTCCGAGGTCGTATGCAAAATATCAATTTTCCAGGCCTATATATTCTATATACCGACTCTTCTGAAAATTCATTCGGCCATAACTTTTGATTCCCATTATGAAACTTCGATTTTTCAGATTCGTTAGAAAGGAATTGCCTAACAGATTTAAATATTTTTGGTTTCACTAAAATCCGTTATATTTTCCACCCTGCACAGTCAGTCAAAGTTTGAATCCAAATTTTCAAACTGACTCACCATTCTTAACTTACTATTTTATTGAAATATTCCATTTCAATTGTTCAAATTCCTTTGAAATAATCAATTTAAAAATTTTAAATTGGCTCGTATTTTCCGGGTTATTACAATCGTTACCTTATTCATTTATATATTATACTGGGCCAGACCTCCCACATTAAGCCTGCGACTTGTGGATGCTGGATATGCCGGTTGGTTCCGGGCAGACTTATCCCACAAGTTGGGCTTAACCTCGTGTCATGGCCCGTTTCGTATTTGCGCACTTGGACCACTCACATTAGGCCCAACACCTGTGGCTGTTGGATATGCCGGTTGGGTCCGGGTAGACTTCCGCCACAAATGTAGCCTAACCTCGTGTCTACGTACAATTGTAATTCCTAATAGAAATTAGCATACTGAAAAAAAAATTATTAGTTCGAAATATTCTTTATTCTAAGATATCCTTGATTCCAAAAAATATAATTACCTCTTTATTCCAAAATATTTCTTTATCTTAAAATGTTCTTTATTACTAATTATAAGTTTCATTGCTTTAAATAAAATATTCCTTATTATACAAAAATAAAATATTCCTTATTGTATGAAAATATTCTTTAATTCTTAATTGGAATGCGACTCAATCAACTTCCATATAAATTAAGTTATATGGATTTCCAAACATAGCATATAAACGATAAATAACCATTAACCACCAAATAACATCCAGAGTGCATTTATAATTAATCACGAGGGAGACATGTGTTAGAATATCATCCCAAGACCCGTGTGGGGTTTCAACCAACACATAATTTTGTGCACTTGGGCGATGTGTGAAAATAATCGTCCCAATCAACATCAACAAGTCGGGTAACTTGTTAATGGCAGTGTAACATCATTTTAAATTATCATAAATAATAAACCATTATTTTAACGTATTGAATATTTCAATCTCAAACATAGCATGACATGATTCTAACATAAATGATATTTCTTTGTCTAATATAACATTCCTTAAACAAATGACATTTCTAATCTAATATAACATGTCTTAACAAAAGTGTTATTTTTAATCTCAATATGCATTTCTAAAAAAAATGTTATTTTTATTCACAATATACATTTCTGAGCAAAATGTATTTTTTTTTATCACGATATACATTTTTAAGCAAAATGTTATTTTTAATTCTAATGTACATTTCTAAGCAAAATGTTATTTTTAATTTTAATGTACATTGTATACAAAGAAATGTATTTATATACTAATGATCATTCTTATAACAAAAATGTTGATTTCTTCTAATGTAACATTTATAATAAAAAATGCTGAACTTTTAATCTAATCAAACATTTCAACAAAAATATGATTTTTAAATATTTTAACTAAAAATGTTATTATTTCTCTAATGTGAAATTCTTGACTAAAAACGTTATTTTCTCTAATGCAACATTTAATCTTCTAAATGATTCATCTATACATAAAAATATAATTTCAATGTTAAACTTATTTTGATAACCTTTTTACAAATAAAAAATAAAAATGGACCTTTTATTTTGATAACTCTTTGTATAACAAAAAAGGACTTTTTGTTTTGCTAACTTTTATATAACAAAAATGATTATTTTTGTTATGCTAACTTTCTATATAACAAAAATGAACTTTTTGTTTTGCTAACTTTTTACATAACAAAAATGATTATTGTTATTATGCTAACTTTCTATATAACAAAAATGAACTTTTTGTCTTGCTTACTTTTTATATAACAAATATGATTATTTTTGTTATGCTAACTTTCTATATAACAAAAATGAACTTTTTGTTTTGCTAACTTTTTATATAACAAAAATGATTATTTTTGTTATGCTAACAAAAATGAACTTTTTGTTTTGCTAACTTTTTATATAAAAAAAATGATTATTTTTGTTATGCTAACTTCCTATTCAAATAAAATGAATCTATTACTATGTTAACATTTCTTTCAAATAAAATGAACCTTTAATTGTGTTCACATTTTATACGATAAAAAAAATGAATCTTTTTATTTTAATTTACATTACACTTTCCTAACTTAAATGGCATTTTTACTCCTAACATAATTGACATTTAATTCTAATGTAATTGACAATTTAATTCTAGTGTAATTTTTTTTCCTAACTAAAGTGACATATCAAATCTAGTATAATACTTTTCGCCAAAGTGACATTTTTATTTCTAACCAAAATGACAATTTCATTTTAGTGTAACCGTTTCAAATAAAATGAATCTCTTTTATTTTATTGTAACATTTTCTAATGAAATGATAAGTTCTATGTGAACAAGAACATATGATTCAGCAAATAAACATCATCACAACAAATCAGTAAATCTAACTTTTATACAGACGGTGCATCTATATACAATCACAATCAAAATAAATAAATAAAAAAATAAATATTTTTAATTTAATTTTAAATCTAGAAATCTCACCATCTTATTTGTAGATAGCTCCTTTTCTGTGCTAGTCTTTTCCATGTCGTAGATCTCGCTGTCATGATTTCAACGCAACTGACGGCTCGTAAAACGGTCCTCGTATCAAAAAGATATTGATTTATAAACATTGATTACCCGTTTAACATAAATTAATAAATAAATTCATTAAATTTTTAATTACCCTTAATCTCATTTTTAATTCATCGTCTTCTTCTTTCTACCATGGTTTCCTGGAACCCAAAAACCGTGCTTTTTGCTCCCAAAACGCACCACCACTGAAGGCCTTAACCGCCGATCTACACAGCCTATGTCGACGCCCCGAGCTTCAACTCTTATTACCATGAATCGTTCCCAATTCGAAGTCCCCTTTGCTGTTGAAACACGCCTCGAACGCGTTGGGTTTGGAGCCCAAATTCAAGCAACTCCTTTCACCAAACTTGATCTTGTCCATATGATTATGAAGATCTCGATTAGCTCTTGCTTTTTCGTTCATTAAGTTTTGATTGTTCATGATTGGATTGAAAGAATTTGGAGGAGAAAGATTTGAAGAGTTTAGGCCATGAAAACTGTAGTTGACGGCGGCTAGGGTATAGAATGAATTAGGATTTGTTTTATGAGGGAATATATATATAATATTATATTATTAATTTTCCAAATTTCAGAATAAAAAGGGTAGTGAATGACAATTTTTAGAAAATACATTGGAATCTTTCTAGATTTAGTTGATTCAACTCCAACACCAATTAAGAATAATGGCATTTATATCCGCCTATATTCATTTCCACCTATATCCATATTTGGTTGATTTTTTTTTAATATATCTTATCAATTTCATTATTTATGCCTTTCATTTTCTTTCCATGTCTAATCACAACATGTAAAAATTAATATCTTGTTCCTTAATATATTTGGAATATTTTTGAATCGTCCAAATTTATCATTTACATTTTTCCTATGAAATAGTGTGTATATTTGCTTTAATATAAAGCTATTATGTAACAACTTATATACTCAAGATTATATTCCATAATTAAATAAATTTTACCTATACTAGATTAAGACCATTTAAAACATATCAATTTTAATTATTTATCTTTCGGTAACACCTCTCTTTTTTTTAATGCAAAGAAATTCAGCAAGTCTATTATTTGGCGAGTGTGTGTGTGTGTGTGTGTGTGTGTGTGTGTGTATATATATATATATATATATATATACACCAACCATTTTCAGTATGTAACCAACAAGGCAATGTTTTCAGGAATAAATCATTTCCAGAAATACATGTGAGAATTCAAGGTAACTACAAATTCGATAGTGGGACAAATTTTTGTTTTTATTCCAGAAATCATGCACGTGCATTATGAATAAATATGTTTTATGTTTTAATTGTGTTTTATAAATGTTTCCTTAAATCCCCTTTTGATTACATGCTATAATGACACATTTTTTTCTTTTTTTTTCTTTTCAAATTTCGAAAGTAGATTACAATGAGAGAGAGAGAGAGGATAAAATGGAAAGAATGAATGCTAGATTAATACTATTTATTAGAAATTCGAACTAACACTACAGCATTGAATATTATTGTCAGAAATGAATGCTCGCAACTTTTCTCATTTTAAAATTGACTAATTAATGAAGGTTTTGAACATGTAATATACGTTTTGAATTCCTAAAAGTTACATTTTGAATTGACAGGGGAAATATTTAAGAGGACAACCAAAGATGTATATATATATATATATTCATACATATATTGTCAGAATTTAATTTATTGTTAACTTTTTTTTACTTTAATAATTTAATTTAATAATGAAAATTTTAAATTCAGACGCATTTTCATAAATAATTTCCTTAAAATAAAATTTTAAATTGGCCCCAAAATTCCGGGTTGTTACACGGGTGTTGGGATGATATTTGATTTACACTAGTCCCAATATTTAGTGTAGAATTCACTTTGGTTGATAAATTGGATGCTTGACAATTATTTATAATGATTATCGATTACATGCAATATATGGTTGTTGATTGAGTCACGTTCCAATAAAGAATATTCTAGAAAAGAATATTTTAGAAAAAATCTTATAAAAAGAACATTTTAGAAAAGAACATATTTTAGAAAAATAGATTTATTTATTGAGATGAACTAGTTAGTAACTAGAGTAAATCATTAAATTAAGATTTAATGATGTTTTCCAATTTGTTAATATTTAATTGAAATTAAATTAAATAAATGGAATTTGGGTTTGTCATGAATAGTGTCTTAAATAACACTGTTCTTAAACCCCGTATGAAAAAAATCTTTTAATTAAGATTATTAAAAAGGTTTTCAATTATATTTAATAATTAGAAGAAATGTGAGTTGGGTTTATTGTGAACTGTGTTTTTAAGCGACATTTATTCTTTAACCCAACTGACAGTGAAATTAGGATTTAGAATTTATAAATCTTTTATTAAGATTTAAATGGAAATTTTCCAAAAGTAAAGTTTTCCAATTTAATATATTAAATTGGAATTGAATAGAATTCGAATTAATTATAACCGAGATGAGCTTCTGTAGAAGAAAACCGATACTACATATGGAATTTAAGAGGCCTTGCCGTTATTCCATTTATATTATTGGTTGGATACAGAAATTTATAACGATTATATATCGATTTGATTTCTGTGAAGATTCCATATTTTATGGAAGACGATTTTGGGTTTACCGTGAACTATGTTTTTAAATGACATTAGTTCTTTAACCCAATTAAGAATAAGATTTATCTCTTAAATCTAAAGAATCATTTAATAATGATTTTTGATATTTAAAACCAAATGGTGTTTTGAATAAATCTTTAAAAGAAAGATTTAAGAGTAAATATAAAGAATTTATCTTTGATAGAATAATTAGAATATTTTATTTAAGAGAATATTCTGAATTGGAATGAGGCGTTGGATGTGTTTTTATAGTACTCGATTTTTAATTATAAAAATACGAGAGTTATTCGGAAAGACCGGGTTTAACCCATTCCGAATAATTTCTATGACGATGAAGAGTCGAAGATGAAGACAGTGGTTGAAGACCGACGATCTTCACATCGAACGGATGTGTTGCTATAGAGACCCTTAATAGGAGTAGCTACCTTGAAGGGGCTTCAGTGGTGGTCGTCCGGACTATTGTTGATTGTTCGGATTTGGTTTTCGCTCAGACCCAGAGCATAAGCTAATAAATGGATGCGTGTCTGACATTGGATTTCGTTCCGTGTGATCTAAATTGATTTCTGTTAATGTATGTCTGTTTGGTGGTGGAGGATTTATTCTCTACTTAACACCCTGGTATATATTAATAGTGATTGATCGCATGGCGTGAATTGTCAATGTGGCACGCCAAGATGCATATGATCAAAGCTTTTGTTGAAAAGCAGGGCCTTGTGGGATGATCAAAGCATAGTCTATTACGGCATAGGCTTGTGTATATCGTGACTTCGCGAGCCTCACACCCCGGTATGAGTCAAAAACGGGATATGGACCGTAGGGAGTGCACACGTTTCTTTCTAGCTAGTGGTAGTGTCAGTGCTTTAACACGGCCTGGCATTTTACTTATGTGGATTTTGAGGCACCTCGGATTTTTATAGGCCGATAGTGGTCATATTATGGGTTCAAAGGAACCGGGAAACGTGTGTTCAGGCATAACTAATCCACTGCCGATAGGCGTGGACCGGCCCTACCACATCCAAGGGTTCACTGCGGGGGATCCTGAGGCATTTGCTAGAGTGTCTCGAATCGGAGAGGAGCTTGCCCCTAGCCTCGACTCATGATGGAAATCCAATTTCCAATACGACCTCGCGGTTTTGATTGTAGAACTAGTATGGCGACATAGTAGGAGGTACTATGCCATCTATGATTAATACATTATGATTGAAATTGTTTTTGAATTATATATACCCATAGATATACACACAAATATTAAATCCGTTTTATCGTATCAAGCATCTTTTGACCATTATAAGGTAAAACCCTATCCTCCGGTTTGCGTTGCATTGTGTGATGGGACTTGGATCTTATAATGGTTTCATTTTTCTAAAAAGGCATTGCGTTGTTTAACTATTTACTTTAATTTAGGCACTGGCAATCCAATGGAGTAAACCCGTTCCGCGTTAGCGGCATGGTCCTGTGATTAGCCTTATTATTAGATAGTTAAGTTAAGATTTCTCATACCAGTCCCATGACTGACCTGTAGTTTGTTTCACCGGAAAACTCGGGTGCCCTTATTTTCCACACGGGCAGTCGAGTAGCTTTTTGCAGATATGTTTACAGGATCCTGGCTTACAGCTGAAGCGGTATTCGGAAAGATCTGTATCCGTGTATTCCTTCAAGTTGTATATTTGTATTATTTTTCCGCTGCTATTTAAATGTAATTTAAAACTCTGGTATTATTGTATTTCCAATGTATATTATAAGTTCATACTCAGTTATATTCTTGTACTCTGGTGTAATTGTTGTAATCAGCAATAATATGTTCTTCAGTTTATGTTCTGATGTGTATTGTTCTCAAAGCAATCCAGGCTTTCCTTTACTGGGAAGTATGGGTCGTTTCAGTACGTCTCAGAGAAGGGCGTTAAGCAAGAGAATAAATTCTCCGCCACCAAACAGATATATATTTAATAGAAATCAATCACACAGAATAAAATCCAATGTCGGACACACAATCCATTTACAAGTTCATTCTGGGTCTGAACGAAACCGGAGTAACCTTATTCCTCGCATATCCATCGATCTCCAAGTACGTCTGGACGATCACCAACTGATTCCCTCCTCTTGGGTGTACAGCCTAATCAAGATCATCAATAATCACCCAAATGACGTGAAGACCTCTGGTCTTCAACCACCGTCTTCACCTTCGACTTATCGTCGAATCAGTTATTCAGAATGGGTATAAACCCGGCCTTTCTAGATAACCCGCGTATATAATAAACAAATGTTACACAAACCCAACAGATGCCTCATTCCAACTCAGGATATTCTTTTATTCAAATTTTCACATTCCTAGGGAAAGGTTCCCATTAATTTTATGAAAGATAAATTCTTCTAAATTTATTCTTTAATCTTCCTTTGGATATCATTTCAAACCATGTTAAGGTTTTCCAAACTAGTCGGGATTAGCGAACCACACCGAAGTATTTATTTATTTATTACCTAATCCCAACCTATTCATCCCATGGAGCAAAACTGGTGGTACTCCGTATCTAACACCAAGGTGTTATCGGTAAATATTAATTACCATTTCTCGTTCAAATCTAATTAAAGATTTAACTATCGCTTTGGAGCAAAACTGGTGATACTCCATTCTCGATCACTTCAATCTAATTAAAGATTCATTAAAACTCCACTTAGTTTTAATCTTCCCTAAAATCAATATTCTGACTTTAACTGGGTTAAAGAACCAATGTCATCTAAAATACGGTTCACGATAAACCCAAAATCACTTTCCATTGTTAATCGGGTTAAAGAACAGGTGTTATTCGAAACACCATTCACGATAAACCCCAAAAACCAATTTAAATTCAATTCCAATTAAATACCAATTAACTAGACAATTTCTTTAAATCTTAATTAAAAGATTTATTCTTTTCTAAACTGGGTTCAAGAACAGTGTTATTCAAGACACCATTCATGAAGAACCCAAAATCCCATTTGATATTAAATACAAGGCTCTGAATAGAAAATATATCGCCTTATACTCAATATCAAATTCTGAAACCAACAAATATTGTATTGGAAATAACGATATAAATATATCTTTCAAATTTCCACAACCATATATATATAATCACTAAGTTCAACATCGAAATATTCCGAAGATAATTTCGATTCAGATCCATTCCAATTCTGATTATTTTTAAAACCACTTCAAATCCAATTTATTTATTCAAAAATATTGGATTATGATTATAGTTCAAAACTAGTTCATTTCAAAAAAAATCTTTTTTTATCTTTACAAATGTGGAATTTTTCATCCCAGTTCTTTCCAATTCATATATTATGATTTTACACAAATTATTAATAGTTTTAATAATTTTATCAAGTCCCGTACAGTCGGTTTTCAATAACGGCCACCGAACTGCACTTACACCGACCTTTTCCAAATTTGATTTGGACATAATTCCAAATCCAACTGTTAGATTTAAAATTTCTAATATTCATTGGAAATCCCTTTTCGATACGAACCCAATGGTTTCGGTTTCAGGAGAATCCGACGGTCGGAACTCCTGCAATGTCAATTCGAAATCAATGGTCGAAATTCGCGAACTGCCGCGGCGCGGTGCGTTCTATTCAGGCCATTTAATATATATAATATATATTATATATATTTCGTCGATTTCAATTCAAAACATATTTTATAAATTGTTTTAAATTCGTTCTCAAAACAAATTCAACTTCATATTCAATTTCAGATCAAAATTGAATATTTCATATCATTAATATATAAATGATAATATTTTCAAAACGTTATATTTTGAAATCACTTTCTTTTCTATATTCATTACAAAAACGAATATAATCGATATAAATATCGTTCGCGTCAAAATGGCGCATCTTTAATCAACACGGCTTTATATATTTCAATAACTTCGTTATTCTATTCAACAAATGAATATTTATTCTATTCAACACATGAATCTATATTTCTTTCAACACATGAATATTCTCAACACATGAGTATCGTCAACACACGACTATTTTTGTTATTTAATATATTTTATAAAACTATGATAAAGATATAAATTTTATTGTTTAAAATATTTTACTCAACTCATGAATATTTTCAATACATGACTATTTTTGTTATTTAATATATTTTATAAAATTATGATAAAGAAGTAAATTTTATTGTTTAAAATATTTTACTCAACAAATGAATATTTTCAACACATGAATATTCTCAACACATGAGCGTCGTCAACACATGACTATTTTTGTTATTCTTTATTTTCCCAATTGGAATGAGGCCCAATCAATTACCATATAATGTTAATCATATGGATTCCATAAAACACATGTATATAATAGCAACGATAAATAATCAACCATCATCCAAAGTGCACCACATAACTGCATAAGCATTAAATATAACTAATTAACGCTCATACAGTCTGTCAATCAAACAATCGACATACCACTAAACAATTGGGATTAGTGTACGTCAAATATCATCCCAACACCCGTATGGGGTTTCAATCCACAACCACTGAATATTATTTGTCCAGTTGGGCGACGTGTAAAATTTATCGTCCAAATCCATATCCTTCAAATTGGTGTACATAAACAAACCGTCCGGTTTGTAAATGAATATTTATTTTATTCTCATATACATTAAAAATTATATTTTTAACGATAAACAATTTATTTCAACACTTGAATATTTTTCGTATTCAACACATGAATATATTTCCTATTCAACACATGAATATATTTTTTCCCATTTCACATCAACATCACAAACTAACTTCACAACACATCAAACAAGCATACAAGTCGTCCATGGTCTGTGGACGACGGGTGTCGGGTGCTGCTAAGCACCGTCTACATCCTAGTATATATTTTTATCTAGAAAAGAAAATTTAAAGTGAGAACTTCTCACCGACTAGCTAAACCAATACACCGCGACTTTTCATATGTAGGAAATCTTCATCTTGCTCGCCATTTGTCAATTTCATTGTCCGTAGCCACTACCTATATAAAAATCGCATTTTTATATTGTAGCTATGTATATAAAAATTATATTTTTATATCTACGCTCTATGGATAAAAATTCTATTTTTATACCGCTACTATATAGATAAAAATACTATTTTTATGTTGTTACCATATATATTTACAACCATTCTTTCTATATAAAAAATTATATTTTTATATTTCTCCTTCTTATATAAAGATCGAATTTTTATATCATCGCTATAAAAATCACATTTTTATTTCAACATATATATAATAAAAATCAGATTTTTATTTCGCTACATATATAAAGATCAAATTTTTACTATCTATATAATATAAAAATCATATTTTTATTCTTTCTATACTATAAAAATCATATTTTTACATTGCTACTTCTATAAAGATCACATCTTTAATACTCTACATTATATAAATATTATATCTTTATTATCTATACTATATAAAAATCATATTTTTATTATACATCTCATATGGTAAAAATCACGACTTTACATATTAAAAGATCTCATCTTTAACATAATAAAAATCACGTCTTGAACTTAAATAAAAATCTTATCTTTTAAATTAAATCATATATAAAAACTGATTTCAATCTATGCCAAAACTGGTTGTCTTAAACAAACATAAGTAAATACTCACTGTTTTTCAGCGAAAAGGGGGGGTGTCGGAGCTCGCTGATGGCGCGTCGGGGTGTGCAGGCATCGGGGAAGGTGGTGGCTGTCGACGGTGGGTATGGTGGACAGCGACTAGGGTTTCTTCGTAGATCTGGGGGATCGATGGTTCACGCAAGGGAGGTGGGGCGTCGCGGTCAAGGGAGATAGGGACGCGAGGGAGAAAAGGAGGAGCGAAGGGCGTTGAGGAGGCGGGGCGACGGGTCTACGGCGGTGGCGCGGAGCGAGGGGGTGACGGGTCTGGGAGGCATTGTGTTTTTTTTTCTTTCTTTTTTTATAAAAATCGTTTTCCTTTGAAGAAAATGGGGGGGTTGAACGGTATAAGGAGGAGAGAGGGAGGTTTTTTTAATTATTTAATTTCAAAAAGCAACTTTTTATTCTGACCTCTAAACGAAACCCCCCGACTGTCGTTCCTAGCTAATTACCCCTATTCCGAACACAAGGAATATGTATCGTAGGCTGATTCGACTGTTTCGATCGGTCTTTGTCAAAATCAAAATATAAATCTATATATTGTATTTGAACGCACATTTCAGTTCACTGGGGCCACATACTAATTCTAAAAATTACAGAAAAAATATTTCTAGCTTTGTATTAACAATACGGTCTTAAAAAACTAATTTTGTCAAATTCTGAGACCGTTTGAAAAATGGCCATTTTCCAGTCGATTGAAATCAACTAAAACTGGTCAAACGCGTATTCCTTTGCCACGCTCACATATTGATTCAGAAAATTACGAATTTTGAAACCTAATAATAACTTGACATCTCAGATCCAACAAAAGTGGTTTCGTCGAAAACCGAGGTCGTTTGGAAAATTTCCATTTTTAAGGGCCAGAATTCCATACCGACTATTCTGAATTTTCAACTGGACGTAACTTTTGATTCCCGCTATGAAATTTCAATTTTTCGGATTCGTTGGAAAGATATTCTCAATTAGATTCTAATATTTTTGGTTTCGCCAAAATCTGGTTTATTTCGAATCCTGTGCATTTACTTGAGTTTTGAAACCGAATTTTCAAACTACCGTGCCATTTCAGGCTTGTTATATAACTAAAATAAAATTATTCATTTTAACTTCGTAGAAAATAAATTTCTCGTCGTTATTATTTAAAATATTCCATTTTAAATATTCATGATTCATCAAAATTGCCATAATAAAAATTTTAAATTGGCTCAAAATTTTCGGGTTGTTACAGTCTCCTACACTTAAAACTTTTCATCCCCGAAAAGGAACGAAGCTGAAAGTTGTTTTACAAACCTACTTAACTTTCATTATTTTCATTACGGCTTAAGTTCTTCAACTTTTCAGTTTCTAAGAACTTTCCAAATTTTTCAAAAATTTGGCTAACACCCTAAATTTTCGAAAAATTTCGCCATAACCTCCCCTGCACCGGGGACTTCGGGATATTTCAAATAGCCTCCCATGGCCCTCACGAATCCAAAAGAAAAAGAAAAAGCCAATCGGCTCATAAAATCATCCAAAACCCAAGAAATTAGTAAACATGTACCTATTTGTCAGGCAAACAATTTTATTCTTCTACTCTAGCCACCTTGTTATGACCTGTTCAATGAATATACATGTATATGCATGCAATTGTAATCATTTTTCAATATGGTTCAATATTCGGTTCAAGTTGGCATAATGGTTCAAAATTATCAAACCAATAATCAAACAACACAACCATCAATTAATTAGTGGATTAACGTTTCAAATTCATAACTTTGATACATATACAGATAATCATGTTTTTGATGCCCAATCACAACAACAGATCCTATCTAGTTTTGGTTCTCACACCAGCCTAATGGAAATATATAGATATCCCACTTTTCGAAACTCGAACTCAAATACTGATAATGCGGCCGCATTACCAGAATTATCTCCGGGCGACTAGAGTGCGAATCTATATCTATCTAGTATATTAAAACTTCGAATATACGTTCATGACGCGTATATGCAAAACCTTTATATACTCGATTGTCCAAAATCAGTATAAATAAAATATTCAAATACGTATACTTGAATTTAATCTTCAAAACAAAACTTGTTTTCATTTTTATGTTTCAAAAATTTCACTCTTTACACTCGTTCTAGGATACTACTGATCCTATCTCTAACGAGTTATTCTAATTGGATATAACTAATACAATATCTGATGAATTCTCTCGTTCGGTTCTAATGTGTCTTGTTCTTGAGCTCTGTAAACCAAAGCTCTGATACCACTCTATAATGACCCGAACTTCCCCGTGAAGGAAAGCACGGACTGCTTTGAGGACAAGACGAATCAGAACACAAACAAAAGAACATTTCATTGTTTATTACAATAGTTCCATCAGAATACAAGAATATACATAGTATGAATAAATATTATACTTTTGATAAATATCAGAGATTTAAATTACAATTAAATACATAGCAGCGAAAAAATAATACAACACACAACTGAAAGGAGATACACGGATACATAGCTTTCCGAATATCGTTCCAGCTGTAAACCAGGATCCTGTGAATGTAAATCTGCAAAACCAAAACTACTAGTTGTCCGTGTGGAAAATAGAGGCACCCAGAGTTTAGGTTAAAACAATAAACTCCAGGCCAGTCATGTGACTGGTGTGAGAACTAAAACAGTTATTAATCTTTATTTTTAAATTTAGGTAAATCAAGGGACCACGCCGTATAACACAGATTGGGTTTCCTCCCAAGAATACCAGTGCATAAAACAAACAGCGCAATGCTAAATAAAGAAAATGAAGCTACTATAAGACCCAGGTCCCATCACATAATGCAACGCAAGCCGGAGGATAGGGTTTTACCTTATAATAGCCACAGAATGCTTGATACGCTAAATTTCATCTTTTATTATTACAATAAGTGAAGAAAACAACTTCAATCATAATGTATAAATCATAAACGACATAAGTGCCCCATACCACTATGTCGCCACACTACGCTCTACGATAAAACCGCTAAGTCACGTTTTGGAAATTGGATTCCATCATGAGTCGAGGCAAGGGGCAAGCTCCTATCCGTTCAAGACACTCTAGCAAATGTCTCGGGACCACACACAGTTACCCTTGGATCTGTAGGGCCGGTCCTCTCTTACTTTTGAGAATTAGTTATTCCTGAACACACGTTTCCGGTCCTATAGGACCTATATAATGGTCTGTACATCGACTCACATAGTGCCGGTTATCGACCATATATTCAAGGCGCCTCGCATCCAACAACCACACAGGTAAAAAGTATATAAATGTTAGGGCTGGTAGGTCACTGACATCAACCATAGCTAGAAAGAAACGTCGTGCTCTCCCAGCAGTCACTATCCCGTTTCTGACTCATACCGAGGTGTGAGGCTCGCGAATTAACGCCACACACAAAGCTATGCCACACAGGTCGTGCTTTGATCATCAACCACAAGACATTGCTTTTCAACAGAAGCCTTGATCATCTACCACTTAGGCATGCCACACAAGCAATTCATGCCATGCGATTGATATCTATCGATATATAACCTCTGAGCTCATACGTCTCAGAGAAGGGCGTTAAGCAAGAGAATAAATTCTCCGCTGCTAACATATATATATTTAATAGAAATCAATCACACAGAATGAAATCCAATGTCAGACACACAGTCCATTTACAAGTTCATTCTGGGTCTAAACGAAACCGGAGGAACCTTATTCCTCGCATATCCATCGATCTCCAAGTACGTCTGGACGATCACCAACTGGTTCCCTCCTTTTGGGTGTACAACCCAATCAAGATCATCAATAATCACCCAAACAACGTGAAGACCTCTGGTCTTCAACCACCGTCTTCACCTTCGACTTATCGTCGAATCGGTTATTCAGAATGGGTATAAACCTGACCTTTCTAAATAACCCGCGTATAAAATAAACAAATGTTACACAAACCCAACATACGCCTCATTCCAACTCAGGATATTCTTTTATTCAAATTATCACATTCTTAGGGAAAGGTTCCCATTAATTTTATCAAAGATAAATTCTTCTAAATTTATTCTTTAATCTTCCTTTGGATATCATTTCAAACCATGTTAAGGTTTTCCAAACTAGTCGGGACTAGCGAACCACAACGAAGTATTTATTTATTTATTTATTTCCCAATCCCAACCTATTCATCTCATGGAGCAAAACTGGTGGTACTCCATATCTAACACCACGGTGGTATCAGTAAATATTAATTACCATTTCACGTTCAGATCTAATTAAAGATTTAACTATCGCTTTGGAGCAAAATCGGTGATACTCCATTCTCGATCACTTCAATCTAATTAAAGATTCATTAAAACTCCACTTAGTTTTAATCTTCCCAAAAATCAATATTCTGACTTCAACTGGGTTAAAGAACCAATGTCATCTAAAACATGGTTCACGATAAACTCAAAATCACTTTTCATTGTTAATCGGGTTAAAGAACAGGTGTTATTCAAAACACCGCTCACGATAAACCCCAAAAACCAATTTAAATTCAATTCCAATTAAATACCAATTAACTGGACATTTTCTATAAATATTAATTAAAAGATTTATTCTTTTCTAAACTGGGTTCAAGAACAGTGTTATTCAAGACACCATTCATGACGAACCCAAAATCCCATTTGATATTAAGTACAAGGCTCTGAATAGAAAATATATCGTCTTATATCCAATATCAAATTCTGAAACCAACAAATATCGTATTGGAAATAACGATATAAATATATCTTTCAAATGTCCACAACCATATATGTATAATCAAGAAATCCAACATCGAAATATTCCAAAGATTATTTCGATTCAAATCCATTCCAATTCTGATTATTTTTAAAACCACTTCAAATCCAATTTATTTATTCAAAAATATTGGATTATAATTCTAGTTCAAAACAAGTTCATTTCGATAAAAATCTATTTTTATCTTTACAAATGTGGAATTTTTCATCCTAGTTCTTTCCAATTCATATATTATGATTTTACACAAATTATTAATATTTTTAATAATTTTATCAAGGCTCGTACAGTGGTTTTCAATAACGGCCATCGAACTGCACTTACAGCGACCTTTTCCAAATTTGATTTGGACATAATTCCAAATCCATCCGTTAGATTTCAAACTTCTAATATTCATTGAAAGATCTTTTCGACACGAACCCAACGGTTCCGGTTTCAGGAGAATCCGACAGTCGGATCTCCTACAATGTCAATTCGAAGTCAATGGTCGAAATTCGCGAACTACCGCGGCGCGGCGCGTTCTATTCAGGCCATTTAATATATATAATATATATTTCATTGATTTCAATTCAAAACGTATTTTATAAATCATTTTAAATTCTTTTTCAAAACAAATTCAACTTCATATTCAATTTCAAATCAAAATTGAACATTTCATATCATTAATATATAAATGATAATATTCTCAAAACGTTATATTTTGAAATCACTTTCTTTTCTATATTCATTACAAAAACGAATATAATCGATATAACTATCATTCGCGTCAAAATGGCGCATCTCTAATCAACACGGCTTTATATATTTCAATAACTTCGTTATTCTATTCAACAAAGGAATATTTATTCTATTCAACACATGAATCTATATTTCTTTCAACATATGAATATTCTCAACACATGAGTATCGTCAACACATGACTATTTTTGTTATCTAATATATTTTACAAAATTATGATAAAGATGTAAGTTTTATTGTTTAAAATATTTGAATCACTACATGAATATTTTCAACACATGAATATTCTCAACACATGAGCATCGTCAACACATGACTATTTTTGTTATTTAATATATTTTATAAAATTATGATAAAGATGTAAATTTTATTGTTTAAAATATTTTACTCAACACATGAATATTTTCAACACATGAATATTCAAAACACATGAGCTTCGTCAACACATGACTATTTTTGTTATTTATTATTTTCCCAATTGGAATGAGGCCCAATCAATTACCATATAATGTTAATCATATGGATTCCGTACAACACATGTATATAATAGCAACGATAAATAATCAACCATCATCCAAAGTGCACCACACAACTGCATAAGCATTAAATATAACTAATTAACGCTCATACAGTCTGTCAATCAAACAATCGAGATACCACTAAACAATTGGGATTAATGTACGTCAAATATCATCCCAACACCCGTGTGGGGTTTCAATCCACAACCACTGTATATTATTTGTGCAGTTGGGCGATGTGTAAAATTTATTATCCCAATCCATATCCTTCAAATATGTGTACATAAACAAACCGTCCGGTTTGTAAATGAATATTTATTTTATTCTCATATACGTTAAAAATTATATTTTTAAGGATAAACAATTTATTTCAACACATGAATATTTTTCCTATTCAACACATGAATATATTTCCTATTCAACACATGAATATATTTTTTTCCATTTCACATCAACATCACAAACTAACTTCACAACAAATCAAACAAGCATACAAGTCGTCCATGGTCTGTGGACGATGGGTGTCGGGTGCTGCTAAGCACCGTCTGCATCCTAGTATATATTTTTAACTAGGAAAAAAAATTTAAAGTGAGAAGTTCTCACCGACTAGCTAAACCAATACACCGCGACTCTTCATATATAGGAAATCTTCATCATGCTCGCCTTTTGTCAATTTCATTGTCCGTAGCCACTACATATATTAAAATCACATTTTTATATTGTAGCTATGTATATAAAAATTATATTTTTATATCTACGCTCTATGGATAAAAATTCTATTTTTATACTGCTACTATATAGATAAAAATTCTATTTTTATACTATTACCATACATATTTACAACCCTTCTTTCTATATAAAGAAATTATATTTTTATATTTCTCCTTCTTATATATAGATCGAATTTTTATATCATCACTATAAAAATCACATTTTTATTTCAATGTATATATAATAAAAATCAGATTTTTATTTCGCTACATATATAAAGATCAAATTTTTACTATCTATATAATATAAAAATCATATTTTTATTCTTTCTATACTATAAAAATCATATTTTTACATTACTACTTCTATAAAGATCACATCTTTATTACTCTACATTATATAAATATTATATCTTTATTATCTATACTATATAAAAAATCATATTTTTAATATACATCTCATATGATAAAAATCATGACTTTATATATTAAAAGATCTCATCTTTAACTTAATAAAAATCACGTCTTGAACTTAAATAAAAATCTTATCTTTTAAATTAAATCATATATAAAAACTGATTTCAATCTATGCCAAAACTGATTGCCTTAAACAAAAATAAAAATAAGTAAATACTCACTGTTTTTCAACGAAAGGGGGGTGTCGGAGCTCGCTGGGGCGCGCCGGGGTGTGCAGGCGTCGGGGAAGGTGGTGGCAGTCGGCCGTGGTGGACGGCGGCTAGGGTTTCTTCACGGATCTGGGGCTTCGGTGGTTCACGCGGGGGAGGTGGGACGTCGCGGTCAAGAGAGAGAGGGGCGCGAGGGAGAAAAGAAGGAGCGGAGGCCGTTGAGGAGGCGGGGCGGCGGGTCTCCAGCGGTGGCGCGGGGCAAGGGGGTGACGGGTCTGGGCGGCGTTGTGTTTTTTTTTTTTTTTATAAAAATCGATTTCCTTTGATGAAAATAGGGAGGGGCTGAATGGTATAAGGAGGAGAGAGGGAGGGTTTTTTTAATTATTTAATTTCAAAAAGCAACTTTTTATTCCGACCTCTAAATGAAACCCCCCGACTGTCGTCCCTAGCTAGTTACCCCTGTTTCGAACACAATGGGATATGTATCGTAGGCTGATTCGACTGTTTCGTATAGTCTTCGTCAAAATCAAAATATAAATCTATATATTGAATTTGAACGCACAGTTCAATTCATTGGGCCACATACTGATTCTAAAAATTACAGAAAAATTATTTCTAGCTTCGTATTGACGATACAGTCTTAACAAAACTAATTTCATCAAATTCTGAGACCGTTTGAAGAATGGCCATTTTCCAGTCAATTAAAATCAACTAAAACTGGTCAAACGTGTTTTCCTTTGCCACGCTCACATATTGATTCAGAAAATTACGAATTTTGAAACCTAACAATAACTTGACATCACGGATCCAACAAAATTGGTTTTGTCGAAAACTGAGGTTGTATGCAAAATTTCCATTTTTAAGGGCCAGAATTCCATAACGACTATTCTGAATTTTCAACTGGACGTAACTTTTGATTCCCGCTATGAAATTTCAATTTTTCGGATTCTTTGGAAAGATATTCTCAATTAGATTCTAATATTTTTGGTTTCGCCAAAATCCGGTTTATTTTGAATCCTGTGCATTCACTTGAATTTTGAAATCGAATTTTCAAACTATTGCGCCATTTCAGGCTCGTTATATAATTAAAATAAAATTATTCGTTTTAACTTCGTCGAAAATAAATTTCTCGTCGTTATTATTTAAAATATTCCATCTTAAATATTCAAAATTCATCAAAATTGCCAAAATAAAAATTTTAAATTGGTTTAGAATTTCCGGGTTGTTACAATCTTTCTAATGGATATGAATAATCAAGATTTCATCGTATAAAATGTAAGTTATGTCCAAATCAAATTTCCAATTAGTCATTATTGAATTAATTAATATTTTATTGAATTATGTAAATAAATAAACAAGGATTTATGTATAATATGGATGCAGTTTTGCTCCAAATTAGTAAATATTGAATTGTAAGTCATATATAATCCCTTTAGGATATATATATATAGGATAATAATAAATAGTTTGTTATCAAATTGGATAAATTTGGTATGTTATAATATTATAATAATATTATATAGGCCATAAAAATGGCAATTTTGCAAATGACCTCCGTTTTCTACGAAACCAAATTTGTTGGATTCAGAACAGTAAACTATTGTAAGGTTCCAAATTTCGCGCCCAGCGGAGTTAGTATGTGGCCGTGCAAGATAAACCCATTTGACGCAATTATTTGAGCTTGAATGAGCGCCGTTTGAGAAAACGAACTCGGAGTTCAACAAATCCGGTTTCATTAGGACCGTAATGAAAAACCATAGGCGTGTATCAATTTTCACCCATAACGGAATTCGTGTGCACCTGTGCGGATTTTTATATGACGGTCGGAGTAGCGATAACTAGGAAAATAATAAAATAAAAATACGGGGCTTTTCTTATAAGCTACCCTACCGCTATATAATTTTCTAAACTTTACTTAACCGTAACTCATTTCCATAGCCGTTGTCTTATTTTGGGAAGCAAAGAAAAATGAGAGCTTCTAAATTCAATAACAAATGAAATAAAATTCTATAAATTGCAAAGCTTGGACCATTAAACTCATTTGGGTGTGGGCTTCAACATATATGAGATTGGGGAAGCTCGGTGAATTTTTGGGGATCACGATAGTTTTTGCCATGCGTTTTCCATGGGTTAGTGTGCTAGGGTTGAGTGTAGCGAGAGAATGAAGCACCGATTCATGAAATGTATGTTCTTTTTGAGTTCGTGAAGGTTTTTATCACTTGTGCGCAAAGTTTGAACCAATTTAATGAAATTTTTTGTCGATACTTTGCTTAACCGTGCGTGATGGGGTGAACGTCGAATTTCAAGGGTGGGATGCGAGTTGTGTTTAGTGGTGATAGGAAGATAGAGACATAAAATGAGATCGCGGCGGTGGTGGTTGCGTTCGATTTCATTGTGAAATGGAGGAGCATTGTGAAAAGGAAGGCACAACATTTTCTATAAAGGCAAAAGGTGAAAACGTGGAAGAAGAGTGACGAGGAAGGTGATTAAGAAGATTAAGCATGTAATTAATATTTAATTATTTAAGTTAATGACATTGTATTGTGTTCAAACTTGTAAAAATTATAACTTTTCCATACGTTACCGGAATTCAGCGAAACATGATCCGTTGGAACCATATGGACGCAGGCTACGCAATGAAACTTATTTGGAGTGATTTGGAGCTCATTACAATTAATGGCGAAATAAAATGCCTGATTGAACTATCGGAAAACGATCGTTATTGCAATGATCAACAAAACTCAAGGTGCGAACTCCCTGAACTATTTTAAATGTTATTATAATGTTATATGATTATATATTGATTGCTTGTGGTTCCAATTGTTGCTTTGTGGATAATGGACCTTTATTTATAGTTTTATATATACTGTTTATTGCACATTTAAGTGTTGAAATTCATAAATGCTTATCTTATGGCTGTTGATTGATGGTTGATAACTGCTATGAGTGTTATTATAAAGTTTACACACATTTACACCACAAATATGAAATTATTTTTGAGTCGAGTTCCATTGAGGTTTTAAATGAAAATTATATTCATTTAAATGAAATTTGGCATGAAAATGTAAACTGGATTTTTATATCCAAAATGATTTAGAAACGTAGTTAATATGATTTCAAACAACGTTTGGAAAGGTTGAAATGGATTTGAAAGAATTTTGAATTAAAAATAGCTTGTTTTGATTCAAAATAGATTTGAATAATAAATTCAAAAAGTGAATTCGAGTTAGGTATATAAATGAAAATTTTAACTCGATTGGATTGTTCCATTAATCTTATTTATTTTTATAATGGATGTTAGAAAAGTTTGGATTTCAAAATATTATATTTTGAAAAATAATATTATTTTAATATTATAATAATATATAATATTCAATTTTGATTAACAATTGAGTTGGGAATTGAAACTGTTTTTAAATACGTTTATAAATGATTTATAAATTATATTTGAACTCAAACGATGAATTTTATTTTAAATAATAATATGGTTTGAATAGGATGTGTCGTGCATCTGTCGTTCACGAATTTTGACCATTAACTTCAAATTGAGGTACCGGGAGATTCGATCGTCGGATTTTCTTAAAACGAAAAGCATTAGGCTCATAATGAAAAGAGCTTTCCAATATATATAAAATTTTAAAATCCAACGTAGATTTTGGAACAAGTTCAAATCAATTTTGAATAAAAATAGCATTAGTGCCGTTAGTGACCCGAAAATAGATTTTAATGAAATGAGCTATGTTTAAATTATTAAAAATATAGAAAAATTATGATAAATCATAATTAATGTTTTTAAAGTGATTTGGAAAAGAAATATGAAGTTTCGATCCATATTTTGGATATTCGTGTTTTCAGCCTGACTCTTTGAAAATGGTAAACCGACATTCCGCGAAATTAAGTTAAATAAACTTAAGATTTCCAAATATTAGTTAATTGGATTTAAAAGATGAGTTTGGAGACATATTTTAATTAAGATTAATTGGAATATGGATTCTAATAGAAATAATCTTCAAATATTTGGTATTGATCACCGTTGTGTAGACGTTTACTATCACTATAGGAAAAATAGCAAATAGCTGCAAATTTTAGCAGTGGAAAATTCCTTTGCAAATTAGCGACTGATTTTTATGGAATGTGTAAGGGATATTATCTTGGATTTATTATTTCAACTTGTTTTAAAATATTATCGTCAAGTTCTGATTTTCATCGCTAAACCATAGCAAATTTCAATGTATTAACATCATTATTTTTTCGTTGCTGAATTTCATTGCAATTTGAGACAGTTTACCATTATGTATTTTTTGAAGCTATTTTGCAATAGATTTTCAAGGGATTTGTAAGGGAGTCGCATGCTTATTCATCATAAAATGTTTTACTATTATGTTTTTACTAAGTAATTGATAATTAAAGATAAATTTTAAATATTTAATGTTAATTATAATATACTAATAACGAAAAACAAATAACTACTATTAATAGTAAATTAAATTCGATAGTTGGTATTGATTAATTAATAATTACTAAATAATTAAAAGCAAATAATAATTAATAATATAGATAAGTAATCTTTAATAATCGATGATTAATAAGTAATTTCTAATAATTAAGAAGTAAAATTTATTATCAAGTATCTAAAACTTAATAACTACAATTGGTTATATGTTTTATGTGTATTAATTCAAAAATTAAAACTTTCGTACTTTCTAAATAAATACAAAGTTTAAAGGGGTATTTAGTTTTAAGTAGACATTTCAAAAAAATAATTAGATCAAAGGACGACTAAGTTTAATAATTAAATAAAGGACAAAGACCAAATTGTACTATATCAACATGAAATTCACTTTGATTTCTCATCATTACTAAATTAATTAAAGAATAAAAAATAACCCACAAAATTTTATTTAAAAAATGTAAGTACAAAATTATTTTAGTTTATTAATGTAATTATAAACATATACAAATATTCAGCTCGGAAAGGTAAATGAATATAGCTTTATAACTTAAATATATAGCTTTGTATTGTATCACGTAAACACAGAACTAAGTTAATTTAAAGCTAATTTCGTTTACACCCAAAAAAGTTATATGTAAAAAGCGAAGCTATATTCATTTACCTTTCCATCCTGAATTTTCTAATATTCATTTTTTCTATATTTGTAAAACAAAAAACATATTCTAATTAGGTTTTATTAATTTTTAATGTAATAATCACTGAAAAACTTTTTTAATTAATTTTTATTATTTGCAAGATGTCAATATGTGTCATTAATTTAAAGTATTTATACTTTATCCCATTAAAACATAAAAGTTGTCCTTGACTTATGTAGCAAAAGTTGCTTGTCCTTTGATTTTTTTTCCTGAAATATGTCCTTGAAACAAATATCCACAAGTTTAAGTACAAACTTTTTAAGTTTTCATAATTTTAAATATAAAATTGCTAAAAATTTCATACTTTAAGAATAAGAATTGTTATATACATTAAAGAATTGCGAAATTCAAAGAATATAAACATACTATACAAGTTATTATTTCCATGCCCATTTATTGGCTTTCACATGTAACTATCGTTTATCACGAATATTATGTGTTGAATATGTTTTCAATTGTGTTGAATTAGTTAATAATCACACACTGAACGTTGTGTATTTTTTAAAACTAATTTTGCTTAAACATAGTTAGTATATCAACTATTAATAAGTAGTTATTGATTATATATAGTTAAACGGAATTTTAACTTAAAATATGAAATAATTAATGTTTAATAATTAATATATCAATGAATAAATAGTGAATAATGACTATTATTCAACAATTAACATAATAATGAATAATTAATGAATAATGATTATTACATAACTATGAATGAAAATTAATTTCTAATAATTAATATTAACAATTAAAATTGAAATAAGTAATTGAAAACTAATAATAAATACTAAATAATAAATATTAAATATATATCAATTAACAGTTAAAATTACTATTAATATTCAATAATTGCTTAATAATTAATATTCAATTAAGAGGAAATAAGTAAAAATTAATAAATAGGAGTAATATCTAATATTTAATAATTTATATTAAAAATAAAGATAAATAATTATTATTAAACAAAAAATAAGGATTAACTTTTAATAATTAATATTAATAATTAATAAATAAGGACTAATATTTAATAATTAATAAAAAAGAACTATAGTTAATAATTAATAAATAAGAACTAATAGTTAATAATTAAAAAATAAGAACTAATAAATGACAATTTTACAACGTTCACACAATGCTCATTATAACAGATGTCAATTTTATAACGATCATAAAATGACCATTGTAAAAGGTCCCAATTTTAAAACGGTTATAATACCTATTATGGTAGGTGCCAAGTTTAAGACGATGATGATCAAAATTTATCGTATCAAATAATATATTAAATTTCATGATTGGCCTCGCTTTTATTATAAGAAGTAAATATAATTAAACAAAATCATGTCCAAAGCATAGGCATTTACGATTTTCCAGTCCAAAATTTACCATCCCGCCCGTTATTTTAAATTCCTGCTTCATTGAAACGCTGAGTCCTTCTTTATAGGACCCAAAATTACCCTTAACCTAATCTACAACACTCCTTTCCTAACCCTAGCAATCAATCTGACTCGAAACACAAACCCTAAAAGTAACTCAACTACAAAACATAGCTTAACCTCACCACCGCGACAAAGCTTCTGTCTGCCAGAGATTTCATCGGAGCCAATCGTTTATCCAAACTACTCCTCGATTACTCTATTGTTTCCTCCGATCAAACCCTTTTGATTGTAACACCCCACGTCCATTAATGTCACTCACAAAGGGAATGCATTAACTTCCATGGAGGTTTTAAGTGAATATAGAACAGAAAAATTACAACAAGACAGATAATAAGTAGTACTTGGAAATCTAAAACTCCATTTTATTGCAGCGGAAATTAAACATGTTTGTTACATCATAAAACCATAAATCAGAGTCAAGTACATTATCCATCTTGATAAAACAAAATACATAACCCCATTACATAAATAGCCATTAAAAAAGATAACAAGCTGGACTTTACTTCAACGGTCCAAGCTTTCCAAGAGAGATAAAGCAATCCAATCAAACTCCACTAGAGCTGGGCCCAACCTGAGGACCTGGAGGGGGAAAAAGGATCGAAATGGAGGGGGTCAGACATAAAGTCTGGCGAGTATGATAATTCTAACAATACTATTATCAAAATAACAAGACTAAGGCATAATCTAGAAGACAAGTAAATGTCTATGAACTATTAGGTATGGAAGAGCAGATAAAGATAACGTTTAAGATAATGTTAAAGGCACACCTAATTAATAACGAACAATTGCTACACTGCACCGCACATTACTACACTGCACCGCACCAGTCACCCTAAAGGTTGATCCCACTTGCTTCACACAGAAACTATATAAATAGCCTTGTGTACCCCTAGCTGACTACATAGGTGACGTCTGCCCCTATCTCCATTAGGTGTACCGCACTACCCACTTTCGATCGGCTCCCTACTCGTAGATACTCGTGCTGGCCCCACAGTGGGGTGTATCACTCCCCTAAAGTGGCAACCCGATACAACTTGAGAATGCACGGCTTATACCTACACGATGCAACAACGTCTTACCTACCAGCCCAGGTCCACACACGCATATGAAACCTGTTGGACTTGCGTTGCCACCGCTCCCCGTTTTGGCCTCTTATAGTCAAACCCAGTATGCGTGTCCCGTCCTCGACTTGGGTCGAGCCCACAAAGATACGTTTGGGATACTGGTTGAAATGGGCCCATACAAGCTACTCACCTAAGCTTGTCCACTAGTATATCCCACTTAACCCTCTTAGTCATGCTCATTTACATGTGTGTTTGGTTAAGTCTTACTAATCGTATTTCACATGCCATTAAGGGCACCCACTAGATTCCTCATGCCACCCAAGGCACCTACTTAACCACCATGTCCCACCTTACATGTTTATCTGGTTAAGTATTTATTAATTCATTTAGGCCATAACCTCATAAAGACCTCTCACATTAGACTGGCATTTGTGGCAGCTGGATTTGCTGGGCGGGTCCGGGCAGTCTTACACCATAAAAGAGTCTAACCTCGTGCCTTTACAACTGTTATTATAACACCCCACCTTCGCTAGGGTCACTCACAAAGGGAATGCACTAGGTTTGGTGAAGCATTATCGAGGTAAACATGCACAGAAATATTGCAAGACAGAACATATATAAAACAACGGAAGTAAAGCAAATTTCATTACCTTATAAAATAAGGTCTAAAGCCTTTTACATCAGAATACATCAAAACCTGTCTTGCAATAGTAAAGAAGCATAAAACCTTTTCATAAATTATTCCCCAAAACAAAGCGGTGAAGCAGCCATAGCCAAGAGAAGACCAAGCTATACATGATGACCTTCAAGCATAAGAGGTCCGAACTAAACAACATCATTTCCTCCCTGAAAACCTGGGGGGAAACGAAAGACAAAGAGGCAAAAGAAAACAGGGTCAGTCATAAAGACTGGTAAGTCCTATCTACTTCCAGCATAAAAACAGGTAAAGGTAACATGACATGCATAAACTGAAAGTAAACATAAGGATGACGACAAGATAGATAAGCTAAACCCAGATAACCGGATGAACTACTGTAGCAAGATAAACTAAGGTATCATGATAAACTACGGTGTCAAGATAAATCAAGGTATCACATCGTCAGGTTTCTATCAAGTATACCACCCCAACGTATCTATCATGTCTAGCATCCCACGGTATTTATCATGTATATTTTCTCTGCACCTTCTCGTACTAGTATCCCAACCCGCGTCATGTGTTAACTATGAATGTCCCTTGCCCAATGTCATGTAATGGTCCATGTCAACCTAGCATATATAGGTTTTCCCAACTCGTATGTTTCTTTCCATGTATAAGTTCAGTCCTTTGTCGTAGGTCGTAGGGGCTTTCCTATGTAAATCTATACTACCTCAACGTAGTACCATTTTATTCTTGAAGTTGTTTTGGACTGCTACCCTTGATCTGGTTATGTTTTCTTACCATGAACTATCGCGTGTTCACTTAGGATTTATGCCACCTAGGACCACTAGGGATTATGCTACCTAATGAACGTTTCCGTGTCTCGGTTTGGGTTCAAGCCACCTAGGGCCACTAGGGATTATGCCACCCGTCAACCACGCCCTTAATCCCACGTATGTATCGTGAATCATTTTCCATGTCTAGACGCACAAGTATCTCAATGTGCCATCCGAGATTCGTGCCAGGGCAAATCAAGAAATACGGAACTCGGTCGGGAGCTTTAAGTCATCTGCCGATGCAGGTATCAAGGTCTGTTTTTGTATCCGTGGCTATGGTCCCACGTGGCCACTCCCTCAACTACTGAAAGGCAATCCAAGAAAAATCATGTATGAGAACTACATCCCGGCCACACTATAGCCCCACTTTCCTATGGGCCACCCTTACCCATAACTCGATAGCAAGTATATGGTCTGTTGGAAGTTCTCTGCCTTTCCGTACGTACACGATTGACTAAAGATGGTAGGTAGTCGGCAACGCGCTATCCAGGGCAAAAATCAAGTATCGTCGACTCCACGCTAATCCATCCCCGTCTTTAGGTTGCTCGCACAACAACCAAGGCATACTCTTGGCTCTTCTACCACAGACCTTAACCTCTGTGAGGCCAGGTTTCATGGACCATCTGCCACCTCATAGAGGGATACCAAGAGTACCCTCACGTCCCCCGAAGCTACCGCTTCGTTACCCAGCTCGCTGGAGCTTTTTATTCAAGTCAGATAAGTTGCTCCTCCTCGTATACTAAGCGATGACCTACCGTATCAGGTTACTCATCTATTTATGAACTAGTCCCATGTCCTTGGCTAAGAATTATTACTTAGTTATTCTTAACTAAGGTTTACCACTTAGCTTCTTTTCCCGTTATCCTTGTTAATCCCGGCTTTCCACCTAGTCCCCTGAACTAGGGTTTTGTCTAATGGGTTAAGTATTGTCGTTTAAGTTTATGACTTAACCTGCCTATGAATCATGTCAAGATTTGGCAAAGTATACAAGTCCAAGACCTAGCCCTACAAGTTGGTTAAGTATACTAAGAAGCTCATGACTTAACCCTATTCAATCATCAAGTCAAATTGGTTAAATATTTGTTTATCTTAACCCTATAAGATTATCTTGTTAGATTGGTTAAGCGTAGATTATCTTAAACTCATCGGATTATCGAGTCGGATTGGTTAAGTATAGGTTAACTTAACCCCGTCCACTAATCGTATTATAATGGTTAAGTATATTTAAACGGTCTGGTGACTTAACCCTATCAAGTTCTCATATTAGATTGGTTAAGTATGGTTGCTTAACCCCATCAAATCATCATGTATAATTGATTAAGTATAAGTTACTTAACCTCATTGAATTACCAAGTTTAGATTGGTTAAGTATTTAACTTAACCCCATCGAATTACCGTGTTTAGATTGGTTAAGTGTAAGTTACTTAACCTCATCTAATTACCGTGTTTAGATTAGTTAAGTGTAGGTTACTTAACCCCATCTGATTACCGTGTTTAGATTAGTTAAGTATAGATTACTTAACCCTATCTAATTACCAAGATTAGATTAGTTAAGTATCTATTACTTAACCCTATCTAATTACCAAGTTGGATTAGTTAAGTGTAAATTAACTTAACCCCATCCCCTAACTGTATTTTACGGTTAAGTGTCATTAAGAAATCAAGTCTGGTTCCACTTAACCTACCCATTCATGTCATATCGGTTAAGTGTCATCAATCAAGCTTTCTTAACCTTATCATGTGGCATTAATTAAATTAATGCACTCTCAACCTCTCACATTAGACCTTGTTGTGGTTACTAGTTAAGCCGGGCGGGTCCGGGTAGTTTTACACCACAACCTAATCTAACCTTGGGTTTTAAGTGCTATATGACCAACTACTCACATTGGGTCCTATTGTTTGTAGCCACCAGTTAAGCCGGGCGGGTCCGGGTAGATTTATTCTACAAACTCAACCCAACCTCGAGTTGGCCACTTTCATGTTTGGTCTAGTGTCATATTACACTTACAACCCATACGTGTCTATTTTCAAGTACCATGTTTACCCCACATGTCAGGTCCACATTTAGGTGTATCCTGAGTGTCATGAAATCCCATGTCAAATTATCATGTCATAATCACGCTCGTCTATCCTACCCCAAATCGTGTTTCCAACCCAAGTAAAAGCGAGTCAACATAGTAAGGATACTATGCTACATATTGGCCTCAAAACATGCACGATGCCAAAAGGGATTGGCCACAAACATGCATGGTATCATAAGGGGTTTGGCCTCAAAATATGCATAGCATCATAAGGGGTTCTTGGCCTCAAACATGCATAGCATCATAAGGGGTTTTTGGCCACAAACATGCATAGTATCATAAG
The DNA here is from genome assembly GCA_030737875.1 of Allium sativum. Taxonomy (NCBI): domain Eukaryota; kingdom Viridiplantae; phylum Streptophyta; class Magnoliopsida; order Asparagales; family Amaryllidaceae; genus Allium; species Allium sativum. The sequence continues at coordinate 491,926,490 of CM060918.1, read as the reverse complement.
GGAATTTGGCCACAAACATGCATAGTATCATAAGGGAATTTGGCCACAAACTTGCATAGTATCATAAGGGAATTTGGCCACAAACATGCATGATAACATAAGGGGTTTAGGTTCATTTACATGCATAAGCCCCAAAATCAAGTCTTTGCCAATGTTTCACAAGTCAAATGGTTCCCAAGGTTCATGCTAACATTCCATAGATAAAGATTCAAGCTTGCAAGATAAACTAGGTTAAACATAACATGAGTGGCATGATTAAGTCGCCAAAACTTAGCCCAAGGTCATAGATCATTAAAAGGGGAAAAATTAGGTTCACATTGGCTAGCATACTTATGTTTCATTGCATTTTATTCCATGTCACATTAGAACCACCGTTAGAATCTACAAGTAGCTAGAACTTACATAGCGAGGCTTAGGGAAAGATCATGAATCGTCTTGACCAAGAAATGTGGCTCCTTTGTTGAAGAATCGTCATGAAATTTGCATAGCAACATTGATCTCTCCTCGATTTGGTGTAGAAAGCTTGCACCTTTTGATTTGAATCCGATTTGAATGCATAGTCTCTAGGAATTAGAGATGGAGGCCATGATCACTTGGCATTTGGGAGGCACTTCGTGGCATGAGTGATTTGTGAGGGTTTAGGGTAGGCTTAGGGGTCTTTTTATAGAGACTAGGAATAGTTTAGGCCCTTAGATTAACCCTAGGATAGATCTGAGCCTTTAAAATCCGTCACAAGCCTCCAAACATGTCAGGTGCACCCAGGCCAAGCTGGCCGACCACCCAAGTGGACATGGGTGTCGACTGGGCAGTCGACACCACCTCGGGTGTGTCGACTCCCAAGTCGACTCCCCATTCGACTTGGGGGTGGCGGGAATTTTTCCCGCCAGTCCTGCTTGGCTGAATTTGAATTCTGAATTCAAATTTGAACTGTTTTTGAACTTGAAATTTTCTGAAAACTTTGACGGGCCATAACTGGGCCATACGGACTCCGATTTTCGAAAACTCGGACTCTATTTCGCGTGTTTTTCCGAGACGAATGCAATGGCGTAACCCGTTTCTATTGATTCAGAATTTATAATTAAATTCTGCCTTGATTCTTGTCTTAGCATGCTATAAAATTCCGGGTTGTTACAGTTATGCTTTAGTTTAGGCCTAGGAGCTCTCACATTGGACTGACATTTGTGACCCCTGGATTTGCCGGGCGGGTCCGGGCAGGTTTACGTCACAAACGAGTCCAACCTCGTGTCCTAAGCAATTGATTATCACTTATAATCTTTTACCCCAATTTTAATAATTCCCTATTCAAATTATTAGTTAACTCCAATTTTAATGATGCCCATAATTGACTCAATTATGGTCATCCACTCATGGCATGCAAAATCATATCAATTGCACCCCAACTTCTTATTATTAAATCCTTAATATTACCCCTACCCCACGTTTATACGCTTGCTTATTCAACGTAGAATATATGTTAGACTCGAATAGTCTAACTCATAGCACAAAGATAAATTATCACAACATATAGACAAATAAAACAATCCAATCATAATAGGGGTGAAACTTGCATAAACTACACATGTTAAGGATCTATAGGTGTCAACTTGTTAAGTGTCACAATTTACATGATATGATCATAACCCAAATTTATGTATAAACTTGCATATGGGGTTTTAGGCAACATAATGATGGTGTGAACTAGCATAGAATTTCACATATGTCATAGCATAATTCTAGATGTCATAATAGATGTCATGGCATATATTCATAACTTTTACTAATCAACCTAAACTTGCATATGTGACTTGTCATATAGATCAACATAGCCCAAATAGTATCAATGTTATGAACTAATTAGCATAGATAGTAACATCATGGCTTTTTAACATGTATGATTCATCACAACTTAGCATAGAAACTCTCAACATACATAACATCATCATAGCATGATTTACAACATATAGGATACATAGCATATGCTTTATAACATACATGATAGCATAAGGTTTACAACAACATATATGACAATTCACATCATCTACTCATAATCCATTCATGACTAAATCTAATTAGTTTAACAATAATCTTGTTAAGATCATCATACTCACAATTTAGAGAAGAAAAGAGGGGCTTGATTTTCTTTAGAGTTGAGTACAATTAGAATTTGATTAGCTTTTCTTCCTTCTTAGTTGGCGACGGCTAGACTGAGCTCCATGGCGGCGGTATGACGGTAGCTATTCTATTTTTCATATGAATTAGGGTAAGAGACTACCTAGGTATTTATAGATTTTAAGATTTATTTAGACTGTCAGATCAACTCAGAACTAAACTGAACCGTTAAATTTGCCAACTCAGCCCTAAAGACACATCAGTAGCTCAAGATTGGGCTCAGTCAAAACCCTAGCCGACTGACCAGGTCGACACCCAGGTCAACACTACAGTAGACCTGGGGGGGGGGGATTCCCGCCCAACCCGCTTCTGCACTTTCAGTTTGAATTTTAAATTTCCTGCGAGCTATTTTGAATTTTTTGAAACTTCCGATGGGCATAACTTCTTCATACAAAGTCTGATTCACGCAAACTCAGATTCTATCTCAACCAGAATTCCGAGACGAACACAATGGCACAACCCATTTCCCACAATTCTCACATCTAAGATTAGTTATTCTTTAATTTGTGAATGTTAATATTAACAGAATTATGGGGTGTTACATTCTCCCTTCCTTAAAGGATTTTGACCCCGAAATCTTCATGTTAAGAAGAATGTATATCCTAACATCCAATCATCCATCTACTCAACCATCAAACACAGGCATCCATTGTCCTTATAGACTTCTACTGCTTTCATGTTTAAATGCACAGTGTGTGTATATGTCCATATCTAATGCAAAATCAGGCGGTCCACTGATTAATTGACCTCCTTAATGCAAAACATGATAGTGCCATGCGTCCATTATGTATGCAAAAGTTCCCTAATGCCACATATTATCTCTATATGCATGCACAATCATCATCCGAATGCAGTATCCTTATGATAATACAATCATCATATATCCATTTTACTAAATACAGCCATATATATGCAATATGCAGTATGAAGTGACTGACCCGATCTAGTGCCTAATAGTGTGTGTATATGCGTCCACGAGCAGCCACTAGCAAACACTTGCATCCACTTTGCATCCATCATACATAACATGTCTCAAACACATGTTTCAACCATAGGATTATCCTAACTAAAGGTCAAGAATACTAGCGAGAGGATACTCTAAAAGTAAGATAAGTACAAGATAAGCGATAAAGGAGAAAATAAAGGACATACCCTCGAAAAGAAAAGGGTACAACGAACGCATCTTTTCTTCTGTCTCCCAAGTAGCGTTGCTCTCATCATCTCCCCATTGTACTTTGACTAGTCTAACCTCTCGATTCCTCAACTTCTTGATCTCTGACCCAAGAATGCGCGTAGGAGCTTGTCGAATCGTCGCATCACGCTCTATCTCCACCTCTCTAAGCAAGTTCGGCTCTACCACTTCCGCGGTCTCGTGCAAGCACTACCTCAAATGTGACACATGGAATACGTCGTGTACACCACTAAGTCTCCCAGGCAACTCCACTCTATACGCCATCCATCCAATATTCTCCTTAATAGGAAACAGCCTTACAAACCTTGGTGCTAACTTCCCAACGGACCCAAAGCGAACAACGTTCCGTAATGGAGACACTTTGATAAAGACCATGTCCCCAACTTCAAACTCAAGCTCTGTCCTCCTCTTATCCGCATAAGATTTCTGCCTATCTTGCGCTGCTTTCATCCTCCTTCGAATCAAGTCGATCTTCTCCGAAGTCTCCCTAATCATATCGGGCCCAAGTAAGATCTAATCCATAGATTCCCACCAATATGTAGGTGAACGACAAGGTCGTCCATAAAGAGCTTCGAAAGGTGCCATGCCAATGCTAGACTGAAAGCTGTTATTATATGCGAATTCCACTAATGGAAGATGCTCTTCCCATGCACCCCCAAAGTCTAGGATACATAACCTCAAAAGATCCTCTAGAATGCGATTCACCCTCTCGGTCTGGTCGTCCGTCTGAGGATGATATGCGGTGCTCAAACATAAATGAGTCCCTACCGCCTCTTGTAAGCTTCTCCAAAATTCGCTAGTGAAAATAGGGTCGCGGTCGCTCACTATGCTAGAAGGAACACCGTGCAAACGAACTATTTCTCGGACGTATACAAAAGCTAACCATGGAGCAGTCCTCTTACTCTTCACGGGAATAAAATGGGCGCTCTTAGTAAGTTTATCTACTATAACCCAAATCCCCGTATTACCCTTCCTCGATCGCGGTAATCCATCCACAAAATCCATCGAGACACTCTCCCTCTTCCATAGTGGAACCTCCAATGGGTGAAGCCCTTTGCTCCGCTTTTACTTGTTGGCACACCAAGCATCTAGCGACATACTCGGCCATATCTTTCTTCATACCGGCCCAAAAGAAAACTCACTTCATGTCTTTGTACATCTTGTCCCCGCCGGGATGAATGGTCATCTTCGAACGATGTGCATCGTCAAGAATAGTCTTCCTTAGGTCATCGTCTTTTGGTACACAAAGTCTACCGTCCCTACGTAACCAAACCTTATCATCTAGGGTATACCTACGGAGATGGCTTGACGACTCCCCTCCTTTGAGCTTTTCTACTAACTCAACCAACTGTGGGTCGTCTCGCTGTGCCTCGCCAATCCGTCCCAAAAGCGTAGGTCTGACCTCCAAGGATGCTAGCAAACCGGGTACAAAGTCAACGGAAGGTCTAAAGTCAAACATCGAAATGAATTCTAAGCCTCGCCGTTCAACAAGCAAAGGACTTAAGGATAATCTTTTTCTACTTAAGGCATCTGCCACCACATTGCCCTTGCCAGGAGTATATGTTATCTCGAAGTCGTAGGATGCTAAAAATTCCATCCACCTTTGCTGCCTTAAGTTCAAGTCCTTTTGAGAGAATAAGTATTTTAGCGATTTGTGGTCAGTGAATAATTCGAATCTCTCGCCAAGAAGATAATGACGCCAAGACTTAAGCGCGAACATGTGTAGGGTAATTTTTCTCATGCGCTCTCAACTGCCTTCCACCATAGGCTATCACCCTACCCTCTTGCATTAAGACTGCGCCTAGTCCTGTCCCACAAGCGTCAGTATAAACGGTAAATGGCTTACTCCCGTCTGGCAGCATTAAGACTGGGGATGAGGTGAAAGCTCTCTTCAAACGTTGGAACGCATCATCATAATCTACGTCCCATGTGAAAACTAGGTTCTTCTTCGTCAAGCGTGTCAATGGAGCTGATATCTTTGCGAAGTCTTTGATAAACTTCCTATAGTAGCCAGCCAACCTCAAGAAACTTCTCACTTCGGTAGCATTTTTAGGGACCTTCCAATCTTGGATGGCCACCACCTTCGCGGGATCCACAGCTATCCCCTCTTTAGAAACCACGTGCCCTAAGAATCGTACTTCCTTCCTCCAAAAGTGACACTTAGAAAATTTAGCTTTAAGGCTATGCGCTCGTAGGGTCTCCAACACTTCCCTAAGATGTAGGGCATGCTCTTCTTCATCCTTAGAGAAGATCAGGATGTCGTCTACAAAGACTATCACGAATTTGTTAAGGTACTCCCTAAACACCCTACTCATCAAATCAACAAAGTATGCGGGGGCGTTTGTCAAACCGAAGGGCATCACTAGCCATTCATAGAAACCGTCCGGAGTCCTAAAGGCAGTCTTGTCAATGCTATCCTCAACCACTCTCAACTGATGGAAACCAGTGGCTAAGTCCAACTGCGAAAACACTGAGGCGCCAACTAACTGATTGAAGAGATCGTCAATCCTCGGCAGTGAGTGTCTGTTCTTTTTAGTAAGCTTATTAAGTTCTCTATAACCCACACAAAGTCTAAGGGACTCATCTGCCTTCGTGGAAAATACTACTGGAGCACCCCACTCCGATATACATCATCTTATGAACCTCTTCTCAAGAAACTCCTTCACTTGCTTATCGAGTTCCCTCCTTTCACGTGGAGCCATGTGGCGTACTGGCAACGATACTGGTTTCGCATTATCCACAAGGTATATTCAAAAATCTATCTCTCGCTTCAGAGGCAAGCCCTTCACCTCCTCAAACACATCCGTGTATTCTCGGACCACTCTAACAGATTGTAGATTTTCCTCAGACGCGTCAAGCGATTCTAAATAACTTAGCATAACGGAATCTATGGGATTACAAAAGATTTCGAGAGTGTTGCCAAGGCGAGTCATGAGCCTAACTACTCTCCTTTCACAATCAAGTACGGCCCCATTTCTGGATAACCAATCCATTCCTAAAATTAGCCCATAACCCGTGAATCCCAACACATAAGCATCACATATAAACTCAACGCTAAGTATAGAAATTTTCAAATCCAAACACATCATGGACAAATAAGCTGAGCCCCCAATTGGATTCGAAACAACTAAGGGATCCTCTATTAAACTGGTGTTTAAGTGCAGTGATTCAACTAATGATGTAGAGATAAACGAATGCGATGCGCCCGAATCGAATAAGGTACGGACATGATGATCAAACAGAAAAACTATGCTTTCAACAGAAACGGTTCTACCTCGTTCTTGCAGCGGTGGGACCGCGAGAGCCTGAACTTGTCCCCTTGCCTGTCCTGGTGCCATAAGAGCCTGCACCTGTCCTCCCGAGGTAGCTCCTACCCTCTGCCCTATCTTTGGGCAGTCCTTCACTAGATGTCCCGCTTCTCCACAGTGGAAACAACCAGTCTTCTTTTTCTTTCGGCAATCCTTGCTGAGATGGCCTAGTGTCCCACAGTTAAAGCATTTCTTCTTTCCCTTGCCATTATTGTCTTTACCACCCTTCTTGTTTTGCTGTTGTGGTTTCTTCTGATCCCCTTTCTTCTAGGGTGCCTTATCAGCTTTAGCGCCTTTCTCCTTGTGCATGAGTGCAATGTTTACAAGCTTCTCAAAGGTGGCCCCCATAGGGATGTGGGTCATAGCCGACCCTTGCAATTGTTCATTCAATCCATTAACGAACCTCAGAGCCTTCTTCTTCGGCGTGTTCACTAAGTCCAAGCCAAACCTTGCTAACTGATTAAATTTGTTGACATATTCTTTCACTGATGAGCTTCCTTGCTTTAATGTCAAGAACCTTTCCATATATAAATTCTCTTCTGCTCTTGAGAGAAATTTTGCCTCAAACCTATGTCTGAAATCTGCCCAAGAATCAACAGGGCGCTCCCCATTAGTGACCTCCCACCAAAACGAGGCCTCTCCCTTCATTAACCAAGCTGCTAATTTGACTTTCCTCCCTTCTTCTACTTCAAAGATCTCTAGCAATTCTTCCACCTCCCTAAGCCAATCACTAGCTTCCACAAACGTTTCTGACCCTTGAAAGGGTTTTCCACCCATAGCCTTAAATTCCTTGCACGTCTTTGCAAAAGTATCTACGCGAGGAGGAGGAGGAACGGGTGCAACTGGTGGTGGAGGAACATTGGCCGGACCTGCGGCAGCCCTAGCCTCTAATAGCCTCCTATACCATCCTGGTATCGTTACACCATCCGGAAGGTTAAGATCTTCAGCCATGCTGAAACGAAAAAGGAAAGATTCAAAATGGAGAATTCGAAAGATAACGATATATGGCTATTGGGGATTATGTTTTTCTCAAAAACTTTTCTCTTTAAGTTACTCATCAAGACATGTTTTTGAAAACACTTCTTCCAAAAATACTTTAGAAAAATAGTTTTTCTAAAAATTTTATCTGTTCTGGTAACCTTAAGCTCTGATACCACGTGTAACACCCGACGTCTGTTAATGTCACTCACAAAGGGAATGCATTAACTTCCATGGAGGTTTTAAGTGAATATAGAACAGAAAAATTATAACAAGACAGATATTAAGTAGTACTTGGAAATCTAAAACTTCATTTTATTGCAGTGGAAATTAAACATGTTTGTTACATCATAAAACCATAAATTAGAGTCAAGTACATTATCCATCTTGATAAAACGAAATACATAACCCCATTACATAAATAGCCATTAAAGAAGATAACAAGCTGGACTTTACTTCAATGGTCCAAGCTTTTCAAGAGAGATAAAGCAATCCAATCAAACTCCACTAGAGCTGGGTCCAACCCGAGGACCTGAAGGGCGAAAAAGGATAGAAATGGAGGGGGTCAAACATAAAGTCTAGCGAGTATGATAATTCTAACAATACTATTATCAAAATAACTAGACTAAGGCATAAGATGGAAGACAAGTAAATGTCTATGAACTATTAGGTATGGAAGAGCAGATAAAGATAACGTTTAAGATAACGTTAAAGGCACACCTAATTACTAACGAACAATTGCTACACTGCACCACACATTACTACACTGCACCGCACCAGTCACCCTAAAGGTTGATCCCACTTGCTTCACACAGAAACTATATAAATAGCCTTGCGTACCCCTAGCTGACTACATAGGTGTCGTCTGCCCCTATCTCCACTAGGTGTACCCTACTACCCACTTTCGATCAGCTCCCTACTCCTAGATACCCGTGCTGGCCCCACAGTGGGGTGTATCACACCCCTAAAGTGGCAATCCAATACAACTTGAGAATGCACGGCTTATACCTACACGATGCAACAACGTATTACCTACCAGCCCGGGTCCACACACGCATATGAAACCCGTTGGACTTGCGTTGCCACCGCTCCCCGTTTTGGCCTCTTATAGTCAAACCCAGTATGTGTGTCCCGTCCTCGACTTGGGTCGAGCCCACAAAGATACGTTTGGGATACTGGTTGAAATGGGCCGCTACAAGCTACCCACCTAAGCTTGTCCACTAGTACATCCCACTTAACCCTCTTAGTCGTGTTCATTTACATGTGTGTTTGGTTAAGTCTTACTAATCGTATTTCACATGCCACTAAGGGCACCCACTAGATTCCTTATGCCACCCAAGGCACCTACTTAACCCCCATGTCCCACCTTACATGTTTATCTGGTTAAGTATTTATTAATTCATTCAGGCCATAACCTCATAAAGACCTCTCACATTAGACTGGCATTTATGGCAACTGGATTTGCCGGGCGGGTCCGGGCAGTCTTACACCATAAAAGAGTCTAACCTCGTGTCTTTACAAATGTTATGCTTTAGTTTAGGCCTAGGACCTCTCACATTGGGCTGACATTTGTGACCACTGGAATTGTCGGGCGGGACCGGGCAGGTTTACGTCACAAACGAGTCCAACCTCGTGTCCTAAGCAATTGATTATCACTTATAATCTTTTACCCCAATTTTAATAATTCCCTATTCAAATTATTAATTAACTCCAATTTTAATGATGCCCATAATTGACTCAATTATGGTCATCCACTCATAGCATGCAAAATCATATCAATTGCACCCCAACTTCTTATTATTAAATCCTTAATATTACCCCTACCCCACGTTTATACGTTCGCTTATTCGACGTAGAATATACATTAGACTCGAATAGTCTAACTCATAGCACAAAGATAAATTATCACAACATATAAACAAATAAAATAATCCAATCATAATAGGGGTGAAACTTGCATAAACTACACATGTTAAGGATCTAAAGGTGTCAACTTGTTAAATGTCACAATTTACATGATATGATCATAACCCAAATTTATGTATAAACTTGCATATGGGGTTTTAGGCAACATAATGATGGTGTGAACTAGCATAGAATATCACATATGTCATAGCATAATTCTAGATGTCATAACAGATGTCATGGTATATATTCGTAACTTTTACTAATCAACCTAAACTTGCATATGTGATTTGTCATATAGATCAACATAGCCCAAATAGTGTAAATATTATGAACTAATTAGCATAGATAGTAACATCATGGCTTTTTAACATGTATGATTCATCACAACTTAGCATAGAAACTCTGAACATACATAACATCATCATAGCATGATTTACAACATCAACATATATGACAATTCACATCATCTACTCATAATCCATTCATGACTTAATCTAATTAGTTTAACAGTAATCTTGTAAAGATCATCATGCTCACAATTTAGAGAAGAAAAGAGAGGCTTGATTTGCTGTAGAGTTGAGTAGAATTAGAATTTGATTTGCTTTTCTTCCTTCTTAGTTGGCGGCGGCTAGACTGAGCTCCATGGCGGCGGTATGATGGTAGCTATTCTATTTTTCACATGAATTAGGGTGAGATACTACCTAGGTATTTATAGAGTTTATGATTTATTTAGACCGTCAAATCAACTCAGAACTAAACTGAACCATTAAATTTGCCAACTCAGCCCTAAAGACACATCAGCAGCTCAAGATTGGGCTCACTCAAAACCCTAGCCGACTGACCAGGTCGACACCCAGGTCGACACTATAGTCGACCTGGGGGGGGGGGGGGGTGGGGAGGTCGACACTAGTGTTGACTCCCCAGTCGACCTGCCTGGGCGGGAATTTTTCCCGCCCAGCCAGCTTCTGCACTTTCAGTTTGAATTTTAAATTTCCTACGAGCTGTTTTGAATTTTCTGAAACTTCCGATGGCCATAACTTCTTCATACGAAGTCCGTTTCACGCAAACTCGGATTCTATCTCAACTAGAATTCCGAGATGAACACAATGGCGCAACCCGTTTCCCACAATTATCATGTCTGAGATTAGTTATTCTTTAATTTGTGAATGTTAATATTAACATAATTATGGGGTGTTACATTGATCATCGACCAAATTCTTGCAATCGTTTATGTCCTCATCGCCGACAAAAACCGCAACGCTGCCTCCGGAAGAGTTATTGGCTACTACTACTTCTCAGATGATATTTGGGCCATAGGGGCTGTCGAGGAGATCTTCAAGTAGCGTTGCAATGATGACAGTGACCATGGAGATTTTTGATAATGAGGTCATGCCTTCTACCCATGCAGTAGTGGCACCGATTCTTAGAGTGGCGGCTGATATCGAGAATGAGAGACCACTTGTTGCTTATTTATGTGAGATTTCTATATTCAACGTTTGACATTTTAGTTTGCTTTATGGAATGAAATTAAGATGTAATCATTTCAATTTGAATCACGATTATATTCATTAATATTTCTATTTTGACAATATATTTGAAAATATAATTTTGAATTTTTGTTATTTTGATATGTTATAATAGGTTCAGATGAAATATTTGAGATGCAATGTGTATTTTTTATTATTAATTTGGTGCTGAAACATAGGTCAGTTTTATGCATTTGAGAAAGCTCATATATTTGATCCAACCTCAAGTGGAAGAGGAGTGAGACAATTTAAACTGGGCTTCTTTAAAGATTGGAAAGGGTAATATCATGTTGTTATCACTCAATATCATTTTCATCAGTTAATTCCACTAATTAGTCTCCGGATTTTGACTTGGATTGATATGTTTAAAATTGTAGGATAATGGATGTAATGGTTTTTACTGTGATAATTATTATCCAATTAAAACTTATGCATGCAAGATTTGGACTGAAGCTTGGACTGGGTAATAAGTGTTCCGAATCTCTGCTTGATTTCTTATAAGTGACGCAATTTTTTTTAAATATATTCATATGAAATTTTTTGTGAAACATCTGTTCTGTTATTTGCTTAAGAAACCAAGCAACTTTTCCAGTTTATTTGTACAAGGACATACTAAAGGTTTCGCCTGGTGTCTTGAGTCCTTATAGGTATGCAAATGTTCTCAGTAAATATACACCTTAACATTGCTAGTTTCAGATTGTCTTTTACCATCATGTATAGCTTGATGTCATTGTACTCTATCACATATTTGTTGTTGTGTATACAATGCTGAATCATAGGCAGTATGTTACAAGTGCATGATGTTTGCTTTAATATCAGTCTTGACATACATTGGTTTCAAATTGACATACATTAGTGCATGATTGTTTTTTTCCTAGTTTCATTGTACTAAATAAAACATTTGTTATATACTGTAGATGAGGACTAGTGATTCAGGGATAGATGCTAATAATTGTAACAACTTTGTCGAGTCCTTACATGTGTGCTAATGTTTTGACCTTTAAGTGCATTATGTTGATCACTAAATTTTCTAGTTTCAGATTCTTTTTCTCATCATATATTTTCTAATATCATTGGAATTATTAAATTTGTTGGTTCTCTAGACAGTATGTGGATTATAATGGCAACTTTTTTATTTTCCCAGTATCCTAATAGTAATCAGAATGATTGTCTTAGGTTTCTTTCTAACATGGTGCATACATCATAGAAACCATGATGCAGTTTGTCTGTAGGTTTCTTTTTGGGCATATTTTTTTGTGTTTTCTCCCAGTTGATATTGTTATGTCAGGTTGGCTAATTATACATTGTTTTATTATAAATAACTATATTTGTTTGCACATTTTCATAACTTTATTGATACTTTTTGTTTGCACATTTTCATAACTTTATTATTTATTAGACATTGAGATTTATTGGTCTTAAAAGGGTTAGTACATAGAGGTCAACAAAGTATATCTTTTTTTAGTATACAATGAAGACTAGATTCTGAAAGAATAGATCAAATTTCCTTAAATTCATCAATAATGTTTAAACCTATTAGCACACACGTTGGTAATAAAATCCTCACCAGCGCATGTAGGTGGGTGATTCAACTACGCATGCAGGTGAGTAGTGGGCTGAGGTCCCTTTTCTTTTTTTGTGATTTCTGAATTTTCTTTTGCCTTCCCCCTTATCCATTTTTTTTATCCCTTCGACAGTCTTGTGAACATAACGAAAATTTTATATTATCATCTCAAATTAACTGTATTCATCTTATTTTCCTATTTCTAAATTTTAATAACCATTTGTTGGGAACTTCCTATAATTATGTCACCATGAGTTAAAAAATTGAGTTTCAATCTTTGAGAATTTTCAATTGCAGTTTCCCTCATAATGTCTGATATATGATCAATTCTCTACCCAGGTTGAGTGCATAAATCTTTATCATAAGGATTTTGGGTCCATTAATCATAAATTTTATTTTCTTCATTGTTGATCCTTTCACATACCTGCTGACTATCTATTGTTTTCTTCCAAGATTTAAGAGCATTTTTAACTAATTTTATCTTACTGATGAGAATGTATGAGAGATTTCCTTGAACCATGAGCTTTAGTGTTTCCTCAATTGTGACTTTATAATAAAAATTTAACCACCGTGATTTATTAAAGGGAACAACTATCGGGACTCAAAATTAAACATTTAATTAGAGACACAAAATATGGGTCGTAGGATTTGTTTGTCTTTATGTATGAGGTGGAATTCAGGGGAAGATCTAGTGGTTGAGATTGCTTGTGTCTAAATTTGTGTCACAATTTTGTGTCTAAATAGACTTTCCCATTATTAAATCTGAAAGGTATTCTAGTATAACCATGGAAATAATGGTATGTCAGATTAGGTTAGGGCTAGGAGTATGATCGCTCAAAGCACGATTACAAAAATTGATACCAAATTCATGAAAGTTCACTCCTGGATTTGAAGGATTGACACTAAGATATTTATATACAATTTCAGGAATTGTTTTACTAAAGTGGTTAGAGATTAATAATTAGTACTATGTAGGAATGGTTGAAAAGTGAATGTTGCAACATTATCCCTCTGTTACAAATAATGTATGCCCAAATTCAATCATCCTACATGCTGATTTCAATGATGTAAGTCCAATAGTGTAGTTATAATCAAGAACACCTAACTTGTATATATAATCTCCTGTCATTGCATTAATATCATAACTTGTATATATAATCTCCTTCCATTGCATTCATATTATTATCAGTTTTATTCACAGAGGAAAGTGAGGAAAACATGTGCCATGCTATGGGTATAGATTGAGTTGAGACATAACATCACTGGAAATAATTAAACAAGAATGTTCTTTATCATTATTAGCATCTTCGTCACAAAGTATGGTTGAATAGATGTGTAAAGTGGTATGGTATTTTTTAATTAGGTAAATTTTATCACAATCTCAATCTAAAACCTATATGTTTATATCTCAATTTATGTGTGTATGTATATATATACATATATATATATTTACATACAATTTTCTTTTTATAGTTGAAGCAAAGTCACGAAGACACATTTTTGGGGCACAAGGATGTATCTTCAACTGAAATGAATTTGCTTTAAAGCCCTTCTTTCTGAAATATGAATTTCATTATTGGCGGTGTGGTTATGAACTTAATGATAGGAAACTGTGATGTGTTTGGAGTGTTATGTTTTCATTTCATGAAAGGATATTATTATTGAATGTTTTGGAGTTCTGTCAAAATTCTCTATGGTAAGTTTATGTTATAGTTATTGAATTTGAATGTATGCATTTGCTAAGAATTAACAAGTTTGCATTTTGCATGTTTGTTGAATCAACATGTTTGCTGAGAATTTGGATGTTACGCCTATGTTATATTTGCTCATGAAATACGGCATACGTACACACACACACACACACACACACATATATATATATATATATATATATATATATAATGGGAGATCAGAAGGGGAATAACAATAGATTACTGGTAAAAAGGAAAGCCAAAATACAAACATGGAGAACTTTCTATTGTTAATCCCTTGACAAATAACAAGGATTACCGATAGATTATCGACAAATAACCCCAAAAATATTTTAAATAAAAAAATATTTTGTCGCAAATCCCTTGATAAATAGCAAGGGTTTACCGATGGATGTTTATAGATAATAATTTTTAAAAATCATATCCATCGCTAAAACATCGATAGATTAATTTAAAATTAAAATTTTATATTAAAAGAAATGACGGAAAATGGTCAGAGAACTCATGCTAAAATCCATCGTAAAATTTTGATACATATACCGTCTTGAAATTTACTGACCACGCGGATCCACAGGTAATCCATCACTAAACCTTATATGGCGACGGATTACCAGCAGATTACGCCGCTGCAAAATCAGATTTTTCTGGTAGTGTATTCTGAGGAATTTGGAAGATGTTTTACATTATTATTCCCCTTATGGTATTCGTTGATTACGAGAATTAGTGTTGAATATAAGTTGATCTAAATTCTGTTTGAATTCTTATATTTAACATCAATTGGTTTGGGATTGGTCGTGAATAGTGTCTTAAATAACACTGTTCTTTAACCAAATTGAAAGAAATTATGGAATAAATCTTTTAATTAAGATCAATGAAATTTTCCAAAAGTTGAGTTTTCCAATTAATAAATTTAATTGAAAGTGAATGGAAATTGATTTAGTGATAATCGATATGTATCTTTGTGGATGAAGATGGGTACTATTGGAGGAATCTAAAATGCTTTGCCATTATTTCTCTCGTAGTATTAGTCCAATACCTGAATTTATATCGATTATACACTGATATGATTACTAAGGAGATTCCATTGCTAATGGAAGTATGATTTTGGGCTTGTCATGAATGACGTTTTAAATAACATTTGCTCTTTAACCCATGCAAAGGAATAGAATATTTTGCAAGATTAGTCATAGTAAATTCTTTAATTAGATTTGAAATGAGAAAGGGTAATTAAACTTATCAACACACGAAGGGTGTTAAATATGGAGTACCACCAGCTTTACTCCATGGGATAAACAGGATGGGAAGAGGATAACGATTTGAGAAATTACCTTTTTGTTAGGTTCAATAATCCCGATAAGGTTTAGAAAACTTGATTGAGTTAAAGCTGTGAAATAAGATTTTTATAATCTATTGGAATGATTTCCGAGGAAAAATTTAAACAACGGTTTAAATGATATAAATCTTTGATAAGATTTAAATAGGAGTAACTCTTAATGAAAATAATAATTTGAGTGAATGAATATTCTAAAATGGAACGAGAGTCGTGATATGTTTATATATCAAAATCGGTTTGAAAGATTTAGGACATCTTGTATATCTTAAATGATTTGAAAGATGCAATAGTTATTTTGAAAGACCGGGTTTCGGCCCATTTTGAATAACTATAGGACGAGTATTAAAAATGCTTGAAGACGGTGGTTAAAGACCGAAGATCTTTACATCGTTTGGAATATTACCAATGTCTCGGTTGGGATGTACACTAAGATGAGGTTTTAAGTGGCTATTTTCCAGACGTACTTGTTGATAGTCTAGATGTGCAACAACCTCTCTCCTTAATTAGACGAGGAATAAGGTGCCTTTGGTTCTTTTCAAACCCAGAACGGACTTGTAAATGGATTGTGTGTCTAACGTTGTATTTTACAACATGAACGATTGATTTCTATTAATGATATATCAGTTGGTAGAGGAGAATTTTTTTTTCTTAACACCCTCCTCTGAGACTTCGATATTCAAAGGGTTATATATTAATAGACACTGATCATATGTTGTGAATTGACAATGTGGCTTTCTAAGTGCTGTGGGAAAATTAGATCAAAGCTAGTGTTGCAAAGCAGAGCTTTATGGATTTTGACTATATGGCCTCACACCCCAGAATGAGTCGAAAACTGGATGATTGACGGGTGAGATATGGTCTAACATTCCCTTCTAGCTGAATAGTGATGCTATGCTATGGAGCCCAGGCAGGTTCACTTATGTGGATGATGGAGAGGCGCCTCGTGTGACGGTCAAATACGACCGGGAGGATGTTACATTTAGGAAAGATTCCAATCAACTTGTTTGGTGATGGCCGGCTCAGTCGCTCTGATGGACTCAATGTTTGACTCTTGGGACATTTGCTAGGGTGTTCCAAATGCAGTTAAGGGAGATCATTTTCCCTTGTTCATTGACAGAATCCAATTTCCAATACGAGACTTCGCGTTTTAGTTGTATACCTATATGGAGACATAATAGTATGGGGTATTATGTCATCTAAGATTGATACATTTATTTGTGAAAGTGATTTCCACACTATGCACTAGTAATAATATAAAAAAAAAATCATATTTTAAAATCATATCAAGCATGTTTGGCTATCATAAGATAAAACTCTTTCCTCCGGTTTGCACTGTGTGATGGGACTTGAGTCTTATAATAGCTTCATTTTCAAAAAGCATTGCAAAAACTTTTATGATTGGTATTCATGCGGAGGAAACCGGTTACGTGTTATACGGCGTGGCCGCATGATTTATCTTACTTTAAAATAAAAATTTGTAACTATTTTATTTGTCACATTTGTCCCATGACTGATCCAGAATTTATTGTTTTTCCCGCCTAAACTCTGGAAGCCCATATTTTCCATACGGGCAACTAATAGTTTTTGTTTGCAGGTGTTTTATAGCAGGTCCTGAATTGAAAGTAAAGCTATGTCCAGAGAATTTTAATTCTTTTACTCTAGTTTTGTGTATTTCTACTGTGTATTTATGTTTTTTTATACCCTGATATTGTTATTTCCATTGAGCATTGTATTTATTAATATACTCTGATGTAAAGTTATTGTAATGATAAGGAGAAAGGTTGTTTGGTTCAGTTCTTATTAGTCGTAATCCCAAGCAACTCGAGATTTTTTGCCATTTGGATCAGATTTGTATGGTTTATAGTTAATTCGAAAGGAAGGGATCCCCTGGTGGTCACAAAATGTGACGACCGCCCCATAACTCCTGCGTCAAACAGTCGATATGGGATGATCATCAAGGAAGAATAACTTGTAATAAACCTATCGTATATCTCATAACGCATGGGCAACATATAATAGAAAGTATAAAATAGGATATAGTAATGAAGCATAAAAAATAGAAACTCAAATCCCTTAACACGTCAGAGTCACTAGTACAAATCAACCGTATAAATGAGTAATTCGTATTTCGGGCCTCACTATTATTTCTCAGAGTAATCATAAAATCTCATCAGATAGTGGAAATAACAAAATATCTCTATAGTAGGTAGTAGTAATACACTAACCCCCTACTCAGTAATACACTAGCCTCCTACTCATCCCCGTACAACATCATCGGCACCAAAACCTTCTACCTTTTATCTCAATCCGCTCACCATCAACATTGATGAGAAGCCTAAGGTAATTAGAGGGAAACATAAAACTTTGAGTCAGATGATAGTTTTAGCGAGCGATAAAATAACTAACAACGGTTACATAGGATATATGAGTATATACGGTTCAATCATATGATATGTCTTAGCAACCAAAGCATTAGCACAGGATAAACATCTATTATATGCCACTATGGAATAGGAAAGGACGTCCCCCAATCCCACTTCCCTTCGACGAACTACGGTGATAACCTACCTAGAGAAAACAAAGAAGAAAGCACACAATCAACCATAACATCCATAACAACTAACATCCTAACTATCACAGACTAAATCCTTGAATACATCAATCATCAAATGATTGGTCATTGCCGTCCATCAAGGGCTAATGGAAAACCCCAGTTCTAATCAGACTATCATACATCTGTCTTGTGTATGTTTGCCTCCGTCTAAGACAACTAGATCACTCCCAGAGCTGGATCAAAGTACGCGATCCTGCTTGATCCTATGACATCCTCACAACACCCCTGCTATAGAAACTTGGAATTTTGACAATAAACAAATTAGTTATTTAATAAGATTTCAAAAATAGGAATTTCTGCAAATAATGGAACTAAACACGAAACACTATTAGTTGCGTTCGTCTCGGAATTTTGGTCAACTTTCATGTTTGGAGTTTTGCGAACGGAGTCCATATGAAAAATTATGGATGGAATACAAAAATAGAAGGAAATAATAAAACAGAATAAATAAATATTTAATACCATTTATAACCTTCCTTCACGGGGAAAATAAGCTGAAGGGTGGTCGACACCTTTAGGTGGAGCAGTTGACCGCTTCAGGCAATTTTAGCCTAGTGACTGCCCGGGTTATACAGGTTTTAATATATAAATTATTATATATACGGACAGATGATAATTAAAAAATCTAATGGTTCATGGCCAATTCAATTCCTATAAATAAGGCGGAAGGCCTCATTCTTTTCTAATCAAATTTGTAGGCAGTAGCGAAGCTCTACCATTTCCCTTTCTCTTCAAATAAATTTCTAAATCAAAAATAGATTCATATACAATCAATCAAACATAAACCAAATGCATTTGAGAGGGATAATCAAATTCAAGTGGAAAAGGGAATGAAATGACATCCAAGCTCTTCATCAGATTCTCCCCTCTTTTCTTATTTTCTTGCAAATATACAAATCTAAAAGTTTCCCCTTTTCAGAATAACTGTAGATCTATAAGAATTTGGGAACTGTATGCCTAAAAGATTATTCAGATTTCAGATTTGGATGCTTTCAGGTGAGTGGGAAATTTATATACAAAGTTAACAACTTATTATCTCATTTGAATTAGATCTTAAATCTGTGCCTAACATTTATCAGATCTGTTTATCATACTGTAAAACCGAAAATTATGCCTATTAGAACTGTTTATAAATGTTGTCAAAATATGAAAGTACGAATATATGATTTAAATAATATTATAATTTGTTGGTTTACAAAATTTATATTTTTGCCTACAATTTATTTTGAGAGTATATTGTGTTTATTACAAATCATTGTAAATTTGGAAATCAGTCCCATAATATATTGTAAAGATGTAGTTTTATTCTAGATCTCTATTTTCAATGTTAAATGATAAATTATGTGATTTTAATTAAAAGATATAAGCTTGTTTGTGTTTAGTTTTGTTTGGGTTTTAGCTTAGTTATGGAAAATTGTGTCGTTTTGTTCTTTTTAAACAAAAAGACATTATTTGAAACTAAAAAGAAATATGCAAAATATTGAAAAAGGGAAAAATTGTGTAAATTTACGTATAAATAAAAATAGATATATCTATGCATAGTTTTCATTACCTATTCAAACACACATAAAATATATTTCTTGTGGTTTGAAATGCGTTTATTCCAACACTCAGGCATAATTTACAATAATTATAGTTGAAAGTCTATTTGTAAGATTTAGGACCTTATTTAAAAATTAAATGCAAAAAGGAATATTGGTTATTAGTTGAACCAAACATTAAACTTAAAAGTAATAATAATAAAAGAAAATTAACTACGATTGCTATGCGGGAAAAGAAAAACATATATATATATATATACGCACACACACATTATCCATCCAAATCTACATAAATAATGAAATATACATTATAATGAATGTTTGTGTGTCTAAATGGTTTTCATTTTATGGAATTATACATGTAAATGTAATCCATATTAAATGAAAATATTTGTGGTGACCATTGTAGAAATTAGTGAAATTGATTGCTATAAATAGGGCCATAAATAAATAACTATTGTAACCATACTTGATTGGGAAAAGAAAATTTAATAAAGCAGTAAAGCCTAATGGTTACAATTTCTAAATTGGCTAGTATTAAGTTGTAAACCCCAATTAGGAAATTAAATTATAACCGCACTAAGACACGAGGTTAAGCGCAACTTGTGGTAGAAGTCTGCCCGGAACCATCCGACAAATCCAACATTCATAGGAGGTCGGCTTAGTGTGAGGGGCCTGGTGCATAAATATATATGTACACATATACAACAGACAATAAATTAATAAATTAGCAGTGTTTGTTGGGGTATAACAAATAAATATTTCGGGACTAAAAATTAAGGATAATTAATGCCTTAGGAAAATATGACTGTTATGGTTATAAATGATAATAACCCAATGAAACATAAGCAAATGAAATAAAAAGGGATAGTGCGTATTGATTATCGTTTTAAATACTAAGTTCAATAAAAATAATAATTAAACAAATATCATAGACTAAGGAGGGAATAACTTTTCTTATTTATACCAATTAATCTAAAACTTACAACTAAAAATTAGAATTGGACTTAGTAGGCTAATAATGCAAGGTCAATCACCTTATGTGACAGAAGTCTACACTTTCCAACTATCGAATATATGTCCAATCGACGTGAAATATCAATATTCATAAGAACCCATGACGATAGTTTATATACGTACATATTTCCATTAAAAGCAACTAAACAGGAATAACTCAATAACGTACCATGCATTGGGATTAAGGTCTTAAGTGGTTAAATCCACCTATAAAGAGGTAATAAGCGATCTCATAGCCTAACTCCTATAAATAGAAGCATTAAAGGCTAACTGGGTACGAGCTTGATAATCTATGCGAATTGTCTGCTTCCTTGGGTCATAAGTGACTTGGATGGAGGAGTCCACCTGGGAATAGGTACTCTAGTTAGGGGTCCTAAATGGTGTACGAATCCTACATAAACCCGGAGTATAAAAGGTCCATTATGGTCATCCCATAGGGCTACCTATCCTACGGGAAGTATTAAGTGTTTATGTGGTTATCCCTTCATCAAGTGGTCTTAAGTGGCTCTTACTATCTCTCGTCTTATGCAGGGTATGTGTTTATATGCGTGAATGACGGAAGCCTTAATTAGTAGGACCTGTATCTAGTGTCCTCTAGTTTATAATAACGTTGATTAAATCATCGAGAGGTATTAAATGACCAACAGGCCGCCCAGGGTCTTAAGTGATTGAGAGAATCCACCCTATCTATCATACAATAGTGAGACGTTAAGCGGCTAAGTGTATACACATAAGTAAATAAACTCTGCAGTTAGGTGTTCACTTCTCGGTTTAATAATCAGTTAGATTATGGTATGATGGCTTCACAAATGTAAGCGTAAACGTGAATCTCGATAGCGATATCATTGGGAATACTACCTTGGGAAGGGTAGTTAGAGTCATGCATAAATTTTTACAAGGTTAGATTAGAATTACTAGCCTCGGCAGACATATACCTTGGGTTGAATCAAATAGGATACATCTGTGTATTGTAAATGTAACATCCCGGATTTTCGATCATTTGGAATGGAATATTTAAATCTATTTTAAATAATATATTTAGAAAAATTAATGGATTTAATATTGAATTCGTTCATTAAACGATGATTAAACATATATATTTATATTTTTATTATAAGCGAGCGCCTAACAGTGTGGTAGTTCATAATATTGAACTTTGAATTTCAATTGAATATACAGAATTCGTTTAAATTGGAAGTCTGTGAAACAAGAAACATTAAGATCTTTTTGATTATAATTTTCTAATAGAAGAGAAAAATTGAGATTTCAGCTTATATATTGTAAGTTTTGTCCAAATCAAATTTTAAAATAGTAGTTATGGGAATCGTTTATAAATTATAACGTTCATTAAATAAATATAAAAGGGAAGTTTATATAATTTGGCCATAATTAAATTCGAATATATATATATATATATATATATATGTATGTATGTTGAGTTATAATTTCATATTGGTTTATATTGGAAGTGATATATTGTTTTGTTTGGATATCTACGACAATAACAATTTGTTATTATTTAATTATTTTGGAATTAAATATCGATATTATATAGGTGTTTAAAATATCCATTTTTCAAACAAAATATGTTTCAACGAAACGAATTTTATCGAAAAATGTACGGCTAGCGATTATGAGATTTCCAGTTTAGGGCCAATCAGAGTTGTTTTGTCGGTACGTGAAATTTAAATGTCAACCGATTAATATATTGAAATTAAAATAACATTTTCATGCAAACGGAGATGGTTTTCATTGAAATTAACTTCATTGGAACCATAATGTCAAGACGTAGCGGTATGTCTATTTTCGTTTCGTTCGGAATTCATGTGTGTCTATACGAGTCTAGAGCGTTTGATGTATACAGCGGTAAGATTAGATAAACAAAATAAAATTTGGCTCTTGATTAAGTCTAAGTAATTTAATAATCTTAAGGCTAGTAAAAATGTACAGCAACCTATAGTTGTGTACACACTGACCTATCCTACGTATTATCTACAAACAAGCACATGCTACATCAATTTTCCTACCCTAAATGATTTGGAAGCTGGATATAATACTATTAGTTCAAAAGCCGTGGTATGCACTTTTTCCAAATATAAATTGTGTATGTTACTTTATTAACCATGGTTGACAAAGGTGTACATATCTAACACAAGAAAAGTAACAGTGTTAGTTCATGATCCTTTCACAGAAAATCAAACTAGCATGAACAAAACTAAAATAACAAAATATGTATACTTTAGGCTGAAGTAAATAAAAGTCTATGCAATACCCCTATACACATTACAGTGTTTCTCCTACATGCCTAGACAGAGACTTAAAACCCACTACAAACCTAAAAAACAACTATGACATGGAAATTTAAATCAATAACAACTAATGGAAAAGAATGAACATCTCAGCTACCTACTATTTTAGACACAGGCCTACAAGTTTTTGTTGTTGCCTCCAAAACTCCATGCCATGCCTACCAAGCATCCTTTCGTGATGGCCATGGTTTCATACATTATAAATACTGATGGGTACCATTTGTTTCACAAGAGAAGGAAACAAATAGTTCCTCTTTAAAAATTATATACTTCCTCCAATTACAGATCCATTCACAGAGTAACGAACCCAGTATTTTTATCATACTACTGCCTTATCTTTCTCTTGGTGGACAAACCATTTCCTCAAATGATTTCATGGCCATTTATTTCCTCAGCAAAATACAAACTGTAACTTTCATTCGAAAATAAGGTTTATGAAAGAAGAAAAAAAATCAAAACTGAAATACTAGAAGGAGAAGATCCGATGCAAGATTTGCGTGATGGTGAAACCTGTACGTGTGTCAGCTATAGCAGTGGATAGAGGCCGAGGAAGCACGGAGGGTGGTTAGGAGGAAGTGATTTGATGGTTTCATTGAATAACGTCGGTGCAGTAACGGTGAGTGGTGGCGTGAAGTCGGTTAATGGAAGCAAAATCCAAAGCTATGCAGGTGAGGTATGTGATCATGTTACAATATATATATATACTATTGGCAAAAAAAGAAGAGGAAATTTCTGAAAGCAGTGGGGGACGCTGGTTCTGGTAGGTGACTCGAAGAGGGCCACGAGTCGAGCAATGGTGGGGTTAGTCTCGGGTGGCAGATGGTGAAGGCAGATGACCATGTGAAGGGGAAATGGGGACGTGAAGGTTGGGGGGGCTCGTGAAGGAAAAAAAGAAAATGAATGGATTAACAGATACATGAAAAAGTGAAGAAAGATTTGGGGAGAAGGTTACGTGCGTGGATTAATATGGGGCATGGGCTGATTATTTATGCGGGCTTGGGCCTTAAATGGGAAAAAAAAGAGAAAAAAGAATGTGAAAAATGCTGAAACGAAAATGGGAAGGATTGTTTGGAAAGGGGAAGCAACAGGGTTAAAACGAGTACTAGGGGAAATGTCTGTGGCGTGCAGTTTGGGTTGGCATGGGCCGAATGTTAATGGGTAAGGCCTATTAAAATTTAAATTAAAATTTAAATTGTTTAATAGGCTTGTTAACTCAGTATCTCGCATGTTATTTGTCAGAATTGCGCGGGGTCAGTCGCGTCGGAAATGCAGGGACGAGGGCTACAAGATGGAGTAGACTTGGTCAGCACGGAAAGTAACGGGGATTTTAATTAAATTAAAAGCCAGTTTAATTTAATTAAAACAAGAGTTTTAACGTCAGAAATTAAACCCGAAGTTAGTTAAACTCACGCGGCTCTCCTACTTATAATTATTATAAGTCGGGTTTATTATTTGCATGCTATGGTTGTTATTGTTGGCTGATTTGGTAATTGTTTGGATGTGTGTTAAATATTTTTATGTCGATTATTTAAATGGTTGTTTAATTCAAAAGAAATGACATCTTTATGTTTAACGATGATTTCTAAACAAGGTAACTTACCCTGTTGATTACGTTTATAATAATATAAAGTATTAAATTTAATTGGGTGCTTGAACTGTTTAGTGACCGTTCTCGGTTGAATTGATTATTCATGTTTATTTTATATTATCATTAAAAGAATTATTTACTAGATATGTGTAAAGACCCACATTTTGACGATATAATAATTAATTTATTTAATTATATAAATAGTGATTTACAGATTTGAATGGTCGTAAAATTAAATAATTTTGAATATTTAATTAAATTAAATAATAGAATAATATATTTATTTTTTGAAATAGTCGGAAATAGTAGAAATCACAATATTGTGTGAACTGGAGAATTTAAAATATATATAATTCAGTTTGGAGTTGAATTATATTAACGATTATATAATATAAATGACAGTTGAACATATAATTATATTATAAATATAATCGAGCTCGAAATGACGCGGCAATTCGCTATTTGGCGATTTGAACTTCAACTGGATATACAGAATCCGTTTCAAACCGGATTTCTATGAAAAAGAAATGTACAGAGCTAGTGAAGTATATTTTTCTAGTGGAAGAGAAAAATCGGGATTTCATTGTGTAGATTTTGATTTATGTCCAAATCAAATTTTAGAAAAGTCGCTATGGAATTCCTATATAATTTATAACAATATATAAAAGGAATTTCATTATAAATCGAATATCGATTTAATCGGGATTTGAAATATCGAGCTTGAAATTCATATAGGAATATTCGGGAGTTGTATGGTATTCTATTGTGAAGATAAACGATAATATTTATTTATTAATATTTAATTTAATTATTTTTAAATATATTTATATATTTAAATGGGTTATTTAGAGATTTAAAAATAGTCAGTTTTGCAAACGTCCTCCGTTTTCGATGAAACTAATTTTGTTGGATCCGCAATATTAAATTATTGCTAGATTTCAATTTTCATGATTTTTGATGTCAGTATCTGGCCATGTGGGATTTTAATGTGAAAAACAGTCAATATTTCGATGGTTAAAAATACGTTGTGTGAGCAAACGGGGTTGGAATTCAGTGAAAGCAGTTTCGTTGGGTCTGTAATGTCGAACTGAAGGTGTATGTCCATTTTCGTGATTTTTGGGTATCATGTGTGATCATGAGGATTTTTAAATGATAAATACAATAGCGGTTGCTTAAAAATCAATATAAAATTAAGTACAAAAATAATTAAATCCTCCTATAAATATACACTATCAACTAAACCCCCTTTTCATTTTCTTCCTTGGTCAAAAAGGGCGTCGTCACTTTTCTCTTCACAGGAATAAAAATTTAAAGCTTCTAAATTCTAAAATAATTCGTACTAATTCTTTTAAATTCAAACTATTATATTTTGAGAGCCTATGGGTTGAGAGCTTCCTCTGTATGCCATTTTTATAGGGCGCGATCCACAGTTTTAGGGTTTTCCGAGTTTCAACAGTAGATTAGGGTTGGAGTTTTCTGAAATTTGGATTTCTTTTGGGTGAATCGAAGGAGCAAAAGTATTTGTGGGATCGAGAGTTACGAGTTGGCAAAACTTGGGGGAAATCCATGTTATCAATCATCGATCTTTCCTGTAGAGGCGCTGAAATGGCCGAGAGTCGCCATTTGGAGGACACTGTCGAACTGGGAAAAGAAGGGATGATGATGTTGAGGATTCGAAGAGGGATTCATGGATTATCTCGAATTGTGTTTTCATGAAGTTGACATGGAGTTATGGGGAGTGGAAGAAGTCGACACTGAAGCGTTTAAGAACGACGAGGAGCAGGTAGTCTGGTTGTGTAATTTGTTGGGGTTCCAAGTTGATGTCGCAAGTGATAGTCTGGAATTCTTCGTGGAGTTCAATGGTGAAGTTTATTTGCAAAGTTGGTGAGGAACAAAAGCCTTGAACTTTAGGAAATGGTGAAATGTATATTTACTGGAGAAAAAAAGAAAATCTTTGAAGAAGAAAGAAGGACTGGGTCTTATGCATTTGGGCTGTGGTGTTGGGCCGGCAAAGAAAGGTTGAGTCCATATTTAATAGATTAAGTTTTAATTTAAGGAAAATAGTCCATTAACTTGTTAACGTTATAACTTTGTGCTACGTAATCAGAATTCGACAAAATTGGATCCGTTAGGATCGTATAGATGGTGGCTACACAATGGAACTGACTGGAATTGAATTGGAGTCCATTACAATTTATAGCAAAATAAATTGTCCAATCTGAATCGACAACGGTTATCGATATTTAACGATAAACCGCCAATGTGAGTAAATCTCACTATTCTGATCAGTTTATAATTTTATAACGTATTTTTAGAACTGATAAATGTTGGTTGAATTCTATGTGTTGACTGTTTGATTGAACTGCTAAGTAATTGGTTGGAATTATAGATCTGGTTATATATATATATATATATATATATATATATAAATTGATTCTGTTTAGCAGAATAATTCATAGTGAAATGAAATTGATGTTAATTGTATTGTTTAACATCTGTGGATGCAGGGAAACAGGTCGGAGGAATCCAACTGGATTCCTCAACATTTATTTTACTGTTTTTCATATATTGTAATATATGATGTGATATATAATCTGTGTTGATTACGTGTGTTGAATGATATCGATCATTGTTATTTGGGTATTTTAAATACCGTATAAAATACTGGAATGTAGAAAAAGGAATTTTCAATATGTATGTAGAAAATAAAGTATATTTATATAAAATCAAATGATTTTATATAAAAGGATTTCAAATAGAATTGAAATGAAAATATTTGTAAAACATTTACAAATAGAATAGAAAGGAAAATATTCATAAAACATTTACAAATAGAATAGAAAGGAAAATATTTGTAAAACATTTACAAATAGAATAGAAAGGAAAATATTTGTGAAACAAATTACAAATAGAATAGAAAGGAAAATATTCATAAAACATTTACAAATAGAATAGAAAGGAAAATATTTGTAAAACATTTACAAATAGAATAGAAAGGAAAATATTTGTGAAACAAATAGAAAGGAAAATATTTGTGAAACAAATAGAAAGGAAAATATTTGTAAAACATTTACAAATAGAATAGAAAGAAAAATATTTGTGAAACAAATAGAAAGGAAAATATTTGTAAAACATTTACAAATAGAATAGAAAGGAAAATATTTGTCAAACAAATAGAAAGGAAAATATTTGTAAATCATTTACAAATAGAATAGAAAATATTCGTAAAACATTTACAAATAGAATAGAAAGGAAAATATTTGCAAAACATTTACAAATAGAATAGAAAGGAAAATATTTGTGAAACAAATAGAAAGGAAATGTTTGTGAAACAAATAGAAAAGGGAATATTTGTAAAACAAATAGAAAAGGAAGTATTTGGAATCAAATAGAGTTAGTCAAATATAGTTTAATCGAATATTGGTGAAGGTAGATGGTGAAGGCAGATGACCATGTGAAGGGGAAATGGGGACGTGAAGGTTGGGGGGGCTCGTGAAGGAACAAAAGAAAACGAATGGATTAACAGATACATGAAAAAGTGAAGAAAGATTTGGGGAGAAGGTTACGTGCGTGGATTAATATGGGGCATGGGCTGATTATTTATGCGGGCTTGGGCCTTAAATGGGAAAAAAAAGAGAAAAAAGAATGTGAAAAATGCTGAAACGAAAATGGGAAGGATTGTTTGGAAAGGGGAAGCAACAGGGTTAAAACGAGTACTAGGGGAAATGTCTGTGGCGTGCAGTTTGGGTTGGCATGGGCCGAATGTTAATGGGTAAGGCCTATTAAAATTTAAATTAAAATTTAAATTGTTTAATAGGCTTGTTAACTCAGTATCTCGCATGTTATTTGTCAGAATTGCGCGGGGTCAGTCGCGTCGGAAATGCAGGGACGAGGGCTACAAGATGGAGTAGACTTGGTCAGCACGGAAAGTAACGGGGATTTTAATTAAATTAAAAGCCAGTTTAATTTAATTAAAACAAGAGTTTTAACGTCAGAAATTAAACCCGAAGTTAGTTAAACTCACGCGGCTCTCCTACTTATAATTATTATAAGTCGGGTTTATTATTTGCATGCTATGGTTGTTATTGTTGGCTGATTTGGTAATTGTTTGGATGTGTGTTAAATATTTTTATGTCGATTATTTAAATGGTTGTTTAATTCAAAAGAAATGACATCTTTATGTTTAACGATGATTTCTAAACAAGGTAACTTACCCTGTTGATTACGTTTATAATAATATAAAGTATTAAATTTAATTGGGTGCTTGAACTGTTTAGTGACCGTTCTCGGTTGAATTGATTATTCATGTTTATTTTATATTATCATTAAAAGAATTATTTACTAGATATGTGTAAAGACCCACATTTTGACGATATAATAATTAATTTATTTAATTATATAAATAGTGATTTAGAGATTTGAATGGTCGTAAAATTAAATAATTTTGAATATTTAATTTAATTAAATAATAGAATAATATATTTATTTTCTGAAATAGTCGGAAATAGTAGAAATCACAATATTGTGTGAACTGGAGAATTTAAAATATATATAATTCAGTTTGGAGTTGAATTATATTAACGATTATATAATATAAATGACAATTGAACATATAATTTTATTATAAATATAATCGAGCTCGAAATGACGCGGCAATTCGCTATATGGCGATTTGAACTTCAACTGGATATACAGAATCCGTTTCAAACCGGATTTCTGTGAA
This sequence comes from Allium sativum, assembly GCA_030737875.1. Classification (NCBI taxonomy): domain Eukaryota; kingdom Viridiplantae; phylum Streptophyta; class Magnoliopsida; order Asparagales; family Amaryllidaceae; genus Allium; species Allium sativum. The sequence goes on along the minus strand of CM060918.1, from coordinate 491,897,008 downwards.
AAAGAAATGTACAGAGCTAGTGAAGTATATTTTTCTAGTGGAAGAGAAAAATCGGGATTTCATTATGTAGATTTTGATTTATGTCCAAATCAAATTTTAGAAAAGTCGCTATGGAATTCCTATATAATTTATAACAATATATAAAAGGAATTTCATTATAAATCGAATATCGATTTAATCGGGATTTGAAATATCGAGCTTGAAATTCATATAGGAATATTCGGGAGTTGTATGGTATTCTATTGTGAAGATAAACGATAATATTTATTTATTAATATTTAATTTAATTATTTTTAAATATATTTATATATTTAAATGGGTTATTTAGAGATTTAAAAATAGTCAGTTTTTCAAACGTCCTCCGTTTTCGATGAAACTAAATTTGTTGGATCCGCAATATTAAATTATTGCTAGATTTCAATTTTCGTGATTTTTGAAGTCAGTATCTGGCCATGAGGGATTTTAATGTGAAAAATAGTCAATATTTCGATGGTTAAAAATACGTTGTGTGAGCAAACGGGGTTGGAATTCAGTGAAAGCAGTTTCGTTGGGTCTGTAATGTCGAACTGAAGGTGTATGTCCATTTTCATGATTTTTGGATATCATGTGTGATCATGAGGATTTTTAAATGATAAATACAATAGCGGTTGCTTAAAAATCAATATAAAATTAAGTACAAAAATAATTAAATCCTCTTATAAATATACACTATCAACTAAACCCCCTTTTCATTTTCTTCCTTGGTCAAAAAGGGCGTCGTCACTTTTCTCTTCACAGGAATAAAAATTTAAAGCTTCTAAATTCTAAAATAATTCATACTAATTCTTTTAAATTCAAACTATTATATTTTGAGAACCTATGGGTTGAGAGCTTCCTCTGTATGCCATTTTTATAGGGCGCGATCCACAGTTTTAGGGTTTTCCGAGTTTCAACAGTAGATTAGGGTTGGAGTTTTCTGAAATTTGGATTTCTTTTGGTTGAATCGAAGGAGCAAAAGTATTTGTGGGATCGAGAGTTACGAGTTGGCAAAACTTGGGGGAAATCCATGTTATCAGGCATCGATCTTTCCTGTAGAGGCGCTGAAATGGCCGAGAGTCGCCATTTGGAGGACACTGTCGAACTGGGAAAAGAAGGGATGATGATGTTGAGGATTCGAAGAGGGATTCATGGATTATCTCGAATTGTTTTTTCATGAAGTTGACATGGAGTTATGGGGGGTGGAAGAAGTCGGCACTGAAGCGTTTAAGAACGACGAGGAGCAGGTAGTCTGGTTGTGTAATTTGTTGGGGTTCCAAGTTGATGTCGCAAGTGATAGTCTGGAATTCTTCGTGGAGTTTAATGGTGAAGTTTATTTGCAAAGTTGGTGAGGAACAAAAGCCTTGAACTTTAGGAAATGGTGAAATGTATATTTACTGGAGAAAAAAAAGAAAATCTTTGAAGAAGAAAGAAGGACTGGGTCTTATGCATTTGGGCTGTGGTGTTGGGCCGGCAAAGAAAGGTTGAGTCCATATTTAATAGATTAAGTTTTAATTTAAGGAAAATAGTCCATTAACTTGTTAACGTTATAACTTTGTGCTACGTAATCAGAATTCGACAAAATTGGATCCGTTAGGATCGTATAGATGGTGGCTACACAATGGAACTGACTGGAATTGAATTGGAGTCCATTACAATTTATAGCAAATAAATTGTCCAATCTGAATCGACAACGGTTATCGATATTTAACGATAAACCGCCAATGTGAGTAAATCTCACTATTCTGATCAGTTTATAATTTTATAACGTATTTTTAGAACTGATAAATGTTGGTTGAATTCTATGTGTTGACTGTTTGATTGAACTGCTAAGTAATTGGTTGGAATTATAGATCTGGTTATATATATATATATAAATTGATTCTGTTTAGCAGAATAATTCATAGTGAAATGAAATTGATGTTAATTGTATTGTTTAACATCTGTGGATGCAGGGAAACAGGTCGGAGGAATCCAACTGGATTCCTCAACATTTATTTTACTGTTTTTCATATATTGTAATATATGATGTGATATATAATCTGTGTTGATTACGTGTGTTGAATGATATCGATCATTGTTATTTGGGTATTTTAAATACCGTATAAAATACTGGAATGTAGAAAAAGGAATTTTCAATATGTATATTGAAAATAAAATATATTTATATAAAATCAAATGATTTTATATAAAAAGATTTCAAATAGAATTGAAATGAAAATATTTGTAAAACATTTACAAATAGAATAGAAAGGAAAATATTCATAAAACATTTACAAATAGAATAGAAAGGAAAATATTTGTAAAACATTTACAAATAGAATAGAAAGGAAAATATTTGTGAAACAAATAGAAAGGAAAATATTTGTGAAACAAATAGAAAGGAAAATATTTGTAAAACATTTACAAATAGAATAGAAAGGAAAATATTTGTGAAACAAATAGAAAGGAAAATATTTGTAAAACATTTACAAATAGAATAGAAAGGAAAATATTTGTCAAACAAATAGAAAGGAAAATATTTGTAAATCATTTACAAATAGAATAGAAAATATTCGTAAAACATTTACAAATAGAATAGAAAGGAAAATATTTGCAAAACATTTACAAATAGAATAGAAAGGAAAATATTTGTGAAACAAATAGAAAGGAAATGTTTGTGAAACAAATAGAAAAGGGAATATTTGTAAAACAAATAGAAAAGGAAGTATTTGGAATCAAATAGAGTTAGTCAAATATAGTTTAATCGAATATTGGTGAAGGCAGATGGTGAAGGCAGATGACCATGTGAAGGGGAAATGGGGACATGAAGGTTGGGGGGGCTCGTGAAGGAACAAAAGAAAACGAATGGATTAACAGATACATGAAAAAGTGAAGAAAGATTTGGGGAGAAGGTTACGTGCGTGGATTAATATGGGGCATGGGCTGATTATTTATGCGGGCTTGGGCCTTAAATGGGAAAAAAAAGAGAAAAAAGAATGTGAAAAATGCTGAAACGAAAATGGGAAGGATTGTTTGGAAAGGGGAAGCAACAGGGTTAAAACGAGTACTAGGGGAAATGTCTGTGGCGTGCAGTTTGGGTTGGCATGGGCCGAATGTTAATGGGTAAGGCCTATTAAAATTTAAATTAAAATTTAAATTGTTTAATAGGCTTGTTAACTCAGTATCTCGCATGTTATTTGTCAGAATTGCGCGGGGTCAGTCGCGTCGGAAATGCAGGGACGAGGGCTACAAGATGGAGTAGACTTGGTCAGCACGGAAAGTAACGGGGATTTTAATTAAATTAAAAGCCAGTTTAATTTAATTAAAACAAGAGTTTTAACGTCAGAAATTAAACCCGAAGTTAGTTAAACTCACGCGGCTCTCCTACTTATAATTATTATAAGTCGGGTTTATTATTTGCATGCTATGGTTGTTATTGTTGGCTGATTTGGTAATTGTTTGGATGTGTGTTAAATATTTTTATGTCGATTATTTAAATGGTTGTTTAATTCAAAAGAAATGACATCTTTATGTTTAACGATGATTTCTAAACAAGGTAACTTACCCTGTTGATTACGTTTATAATAATATAAAGTATTAAATTTAATTGGGTGCTTGAACTGTTTAGTGACCGTTCTCGGTTGAATTGATTATTCATGTTTATTTTATATTATCATTAAAAGAATTATTTACTAGATATGTGTAAAGACCCACATTTTGACGATATAATAATTAATTAATTTAATTATATAAATAGTGATTTAGAGATTTGAATGGTCGTAAAATTAAATAATATTGAATATTTAATTAAATTAAATAATAGAATAATATATTTATTTTCTGAAATAGTCGGAAATAGTAGAAATCACAATATTGTGTGAACTGGAGAATTTAAAATATATATAATTCAGTTTGGAGTTGAATTATATTAACGATTATATAATATAAATGACAGTTGAACATATAATTATATTATAAATATAATCGAGCTCGAAATGACGCGGCAATTCGCTATTTGGCGATTTGAACTTCAACTGGATATACAGAATCCGTTTCAAACCGGATTTCTGTGAAAAAGAAATGTACAGAGCTAGTGAAGTATATTTTTCTAGTGGAAGAGAAAAATCGGGATTTCATTGTGTAGATTTTGATTTATGTCCAAATCAAATTTTAGAAAAGTCGTTATGGAATTCCTATATAATTTATAACAATATATAAAAGGAATTTCATTATAAATCGAATATCGATTTAATCGGGATTTGAAATATCGAGCTTGAAATTCATATAGGAATATTCGGGAGTTGTATGGTATTCTATTGTGACGATAAACGATAATATTTATTTATTAATATTTAATTTAATTATTTTTAAATATATTTATATATTTAAATGAGTTATTTAGAGATTTAAAAATAGTCAGTTTTGCAAACGTCCTCCGTTTTCGATGAAACTAATTTTGTTGGATCCGCAATATTAAATTATTGCTAGATTTCAATTTTCGTGATTTTTGAAGTCAATATCTGGCCATGTAGGATTTTAATGTGAAAAACAGTCAATATTTCGATGGTTAAAAATACGTTGTGTGAGCAAACGGGGTTGGAATTCAGTGAAAGCAGTTTCGTTGGGTCTGTAATGTCGAACTGAAGGTGTATGTCCATTTTCGTGATTTTTGGATATCATGTGTGATCATGAGGATTTTTAAATGATAAATACAATAGCGGTTGCTTAAAAATCAATATAAAATTAAGTACAAAAATAATTAAATCCTCCTATAAATATACACTATCAACTAAACCCCCTTTTCATTTTCTTCCTTGGTCAAAAAGGGCGTCGTCACTTTTCTCTTCACAGGAATAAAAATTTAAAGCTTCTAAATTCTAAAATAATTCGTACTAATTCTTTTAAATTCAAACTATTATATTTTGAGAACCTATGGGTTGAGAGCTTCCTCTGTATGCCATTTTTATAGGGCGCGATCCACAGTTTTAGGGTTTTCCGAGTTTCAACAGTAGATTAGGGTTGGAGTTTTCTGAAATTTGGATTTCTTTTGGGTGAATCGAAGGAGCAAAAGTATTTGTGGGATCAAGAGTTACGAGTTGGCAAAACTTAGGGGAAATCCATGTTATCAGGCATCGATCTTTCCTGTAGAGGCGCTGAAATGGCCGAGAGCCGCCATTTGGAGGACACTGTCGAACTGGGAAAAGAAGGGATGATGATGTTGAGGATTCGAAGAGGGATTCATGGATTATCTCGAATTGTGTTTTCATGAAGTTGACATGGAGTTATGGGGAGTGGAAGAAGTCGGCACTGAAGCGTTTAAGAACGACGAGGAGCAGGTAGTCTGGTTGTGTAATTTGTTGGGGTTCCAAGTTGATGTCGCAAGTGATAGTCTGGAATTCTTCGTGGAGTTTAATGGTGAAGTTTATTTGCAAAGTTGGTGAGGAACAAAAGCCTTGAACTTTAGGAAATGGTGAAATGTATATTTACTGGAGAAAAAAAAGAAAATCTTTGAAGAAGAAAGAAGGACTGGGTCTTATGCATTTGGGCTGTGGTGTTGGGCCGGCAAAGAAAGGTTGAGTCCATATTTAATAGATTAAGTTTTAATTTAAGGAAAATAGTCCATTAACTTGTTAACGTTATAACTTTGTGCTACTTAATCAGAATTCGACAAAATTGGATCCGTTAGGATCGTATAGATGGTGGCTACACAATGGAACTGACTGGAATTGAATTGGAGTCCATTACAATTTATAGCAAAATAAATTGTCCAATCTGAATCGACAACGGTTATCGATATTTAACGATAAACCGCCAATGTGAGTAAATCTCACTATTCTGATCAGTTTATAATTTTATAACGTATTTTTAGAACTGATAAATGTTGGTTGAATTCTATGTGTTGACTGTTTGGTTGAACTGCTAAGTAATTGGTTGGAATTATAGATCTGGTTATATATATATATATATATATATATATATATATATATATATATATAAACTGATTCTGTTTAGCAGAATAATTCATAGTGAAATGAAATTGATGTTAATTGTATTGTTTAACATCTGTGGATGCAGGGAAACAGGTCGGAGGAATCCAACTGGATTCCTCAACATTTATTTTACTGTTTTTCATATATTGTAATATATGATGTGATATATAATCTGTGTTGATTACGTTTGTTGAATGATATCGATCATTGTTATTTGGGTATTTTAAATACCATATACAATACTGGAATGTAGAAAAAGGAATTTTCAATATGTATATTGAAAATAAAATATATTTATATAAAATCAAATGATTTTATATAAAAGGATTTCAAATAGAATTGAAATGAAAATATTTGTAAAACATTTACAAATAGAATAGAAAGGAAAATATTCATAAAACATTTACAAATAGAATAGAAAGGAAAATATTTGTAAAACATTTACAAATAGAATAGAAAGGAAAATATTTGTGAAACAAATAGAAAGGAAAATATTTGTAAAACATTTACAAATAGAATAGAAAGGAAAATATTTGTGAAACAAATAGGAAGGAAAATATTTGTAAAACATTTACAAATAGAATAGAAAGGAAAATATTTGTCAAACAAATAGAAAGGAAAATATTTGTAAATCATTTACAAAAAGAATAGAAAATATTCGTTAAACATTTACAAATAGAATAGAAAGGAAAATATTTGCAAAACATTTACAAATAGAATAGAAAGGAAAATATTTGAAACAAATAGAAAGGAAAATATTTGTGAAACAAATAGAAAGGAAATGTTTGTGAAACAAATAGAAAAGGGAATATTTGTAAAACAAATAGAAAAGGAAGTATTTGGAATCAAATAGAGTTAGTCAAATATAGTTTAATCGAATATTGGTTATTCGAGAAGGGAGTTAATCGAATATTGGTTATTCGAAGGGAGTTAATTGAATAGAGTTAATCGATTAGAGTTAATTGAAATAGAGATAAATCGAAATAGAGTTAAATCGAAATAGAGATAAATCGGATTAGAGTTAATCGAATAAGAGGTAATCGAATATTAGTTATTCCAATTAGAGTTAATTCATTTGAGTTAATTGGATAGAGATAATTGAATAGAGTTAATCGAATATTAGTTATTCGAAGAGAGTTAATCGAATATAGTTTATTCGAAGAAAAGATTATCGAATGTAGTTTATTCGAAAGGAGTTAATCGAATTACTTATTCGAAAAGGAGTTAATCGAATAGAGTTATTTGAAAAGGAGTTAATCGAATTGGTTATTCGAAAAAGGAGTTAATCGAATAGAGTTATTTGAAAAGGAGTTAATCGGACAAGGTTATTCGAAGAAGAGAATTAATCGAATATTAGTTTTTCGAAAGGAGTTATCGAATATTGGTTATTAGAAAGGAGTTATCAAATATTGGCTATTTGAAGGGAGTTAATCGAATATTGGTTATTCGAAAAGGAGTTAACTGAATATAGTTTATTCGAATAGAATTAAAGGAGTTAGTTGAATATAGCTTATTTGAATAGAATTAAAGGAGTTAATCAAAAGAAGTTAATCGAAGTGAGTTAATTGAATATCAGTTAGTCGAATAGAGTTATTCGAATAAGAGTTAATCGAGTAAGAGTTAGTCGAGTGTTAGTTAATCGATTTAGAGTTAGTCGAGTATTAGTTAGTTGAATAGAGTTCGTCGAGTATTGATTTATCGAAGATAAGAATTTATCGAATGGAGTTATTCGAAAGAGAAGTAATCGAATATAGTTTATTCGAAAGGAGTTACGAAAGGAGTTAATCGAATATAGTTTATTTGAAAGGAGTTAATCAAATATAGTTTATTCGAACAGAGTTAATTGATTAGAGTTAATCAAATAGAGTTAATCCAATAGGGTAAATTGATAGAGTTAATTGATAAGAGTCAATCGATTATAGTTAATCGAATAGAGGTAATTGAATAGAGTTATCGAATATAGTTTATTCGAAGGAAAGAGTTATCGAATAAAGATTTTTTAAAAGAAAGTTAATTAAGGAAGTTTGTTAAAGGTTTAAAGGTGAACCTTGTCTGTTTCAAAGTTAGAAATGTTGTTCAATTAAGGTCTGAGAGGTAGTTATACCCCAACATTATTGGCTTCGTTCTTAACCAAGGAATGGCTAAGGTTCGATAGTAAAGGTCGGGTAAGTGAATATAGTTAATGAAGGTAACGGTTTGAATTGGCATAACGATGTTTTATTTAAACATCTGTTTAAATCCAATGAATGAGTTTTGGAAACATTTTCCAAATATAATTAGAGATATTTTCTAATCATAGAAAATGAAATGTTTGATGATAAAGAATACTGGAATGACAGTGATACGTGAAAATAGGAAATGGAAATGTTTTCCAATGTTAATAACGTATATTTTCTAAATTTAGAAAATAGGAAATGTTGCATATATGGAAACAGGGGATGAAAAATGAACTAAAGAGATAAATGGCAAATGATGTTTGATCGATATAATTTCCATCTGGAAATAATATCATTGTTTGCACACGTGTATTCTTTGATAATTAACTCACCTACTATCGAAGTTTTTGACCATTTTTCTGTCGTTAATACCGAGAGACCGGGATCAGATTCATTATCTGAAAACCACTCTGTATGGTCATTACCATTGTGATCAAATATGATGAAAATATTTGAAGACGTAGTTATCCAAGTGTTGTCCTGTTTACAGAATAGTGCCTTCGGTTTGTCCAGTCCCAGGACAACTTGTATGGAAGAATGTCTGACAGAGTATATTCAATGGATCGCGTAAGTTGATCTCTTCAAATGTATTTACATTTGGTGGCGGAGGAATTCGTTTCTCTTAGCTGTATACCCATTGTATTTTTGGGGAATTCAATTTGTGATTTGGCGGGTATGACGATGTGACATTCAAAGTGAATAAAGGTGTGATCTGTCAGAGATAAGCGTGGCCTCTAGCCTCACAACCGGGAAATGACAAAAATCGGGCATGAAGCATGGATAATTGGTTAGCTGCCAAGTAGGGTGTATTATCACCTATCTAGAGATATTCATTTCATTCTATAATCTATTGTCGATGATGTCCCATTCGGGAAACGGTTGCTGATCCCAACCGTTGGTGATGTACATTCGATACACTCAAGCGAAATGAGTGGTCGGTCATGAGTGGCCGGGTTGCAAGATGTTCTTGTTGAACCCAGTGTATTTCTCTCTAGTGGTACACTATCGGATGGTGGTTCCATATCTTGTCATAGTTGGAAATCCATTACCCAATAAGTGCTCGCAGTTTTGATTGTGTAACACCCCGTATTTTTAATGTAATTAAAAATGTATATATATCCACAGATAGGATTAATATGGTGTTGTATAATGAAAATTAATTAATATATGGAAAAAAAAATTGGTTGCATGCGATGTAAATATGTTGCATGCACTGATTTGCAAACATAATGCATTAACATTAAAAGAAAAAGATTCATGCATTGGTTTAATTTAAGTATTGTAACTAACATGAAAAAGAGAAGTAAGGAAAGAACAATAATTATCATTGTTCTAAGACTTATTAACAAAAGATTTTGTAGCTCAGTTGGTTAAGGCATTGGATTTGTAACATGGAGGTCGGGGGTTCGAACCCCGGCGGTAGCATAATTTTTATCTCTGTTTTAAAGAGGGCCAACTGAACATGCAAATATATGTACATATACAAATTCAAAATTTGAAAGGATAAGAACGTACATATAAGGAAATAAAGAAAATATATGTATATACATGAGAATATATATATATATATATATATATATATATATGCAGAAGATAAGGCTATAGTAAATGAAATATGGCAAGAATTAAATAACGGTGCAACATCGTTTGAATTTTGAAAATAAAATGAAAGTTGTGCGTATATATACGCGTAAAATGGTCATTAAAGGAATTGTATACATATAAGAATATTTCATGTGAATAAAACAGTTAAATAAATTCCAGGAATTCAAAAGTTCGAAATTCAAATTTCTGCGCCAAAACAGCTTGTGGGACCCATTGCTGACTTAGCACTGCATGTACGATAAGATTTGGCTAGATTCATCTGCGAACCTGGACTATTTTCTTAACTAGGTTCAATGCTGACTCAGCGCTGCGTGTACGATAAGGTCTTGAGCAATTATATAAACAGCCCTGGTCTTCTTCTCTATTCACAATTCTTTTCTACCCTTATGCTGCAAAGATTCTTGTTAGTCATGGCTCCTCCTCCTCCTCTAAAATATATAAATAAAATAATATATATAAAATAAACCAAGACGAGGAAATGCTGCTAAAAGATTTTCAAGAAGAGGTTCAAGTCAAGCTAGGATTCAAGAGGAGGTTCAAACGACTTCAACGGCTGTTTTTCTACGAATCTTAGCAACGCCATCTTTCTGTTCTAATCTAATCTCTGTAAGTCATTTATTTTTAGATTTGAACGTTTTTCTTTGTTCGTGACATGAAATTAAAGGAATAAAAGAATATGCCAAATCTCTCTCTCTCTCTATTCGAATCAGTGCCTACATTCTTGAACCTAATTAAGAACTGTTATGATTCGAGGACAAATAAGACTATGACTATGAGCATTTGCCTATGACTATGAACATTGCCTACAACTTTGGACATTGCCTATGACTTTGGACATTGCCTATGACTATGAACATTGCCTATGACTTTGGACATTGACTATGAACATTGACTATGAACATTGCCTATGACTGTGACTATGACTATGAGGATTATTTCCTTGACTAAGCCTATGCCTTTGATTAGAAAACATAAACTATTGCCTTTGACATAACAAGGACATCTGTGATTAAACACTTATGATTCATGATTAGGAAAGTGTTGTTTAAGCTTTGTGATTATGAGATTGGGTCTAAACCTGATTATTTATTCTGCCTGTCCTTGGTTTTCATTGGTTTTAGACCATGGGAATTTACCTATTAAGTTAGGTCTACCCATGTTCTTGAACCTACTCTGTCTATTCTTGGTTTTAGACCTTGGGAATTTACCTATTAAGTTAGGTCTACCCACATTCTTGAACCTACGTCATTATTCAAAATCATTTTATGCCAGTTGTTGTATCTATCCTTTTCATAGAAATCTTTGGTTCATTCACTATTTGCTACGAATCTAGATTTATCTATAATCTAGATTGAAACACGATTGTACGAACGGTGGGAATGCGAATTGGGGAAAAATATGTAATTTACTAAAACGTAGTTTAACTTGGAAATTGGCATAAATTGGGAACATGTCTTATGGCATGTTCATAGGAATGCAAATTGGATAAATTTGACATAAATTATAAGATGTGTAAATTTGAATCTTGTATTGACGTGTAAATCTAGTATTTACATGAATAGTGAACTAGAGTAATAAGTCTAGTTTGACGTGAATTAGAATGTCAAATCAGAATTGGATTAGTTAATTTGGCTCGATAAGTATATTGGCATAAACTTGAAATTGGCCATAATTGGGAGTAATTGTCAGGATTAGCAAAATCATGGTTAATGACACTTGATTTGGTATAGTTTACATACCAAAAAGCATAAACATGATTTAGAGGGAAAATGGGCCATAAGAATGAATGTTGACAATTTACATTAAAGGGGGAATTAGGAAATAAGTAAATTAGGAATAATTTACTTATAGAATTTGTTCTAAATGAGAAATGTAAACTTAGACAAATTAAAGGTTTGTTAAACGACATCTCTTTTAATGAAACACCAGAAAGTTCTAGGGTGACAGAAAGGATAGTGTTTAGGCTTGAGTTTGGAAAATACAAGTTTCCTGCTCTCCCTGGCTATCCCTAACTGATCCGACGGACGGGATGGTTACTTTCAAAACCTGATTTGAAAACTAATCAAAACCCCTTTTGAACTTAGAAAACATGAATATGCCCAACCCGAGGTTAGACTGAGTTGCGATATAAACCTGCCCGGAACCAACCGGCACATCCAGTAGTCGCAACAATACCTGTCAAATGTGAGTGGTAGCGGCTTTAATTCATTTAATTAAAGCTAGAACAAGAATGGTAGGGTTAAATTCACTAAGACACTTAACCAATTCAACATGACAACCAGACTGGTGAGTGGGGTTAGGGCCATACAGTTAAGCTAGAATGGGAGGGTTAAGTCCATAGGAAAACTTAACCAATTTAAACACAGTTAAGCTAGAATGGGAGGGCTAAGTCCATAGAGACACTTAACCGAACTCAAGGTAGAAAAACGAGACATGTAGGGGTTAAGTAAATTAATAAACTTAGCCAAATTAATATGTTAACTAGACTAGAGGTTGGGGTTAAGTAAAATCTAATACACTTAGCCAATTTGATATGTTAGCTGGGCTAGACCGTAGGGTTAAGTAAACTTGAACACTTAACCATCAGGTTGTGATAAAGGAATGGGGTTAAGTCTAGAACATAAAGGGATAATACTTGACCATTAATAATAACATGTTAGTTAAAACAGACGGGCAAGGTTAAGTTAAAAAGGAACACTTGACCAACACAGGGTGAATGGGTAGGGTTAAGTAATAAATACTTAACCAATACAACTTGGTTTGTGGTAGGGTTAAGTCAACATGAGTTATTGACAACACTTAACCAGTTTAACAGGATGAATAAGGAGGGTTAAGTTAGCTTGAATTGACTATGACACTTAACCAATCTAAACTAACGGGAAAGAGAACTAAGTAAACCTTAGTTAAGGAAACAACGATTCTGGAAACTAAGTGGAAAATCTTAGTTAGTAAAACTAAGTAGTAATTCTTAGTATAGCACAAGGAGGTGCGAACGTCCGTCTGAGTAAAAAGGAGGCTCCAACGAATTGGGTTACGAAGCCCGAGGCTTCGAGGGGACGTGAGGGTACTCTTGGTATCCCTCTGTGATGCTGCAGATGATCCGCCTGGGCCCACAGTGGTTAAGGTCTGCGTAGAAGAACCAAGGGTATGCCTTGGTTGCAATACATGGCAACCTAAAGACTAGGATGGACCGGCGTGATTCGACGAGAGAACGGTAGCCCTGTGATAGCAACTCGTCGTCTACCATCCATCTTCAGTCAATCGAGATACGTGAAGCGGAAAGGCGGAGAACTCCAAAAGACATATACTTGCTATCTAGTTATGGGTGAGGATGGCCATAGGATAGTGGGGCACCGGGGGCCGGCGTATAGTTCTCATTTTACAAGGTGTGCCTTTCATTAGTTGAGGGAGGGGTCAAGTGGGACCATAGCCACTGAAATAAAAACAGACCTTAGCATCTGCATCGGCAGATATCTGAAAGCTCCCGACCGAGTTCTGTATTCCTTGATTTGCCCTGACACAGGACTCAGACCGCACATTACAGGACATGTGCATCTAGACAAGCGATAACGATTCGCGATACATGCGTGGGGAAGTATAGGAACATATACCACTCTAGGTAGTGTGTCCTAGACTTGGGGGCATCGTTCGATAGGTAGCATAATCCCTAGTTGGACTAGGTGGCATAAATCCTGAATCCGAGAAGCGTTCTCTAGTTAAATCTAGAAAGCACTTGATAGAAAACCCTAGATTTGATCTAGGTAATAAATAATGAATGTATGCCGGAAGGCAATGGAAAATACAGTGATTGGGATCACGTTATCGTTACTAGTTGGGACACTAGATAGGTGGTGCAGAGATATAGAAACCAGTATAACAAGGAAATAGCGAAGCAGCGAAAGTATTAGAGCGTATCCAGTTAATCTTAGCATATCTTGTGTCTAATCTTGTTGACCCTATCGTCATGGTGTAATCTTGTATTCAGTTAATTCATGTCGTTTTGTTTTCCATGTTCACATGCTAGAAGTTACTGAACTTACTCAGGCTTTATGTCTGACTCTGTTTTTCTTTCGTCTTCTTTTCTTCCGTCCCCCCCCCCCCCCCCCGGTAGAAAAGGAGGGAATAGTTTAACTCAGGACTGCCACTCTTTCCCAGCTTGAAGATTTGTCGAAGTTTTTCTTGGATTCTCGTTCCAGATGTTATGGCTGGCTCTTGCTAAAAATCGGGGAATATAAATGTATTTTTATGCTTCTTTATTTTGTAAGACAGATGACACTTTGATATTGTAAAGAAATCTTTGTACAAACTATTTTATCAATAAAGCAAAGTTTTATTTTCCACTGCTTAATTTCTGTCTGTCTTGTAATTTATCTGCATCTTTTACCCTAAATGCTCCACAAAACTTAGTGCATTCCCTTTGTGAGTGACACTAACGGATGTGGGGTGTTACACGTGGTATCAGAGCTGAAGGTTACCAGATCAGATAAAGGATTTGAAAAATTATTTTCAAAACGGTTTTTAAAAGAAGCATTTTCAAAAGAAGAGATTTGTTTTAAAGGCATATTCCCCAAAGCCATACGCACTATCTTCTCTTCCTCTGTTTAAATTCTTGTCTCCTTCTTTCTTGAGTCTCTGGGGCTCCTGGCTTTCTGGGAGGTAACCTCATCGAAGGGCAAAGTAGTGCCCGGCTTCCATCCATAGCCGTAGTTGTTTCATCTACGGGCAGTTTTCTTTCAAAGCTTATAAGGTTTTCCGGACGATGGAGGCAATTTTCGAGAGATTTGTCAACATGACTACACACGGAAGGGGATGAGGAGTTTGGCTAAGGAGCATAACCCTAGGATGAGGAATTCATGGATGTAGACTTAGCACACGAAGGAGGAAGAAATTATAAAACCTAAGACAAGAGGAAGTATCTTTACTAGGGTATGATAGGGCATATACTTAAGGACAAGGGCAAGAACGAGGACGAGATTTTCAGAAGGACAAGTACATGCTTTCGCCACCAAGCGTACCTAGGAGAAAGGTAGTCCGGTTGGAAGAGTCTAGTTTTCAGTTTGTGCTATTTCCTTAGGTTCTAGCGCTTCTCATTTGTTCATATCCACTTCCATAGTTGGGTCTCTGCACCATAGTACTTGTATAGTAGAAAGATCCCACTAGAGTCTCAAATCCAATTGGTGGTCCGACCAGTTTATTTTTTTGTTAGTAGGGATTTGAGAATAGCTATCGAGTTTGCTTATATCATCTCACGTAGATCGTCTAAATTCGGGGGAGATATTCCTTGGGTGCTTGTCTGATATTGGTTTAGGCCTTTGTGGCTTGTACTTGAGGAATGTCGAGTTCAGTTTGGATGGTTTGTGGGAGAGATGAATAGTTGTGGTAGGCACTCCGAAGAGCACGTAGTGACCTTTCGACTCTTATAGTTATGGCATGACGGATAAGAGGGAAACCTCTAATCATCTTAGTACATATACTTGGTACCGTGATTGACATCTGTTTATTTTGGAATTGGAGGTCGGAAACTTCACAATCGTGAAGTTAAATTAGTTAAGATACAGTGGAGTAAAGCTCAAGAAGGCAAGATACTAGCGTCATACCCTTTTTCTTAAGGGTGTATCCTTGATTTCTTTGTTTAGGAGCTTTGCGCATAATTGTTTCTCTCTTTCCAAAGTATATCACCTAGGTCGTATCTTCGATCCTTAGGTAGAAGCCAATGGATGTAAACATGTATTTGAAACATGTTACGGTTGATGGTTGCAAGTGGTTGCTAATGGTTGCTTGTGAATGCATATGCATACGTATTAGACACTAGATCAGTTTGGACGTTTTCATATTGCATTTACAGATATGTATTTAAGTTGAGCCTGATATGTTATCATATGGATGTTGCATATGGATGAATGGCCGTGCACGCATGTAGTATTTACGTAACTAGGGATGCTTGCATACATGATTGGACGCATGGCACCGACATGATTCGCATTAAGGAGGTCGACTGAATCAGTAGACCGCCTGATTTTACAGTAGATAAAGACATAAACACACACTATGCATATGAACATGAAAGCATTAGAAATCTTTTAAGGACAATGGATGCCTGTGATTGGATGGTTGAGTAGATGGGTGATTGGATGGTAGGACACATTCTTCCTAACTAGAAGATTTCGAGGACGAAATCCTTTTAAGTGGGGGAGAATGTAACACCCCATATTTTTAATGTAATTAAAAATGTATATATATCCACAGATAGGACTAATATGGTGTTGTATAATGAAAATTAATTAATATATGAAAAAAAATTGGTTGCATGCGATGTAAATGTGTTGCATGCACTGATTTGCAAACATAATGCATTAACATTAAAAGAAAAAGATTCATGCATTGGTTTAATTTAAGTATTGTAACTAACATGAAAAAGAGAAGTAAGGAAAGAACAATAATTATCATTGTTCTAAGACTTATTAACAAAAGACTTTGTAGCTCAGTTGGTTAAGGCATTGGATTTGTAACATGGAGGTCGGTGGTTCGAACCCCGACGGCAGCATAATTTTTATCTCTGTTTTAAAGAGGGCCAACTGAACATGCAAATATATGTACATATACAAATTCAAAATTTGAAAGGATAAGAACGTACATATAAGGAAATAAAGAAAATATATGTATATACATGAGAATATATATATATATATATATATGCAGAAGATAAGGCTATAGTAAATGAAATATGGCAAGAATTAAATAACGGTGCAACATCGTTTGAATTTTGAAAATAAAATGAAAGTTGTGCGTATATATACGCGTAAAATGGTCGTTAAAGGAATTGTATACATATAAGAATATTTCATGTGAATAAAACAGTTAAATAAATTCCAGGAATTCAAAAGTTCGAAATTCAAATTTCTGCGCCAAAACAGCTTGTGGGACCCAATGCTGACTTAGCACTGCATGTACGATAAGATTTGGCTAGATTCATCTGCGAACCTGGACTATTTTCTTAACTAGGTTCAATGATGACTCAGCGCTGCGTGTACGATAAGGTCTTGAGCAATTATATAAACAGCCCTGGTCTTCTTCTCTATTCACAATTCTTTTCTACCCTTATGCTGCAAAGATTCTTGTTAGTCATGGCTCCTCCTCCTTCTCTAAAATATATAAATAAAATAATATATATAAAATAAACCAAGACGAGGAAATGCTGCTAAAATATTTTCAAGAAGAGGTTCAAGTCAAGTTAGGATTCAAGAGGAGGTTCAAACGACTTCAACGACTGTTTTTCTACGAATCTTAGCAACACCATCTTTCTGTTCTAATCTAATCTCTGTAAGTCATTTATTTTTAGATTTGAACGTTTTTCTTTGTTCGTGACATGAAATTAAAGGAATAAAAGAATATGCGAAATCTCTCTCTCTCTCTCTATTCGATTCAGTGCCTACATTCTTGAACCTAATTAAGAACTGTTATGATTCGAGGACAAATAAGACTATGACTATGAGCATTTGCCTATGACTATGAACATTGCCTATGACTTTGGACATTGCCTATGACTATGAACATTGCCTATGACTTTGGACATTGCCTATGACTATGAACATTGCCTATGACTGTGACTGTGACTATGAGGATTATTTCCTTGACTAAGCCTATGCCTTTGATTAGAAAACATAAACTATTGCCTTTGACATAACAAGGACATCTGTGATTAAACACCTATGATTCATGATTAGGAAAGTGTTGTTTAAGCTTTGTGATTATGAGATTGGGTCTAAACCTGATTATTTATTCTGCCTGTCCTTGGTTTTCTTTGGTTTTAGACCATGGGAATTTACCTATTAAGTTAGGTCTACCCATGTTCTTGAACCTACTCTGTCTATTCTTGGTTTTAGACCTTGGGAATTTACCTATTAAGTTAGGTCTACCCACATTCTTGAACCTACGTCATTATTCAAAACCATTTTATGCCAGTTGTTGTATCTATCCTTTTCATAGCAATCTTTGGTTCATTCCCTATTTGCTACGAATCTAGATTTATCTATAATCTAGATTGAAACACGATTGTACGAACGGTGGGAATGCAATTTGGGGCAAAATATGAAATTTACTAAAACGTAGTTTAACTTGGAAATTGGCATAAATTGGGAACTTGTCTTATGGCATGTTCATAGGAATGCAAATTGGATAAATTTGACATAAATTATAAGATGTGTAAATTTGAATCTTGTATTGACGTGTAAATCTAGTATTTACATGAATAATGAACTAGAGTAATAAGTCTAGTTAGATGTGAATTAGAATGTCAAATTAGAATTGGATTAGCTAATTTGGGTCGATAAGTATATTGGCATAAACTTGAAATTGGCCATAATTGGGAGTAATTGTCAGGATTAGCAAAATCATGGTTAATGACACTTGATTTGGTATAGTTTACATACCAAAAAGCATAAACATGATTTAGAGGGAAAATGGGCCATAAGAATGAATGTTGACAATTTACATTAAAAGGGGAATTAGGAAATAAGTAAATTAGGAATAATTTACTTATAGAATTTGTTCTAAATGAGAAATGTAAACTTAGACAAATTAAAGGTTTGTTAAACGACATCTCTTTTAATGAAACACCAGAAAGTTCTAGGGTGACAGAGAGGATAGTGTTTAGGCTTGAGTTTGGAAAATACAAGTTCCCTGCTCTCCCTGGCTATCCCTAACTGATCCGACGGACGGGATGGTTACTTTCAAAACCTGATTTGAAAACTAATCAAAACCCCTTTTGAACTTAGAAAACACGAATATGCCCAACCCGAGGTTAGACTGAGTTGCGATGTAAACCTGCCCGGAACCAACCGGCACATCCAGTAGTCGCAACAATACCTGTCAAATGTGAGTGGTAGCGGCTTTAATTCATTTAATTAAAGCTAGAACAAGAATGGTAGGTTTAAATTCACTAAGACACTTAACCAATTCAACATGACGACCAGACTGGTGAGTGGGGTTAGGGCCGTACAGTTAAGCTAGAATGGGAGGGTTAAGTCCATAGGAAAACTTAACCAATTTAAACACAGTTAAGCTAGAATGGGAGGGCTAAGTCCATAGAGACACTTAACCAAACTCAAGGTAGCAAAACGAGACTTGTAGGGGTTAAGTAAAGTTAATACACTTAGCCAAATTAATATGTTAACTAGACTAGAGGTTGGGGTTAAGTAAAATCTAATACACTTAGCCAATTTGATATGTTTGCTAGGCTAGACCGTAGGGTTAAGTAAACTTGAACACTTAACCATCAGGTTGTGATAAAGGAATGGGGTTAAGTCTAGAACATGAAGGGATAATACTTGACCATTAATAATAACATGTTAGTTAAAACAGACGGGCAAGGTTAAGTTAAAAAGGAACACTTGACCAACACAGGGTGAATGGGTAGGGTTAAGTAATAAATACTTAACCAATACAACTTGGTTTGTGGTAGGGTTAAGTCAACATGAGTTATTGACAACACTTAACCAGTTTAACAGGATGAATAAGGAGGGTTAAGTTAGCTTGAATTGACTGACACTTAACCAATCTAAACTAACGGGAAAGAGAACTAAGTAAACCTTAGTTAAGGAAACAACGATTCTGGAAACTAAGTGGAAAATCTTAGTTAGTAAAACTAAGTAGTAATTCTTAGTATAGCACGAGGAGGTGCGAACGTCCGTCTGAGTAAAAAGGAGGCTCCAACGAATTGGGTTACGAAGCCCGAGGCTTCGAGGGGACGTGAGGGTACTCTTGGTATCCCCTTGTGAGGCTGCAGATGATCCGCCTGGGCCCACAGTGGTTAAGGTCTGCGTAGAAGAACCAGGGGTATGCCTTGGTTGCAATACATGGCAACCTAAAGACTAGGATGGACCGGCGTGATTTGACGAGAGAACGGTAGCCCTGTGATAGCAACTCGTCGTCTACCATCCATCTTCAGTCAATCGAGATACGTGAAGCGGAAAGGCGGAGAACTCCAAAAGACCATATACTTGCTATCTAGTTATGGGTGAGGATGGCCATAGGATAGTGGGGCACCGGGGGCCGGCGTACAGTTCTCATTTTACAAGGTGTGCCTTTCATTAGTTGAGGGAGGGGTCAAGTGGGACCATAGCCACTGAAATAAAAATAGACCTTAGCATCTGCATCGGCAGATAACTAAAAGCTCCCGACCGAGTTCTGTATTCCTTGATTTGCCCTGACACAGGACTCGGACCGCACATTACTGGACATGTGCATCTAGACAAGCGATAACGATTCGCGATACATGCGTGGGGAAGTATAGGAACATATACCACTCTAGGTAGTGTGTCCTAGACTTGGGGGCATCGTTCGATAGGTAGCATAATCCCTAGTTGGACTAGGTGGCATAAATCCTGAATCCGAGAAGCGTTCTCTAGTTAAATCTAGAAAGCACTTGATAGAAAACCCTAGATTTGATCTAGGTAATAAATAATGAATGTATGCCGGAAGGCAATGGAAAATACAGTGATTGGGATCACGTTATCGTTACTAGTTGGGACACTAGATAGGTGGTGCAGAGATATAGAAACCAGTATAACAAGGAAATAGCGAAGCAGCGAAAGTATTAGAGCGTATCCAGTTAATCTTAGCATATCTTGTGTCTAATCTTGTTGACCCTATCGTCATGGTGTAATCTTGTATTCAGTTAATTCATGTCGTTTTGTTTTCCATGTTCACATGCTAGAAGTTACTGAACTTACTCAGGCTTTATGTCTGACTCTGTTTTTCTTTCGTCTTCTTTTCTTCCGTTCCCCCCCCCCAGGTAGAAAAGGAGGGAATATTTTAACTCAGGACTGCCACTCTTTCCCAGCTTGAAGATTTGTCGAAGTTTTGCTTAGATTCTCGTTCCAGATGTTATGGCTGGCTCTTGCTAAAAATCGGGGAATATAAATGTATTTTTATGCTTCTTTATTTTGTAAGACAGATGACACTATGATATTGTAAAGAAATCTTTGTACAAACTATTTTATCAATAAAGCAAAGTTTTATTTTCCGCTGCTTAATTTCTATCTGTCTTGTAATTTATCTGCATCTTTTACCCTAAATGCTCCACAGAACTTAGTGCATTCCCTTTGTGAGTGACACTAACGGATGTGGGGTGTTACAGATTGTATACTATATATGTAGAATGTGAGATGAAAGCGTTTCTGCTAGATGATTATTATATTGTGGTTGATAGACACTATTATAATATCAATGATTTTTGATATAAAGATTATCGTTTCTTTAAAAATGATTTGAAAGTTAAATCAAATTGATTTGGATTCTCATAAGGGAAAAACCCATTCTGTTATACAACGTGGTCTTATGAGATATCGTTTAATTGTTCAAACTGTTTTAAATTGTTTTACTCACACCAGTCCCATGACTGACCCAGAGTTTATTTTTTTTTTGTTTTCCCTAAACTCTTGGTGCCCAATTTTGTACGGGCAGTCGAGTAGTCAGGATTTTATAGATATACCTGAAGAGCTTGGATCAGGAGGCTTCAGGATTATATAGC
Source organism: Allium sativum (assembly GCA_030737875.1). Classification (NCBI taxonomy): domain Eukaryota; kingdom Viridiplantae; phylum Streptophyta; class Magnoliopsida; order Asparagales; family Amaryllidaceae; genus Allium; species Allium sativum. The sequence goes on along the minus strand of CM060918.1, from coordinate 491,875,670 downwards.
TACAGATATTTCCACTGTGTTGTAAATGTTGTACTCTGATAATGTTACTGTATACATATATTGATTTTATTTCAAGGATATGTTATCTATTATATGTTGTTCGTTCCGCTGTGAGATTCGTGTTACTCTGATGTTGTATGTTCTTCTTCTTCTTCTATTCTAAGTTTCTATCTTATCTATTCTCACCCTCTAATTTCTTTTATGGACTATCCGGTGTTTTCGATGCTTGAATAGTCGACATAGGGTCGTATGCCGATATCCAGGATCGCAAAATCACTAGGTCGTTTCAATATGATTGGATGATTGATTGTTGAATCCAAATTCAACATTTATTTTGATATTAACCAATAAACAATATTGGTTGAGACATTGGCAGTTGATGGCCTAAATATACATTGTTTATAAAAGATAGATTTACCGTTAGGTAAATCGATAGAAATAAAGTTATGAAAATTATTTATAACTGAATATAGATTTTTAAACATATCATTTTAAATGAAGTTTATAGAAAGGAAATAAACCAACCACATATATATATTGTTTGTTAACCACCAATCGCCGTTTTTGTACCAAAATATGTCGTGTGCAAAGCACGTGCCTCATCTTAATTATTAAAAAAATTCTTATATTAATAAGCGAGTAAGCAGAAATTAATGTAATGACTAATAACTGAGATAAATTGTTTTAGAAACAATTAAAATGATATTATATTGAACTGATTATTAATTTAATAATCTAATGGAATTATTTAAATTAATTGAATTTAAATAGGAAGATGAATCAAGATTTGATTAACGAGTTAATCATGTTTAGAGTTGACTAAGTCAACTATGTTAACAAAAATGGATTTATTAAATTAATTAATTTAATGGAAATATTTATTGATTAAGTAAACATTTTTAAATGCTGATATTTAATTATTATTTATTTAATAATCAAAGTGGAGATCTGGGGATTTAAAAGGAATAATCGAAACTATGAAACGATAAGGACTATTTATAATAAAATGATATTTTGAACAAATTATATTAATGATAATATGAGTTAAGTTTAAATTGTAGTTTTAAAGTGAACTCTTATTTGAAAATCTATTTAATTGGATTTTATTAAATCCAAGTTGGACGTGGTTTTAAAAACCAAGTTTATCTTAATATAGTATTGAAACATGGTTATTAGAAATGGCATTTAAATGAAATATAATCCAGGATAGGAAATTAAAGAACTAGAACTTAACTAGAGGTCGGTCGTGATGAATGATTTTCTAAATATTAATCTATTGTTTATTTCAGCCTTCAGGGTTAATATTTATGGAATTATTTTCTTATTGATTTACTGTTAGGAACTAATAAAGGTTTGAATTGGAAATCAAATGATATCCAAGTATGAATTTGAGTAGTTACATGAGCTGAGTCGTAAAGATGCGATATAAATTCGATATATTAAGTTTGAGATGATATAACTGAAAATGGGATTTGTTTTGATATTAGGAATAAATTTCGCTTTTGGTATTTCAACTAATATTTATCTTAAGATAAGACTGTTGTTGATCGAGGTCTGAGAGGTAATTAGAATACCCCAACTTGAATGACTTTAGGATTATCGAAAGATGATATTAGTTGTAACGGTAATATGTTAGTAGAGAATTATTTTGAGAATATATAATGCAACATCACTTGAAAATTTTGAGGGTAGATAATGAGATTCCAAAATAAAGGAAATAAATGAATTTGAGGAAATGTATATTGATATTTCCAAAATAGCGGAAATAAAAAGGGCTTGAGAATATGAAATGATATTTCCATAATAAAAGATATAAAAGAGAGATTTGTGAAAATATAACGATATTTTTGATGTAAAGAGATGAGACTTAAAATGGATTTATTCTAAAAGGGTAAGTGTCGATGATGGTGTTCAAATAACGAAACAAAAGGAGATTTTTGTGATGATAGTTTTATGAATGATAAGTTGAATTGATTTCCCCGTCGTAGATAATAAGATATGTTATATCAAATGGTTTGAAATGATAATTAACAAGAAACTGAATATGACTTTAAGATATTTTTCTATGTATAGAAATAAAATGATCTGAGAATATTAATATATTAAAACTAATATATATTATTTTGGGTATCAAAACCAATATCTTATTTTTAAAAGCCCAAGTGATGTTGTGTAACAAACCAATGGATTGATTTATTTTTATGGTTGTTTATTTTGATAGTTAAATAACCTACTATCAAAATCAGGCCAAATGAGCTATTGGTACAGAAAGATCTGAATAGAATTTATTTTTGAAAACCATTTCGAACCAACAAATACATGAAATATGTTGTTTGAAGATGGAGTAATGGAAGACCATAAATTTTCAAGAGAGGAAGAACTATTGTTAAATATCTCTGGCTGATCCCTAGAGTTAACAATGATTTTGTCGTGATTGGTATCAACAGATTGCAAGGACTACTCACTACTAATCTATAAAGTGATTCCTAGGATGTGGCAGGAGGGTGCCTTCAGTTCATCCTGCTCCTGGATGACTTGTATGGACGGATGTCTAACAGAGTATTTCTTAAGAATCACGTATGTTGATTTTTACAAACATATTTCTATTAGTGGCGGAGAAGGGCACTTCTCTTAGCTTAACGACCAAAGTTTTTTGTGGAAGTCAATTAGTGATTTGGCGGATCTGACTATATGGCATTCAAAGTGAGTAGTGACCAGATGTTCAGAAAGTTAATGATAAACTCAAGCCTCATCAACTGGGAAATGACAAAAATCGAGTAGGTAGCATGGCTATGTGGGTTGCTCCCATTAGGGTGTATAATCACCTATCTAGAGAAATTCCATTTCGTTCTTAAATCTATTTTAGTGCTGTTCCTTTCGGGAAATGGTGGTTTGAGCCCAACCATTGGTGATATACATTCGATGCACTCCAGCGATATGAGTGGTCGGTCATGTGTAGGCCGGGTTGCAAGACATTCTTGTTGAACCCAGTGTATTCCCCTCTAGAGAAACACCATCGGCGGGTGGTTCCATACCTTGTCATAGTCGGAATCCAGTCTCCAATAAGCGCCCATGGTTTTGATTGTATACTATATATCTGGAGCATGAGATGCAAGCGTTCCGCTAGATTGTGATTTATTTGTATTTAGACACTATTATAATATCATAATAAAATATTGATTTCAAAATGTTTTTGGTTATCGTAAGGTAAAAACCGTCCGTATTTATGTGTGGATTTGGTATTACGATTATCCTTTTCTTTCGAAAAGATTTTGACTTTAAAATCAAATTGGTTGACCTTTAAACTTAGCGAGTTTTACTCACTCTGGCTCACCATACTGACCTAGTGTTTGTAATGCTCGAGTTAAACTGGGTTGTACAGGTTCAAGTTATCTGATGCTGTGAAGTCCAAGGACGAGTTGAAGGAGTTCAGACGTATGATGTATACGGTTATTATTCCGTTGTGTGTTACATATATGAGGACAGGCTATTATAATTATCTAGATGTATTGATGTGCTCTGATGTTGTAAGTATTATTTCAAAGCTCTCAATAGAGTTTATTTATATATTATATTTTGTTCCGTTGCGATGTGAGACTCAATGTTATATTGGTCTTATTATTCTTCTATTCTAATATTTCTTTCTTATCTCATCCTCTAATTTATTTCCATTAGATTTCTAGGTTTTTGATACTGGAGTTTGGACATGGGATGTGAAAATGTATGGATTCAAGCATCGAAATTCCCGGGTCGCTATAGTAAACTATGTTGTACTCTTCTTGTTCATCAGAACTTGTTGTTCTAACCCCTCCTCATTACAACCTCTCAGATTTTCTAGAGAAGGTCGCGTTCTCACAGGTGTCCAAGTTTGGCTTTCGGTTCTCGTTGTCTCTCATGCTCGGTATTGTCACGGTAACTCACTTTTAAAAAGGTAGTTACTTGAGTTACTACTGGATTATCCTTTTTTTCTGCTATGAGTTATTTTATCATACTCTGATTATGCTTATGCTCGGTTGTAGGTACCTAATTTACATGCTTCATGCTTTGGTGTGTTCGATTTTTGAATTTTGTTGAAATTTTGGCTCATAAAAGTGTGGGGTGTTACATTTGGTATCAGAGCCTATGTTAGACGATCAGAAGAATTAGTTAAATTAGGACTCATGAGTGAATGTGATTCAATTTTCCTTTCTCCTTTCTTTGTTTGTCTTACTCGACTTTAATTTATTTCGACGATGAATTAGTCATGGGCCTGTTTATATAGAACGGTCCTAAGTGACTAAGAGTTGAAACATGTTGAGTTCAGGTTTCTAGACAATCTTGTCTTACTCCATAGTACATTGGCTGTTTCGACGTGAAGAACATGAGGATGACATATGGTGGATTATGTGGATTTGAGTTTGTAGATTAGACAAAAATCTAGCTACAATTGAGATAGTCATGATTTCTGGTTTTTGGTTTCGTTTGATAGTTCCAATCAATGACCTTTTCTTGATATGAAACGGGAAATTCATGTTAATATGTCATATCCATTCGGAAATATAATTACGAGATATATACATTCTTTACTTCATTAGAATTTTGGATATTCTTTTGTTGAAATTTTCGTTTGAGTTCTTGGCCTTGCATTCGAGGGAATTCTATTTTAAACTATTTAGAAAAATAAAAGGGATTTCGAAAGTTTTGAAATTATTGTTTCGAAAAAATAGTTTTATAAAAATATAGTTTTAAATTTTTAATCTATCGTGTTTCGGAATTGATGGGCTGTGTGATTTTAGTAAATATAATCTCATTGGTAGAAAGAAGGGAATTGGAGAGGACAAGGAATATGCCACTAAACACGAAAATAATTAATACGCATTCCTTGTGATTTTTGGCATCCCTCTTTTTAAAAAATTGTGATGATTTATGGAAATTATCACAATTAATCCTAGAGATTTTTAAAGTTTCGACATTTTTGAAAGCGGAAAGGTTTTTCAGTTTGTAATTCAAACTGGAATATAAATAATATTACTAGTAATAATGAATTGGATTTATAAATATGAAACCGTTAGTTTGTAATAAATTTCATTTTGGAAGAGTTTTAAATTTTCATTCGAAAATGCTAAGTAAAATCCTTCGTTTGGATTTTGGGGTACTTGATTTCAAATCATCTATTTATTTGGTTGTCAACTAGGTAAGGGGAAAATTCATTTTAATTTAATTACAGATTTCTAGCTGAATTATTTTAGGAATTCATTCATTCGTTTTGTGGTCGCAGTATTTTATTGAGGCTACTTTGAATCTTTGGAGACAGTTCGGAGTTTGAATGCGGTTTTTGATATCATCATGATGAGGATAAATATTTTTTGGATAGCGTAAATCTTAAAAGATGAGAAAGACGGTTAATATTTTAATCCAAACTAATGAGATCAAGCTTCATCCTTTACCAAAAGCTATTTGACATTTGACTGTTTAGCAATATACCTAAAGTGGTCAACTTGTTGATGAGTTTTGGTACAACATGGATCTATGACTCACTCTAATTATTTTTTCCAAATCACCTCCTTAACTTCTTTCTTCTATCCTTCCTTCCTCATATAGCCAAACTATATTCTTATCTGTAACACCCCACCTCCGCTAGGGTCACTCACAAAGGGAATGCACTAGTTTTGGTGGAGCATTATCTAGGTAAACATACACAGAAATATTACAAGACAGAACATATAAAACAGTGGAAGAAAAACCAAATTTTATTTCATTAAAATCTAGTAAGGTCTAAAGCCTTTTACATCAAAATGTCATTAAACCCATTACATCGAAATCTGTCTTGCAATAGTAAAGATGCATAAAACCATAGTCATAAGTCATTCCCCAAGAAAAACAGTAAAGCAGCCATAGCCAAGAAAGGTCCAAGCCATATATGATGGTCTTGAAGCAGAAAGAAGTCCAAACTAAGTAGTGGTGTTTCCTCCCTGAGAACTTGGTGGGGGGGGGGGGGAACGGAAGAAAAAGAGGCGAAAGAAAACGGGTCAGTCATAAAGACTGGTAAGTCCTAGTGACTTTCAGAATAGAAACAAGTAAAGATAACATGACATGTATAAACTGAAAGTAAGCATAAGGATAATGACAAGATAGGCAAGTTAAACTAAGATAAAAAGATAAACTATGCTAACCAGATAAACTAAGGTAACAAGATAAACAACATATAGCATTGCATGTTTAACATTCTCTGCACCAATACTAGTCTAACAGAATTAGGTGTTATCCTAATGTCTAAATAGAAACGAAAATGGAAACAGGGTGATCTTTACAGAAATAGTAATGGGCTTTTACCTCCTTAACAGAAACAGAAACAGAAATGGGCCTTTACCACCTGTACTAGTAACCCAACATGTGTCATGTATTAACTATGAAATGATACCTTGCCTCATATCATGAAATGACTCATTTCTTGGTCCCACGAAACGATCTATTAATCGATCGGCTCCCTACAAGTTCTAGTTCATCATGTGTCTGTGTCATACGGCCCTATCACGAATGTAGTCACCTGTGTTAGGTCCACCATAGGGTGTATCAAGCCCTAGGGTGCCAACCACCGACACGAATCAAGCACGCACGGTGTAAACCTACTGATGCCCAATGCCTGCTTTTTCAACTCCGGACTACGTGCACGACCATAGTCCGCCTGAACCTACAATGGCGCACCAACTTAGTCGTCGTTCTGGTCGCTTACAATCAGCCCAGTAATCGTGCCCCAGCCTACCTAGTTCCAGGGTACCATGATACATCTAGTGGGTTACTGCTGAAAAGGACCGCGTAACTAGGGTTTTTGTCCAGCAGGTTAAGTGTTGTCATTTAAATTCGAGACTTAACCCCATCAGTCTGGCATGTCAAGTTGGTTAAGTGTGGTCATTAGGTTTGTGACTAAGCCCGCCTATGTGTCATGTCAAATTGGCTAAGTGTTGTCGTTCAAGTTCATGACTTAGCCCTACGAATCATGTGTCAGGTTGGTTAAGTATATTCAAGCGGTTCATGACTTAACCCTACCAAATCATCGTGTCAAATTGGTTAAGTGTATTCAAGTGGTTCATGACTTAACTCTACCAAATCATCGTGTCAAATTGGTTAAGTGTATTCAAGCGGTTCATGACTTAACCCTACCAAATCATCGTGTCAAATTAGTTAAGTCTATTCAAGCGGTTCATGACTTAACCCTATTATGTGGCATCAAATAAATTAATGCACCCCAACCTCTCACATTAGACTTGTTGTGGTTACTGGATATGCCGGGCTGTTCCGGGCAGATTTACACCACAACCTAGTCTAACCTCGAGTTTTAAGCGCGATATGACCAACTACTCACATTGGATCCTATTGTTTGCAGTCACTGGATTTGCCAGGTGGTTCCGGGCAGAATTACACTGCAAACTCAACCCAACCTCGAGTTGGCCATTTTCAAGTTCATTCTAAGTGTCATGTCCATGTTCAATTTTCATGTCAGGTTCGTGTTAAGTTTCTAAGCGAGTTTCATGTCAAGTTTTCAGGTTTCAACTTATGCCTATTATCAAGTTCATGATTCATATTCACAACCAATTCATGTTTGCCGAATAAATCATATTCCCATCGCATGTAAACATGAATCGATCCAAATTTTAAGTAAATCCAAGTCCAAAATAAAAGGGAATAACATCCAAACTATGATAGGAAAAAGAATGAGCACAGGGTGATAAATCTAGCATGATATAGCTTGAGATAATTGGTCATAACATCACTAGCATATAGAATAATAGCCCCAAACATTGGATTACAGGTCTAGCATAATATGGTGATAGTCATGATAAATGTTGACATAAGGTGATAGTCCCAAACTTGTGAATAATAACTGATTCAACATCACAGACATAATAATATTATGGACACGAAAAGATTTGATTTACAACACGAATAGGCCCAAGTTAATTTTCATAGCAATATTCCCAAAATTTAGGGTCCAAGATGAACAAGAATAGATGTGAATCAATTATCATTCATAGGTCCAATTCCAATTTATAACATGAATAAGTTCAAACTGATTTCATAGCAATATTCCCAAATTCAAGATTCAAAAGAGGATAGGGTGGAAACTTAATTAAAAAGTCTTATCATCAAGTCAAGATCCAAGAATTCATTTTACAATCTAGCGTTTGAATAATAAACTAGGTCCAACAACATGAATGGGCATGATTCAGTCGATAAGAAATAACCCAAAATCATAGATTCCAGAAAGGACAAGAAAGATCCAAATAGATAATCAAGCTTAGGTCTAATTTCATTTTATTCCATGTCCATATTAAATTTAACAAGTTTCAATCTCAAAGTAACTAGAACTTACAGATCGTGGTCTAAGAAATTGAGATGCAGAAGTTGAATCTAGAAACTAGTCGTCGATTGGTTGATATGATGAATTCTTATTTGATTGCAAAAGCAAACCCCCAATATGCAATTCCTAGCCATAGTCTTCGAGAAATAGTCTTCGTGTTTTATTTTAATTTATCTTAATTTAATTTAGAGGGAGAAGAAGAATCCATGTCCATCAAGAATTTGTGCAACATAACGTTAGAGAAGAATGGTGTAAATAGAATGAGGCTAGGAGGCTGTTTATATAGGATTAGGGTCATGAATTTGGGCTGAAAACGTGTCCAAAAACATCAGAATGAACCCAGGCTGAAAACCAGGTTTTGGCGCCAGGTCGACCAAAGGGTCGACCTGGTCCCTGGGGGGTCAATCACAGTTTCGACCCCCAGGTCGACTTGGTCTTGGGTGGGAAAATTCCCACCCAGTCTGCCCTGGTGTTTGAATTCGAATTTCGAATTCGAATTTCGAGCTGTTTTTGATTCTGAAAATTCCTGAAATTCGAACTCTGACCCATCTATTGCACCATTATGTACATGCGTGACCCATCTATTCCTGAAACTTGGTCATACGGACTCTGATTTTCGAAAACTCGGACTCGATTTCATGCAGAATTCTGAGATGAACACAATGGTGCAACCCGTTTCCCTTGGTTCTTATTTTAAAAATTTAATTCTGCCTTGATTTATGTTTATAACATGTTATTAAAATACGGGTTGTTACATTATCCTTCTTCTCTTTCTTTGTCGTCGCCTCCTCTCCTCTTTTTTTTTTTTTTTTGCTCTTGTTTGCGCATTAGATCTTGCCCCATTAGTACTCTAAGATCTAAATCCAATTTCATCTCTACGATCATTTATTAGTCCATAATACCTACTTGCACTAACTGATCTTTTTAGTACCACTTAAATCTCATCCTTAGGAAAAGATCATTTGTCGTGGCAGTTGGGCTTGCGCCAATCCTTTGCTTTGAGATCTTTGTACAGGATTGTAGTTTGTGCTGCATCCGCTTTTATCATATCTCATCAGAATAGAATCTGACGAAGGCATTCGTCGTTTCGGAGATGAAGATTGAGATATAATTGGATGGATTTTTTGAGGAGAATCTTGATGGGATTTTTGAGGTATCTGTGTTGTACGCGGACTTGAGTGGTCTTTTTATTTGATCGGCTTTGGAGATTTTTTTAGCAAATCTCTTTTTCTTTATTGATGGTTTTTGAGTTCGGGAATCTATGTTCGAACTACGCATGTACATGCGTGACCCATGTAGCACATCGTTTTATAGATGGGAAGCTATGACTAGATTTGTCTCATGATACAGAAATTAATATTTTGCTTGATTGATGACGTAACCATCATTTGGTGCTACATCATATTTGATTCAGCTTGTTGTTCTTGTGTGTTGTCTCATGGATTTACTTTCCGTAATTCCGCCTATCCATTTTTGTCTTTGGACAATATTAGGTGGATTCCCCTGAGAAGCAGTTTTATGGTAGGTTTCTTTTCTCATCACAAACGCTCTCTTAGTAGAGATGGTAATGTGGGAACCTCCAACAACAACAACAATAGTGTTAGTAACACGAGATTGAGCATTTTTGCTGCCATGATGTGATTAGTCAAAGGTCATAAAGACGGTTTGAGCTCCAGTCGCGGAGCAAGACATCTTATTGTTTATAACCAATGTTTTGAAAGTTTTAGTGTTCCTGTTTTTTTGTCGTCTTTGCTGTTTTCCCTTTCTAGCATTTGGCTCTTGGCTTTTTGGTAATTTGTGCTTGTAACTATTAGTATTTGTTGTCTTTGAAATCACACGACTTATGTTAATGGGATTTCTATGTTTGAAAATATTTATGTCATTCACGCATATCTCTTTGAATGAAATCTCATTTTTGTTATCTAAGTAACAATTGTCCTAGAGCTGGAAAGAATAGAATTCTGTGTTGGATAAATCATCGTTCCTTGTTAAGCAAAAATTTACTACGTTTATTTGTGTGTGATTTCAGTTATCGCATTTTTGCATGGATAACTTTTTTTTGCAAATATGTGACTTGAATCATTTTAGTTTTAGGAAAATACATTTTTGAAACTTTTGGAAAACGCTGTTTGTAAAAAACTTTTATCGTCTTAATTGTTTTTTTACTGATATACTTTCTTTTATTTCGGTTTGCGTGAAATCGCAGTGTTTGGATACGACACTTTGTGCATGTTTAAAACATTTGTTTTACATTAAAATATATGGTTTGAATAGCGCAAAGCACATGTTACCGAAGTTTTAATTTTTATGTGAATCCTATACGAAACGTGGAACGGTATTGAAATGAAAATTTTAGAATATATATATATATATATATATATATATATATATATATATATATATATATATATGAAGTTTCAAACCGGAAATTTATTTTTGTGAAAATTCAGTTTCTGGTCACACGAACAGCGTAAAGAAGATTTTTGGATGGTTTGTGTGCGTTTTTTAGGGTGCAATAGGGCTGACAATGCGATAAAATGATAACACGGGAAAGACTGCTTTATCCTTGAAAACGTTGTTTCTATACCAGTCCAGCGATGCGTGCAAGTTGTTAATTAACTCATTTTACGTTTTAGAGCTTGTTTTAAGCCTACTTTACAGTCTATAAATGGATTTTTTTGAGTATTTTGGGTAACTAAGGAAAAATTTCCACTATAGGATGGGAAATGGAATATTTATAAGCGATGGGAACGTTAAAATCTTCGCTTTGATTTCCTTTTTCTGGTTTAGGAGAAATAAAATAGGAAGCGACATGATGCGTTGAAGTTTTGGATGGTTGGGTTTGAATGCAAAAATTGGTTGATTCACACTTTTATTCATGATTATGTGAAGGTTATGGATAAAAAGGATTTTTGAAATTTGCATTCATATAGAACTGCTAGTATACTTATGATGTTTTGCATCATGTTTTCAAAAGTGTCTAAAATTTTAATACATACAAGTAGGAGGGTCCGATTTAGAATCATTGTGCATACATTTTTTGAGGTTGAAATGCATTATGGACACTGTGCAGATGCGCATATGGTTGCATAGTGGATGTACAAGACTTAGTTGGTTAGCATAGGATAAGTAGGTGTCAGAATTTCAGGACAAAATTCCTTTTAAGGTAGGAAGAATATAACAATCCATAATTTTGATAATAAATAAATTAGTTATTTAATTAGATTTCAAAAATAGTAATTTCTGCATATGATGGAATTTGATCATGAAACTTTAAATGTTTCATTCGTCTCGGAATTCTAGTCAACTTTCATGTTTATAGTTTCACAAACGGAGTCCGTATGAAAAGTTATGGACGAAATAAGAAAACGGACGGAAATAATAAAATAGAATAAATAAAATATTTAATACCATTTATAACCTGCCTTCATTGGGAAAATTAGCCAAAGGGCAGTCGACACTCTTAGATGGAGCGATCGACTGCCTTGGGAAATTTCAGCCCAGTGACGGCTAGGGATATATAGGTTTTAATATATAAATTATTATATAAATGGACAAATGATAATTAAAATAAATCTAACAGTTCATGAGCAATTCAACTCCTATAAATAAAGGTGTAAGGCCTCATTCTTTTGCATACAAATCTAATAAGGAAACGGACGGAAATAATAAAATAGAATAAATAAAATATTTAATACCATTTATAACCCACCTTCATTGGGAAAATTAGCCAAAGAGCGTTCGACACTCTTAGATGGAGCGATCGACTGCCTCGGGAAATTTCAGCCCAGTGACGACTGGGGATATACAGGTTTTAATATGTAAATTATTATATAAATGGACAGATGATAATTAAAACAAAATCTAACAGTTCATGAGCAATTCAACTCCTATAAGTAAAGGGATAAGCCCTTATTCTTTTCCACACAAATATATAGGCTGCAGCGAAGTTCTGCCATTACCCGTTCTCTTCCAATAAATTTCTAAATCAAAAATAGATTCATATACAATCAATCAAACATAAACTAAATGGATTTGAAAGGGATAGTCAAATTCAAGTGGAAAATGGTATGAATTGTCATTTAAGCTCTTCTTCTTTATATTCTCCCCTCTTTTCTTATTTTCTAGCAAAAATACAAATTTAAAAGTATCCCTTTTCAGAATAATCGTAGATCTGTAAGAATTTGGGACTGTAGGCCTAAAAGATTATTCAGGTTTCAAATTTGGATGCTTTCAAGTGAGTAATAAATTTATGTACAAAGTTACAGTAACCTATTATCTCGTTTGTATTAGATCTTAAATCTATGCCTAACATTTACCAGATGTGCTTATAATATTGTTAATTCTGAGATGATATCTATAAGATCTGTTTATAAATGTTGTCAAAATCTAAAATTATGAATTTGTGATTTAAATAATATTATAATTTGTAGGTTTATTAATTTGTTATACTATTTCCTACAATTCTATTTGAGAGTATATTGTGGTTATTACAAAATACTACAGATATGGAAATCAATTCCATAAAACACTATAAAGATGTAGTTTTATTTTAGATCTCTAGTTTCAGTGTTAAAAGATAAATTATGTGATTTTGATTAAAAAGATATATGCTTGTTTGTGTTCAATTTTGTTTGGGTTATTAACTTAGTTATTGTAAATTTTTCTTTTTTGTTCTTTTTAAATAAAAATATGTTATTTGAAACTAATAAGAAATATGCCAAATATTGAAAAAAAGGAAAAATTGTGTATATTCACATATAAATAAATAGATATATTTGTGCATAGTTTACGTTGACTATTCCAGACATACATAAAATATATTTCTTGTGGTTTGAAATGTGTTTATTCTAATACTCAGGCATAATTTACAATAATTATAGTTGACGGTCTTTTTGTAAGATTTAGAACTATATTTCAAAATTAAATGTAATAAGAAATGTAGGTTATTAGTTGAACCAAACATTAAACTTAACAATAACAATAAAAAAATAAAAATAACTATGTTAACTACGCGGATATGTGTGTGTGTAGACAAACACACATTATCCGTCCAAATCTATGTAAACAACGAAATATACATTATAATGAATGCTTTTGTGTTTAAATGGTTTTCATTTTATGGAATTATACATGTAAATGAAATCCATATTAAATGAAAATATTTGTGGTGACCGTTGTAGCAATTAGTGCAATTGATTGCTATAAATAGTGCCATATATAAACAAATATTGTAACCAACGTTGATTGGAGAAAGCAAATTTAAGTAGGCAGTTAAGCCTTATTGTTACAATTTCTAAATTGACTATTATTAATGTTGTAAAATCCAATTAGGAAATTAAATTATAACCGCACTAAGACATGAGGTTAAGCTCAACTTGTGGTAGGAGTCTGCCCGGAACCGCCCGATAAATCGAGCATTCGAAGGTGGCCGACTTTATATGAGGGGACTGGTGCATAAATATATATGCACATATATACAACAACAATAAATTAATAAATTAGCAGTGTTTGTTAGGGTACAACATATAGATATTTCAGGATTGATAATTAAGGTTAATTAATGTTGTAGGAAAATATGACTGTTATAGTTATAAACGGTAATAAACTTATGAAACAAAAACAAATGAAATGAAAGGAAATAGATGGGTATTGATTATCGTTTTAAATACTAAGTCCAATAAAGAAAATAATTAAATAAATATCCTAGGCTAAGAAGGACATAACTTTCCTTATTTATACCAATTAATTTAAAACTTATAATAAAAAGTTAGAATTGGACTTAGTAGGTTAATGATGCATGGAAAATTACCTTATTTGATAGATGTTTGCACTTTCCAGTAGTCGAATATATGTCCAACTGACATGAAATATCATTAATCATAAGAACCCATGACGATAGTTAGTTTCTATACGTATGATTTTTCTGTTAAGAGGAACTAAATGGGAATAACTCAACAACGTAGCCTGCATTGGGATTAAGATCTTAAGTGGTTAGATCCACCTTTAAAAAGGTATTAAGCGATCGCGTATTCCACCTCCCACTAGAAGAAGCATTAAAGGTTAATTGGGTACGAGCTTGATAATTTTCGCAAAAAATCCGCTTCCTTGGGCCTTAAGTGACTTGGGTCGAGGAATCCACTTGGGAATAGGTACTCCAGTTAGCGGCCTTAAATGGTGTATGAATCCTACCTAAACCTGGAGTTAAAAATGTCCGATATGGTCATTCCATAGGGCTACCTGTCCTTCGGGAAGTATTAAGCGTCTAGAGGTTATCCAATATGGCCAGCTAGATAGTAACGGCCCTCCACCAAGTGGTCTTAAGTGGTTGCTTACTATCTCTTGCCTTATGCGAAACATGGGTTTACAAGCGTGAATGATGGAAGCCTTAATTAGTAGGACCTTAGCTAGTATCCTATGGTTTATAATAACGTTGAGAAAATCATCAAGAGGTATTAAATGACTGACAGGTCTTCCTAGGGTCTAAGTGATTAAGAGAATCCACTATATTTATCATTTGATAGTAAGGTTTTAAGTGGCTAAGTATACACACATAAGTAAATAAACTCCGTAGTTAGGAGTTCACTTATTGGTTTAATAATTAGTTAGATGATGTTATGAAGACTTCACAAAAGTATGCGTAAATGTTCTATTTTGGTAGCGATATCATTGCAAAAACTACCTTGGGTAGGGTAGGGTAGTTGAGTCATGCATAAATGTTTACAAGGTTAGGTTTGAATTACTAGCCTTGGCAGGCATATATTGTAACACCCCGAAATTAGATACACTATAACCATACTATAAAGAAAATTAATTAAAGGGTTAATTAATTTATGAAAAAAAAAGTGCATGCGAATTTAGTTAGGCTACAGTAAAAGAAAGATTAGTGTAAATTAATATGTATGGTAAAAAGAGGAAAATTAATGCAATGCAATAATGCTTAAGAAAAGAGCACATAAAAATTAGGAAAATTAAGGCAATAATGCATGCGGTAGAAAGGAGTAAATAAAAATGAATAGATTCGCAAAGTGGTGTATGTATTTAAAAAGGAAGAAGATAAATGCAAACAAATAACAGAATGCATGCATGAGGAATGCTTTATGCAAGGAAAGAAAAGGATGCTTGTAAGGGAATTGAATTACATGCAATAAATTAAACATACTGTATAAAACAAATAAATAAATAAAAGCCTAACATACAAATGCATGCAATCAATTAATTTTTTTAAAAAGGAGGGAAGGATTTATGCATGCGATTGCATTAAGTGGCATGTAATAGGCATGCGTTAATAAGAATAAAGTAATTGATGAGATAATTAAATAGGTTTGCATGCAACAAAATAAGGGGAATATGAATTAAAAGCAGAAACATATCTATGCATGTAAGTTAGGGTGGAAGGAAATAAATGTTATTAAGTAACATTTAAAAAAATAAAGAATATGTATGCATATATATACGTACAAAAGAAAGAAAGAAAAAAAATGATGAAAAGAGGAAAAACATTAATGTAAGGCATGCAAACGTATACAATGAAAATTCAAATTAAAATATAGTATATTATTAATGCATTATAAATGGACATTTATTGCATTAGTTAAAGAGAAAGATAAGGAAATGTATATATTTATATAATTAAAATTTGGTAAAGGGAAGGCATAACTAAAGAAAGGAAAGATAAGGAATATATTGAGAAAAGGAAGCAAGGAATAAAGTCCCATTTATTTAGCGTTTAAACATAGACTATTTTTTTATGTTATGCTTAATTGGGTTATTTGCATAAGGAAGGTATGTATTATGCATGTAAGAAAATAATTTTTGCAAGATAGGGGGATGTATGTAGTTATGCATACGCAATATTCAAAAATTCAAATGGATATATATAAGGTTCCCAATTAATTAAAAGGAGAAAGTAATTAAACGTTTTAATTAAAACGTTATAAACATTGCATAGCTTTTGAACGTGGACTTGTTTTGTGACTTGATTCATTAATCCTATGCTATAAATAAGCCCCCATTTCCCATGTTTTTGCACACCAAAAATAATGGAGGCCAAATGCTATCGGTACTTGGACTAAATCAAATCTTTTTCCCTTCCTCTTCAATCAAATAAATCAGGTTTAGAGATTCAAGTGTCGATCTGTGATTCAACCTCCGCTTTTCTCCTTCTATTTTTCTAGATTTGATCATTGTGAGTTAAAGTTACCTTTAGATTTAAATAATTAAAAGTAAAACATGATATGACTGCAGTTTGGATCTATGCATGTGACTGAATCATACCAGATCTATTGTAATTTGTAAATCTATGATATTCTGACATAGCTACGATTTGGATCTTAACCTTTATCATGTCAGATCTTATGACACCCCACGTCCGTTAATGTCACTCACTAAGGGAATGCATTAAGTTTTGTGAAGCGTTATAGGTAAACAGACACAGAATAATTACAAGACATATATAAATAAGATAGCAGCGAAAATTTAAACTTTTATTTCAACATAAAACATAATACCGTGGTCCACAATATCATAAGTCACAAAAACCATTACAATAAAATAACTTCTTTCTTTCATCATCAGAGTACCTAAGAATATAAAAAAATAATTCCCCACCTGAAAGAGTTAAGCCATAGTAGAGATAAGAACTTGAGCCATACTTCAGAAGTAGCTCCTAGCAAGATGATATTTGAGTCCTGACTAAGCCTGAGTGTTTCCTCCTTGAGAACCTATTGGGAGGGAACGGAAGAAAGAAGGAGAAACAAAAGGGTAATACATAAAGTCTGGCGAGTCTAGTTACTTTTAGCAAGTAAATAAATAAAAGTAACACGATAGGCATATAAAGTGGATAAGAGAGATCACTACATAAATGAAAGGTGTGACAAGGTAGACAAGGTAAGGTGTATACACTTCTCTAATGATTACTCTGCACTATTACTAGCATAACCAGAAATGAGATGATCCCTTCCACTTTAAGGTGGTAGACTCAGGGCATATGTCCAAAATATACCCTAATCGATCGGCTCCCTACTCCGTAGATACCCTGTTCTGGCCACACAGTAGGAGGTATCACTTCCTAAAGTGGCAACCCTTCATTTCCCAAGATGTGCACAACCATATCTACTGGTGTCACGGTCGTCTTATCCCCTCCTGCCCGGCCCATGCATGCACAAGGCCCAGTCGGTTTGCGCAGCCCACACCATCTTTCATGTTTGGATCTCTTACAATCAGTTAGTAAGCGTTCCTCTTCTCCGTCTAGTACGGAGTACTTCATTTGATACCTACTCCGGGTTACAGACTGAAATGGGTCCCACAAAATATGATGCAAGCTCTCCCCTTTGTCTTGTATCCCCCACTAGGTTTTTCACTAACTATGTATACAACTAGTGGTCTTTAATTACAAAGCCCTATTCAGTTATGCTTACCCAAAAAAGTGTCTTTAATTATATAACTTTATTATTTTCTCTGGTTATGTATACCACTAGGTGTCTTTAATTACATAACCTTATCGGTTTAAGTTCGTGGGCCTATATATTTAAATATTACCCACCCCCTCCAGATTTATTTAACCCATCCACTATTTCAATCAATTTACTTAACCCTAACCTTAGTTCAATATCATACAATCCCTATGGATTAGATTTGGTTAAGTAGTCCAATTCATTACCATGTCCATTTATGGTTTATAATGGGCTAGAGCTCCCACATTAGGCCTACAACGTATGGATGCTGGATATGCCGGTCCGGTCCGGTCAGTCTTGTTCCACAGTTGGGCCTAACTATAACACCCCACGTCCATTAATGTCACTCACAAAGGGAATGCATTAACTTCTATGGAGCATTTTAAGAGTGTATAGAATAAAAACTTAACAACAAGACAGATATAAACAATACTTAAAACATTAAGATTTTATTCATTGCAGCGGTAAATAAATAAGTTTGATTACATCATCAGAAACCAGAGTCAAAGTATATGATATCCATCTTGACTAAATCAGAGTACATAAATTTAAAGACATAACCCCAATACAAAATAGCCATAAATAAGATAGGGTGAACTTTTACTTTAGCGATCCAAGCAACTTCTAAAAGCGGAGATACAACTGTCCAAAATCAAGCTCCATTGGTGCTAGTTCCACCCTGAGCACCTAGGCAGGGGTGAGGAAGGAAAGAGGTGGAAACAAAGGGGGTCAGACATAAAGTCTGGCGAGTGCGATAACTTTAACAATATAATTACCAAAATAACTAGGTTAAGGCATAAGTTGGAAAATAAGGAAATGACTTTGAATAATTGAGTATGGTAAAGTAAACAAGGAAATAAGATGAACAAAGATAACGTTAAAGGCACACCTAAACCACTATAAGATAATTATTATAATGCACCACCACTAGTTACCCTAAGGTTGATCCCGCCTACAAGACTTTAATAATGATAATGGTAGTTTCGTGCACCCCTAGTTGCCTTCATAGGTGTCGCCTGCCCTTATCTCCACTAGGTGTACCCACTACCCCCATGCGATCGGCTCCCTATCTCGTAAATACCCGTGTTGGTCCCACAGTGGGGTGTATCACTCCCCAAAGTGGCTACCCGATACCACCAATGATGCACGGCTTATACCTACACGATGCAACAACGTCTTACCTACCAGCCCGGGCCCACACACGCATATGAACCCGTTGGACTTGCGTTGCCACCGCTAACCCATTTTGGCCTCTTACAGTCAAGCCCCGCATGCGTGTCCCGTCCTCGACTTGGGTCGAGCCCACAAAGATACGTATGGGTTATAGGTTGAAATGGGCCCCCATTACTTGACACAAGCTATCCACCTAAGCTTGGTCCCCTCTAGTACATCCCACTTAACCCTCTTCTTATTCATATTCACTTACATGTTACAAATTTTGGTTAAGTGTTTCTAATCGTATTTCAAATGCCACCCAAGGCACCCACTAGATTCCACATGCCACCGAAGGCACCCACTTAACCTCCTCATGTCCCACTACATGTTTATCTGGTTAAGTGTTTCTTAATTCATTAAGACCGTACCCTTATAAATACCTCCCACATTAGACTGGCATTTGTGGCAGTTGGATTTGCCGGGCGGGTCCAGGCAGTCTTACACCACAAACGAGCCTAACCTCATGTCTTTATAACTGTTACGCATTTAATTTATGCCTAAGACCTCCCACATTAGACTGGCATTTGTGGCAGTTGGATTTGCCGGTCAGGTCCGGGCAGTCTTACACCACAAAAGAGCCTAACCTCGTGTCTTAGACGATTAATTACACAAAATTAATTATTCCCCAATTTGAATTAATTTCCCTATTCAAATTATCAACCAGTTCCAAATTTAACTACGGCCATAATTGACTCAATTGTGTCCATCTATTTATGGTATGCAAAATCATACCAATCTTCACCACAAATTAATTCTATGCCATTTAAAGCATTTTTACCAATTCTCAATATTAAATCTTTTAATATTATCCCATTACCCCACGTTGTACGTTTGTCCATTTAACGTAAAATATATGTTAGACTCGAACAGTCTAACTTATGGAATGAAGAGAAAACATCATAACATACATATAGATAAAACTAGATCTAAACATAAGGGGTGAACTTGCATGTGTGAATGAGGTTCTACATCTAAAACTTGTGTAGGCCAAAGTTACAAACTTGCATAAAACTACATATGTCATAGATTTAAATCTAAAGGTGTAAACTTGCATAGGTAATAACCACAAACTTGCATAAACCATGTATGTCATGGATCTAATCCATAAGGGGTAAACTTTCATAGACATGATTCCTATTCCAAACATATATATATATATATATATATATATATATATATATATATTTGCATATGTGATTTATGCAACATAATGATGGTGAAAACTTACATCTAAACATGTAAACTAGCAAGTAGAATTTAGCATATAACTCACACATGTCATAGCCTAACTTTAGGTCTAAAATAGATGTCATGAAACATGTAAAGTAATATATAAAATCTCACTAACTTGCATATGATCCATGCCTCAATTAACATCCTAACTTGCATATAAACGTATGATTTATCATATGAATCAACATAACCAAACTTGCATATGAAACATGATTATACATAAGCCAATCATAAAATTACAACACAGATGACAACATCACAACTTTACAACATAGATGATAGCATCATAGAATTTACAACATAGATGATAACATCACAATTTTACAACATAGATGATAACATGCTGTCAATAATTCACAACATAGCCATATAATCCGCATCATGACTCAATCCAATTAAATTGCTAACTATTTTATTAAAGAAATCGAACTCACAACTCAAAGAAGGTCTTGGGTTCTGAATTCTCAGTTTTGAAGTTGTATTAGCTTTCCTTTGAAGTAGATTCGTTGTTAGAGTTGAATTGAATTGAATTTGATTAGCTTTCTTCCTCTCTAACTGGTGGCGGCTATTCTGAGTTGCAAGGTGATGGCATGGAGGCCATGAATCTAATTTTAATTTGATTTTAGGGTTTGAGACTTCATGTCTTTTTATAGAGTTTAGGATTAGTTTAAGCCGTCCGATCAACCCAGAATTAATCCCAGCCAATTAGAGCAGATCAGAAACCCTAATGAGTCAGCACACAGTCATTAACAGGTCACTAATCAAATCTGCCCGGGGGGCCAGGTCGGCCCCCAGGTCGACCCTATGGTCGACCTGGTCAGGGTAGGTCGACCCCTAGGTCGACCCTATGGTCGACCTGGCCCTGGCGGGAATTTTCCCGCCTAGCCCATCTAACTCTGAAATTTTGAATTTTGAAATCTATTTTGAATTTTCTGAAACTTCCGATGGCCATAACTTCTTCATATGAAGTCCAATTCACCCAAACTCGGACTCTATCTCAAACAGAATTCCGAGACGAACACAATGGCGCAACCTATTTCCCTTAATTCTCACATCTAAGATTAGTTATTTTTTATTTTGTTACTTTAGTGTTTAACAGAAATATAGGGTGTTACATTCTCCCCTCCTTAAAGGATTTCGGCCCCGAAATCTCCAAGTTAAGGAGAATGCATATCCTAACATCCAAACAACCATCTACTCAACCATCAAACACCGGCATCCATTGTCCTTATAAAATTCCTAATGCTGTATGAACATATGCAAGAAGTGTGTGTATATGTTCCTTATCTAATGCAAAATCAGGCGGTCTACTGATTCAGTTGATCTCCTTAATGCAAACCATGATAATGCCATGCGTCCAATATGTATGTGAAAGAATCCTATCGATACATATTATTTCTATATTTGTGCACAACCATTCACCAAAATGCAGCATCCGTATGATAGCACAACCATTATACATCCATTAACTTAAATATGCACACACATTTATATGCAATATGCAATATGAAGTGAATGAGCCGATCTAGTGCCTAAAGTGTGTGTATATGCATCCACGAGCAACCACTAGCAAACACTTGCATCCACATGCATCCATCATACATAACATGTCTCAAACACATGTTTCAACCATAGGACTACCCTATTTAAAGGTCAAAGATACTAGCGAGAGGACATACTAAAGACAAGATAAGTACAAGCTAAGCGATAAAGGAGAAATTAAAGACATACCCTCGAAAAGAAAAGGGTATAATGAACACATCTTCTCTTCCGTCTCCCAAGTAGCGTTGCTCTCATCATCTCCCCATTGCACTTTGACTAGCTGGACCTCTCGGTTCCTCAACTTCTTAATCTCCAACCCAAGAATGCACGTAGGAGCACGTCGAATCGTCGCATCACGCTCGATCTCCACCACTCTAAGCAAGCTTGGCTCTACCACTTCTACGGTCTCATGCAAGCACTTCCTCAAATGTGATACATGGAATACATCGTGTACACCACTAAGTCTCTCGGGCAACTCCACTCTATACGCCATCTGTCTAATCCTATCCTTAATAGCAAACGGCCCTACGAACCTTGGGGCTAACTTCCCAACGGACCTAAAGTAAACGATATTCCGTAATGAACACACCTTGACAAAGACCATGTCCCCAATATCAAACTCAAGATCCGTCCTCCTCTTGTCCGCATAAGATTTCTGCTTATCTTGCGCCATCTTCATCCTCCTTCGAATCAAATTGATCTTTTCGAAGTCTCCCTAATCATATCGGGCCCAAGCAAGATCTTATCTGTAGATTCCCACCAACATGTAGGCGAACGACACGGTCGTCCATAAAGAGCCTCGAAAGGTGC
Organism: Allium sativum; assembly: GCA_030737875.1. Lineage (NCBI taxonomy): Eukaryota > Viridiplantae > Streptophyta > Magnoliopsida > Asparagales > Amaryllidaceae > Allium > Allium sativum. The sequence goes on along the minus strand of CM060918.1, from coordinate 491,853,077 downwards.
CATGCCAATGATAGACCGAAAGCTATTATTATATGCAAACTCTACCAACGGAATATTTTCCTCCCATGTACCTTCGAAGTCTAAGACACACAACCTCAATAGGTCCTCTAGAGTACGATTCACCCTCTCGGTCTGTCCGTCCATCTGAGGATGATATGCGGTGCTCAAACATAACTGAGTCCCTATCGCCTCTTGCAAGCTCTTCCAAAACTCGCTAGTAAAGATAGGATCGCAGTTGCTCACTATGCTAGAAGGAACACATGCAAACAAACTATTTCTCGAATGTATACGGAGGCTAACCATGAAGCAATCCTCTTACTCTTCACGGGAATGAAATGGGCGCTCTTAGTAAGTCTGTCTACCACGACTCAAATCCCCGTATTACCCTTCCTCGACCTCGATAACCCATCAATAAAGTCCATCGAGACACTTTCCCACTTCCATTGTGGGACCTCTAATGGGTGAAGCAATCCACTGGGCTTCTTTTGCTCTGCTTTTACCTGCTGGCACACCAAGCATTTATCGACAAACTCAGCCACATCCCTCTTTATGCCGACCCAAAAGTAAACTCGTCTCATGTCCATGTACATCTTGTCCCCGCCGGGATGGATGGTCATCTTCGAACGATGTGCATCCTCAAGATTGGTCTTCCTCAAATTCTCGTCCCGTGGTACACAAAGTCTACCGTCCTTACGTAACCAACCCTTATCATCTAGGGTATACCTACGGAAACAGCTCGATGACTCCCCTCTTTTGAGTTTCTCTACTAACTCAACCAACTGTGTGTCATCTCGCTGTGCCTCACCAATCCATCCCAAAAGCGTAGGTCTGACCTCCAAGGATGCTAGCAAACTGGGTACAAAGTCAATGGAAGGTCTAAAGTCAAACGTAGAGATGAACTCTAAGCTTCGCCGCTCAACAAACAATGGACTCAAGGACAACCTTTTCCTACTTAAGGCGTCTGCCACAACGTTACCCTTGCCAGCGGTATATGCTATCTCGAAATCGTAGGACGCTAAGAATTCCATCCACCTTTGCTGCCTTAAGCTCAAGTCCTTCTGAGAGAACAAGTATTTTAGCGATTTGTGGTCAGTGAACAATTCGAATTTCTCACCAAGAAGATAATGGTGCCAAGACTTAAGCGCGAAAACAATAGCGGCCAACTCTAGGTCATGTGTCTCTCATGCACTCTCAACATCCTTCCACCATAGGCTATTGCCCTTCCCACTTGCATTAAGACTGCGCCTAGTCCTGTCCCACAAGCATCGGTATAAACAGTAAATGACTTACTCCTACCTGGCAACACTAAGACTGGGGCTGTGGTCAAAGCTCTCTTTAAACGTTGGAACGCATCATTACAATCTACATCCCACTTGAAGACTAAGTTCTTCTTCGTCAAGCGTGTTAATGGGGCTGGTATTTTTGCAAAGTCTTTGATGAACTTCCTATAGTAGCCAGCCAACCCTAAGAAACTCCTCACCTCGGTAGCATTTTTAGGGACCTTCCAATCTTGGATGGCCACTACCTTCGCGGGATCCACATCTATCCCTTCTTTGGAAAACACGTGCCCTAAGAATCGCACTTCCTTTCTCCAAAAGTGGCATTTAGAAAATTTAGCTTTAAGGCTATGCGCTCGAAGAGTCTCCAACACTTCCCTAAGATGTAGGGTATTCTCTTCCTCTCTCTTAGAAAAGATCAAGATGTCGTCCACAAAGACTACCACGAATTTATTAAGGTACTCCCTAAATACCCTACTCATCAAGTCAACAAAGTATGCGGGGGCGTTTATCAAACCGAAGGGCATCACAAGCCAATCGAAGAAGCCGTCTGAAGTCCTAAAGGAAGTCTTGTCTATGCTATCCTCAGCCACTCTCAACTGATGGAAACTCGTGGCTAAGTCCAACTGCGAAAACACTGAGGCACCAACTAACTGATCGAAGAGATCGTCAATCCTCGGCAGTGGGTGTCTATTCTTCTTAGTAAGCTTATTAAGTTCTCTATAGTCCACACAAAGTCTAAGGGACCCATCCGCCTTCGTGGCAAATACTACTGGAGCACCCCACTCCGATATACTACGTCTTATGAACCCCTTCTCAAGCAATTCTTTCACTTGCTTACTGAGTTCTCTTCTCTCTCTTGGAGCCATATGGCGCACTGGCAATGCAACTGGCTTTGCATTATCTACTAGATATATTCGAAATTCTGTCTCACGTTTTGGGGGTAGATCCCTCACCTCATCGAAGATATCAACATATTCCTGGATTATACGAACAGAATGTAAGTCATCATCGGATGCATCAAGGGATTCTAGGTAGCTAAGCATTATTGGACCTCTAGGGTCACAAGAAATATCAAGGGTCTTTCCACAACGATTCAACAATCTAACTACCCTTCTTTCACAATCTAGGATGGCCTCGTATCTAGTTAGCCAATCTATACCTAGAATCAAGCCATAGCCCATGAAGCCAAGAACAAAGGCGTTGCATTCAAACCCAACACCCAAGATAAACACTCTCAAATCCCGACAAATCATAGAAAAATGAGCCAAACCACCAATAGGATTTGAGACTACTAAGGGATCTGTAACTAGACTAGTATCTAGGTACAGTGTTTCAACTAATGATGTAGAAATAAACAAATGTGATGCGCCAAAACCGAACAAAATACGGACATGATGATCAAACAGAAAAACTAAACTTTCAATGGAAATTGCTCTACCTCGTTCTTGTAGCGGTGGGACCTTGAAACACCCCACCCTCCATTAAGGTCACTCACAAAGGTATTGCCTTAACTTTGGTGGAGGTTTTTAAGTAAAAGTAACAGATAAACACAAGACAGATATATATAAACACATACTTATAAGCAGCGGAAAACAACAGACTTTTTATTTCATAAATATGTGTTCATACAAAACCTTTCCATAACTGTCACATAATAACTTCCAAAACATTACATCATCATTTCTGTCTTGGTTATTAGATAAAGAAGCATAAAAACATAATTAAAACTGCATAATCCCCATAGAGTGTGTCCAACAGCCATAGCCAAGGAAAGAGAGTCCAAACCGTACATCTACTATCTTGAAGCTTGCAAAGAATCTGACTAAACTGGGTTGTTTCCTCCCTGTGGACCTTGGGGGGGGGGGGAACGGAAGAAAAGAAGACGAAAGAAAATCGGGTCAGACATAAAGCCTAGTATGTATAGTGACTCTTCAGTATGAGAATAAGAAAAAGGACATGATAAGTATAAACTGGAAATAGGAAAGTATCATAAACTAAGGTAAGGCAGTTTGAATTGAATATACTATCGCACCCCACACTATATCTCTGCACCTACCCTTATTTTCTCAACTGGCACCACATGATCGGGTGAAGTGATCCCCTTTCTAAAGATTGGCTCCTACTCGCATAATCATCTTTGTATTACGGCCCCCAAAGATTGTAGATAACTATGCTGGTCCCACCATGGGGTGTATCAAGTCCCATGGTGGTGGCCCAACACAATCCTTAGAATGCATAGGTTATACTACTGGTGCCCCCAGTGCCCTGTTTGTCTGCTTCGAAGTGTGTGCACGCCCGTACTCCGTTAGAACCCACACTGTTGCACCCACCGCCGTCTCTTTTGACCACTTACAATCATCCAAGTAATCGTGCCCCACCCTACCTAGTTTTAGGTTACCATGATACCTAATTGGGTTATTGCTGAAATAGGTCCCTGTTACTAGGGTTTTCTAGTCAAACATGTTAAGTGGTTAAGTGTCTATGTTTACCTAACCCCACCCATCAGTTTAATTTAACATGTTGAATTGGTTAAGTGTTTTTAGTTAACTTAACCCTACATCCTGCCTTGTCTGTCCTTAGCTTTTTAAAGCACCGACCACTCACATTAGACATATATTGTTACGGTTACTGGATGTGCCGGTCGGTTCCGGGAAGATTTACACCGTAACTCAGTCTAACCTCGGGTCCTTATTGGGCTCCATGCTTAACCACCCACATTGGATAGATATTGTTATGACTACTGGACAGCTGGGTGGGTCCGGGCAGGTTTACATCACAACTTAATCCAACCTCGTGTTAAGCATACTCGTATTTTCTAAATTTACATATTTATCTTTATTACTTAATATATGTACATTTGTCAACAATTAAATGTTGTGGCCCACTATCCAAGTTTAACATTTTTGGTATAAGAATTTATACCATTAAAATGTCACCAATTTTGGCATGTGACAAACATGCCAATTTCATATGTTTTTACCAATTTATGTCAAGTTACCAAATTTCCCAACGTTGCCCTGTCTAAATATTAGACTAACAGCCTTAGCCTAATTTTCGTTCGCATGGTTTTTAACATATAATATTAGGCTAAAAACTCAGCCTAATTTAGCGCACACAAAATTGGCATAACGGAATTCATAAACATAAACATGACATAGGTGTAAACTTGGTATTCTTGGCATAGTCAATATGAACATCATAGGTGTGAACTTGCAAAATAGTCAATATGAATATCACAGGTGTGAACTTGCAACATAGGCTAAATCAATTTACATACATGTGAACTTGCATTGAAATAGGGGTCTAACCAAATAGGTGTCACATGAATTAACATATGATTTAGACAACATAAGCCTAAACAAGTTTAGATCTAGGCATAACATCGAACATCACTAGCATAAGAATATGACATGTTCATAAAGTATGTATATAATTTCATCGCATGAGTGAACTAGATCCAGTCATATGTCCAACTACACATGAAACATGTATTAAAGTGGATCTTGGTATGGATCCAATTATTGACTTTGTAACATTTGTATAAACATATTAGCATGTATATGAACTTAGGCATAGAGGTTTTAGCATATATATACATGAAATCTTAATCATATACAACCTATATAATCACATAAACATATAGGTGTTGATTACAACATGAACTATACAACTTTCATGTGATTCTAAATGTACAATAGGATCAATATCAATTAAACTATAACACAAATATCACAATACCACAATCATTTAAATACACAGGTATGAATTAACATCATTGTTACACAATAACACAATTCCATTTCCATTTTAAATCGAATCAAATCCCAACTTTTATTCACATCGGAAAAATCACTATACTTACAACAAACGACGGTCTTGTTTTCTGATTTCTGAATTCTGAATTTGAATTGCTTTCCTTTGGGTAGACTAACGTTGATTTGATTATTGTTTGTTTTTTAACTTTAATTTGGCTCGTCTCTAATCTTTTCTACAAGTGGAGGCTCCTCTCAATTTTCTCCTGACAGCATGTCGGCTCTAGTTCTATATTATTTGTGTGAATTTAGGTTGAGTGTAGAGTTATATTTATAGAATTTCAGATTGATTTGACCCGTCAGATGATCACAGATGATTCTAGACCATTCACTTCGAGAGAAGCCAATCAAAATGCGACAACTCAGCCCTAGTGACACAGCCAACCCTCAGAAATCGACCAGAACCCGACTAGGCCAGCCAGGGCCAAACCAGGTTGACTAGGCAGGTCGAACCCCAGGGCGACCACCAGGTCGACCCTATGGTCGACCTGGTCACCCAGGTCGACCCCCAGGTCGACCTGGTGCCTGGGCGGGAACTTTCCTGCCTAGCCCAGTTTGGGTCTGAATTCGAAATTTGAACTGAATTTTGAATTGTTTGAACTTTAAATTTGAATTCTGAAACTTCCGGTGGTCATAACTCCTTCATACAGAGTCTGACTCAGGTAAACTCGGACTCTATCTCAAACAGAATTCCAAGACGAACGCAATTGCGTAACCTGTTTCCCTTAATTCTTTCAATTAGAATTAATTATACTATAATTTGTTGATTTAATGTTAATAGAAAATTTTGGGTGTTACATTCTCCCCTCCTTAATGGATTTCGTCCCCGAAATCTTCAAGTCTAGGAGAACGTAAGTCCTAACATCCAATCGTCCATCTACTCAACCATCAAACGTAGGCATCCATTGTCCTTAAAAGACTTCTAATGCTTTATGATCATATGCATAGTGTGTGTACATGTTCTTATCTAATGCAAAATCAGGTGGTCTACTGATTCAGTTGACCTCCTTAATGCAAATCATGTAAGTGTCATGAATCCATATGTATGCAAATCTGTCCTTACTCATAATTCTACATGAGTGCGCAACCATTTATACAAATGCAACATCCATATAACGACATATCAAGTTTCAACCACATACAAATATGAATACATATATGCATATGCAATATGAAGTGGCTGAGCCGATCTAAAACCCATCAACCATAACATGTTTCAAATACATGTTTACATCCAAAGGGGTTTCTACCTAAGGATAAAGGACAATATCGAGGAGATATACCTAAAAAGATAGATACAAGCACAACTTAAGGAAAAAGAGAGGTCAAAGATGTACCCTAAAAAAGAAAAGGGTAGGCCGCACGTATTCTGTCCTCAATTTCCCAAGTCGCGTCTTCCTTGGCGTCGCTCCATTGAACCTTAACGAGCTTGACTTCGCGGTTGCGTAGCTTCTTGATTTCAGTTCCTACAATTTGAATTGGAACTCTCCTCACAGTTGCTTCGCGTTCCACTTCGGCTTCTTCTAGAATATTTAGCTCCACCACTTCTGCACATTCATGTAGACATTTTTGGAGATGAGAAACGTGAAAGACGTTGTGAATTCCAGCCAATCTTTCAGGCAGCTCTACTCTATAAGCCATTTTCGCAATCTTCTTGATGATAGGGAACAGTCCAACAAATCTTGGTGCTAGCTTTCTGTGGATCCAAAGCGAACGACGTTCCTTAAAGGTGATACCTTAAGGAAAACCTTGTCCCCAACCTCAAACTCAAGGTCGATCCTTCTTTTGTTGGCGTAGGATTTCTGTCTGTCTTGGGCAGTCTTCATGCTCCTTCGTATCAGGTCTACTTTTTCTGAAGTCTCTTTAATCATTTCTAGCCTAAGTGTAATCTTGTTAGTAGACTCCCACCAAAAAGTTGTTGATCGACAAGGTCTTCCATATAGAGCTTCGAAGGGCGCCATGCCGATAGTGGCTTGGTAACTGTTGTTGTAGGCGAATTCCACTTAAGGAAGATGATCTTCCCAAGTCCCTCCAAAGTCAAGAACGCACAGTCTTAGAAGATCTTCTAATACTCTATTTACCCTTTCTGTTTGACCATCGGTTTTGGGGTGATAGGCCGTGCTCAAGCATAACTGTGTGCCTATAGCTTCTTGTAGACTCCGCCAAAATTCACTCGTAAAGATGGGGTCTCTGTCACTCACTATGCTTGGAGGGTATTCCATGGAGTCGAACTATTTCCTTGAGATAAAGAGAAGCTAGAGACAAATCGGTCCTTCTACTCTTGATAGGTATAAAATGGGCGCTTTTAGTAAGCCTGTCCACTATTACCCAAATGCTAGTATTGCCTCTTCTTGACCTAGGCAACCCGTCAATGAAGTCCATTGAAGTGCTATCCCACTTCCATTGCGGGACTTCTAGAGGATGAAGCAGTCCTCCAGGCTTCTTTTGTTCCGCCTTGACCTATTGACATGTCACGCACTTAGAAACGAAATCTTCCACGTCCTTCTTCATGCTGCTCCAATAGAAAACTCTCTTTACGTCCTTGTACATCTTGTCTCACCTGGATGTATTGTCATCTTGGAACGATGTGCTTCCTCGGGAACCTTCTGTACTAAATCCCTTGCTTGTGGGACGCATAGCCTTCCATCCCGTCTCAGCCAACCCTTATCATCGATGGAGTAACTATTGAGGTGAATGGAAGTTTCACCCCTAATTAGTTTATCAATCACATCAACAAGCTGAGGGTCTTCGCGTTGTGCGACCCCTATTGAGTCTAAAAGAGTGGGCCGTACTTCTAGGGATGCCAATAAACCAGGTATAAAATCAGAGGAGGGCCTAAAGTCAAAACTGGCTATATACTTCAACCTTTGCCTTTCTACAAAGAGAGGGCTTAGGGCCAGCTTCTTTCTTCTCAACGCGTCTGCCACTACGTTGCCTTTGCCAGGAGTATAGGAAATCTCAAAATCATATGAGGCAAGGAACTCCATCCACCTTTGCTGCCTCAAGTTAAGATCTTTCTGCAAGAAAAGATACTTCAACGATTTATGGTCAGTATATAATTCGAACTTCTCACCTAGGAGATAATGGCGCCAGGACTTAAGCGCAAAGACGATGGCGGCTAACTCAAGATCATGGGTTGGGTAGTTCTTTTCATCCACTTTCAATTATCTTCCACCATAAGCTACTACCCTCCCTTCGTGCATCAGAACAATGCCTAGCCCCGTACCACAAGCATTCGTATATACTGTGAACATTTTGCTTCCATCCGGCAAAGTCCGAACTGGGGCTGTTGTAAGAGCCCTTTTTAATCGTTGGAAAGCAAACACGCAATCCAAATCCCAAGTGAACGCCAAATTCTTCTTTGTTAGCCTTGTGAGTGGAGCTGAGATTTTCGCGAAATCCATAATGAACTTTTGGAAAAACCGGCTAGCCCAAGAAAGCTTCGGACTTCGGTTGCATTTCTTGGTGTCTTCCAATCTTGCACTGCCCCCACTTTCGTGGGGTCCACAGCTAATCCCTCTTTGGACACTATATGTCCAAGAAATTTTACTTCTTCTCTCCAAAAGTGGCACTTGGAGAATTTGGCTTTTAGCTGATGAACTCGAAGAGTTTCCATGATCGCCTTCAGATGCTGAGCATGTTCTCCCTCATTCTTTGAGAAGATCATATCGACTACGAAGACCACCACAAACTTGTTGAGGAATTCTCTGAAAACCCTGCTCATTAGGTCCACGAAATAAGCGGGTGCGTTTGTCAAGCCGAAAGGCATGACAAGCCACTCGTAGAAATCGTCGGGGGTTCTAAACGCCGTTTTATCAATACTATCTTCAGCTACCCTTAGTGATGGAACCCAGTAGCTGGATCAAGTTGGGAGAAGACCGACGCACCTACAAGCTGATCAAACAAATCGTCTATTCTAGGAAGCGGGTGTCTATTCTTTTAATCAGCTTGTTTAGCTCCCTCTAGTCCACACAAAGACGTAGTGAACCATCTGCTTTGGTGGCGAACACCACTGGAGCACCCCATTCCGAGATACTTCTCCCTATGAACCCCTTCTCGAGAAGCTCCTTAACTTTCTTACTGAGCTCCTTTCTCTCCTTTGGAGCCATGTGTCTAACATGCAGACCTACGGGCTTTGCATTATCAACAAGATATATGCGGAAGTCTATTTCCCGCTTCGGAGGTAAGCCTTTCACCTCTTCAAAGAAATCCGGATATTCCCGGACCACTCTAACCGACTGCAAATTCTCAATAGAAGCGTCAAGCGACTCTAGATAATTAAGCATAATAGCATTCAAGGGATTACAAGAAATTTCTTGAGTGTTACCGAGCCGAGTCAATAGTCTAACCACTCTTTTCTCACAATCAAGAATGGCACCATTACTGGATAACCAGTCCGTGCCTAAGATCATTCCATATCCTGAGAAGCCAAAACAAAGGCGTTACATCTAAATTCAACACTTATAATAGAGGTTTTCAAATCCAAGCAAACCATCGACAAATAAGCCGAGCCCCCAATTGGATTCGAAACAACTAAGGGATCTTCTACCATACTAGTGTCTAGGTGCAGAGATTCTACTAAAGCAGATGAAATAAAGGAGTGTGATGCACCAGAATCAAAGAGAGTACGAATTGGATGATCATAAAGATAAACTAAGCTTTCTACAGAAATATTTCTACCTCGTTCCTGTAGAGGTGCCACCAGCGCGTGAACCTGTCACCCTGAGGTGGATCCAGTCCTCTGTCCCTGCCCCTCTCTTCTTTGGGTAGTTCTTAGCCAAGTGTCCAGTATCTCCACAACGGAAACAACCCCCATTCATCTTTGCCTTCTTCTTCCTACAGTCTTTTTCTATATGTCCCACAATGCCACAGAAATTGCACCTTCTCTTTTCGCGGGGTTTGTTGTTCTTCCCGCCTTTCTTGAAGTCTGTTTTCTTTGCCTGTAAACCCTCTTTCTTTTTCTGAGGCACTTCCACCTTTGCCTCCTTCTTGCCTTTACCTTCCTCGTATAGCAGCGCCATGTCCACCAAGTTTTCATAAGTTGCTCCCATGGGTATATGGGTCATTGCAAGGCTGTGTAGATGCTCATTCAGACCTTTGACGAAGCGAAGGGCCTTCTTGTGTTGGGTGTTTACTACATCTAGCCCAAATCTGGCAAGTTGATTAAAATGATTGACATACTCCTTGATTGTCATATTTCCTTGTTTCAAAGTTAGGAACTTCTCCATTTGCAAGCTTCTTTTAGCTTGGGAGAGGAATTTCATCTCAAACCTCATCCTGAAATCTTCCCAAGTCTCCACTGGCCTCTCAGCATGGGTAACTTCCCACCAATAGGAAGCTTCATCTTTAAGCAACCACACTGCTAGCTATATCTTTTGCCTGTCATCAACTTCGAAGATGACGAACAAGTCCTAGGTCTCCTTCAGCCAGTTCCTTGCCGCCACAAATGATTCAGTTCCATTAAAGCCCTTTCCACCCATAGCCTTAAAGTCTCTACATGTCTTAGCGAAAGTATTTCCACGAGGAGGAGGAGGAGGAGGAACCGCTGCCACTATTGGAGGAGGAATGTATGCTGGGCCTGCACCATTGGCCCTAACCTCTAGGTACCTTCGGAACCAGCCAGGAATCGGTACTCCTTCTGGAAGGTTAAGATATCCAGACATGCTGGAACAAGAAGGAAAGTACTGACGACAAAGGATAGAGAGATAGTGCATATAGCTTTTGGGGAATTATGCGTTTTAAAAATAACTCTTTTTCTTGAAAACACTGCTTCTTTAAACTTCTTTTTGAAAATAGTTTCAAAAACTTTTATCTAGTCTGGTAAAACTGTGCTCTAATACCAAGTGAAACACCCCACCCTCCATTAAGGTCACTCACAAAGGGAATGCCTTAACTTTAGTGGAGGTTTTTAAGTAAAAGTCACAGATAAACACAAGACAGATATATATATAAACACATATTTATAAGCGGTGGAAAACATCAGACTTTTTATTTCATAAATATGTGTTCATACAAAACCTTTCCATAACTGTCACATAATAACTTCCAAAACATTACATCATCATTTCTGTCTTGGTTATTAGATAAAGAAGCATAAAAACATAATTAAAACTGCATAATCCCCATAGAGTGTGTCCAACAGCCATAGCCAAGGAAAGAGAGTCCAAACCGTACATCTACTATCTTGAAGCTTGCAAAGAATCTGACTAAACTGGGTTGTTTCCTCCCTGTGGACCTGGGGGGGGGGGGGGAACGGAAGAAAAGAAGACGAAAGAAAATAGGGTCAGACATAAAGCCTAGTATGTATAGTGACTCTTCAGTATGAGAATAAGAAAAAGGACATGATAAGTATAAACTGGAAAAAGGAAAGTATCATAAACTAAGGTAAGGCAGTTTGAATTAAATATACTATCGCACCCCACACTATATCTCTGCACCTACTTGTATTTTCTCAACTGGCACCCCATTATCATGTGAAGTGATCCCCTTTCTAAAGATCGGCTCCTACTCGCATAATCATCTGTGTCATACGGCCCCAAAGATTGTAGATACGTATGTTGGTCCCACCATGGCGTGTATCAAGTCCCATGGTGGCAGCCCGACACAATCCTTAGAATGCATAGGTTATACTACTAGTGCCCTCAGTGCCCTGTTTGTCTGCTCCGAAATGTGTGCACGCCCGCACTCCGTTAGAACCCACACTGTTGCACCCACCACCGTCGCTTTTGAACGCTTACAATCAGCCCAGTAATCGTGCACCACCCTGCCTAGTTTCAGGATACCATGATACCTAATTGGGTTACTGCTGAAATGGGTCCCCATTACTGGGGTTTTCTAGTCAAAAACGTTAAGTGGTTAAGTGTCTGTATTTACCTAACCCCACCCATCAGTTTAATTTAACATGTTGAATTGGTTAAGTGTTTTTAGCTAACTTAACCCTACATCCTGACTTGTCTGTCCTTAGCTTTTAAAGCACCAACCACTCACATTAGACAGATATTGTTATGGTTACTGGATGTGTCGGTCAGTTCCGGGCAGATTTACACCGTAACTCAGTCTAACCTCGGGTCCTTATTGGGCTCCATGCTTAACCACCCACATTGGATAGATATTATTGTGACTACTGGACAACCGGGCGGGTCCGGGCAGGTTTACATCACAACTCAATCCAACCTCGTGTTAAGCATACTCGTATTTTCTAAATTTACATATTTGACTTTATTACTTAATATATGTAAATTTGTCAACAATTAAATGTTGTGGCCCACAATCAAAGTTTAACATTTTTGGTATAAGAATTTATACCATTTAAATGCCACTAATTTTGGCATGTGATAAACATGCCAATTTCATATGTTTTTACAAATTTATGTTAAGTTACCAATTTTCCCAACGTTACCCCGTCTAAATATTAGGCTAACAGTCTTAGCCTAATTTTCGTTCGCATGGTTTTAACATATAATATTAGGCTAAAAACTCAGCCTAATTTAGCACACACAAAATTGGCATAACGGAATTCATAAACATAAACATGACATAGGTGTAAACTTGGCATTCTTGGCATAGTCAATATGAACATCATAGGTGTGAACTTGCAAAATAGTCAATATGAATATCACAGGTGTGAACTTGCAACATAGGCTAAATCAATTTACATACATGTGAACTTGCATTGAAATAGGGGTCTAACCAAATAGGTGTCACATGAATTAACGTATGATTTAGACAACATAAGCCTAAACATGTTTAGATCTAGGCATAACATCGAACATCATTAGCATAAGAATATGACATGTTCATAAAGTATATATAATTTCATCGCATGAGTGAACTAGATCTAATCATATGTCCAACTACACATGAAACATGTATTAAAGTGGATCTTGGTATGGATCCAATTATTGACTTTGCAACTTTTGTATAAACATATTAGCATGTATATGAACTTAGGCGTAGAGGTTTTAGCATATATATACATGAAATCTTAATCACATACAACCTATATAATCACATAAACATATAGGTGTTGATTACAACATGAACTATACAACTTTCATGTGATTCTTAATGAACAATAAGATCAATATCAATTCAACTATACCACAAATATCACAATACCACAATCATTTCAATACGTAGGTATGAATTAACATCGTTGTTACACAATAACACAATTCCATTTCCATTTTACATCGAATCAAATCCTAACTTTTATTCACATCTGAAAAATCACTATACTTACAACAAACGACAGTCTTGTTTTCTGATTTCTGAATTCTGAATTTGAATTGCTTTCCTTTGGGTAGACTAACGTTGATTTGATTATTGCATTTTTCTTAACTTTAATTTGGCTCATCTCTAAGCTTTTCTACAAGTGGAGGCTCCTCTCAATTTTCTCCCGACAGCATGGCGGCTCTAGTTCTATATTATTTGTGTGAATATAGGTTGAGTATTGAGTTATATTTATAGAATTTCAAATTGATTTGAGCCATTAGATGATCATAGATGAATCTAGAATATTCACTTTGAGAGGAGCCAATCAAAATGCGACAAGTCAGCCCTAGTGACACAGCCAACCCTCAGGAATCGACCAGAACCCAACCAGGCTAGCCAGGGCCAAACCAGGTTGATTGGGCAGGTCGACCCTATGGTCGACCTGGTGCCTGGGCGAGAATTTTCCCGCCCAGCCCAGTGTGGGTCTGAATTCAAAATTTGAACTGAATTTTGAACTGTTTGAACTTTAAATTTGAATTCTGAAACTTCCGGAGGTCATAACTCCTTCATATGGCGTCCGATTCACGCAAACTCGGACTCTATCTCAAGCAGAATTCCGAGACAAACACAATGGCTAACCCATTTCCCTTAATTCTTTCAATTAGAATTAATTATACTATAATTTGTTGATTTACTGTTAATAGAAAATTCGAGGTGTTACAGACCACGAGAGCCTGAACTTGCCCCCTTGCCTGCCCTGGTGACGTAAGAGCATGCATCTGTCCTCCCGAGGTAGACCCTGCCCTCTACCCTTACCTTGGGTAGTTCTTAATCAGATGTCTCGCTTCGCCACAGTGAAAACAACCAGTCTTCTTTTTCTTCCTTCCATCTTTGCTTAGAAGGCCTGGTGTCCCACAGTTAAAGCATCTTTTCTTTCCCTTACCATTGTTGCCTTTACCACCTTTCTTGTTCTGTTGTTGCTGTTGCGGTTTCTTTTGATCCCATTTCTTCTCGGCTGCCTTATTAGCATTGGCTCCCTTCTCCTCTTCATGCATAAGCGCCATGTCAACTAGTCTCTCAAAGGTAGCCCCCATGGGGATGTGGGTCATAGCTAACCCATGAAGTGGCTCGTTCAAACCATTAACAAATCTCAGGGCCTTCTTTTTTGGTGTATTCACCAAGTCCAATCTTAATCTTGCCAACTGATTGAATTTGTTAACGTATTCTTTCACCGATAGATTCCCCTACTTCAATGATAGAAACCTTTCCATGTATAGATTCTCTTCAGCCCGTGAGAGAAACTTCGCCTCAAACCTCCGCCTAAAATCTGGCCATGTATCGACTGGACGTTCTCCATTAGTGACCTCCCACCAAAACGAGGCCTCATCCTTCATTAGCCAGGCAGCTAACTGGACCTTTCTTCCATCTTCCACTTCAAAGATCCCAAATAATTCTTCCACCTCCTTTAGCCAATTTCGAGCTTCAACAAATGTCTCCGTCCCATGAAAAGGTTTTCCACCCATTGCTCGAAAGTCCTTACATATCTTAGTAAAAGTATCGACATAAGGAGGAGGAGGAGGAGGACTAGCATTTGCTAAACGTGCAATGTTGGCCCTAGTCTCCAAATACCTCCTAAACCATCCTGGTATCGGTATCCCCTCGGGTATCTCGGGAACTCCAGACATGCTGAAACGAAAAAGCAAAGATTAAATACAAAAGAACTGAAGGAAAGATATATGGCTCTTGGGGTTATGCTTTCTAAAATAAGCTTTTCTCTTGAAAATACTTTCCTTAAAACATACTTTTGAAGGTACTTCTTTATAAAAGTTGTTTTTCAAAATTCATATCTGTTCTGGTAACCTTCAGCTCTGATACCACGTGTAACACCTCTAATGTCACTCACAAAGGGAATGTATTAACTTCAATGGAGCATTTTAAGTGTGTATAGAACAGAAACTTAACAACAAGACAGATATAAACAGTACTTAAAACTTTAAGATTTTATTCATTGCAGCGGTAAACACATAAGTTTGATTACATCATCAAAAACCAGAGTCAAAGTATATGATATCCATCTTGACTAAATCAGAGTACATAAATTTAAAGACATAGCCCCAATACAAAATAGCCATAAATAAGATAGGCTGAACTTTTACTTCAGCGATCCAAGCAACTTCTAAAAGCAGAGATACAGCTGTCCAAAATCAAGCTCCACTGGTGATAGTTCCACCCTGAGCACCTGGGGGGGGGGGGGGGGGGGGGAAGGAAGGAAAGAGGTGGAAACAAAGGGGGTCAGACATAAAGTCTGACGAGTGCGATAACTTTAACAATTAATTTTAACTAGGTTAAGGCATAAGTTGGAAAATAAGGAAATGACTGTGAACAATTGAGTGTGGCAGAATAAACAAGGAAATAAGATAAACAAAGATAATGTTAAAGCCGCACCTAAACCACTATAAGATGATTGCTATACTGCACCACCACTAGTTACCCTAAGGTTGATCCCGCCTACAAGATTTTAATAATGATAATGGTAGTTTCATGCACCCCCAGTTGCCTTCATAGGTGACGCCTGCCCCTATCTCCACTAGGTGTACCCACTACCCCCATGCGATCGGCTCCCTAACTCGTAGATACCCGTGTTGGCCCCATAGTGGGGTGTATCAGTCCCCAAAGTGGGAACCCGATACCACCAATGATGCACGGCTTATACCTACACGATGCAACAACGTCTTACCTACCAGCCCGGGCCCACATACGCATATGAACCCGTTGGATTTGCGTTGCCACCGCTAACCCGTTTTGGCTTTTAACAGTCAAGCCCAGTATGCGTGTCCCGTCCTCGACTTGGGTCGAGCCCACAAAGATACATACGGGTTACTGGTTGAAACGGGCCCCCATTACTTGGCACAAGCTATCCACCTAAACTTGGTCCCCTCTAGTACATCCCACTTAACCCTCTTCTTATTCATGTTCACTTACATGTTTCAAATTTTGTTTAAGTGTTTCTAATCGTATTTCAAATGCCACACAAGGCACCCACTAGATTCCACATGCCACCCAAGGCACCCACTTAAGCCCTCATGTCCCACTACATGTTTATCTGGTTAAGTGTTTCTTAATTCATTTTGACCGTAACCTTATTAAGACCTCCCACATTAGACTGGCATTTGTGGCAGCTGGATTTGTCGGGTGGGTCCGGGCAGTCTTACACCACAAACGAGCCTAACCTCGTGTCTTTACAACTGTTACACATTTAATTTATGCCTAAGAACTCCCACATTAGACTGGCATTTGTGGCAACTGGATTTGCGGGGCAGGTCCGGTCAGTCTTACACCACAAAAGAGCCTAACCTCGTGTCTTAGACGATTAATTACACAAAATTAATTATTCCCCAATTTGAATTAATCTCCCTATTCAAATTATCAATCAATTCCAAATTTAACTATAGCCATAATTGACTCAATTACGTCCATCTATTTATGGTATGCAAAATCATACCAATCTTCATCACAAATTAATTCTATGCCATTTAAGGCATTTTTGCCAATTCTCAATATTAAATCTTTTAATATTATCCCATTACCCCACATTGTATGTTCATTCGTTTAATGTAAAATATACGTTAGACTCGAATAGTCTAACTTATGGAATAAAGAGAAAACATCACATCATACATATAGATAAAACTAGATCTAAACATAAGGGGTGAACTTGCATGTGTGAATGAGGTTCTACATCTAAAACTTGCGTAGGCCAAAGTTACAAACTTGCATAAAACTACATATGTCATAGATCTAAATCTAAAGGTGTAAAATTACATAGGCAATAACCACAAACTTGCATAAACCATGTATGTCATGGATCTAATCCATAAGGGGTAAACTTGCATAGGCATGTTCCTATTCCAAACATATATATATATATATATATATATATATATATATATATATATATATATTTGCATATGTGATTTATGCAACATAATGATGGTGTAAACTTACATCTAAACATGTAAAATAGCATGTAAATTTAGCATATAACTCACACATGTCATAGCCTAACTTTAGGTCTAAAATTGATGTCATGAAACATATAAGATTATATATAAAATCTCACTAACTTGCATATGATCCATGCCTCAATTAACATCCTAACTTGCATACATACATATGATTTATCATATGAATCAACATAACCAAACTAGCATATGAAACATGATTATACATAAGCCAATCATAGAATTACAACACAGATGATAACATCACAACTTTACAACATAGATGATAGCATCATAGAATTTACAACATAGATGATAACATCACAATTTTACAACATAGATGATAACATGCGGTCAATAATTCACAACATAGCCATATAATCCGCTTCATAACTCAATCCAATTAAATTGCTAATTATTTTATTAAAGAAATCGAACTCATAACTCAAAGAAGGTCTTGAGTTCTGAATTCTGAGTTCTGAAGTTGTATTAGCTTTCCTTTGAAGTAGATTCGTTGTTAGAGTTGAATGTGATTAGCTTTCTTCCTCTCTAATTGGTGGCGGCTATTCTGAGTTGCAAGGTGACGGCATGTAGGCCATGAATCTAATTTTAATTTGATTTTTGGGTTTGAGTCTTCATGTCTTTTTATAGAGTTTAGGATTAGTTTAAGCCATCTGATCAACCCAGAATTAATCCCAGCAAATTAGAGCAGATCAGAAACCCTAATGAGTCAGCATACAGTCATTAACAAGTCACTAATCAAATCTGCCCGGGGGGAGGGGAGGGCAGGTCGACCTGGCCCTGGCGGGAATTTTCCCGCCTGGCCCATCTGACTCTGAAATTTTGAATTTTGAAATCTGTTTTGAATTTTCTGAAATTTCCGATGGCCATACCTTCTTCATACGAAGTCCAATTCACGAAAACTTGGACTTTATCTCAACTAGAATTCCGAGACGAACACAATGGCGTAACCCGTTCCCCTTAATTCTCACATCTGAGATGAGTTATTCTTTAATTTGTTACTTTAGTGTTTAATAGAAACATGGGGTGTTACACTAGCCACGTGTCTTAGCCCGATTCATATTTGCATACTAAGATCTCCCACATTAGGTTCAATATTAGTGGCTACTGGATATGTCGGTCGGCTCTGGGAAAACTTCCACCATGAATGCAACCTAACCTTGTGTCATAAGTACAATTACAATTCCTTATTGTAATTACTAGACATTCCATTTTTAATTAATTAACCAATTAATTAATCCTTTCCTTTATATGTGTTAATACCCATTTTACCCAATAATTTGAATTATATGTCCAAAAATATTCATATTCAAATTATGCCAATAATAACCCTTTTTCCCCCATACCTTAACTAGCGCCCTCACAAAATTAGCAGCATGCCTAGGCTAGACAATAGCCTAGTCATAAACGATAATAGGGAAAATAATGGGAATATAACCTAAGTGATCATCTTGGCATAAACATAAACTAGCATGATAATAAGGTGAACATACATACTGGCATGGACATGAAATTGTCATCATAACAAGGTGGCCATAAAACTAATGAACAACTGATAGTCAATTGATTCTAACATAACTATGATGTCACAATAAGCATGATAAGATCTAAATTTGCCATTTAGATGTCCAATCGATTTAGATCTAATATGATAACACAAGGTGATAAATTACGTCACGTAATTCAGATCTAGAGGTTAGAATAAATCTAACATGACAACACAAGGTGATGATGTTGATCTGACTAACAGTTTCAATGTCTACATAAATTAGATCTACTAGTTTAGAAATAGATCTACACAAATCCCCATCATAGCATGTCATAGAAGTTACAGTTAAGATATAGATTTAGATCCAATCCTAACCAATTCAAGGTGGCATATGATCGTGATTTACATAAATGATTAGATCTATCCAATGATATAACAATCCAAACTAGCAGATTTAAATTAACCACAATATAGTTACAAACCAAGATCCACAATAATAACATAATAGAATAATCACAATTGAATTGGATCTAGAGAAATAGATCTATCATGACATAGCATAGGATATGATAATAGCATTGATTCAAGGTTTACAATGTATCCAAATCACAGTCTTTCGTACTTTACTTCTATTCATTTAAACCTAAAAATAACTAAAAACCCACGGCGTTAGGTTTAGAGAATAGAGAAAGAATGGATCTTGGATTTCTGGATTTGATTTTTCTAAGTTGATAGAAGAAGATAAGAGATCCAGTTCAATTCACACACTAGCAGAGTTTAGCTATCATTGATTCTTTGTGAAGAAAACAAGGGAATTGAGGTATATTTGTAACTGCATAACCCTCTGGAACTGACTGCCATATAAGCCCTAGGGTGAATCAGGTTGCTGGTCGCCTCCACTTGGAAAAAGGCCTGAATATCCAAAAACTATTTTGGGCACACTTTACAGGTGTGCCAGTATAAAATTGCCTTGGAGCACTTGTGAAGTGCGCCAGTTATACCTGGTTTGATTTTCAAACTTTTATCGTCTGTAACTTCTTCATATGTTCTCCATTTTACGCAAACTAGGTGTCTACCCTGACCAGAATTTCAAGACAGACGTAATGACATGGTCTGTTTTCCATTAATTCTTAATATTAAATTAATTATTATTTAATTTATCCTCTTTAATGTTAACAAAATTACGGCGTGTTACAGATCTACTTTTGATTATAAATCTAAATCACTATTTAGATCATCTTGTACCTATCATGTTTGTGGTTAATTTGGATCTTAACTTTTATCATATCAGATACACTTTAGATTGTGGGTCTAATTCATTATTTAGATCATATTATACCTATCATGCTTGGGAAACATTTGGATCTGTCATAAGTTGGACATCTAAATTCTTGTATAGATCTAATCATGCCTATTATGACATCCCTATTATGTCAGATCCAGTCCATTATCATGTGTTGTTATATCTGTCCCAATAATGCCTGACTTGTCACTATGTATATGCCTAAATTCTACCATTTTATGTCATCTATGTTAGTATCATCTTTTCTATTACATTTCCTTTATCTTTCCCTTTTATTTTTATAGCATGGCTACTTTTGAGCCTAGGCATGCCGTTGAAATATGCGAATATGTTAAAATGGGGAATGAAGGAAAAAACGGTGAAAATTGGGCATAACTTGTAATTAAAAGTTTGGGCATAACTTGAATGGAACATGTGCATATGAAATTGGGGCAATAATCAAATTATGATTGGAACACTAAATTGGGGCATATAGTTCAATATGAACAACTTGGGAAAATTGGCATGTAAAACCTATAATGTCATAGATATAATTGATTAAATAGAAAGATGCATAGAATTACAATAATTAATTGTAAACCGCACTTAGACACGAGGTTAGATTACACTTGTGGTGGAAGTCAACCCGGACCTGCCCGCAGTGGCGTAGCCAGGCCACATTATTGGAGTGGGCACAAAGTGTTGTGGGGTTCGAGGGCACATATTAAGGTAGGATGGAATATGGTTTGAGAAAACATGGAAACTTTTTTCTTATATTTAAACAGTAAATCACCCAACAGCATTTTCACAAAGTACTTGTACTCCATTAGTGTGTGGACCTCCTTATGCTGGAACAGCATTTTCACAAAGTTCTTGTACTCCAACGTGGACCTCCTTATGCTATTTTAGTTTTGTGAAAATACTGGGGTAGGCACGTGCCTACCCCATGTACAATGGGGCTCCGCCCCTGCATGCTCGGCATATGCAGAAACTAAAAGTGGTGAATCTAATGTGAGAGGTGTAAGTGCATAAATACGAGACATGCTAAGACACGAGGCTAAGCCTGATTTGTGGAATAAGTCTGCCCGGACCCTCCTGACATATCCAGCATCCACAAGTTGTAGGCTTAATATGGGAGGTCTAGAGCATTATAACCATAAATGGTAATGAATTGGAGTAAACAAGGAATGATATATTATGATTAATTACTTTAATGAAAATGTTGTATATAATAGGTAGGCTTGCCCTAGAGACAAGTGGAAATTACAACATAAGTTATAATAAAAAGGAAAGAAAGCTTATTGGTAAATCTTAATTAAGAAAACTAAGTTAATAAATAAACAACGTCAAGCTGTAGTGATATGTTAAACAGGAAATGTAACACCCCACTTCCTTCAATGTCACTCACAAAGGGAATGCCTTAACTTCGGTGAAACGTTATAAGTAAAAAGAACAGAAATTTACAAGACAGATACGTAAAGTAGTACTTGAAAATTTTATAATTTTATTATAGTAGAAACATAAATAAGTTTGGTTACATCACAATACCAAAACCAAAGTACACAAATATCGGTCTTATACAAAATCCTTCGGAACGCATAATTTTATAGCCATAATCCCAATAGAGAATGCCATAAATAGGTAAAATCAAAGCCAAGCAATATTTCAAGCACTTCAAGCAGATGGAACCTGAATCAAGCTCCTATATTTCCATCCTGAGAACCTGGGAGAGGGGGACGGAAGAAAAGAGGCGAAACAAACTAGGTCAGACATAAGTCTAGGGAGTCCAGTGGCTTTCACCATATAAACAGATAACATTATCATGACATGTAAATAAAACTGGATGAGAGATAACCATAAAAGGAGTAGCAGGTTAATAGAAGAGACATAATGACATATGCTAAACTAAGCTTCTTACTTGGTTTTCACTTCTCTGCACTAATACTAGTATAACAGAATTAGGTGTTGTCCTAATGTCTAAATAGAAAACAGAACGATCCCTTCAGAAACACGATGCTAGTAATGGGCCTTTACCACCCTAACAGAGGCAGAGGGTACAGAAACATAATGCTAGTAATGGGCCTTTACCACCCAAACAGGGACAGACGGTATAGAAACAGAGGCAGAAACGGAACCACAGACGGAAACAGAATATTAGAATTAGGCGTACACTAGTAGTGGGCCTTTACCACCCCAATCGATGGTACCACACAGAAACAGACAGGTGTTACCAACCCAACAGAAACAGATGGTACCCTAACAGAAACAGACTGAACTAAGTGTACCCTATATTCTACCCTAAGCGATCGGCTCTCTAATATATAAATACCCAGTGTCGGCCCCACAGAAGGGTGTATCATTCCCTAAAGTGGCAACCTATAGAGACAGACCTATTTATAGATGTCACGGTATCTTACATCCTCAAAGCAGACCGGATCCATGCACGCACATGACTCGGTTGGAATGCGCCATCAACACCCTAGCTATTATCAAAGTGAACCTCTTACAATTAGTTCAGTAAGCGTGCCTGAACCCCTCTTAGTGTTGGGTCATAGTTTTGATACCAGAAAGGGTTACTGACTAATATGGGTCCCAAAGAACAAATGAAACAAGTAATTACCCCCTAACCTTGTGTTCCCAGACTAACAGATTTCAGATTAACTAGCTTACAGATTTCAGATGTACAAAGTTCAGATTAATTAGTTCTTGGATCAGACATACAGGTTAACCAGTTTTCAGACTAACAGATCGGATATACAGATTAACAGACTTACGGATTGTTTCACCTAACCTTGTATTGGCCCTATGGATTTACGAAACTGGTTTAATAGATTCATCAGTCCAGTTGTTTTAACCCTATCCACCCAACATCTTTTAGGTTTCACATTTATCTTGGACTTGCATTAATTAAATATTAATTCACAGACCTCTCACTTTAGGTCGGTAGCTTATGGCCGGTGGATGTGCCGGGCAGTTCCGGGTAGACTTCTGCCACAAGCCAGACCTAACCTCGTGTCTAAGCACCTTTATGCCTACGACCTCTCACATTAGACTGACAATTTGCGGTTGCTGGTTAAGCCGGTTGGGTCCGGGCAGACTTCTACCGCAAATAGAGTCTAACCTCGTGTCTCATCATTCTTATTTTTAGCTAAAGTATTCATTCACAGATTATTCCAATATCAGACTAATTATGCAAATTCAAAAAATTAACTTCCTTACAAGTCACAGCGGATTATCCAAAGTTTTATTAACATATTTTGCTCAATTTTAGATCGAGACTACAGATTTTCATACCCCAAATTACCGTTTTCAGTTTCAACAGATTCAGTAGATTAGACAATTTAACAGATTCAATCATCCCTTAAAATTCCATTGACATACCTCGCTTAATCATAAAATTAAGCCTAATTTTACATGCCTAAATTATGGTCATAATTAGAACATACGCCCCAAATTTTTGTTAAATTTTCACCATACAAAATATTTTCTAAAAACTCCATATCATGATGCACAATATAAATTATGCCAAATTATAGCCGGTGATTACCGCGTATGTCAATTATCCAAAAAAACGGAATTAGGCGTATTCATATTTATAATTATCCCTATTATAATATAGGTTTTTCAAGCCTAAGTCACATATCCTTTTCTTCCAAGTCATAGATCATCATAAAAAATACGCCACAAATCTAGATCTTAAATTACAACATGTATTATGTCGTCAAAATCAGATTTTGAATTATAACATGCATTGTGTCCCTAAATTACAAGTCATATGTTGTCATACAATAATTCTCCTTCTTCCAATCATAAACTGTCATACATAGTATGCCTAGATCTAGATCTTAAATGACTACATATGCCCTTTTCTTAAATCAGTCACAAATCCGTCATGTCCAATTATGCATCATTCATTATTTTCCCCAAATTTAGCGTTCGTGCGTCAATCTCTTATGAGATTTGGCTCAGGCTCGTGGTAGCCTGGCTATAGAACAGAAGGAAGGAATAGATACATTATAGTTACAATAATATTAATAAGATAGATCTACATAGAAAAACAGATCTGATAAACATGAATATGCATAATCTCCTATTCAGATTTATAACCATGTCAAGATCATAATTAAATTTCATATCTGAAAATAACTGTACTCACCTTGGTTGGATTCTAAAAGAAAAGGGTTGTAGTTGTTTTCTTTTAATCCTATTCAGGTTGGAAAAAGAAGAAGCACTAGTTTAAGCTTATGTTTCAACAGAGTAGCGACGCCATTTATTTATTTTAATACGAATTAAGGCAGAGTAAAGGTGTAATGAAATTGTGTGGAGAGAAAGTGAGGTTTGGGGGTGTTTAAATATCTTAGGAGCAATGAATCTGGTCAGAACGGGAGTCTAAATGCAAAAAAACGGGTCTGTCCATGGATCTGGAAAAGGGGGGAGGTCGACCCCATGGTCGACCTGTTCTACCCAAGTCGACCCCCTGGTCGACCCACTAGTCGACCTGGGTCCTAGGTGGGAAATTTCCCGCCCAACCCGGGTATGCATTTTGAATTTCGATCTTTTGAATTTTGAATTCGGGCTGGTTTTTATTTTAAATTCCTGAAACTTCTAAGTGCCATAACTTCTTCATACGAAGTCCGATTTATGCAAACTCGGACTCTATCTCAAGCAGAATTCCGATACGAACGCAATGGAGTAACCCATTTCCATTAGTTCTTCTCTTAAAAATTAAGTATACTTTGTTTTGTTACTTTATGTTCACAGAAAATTCGGGGTGTTACAATCTCCCCTCCTTAAAGGATTTCGTCCACGAAATCTTCAAGTTAAGAAGAATGTGTCCTACCATCCAATCACCCATCTACTCAACCTTCATCTACAAGCATCCATTGTCCTTAGAAAACTTCTAATGTTTTATGAACATTTGTGAAAGTGTGTGTATATGTCTCTTATCTAATGCAAAGATCAGGCGGTCTACTGATTAAGTTGACCTCCTCAATGTGAATTATGTTAGTGCCATGAGTCCAATTATGTATGTAAGAAATCTTATTTGATACACATCATTTCTATATGAGCGCATAACCATTCATCCAAATGCAACATTCATGCGATGAGTCAATCATTTTGCATCCACAAAAATTGAAAAATGCACACACATCCATATGCAGTATGAGAGTGCTTTTGAGCCGATCTAGTGCCTAGTGTGTGTATATGCATCCACGAGCAACTACTAGCAACCACTTGCATCCACTTGCAGCCATCAAACATAACATATCTCAAACACATGTTTACACCAATTAGTTTCTACCTAAAGGTCGAAGAATCGATCGATAGGATACATCCGAGTGATAGAAGCAAGTACAAAAGTTTTGTTCCCGTTAGACATCGGTTAAGAGAATAAATCTCTAAGTATCAACCCGAAGACCGAAATCAACATCAGATTGACACTCATAGAATTATTCCCATTAAATAATGTCAAAACTGGAAATCTACTTCACGCTTCGAGTAAAAAACCGAATCCTTTTTAGAAATATTCAGATACTTACAGACTACTGGTACAAATCAGATTATCAAATGATTCTTAGGAAACTAAGCATGATAAAACCCCACCATATCCCACAAAGCAGAATGTATGCATCATAGTCAACTTAACGCCTAACACAGATACCCTCAAACCCCAACTTTCACAAACAGATGAGTCGTAACCCTTATGGGGTTTGAGATCATAGCGGGATTAGAAACAAGACCAATATTAAAGTGCAGAGTCTCAATTACAGAATCAAAATGCCAGAACCAAAAAGAGTTTTATCTCAATAATCAGATAAGGAAATTAAACATTCTATAGAAATTTTCCTATCTTTACCCTATCCACCAGTCACGTAAGCATTCGCCTGCCCTCCAGAAGTAGGTTCTGCCCTCTGTCCTTGCCCACGTTTCATCGGACAATCCCTAGTGAAGCGTCCCATTTCTCCACAGTTGAAGCAAGCGCCCTTCCTCTTTCTACAATCCTTATTCGGATGAGTCAAGCTTCCACAAGTAAAGCACTTTTTCTCCTTCTTATCTTCAGACTTTTCATTCTTCTTTTGTATTTCCTTTTTGGGCCACTCTTTCTTGTTCTGTGATCCTTCGAGCTTTTCTTCTTTCTTCTCATTTTTGGCTTCCTCTTCATACATTAACGCCATGTCAACCTATTTCTCGAAAGTATCCCCCATAGGAACGTGGGTCACAGCCAACCTGTGCAGCTGCTCATTCAAACCTTTAACGAATCTCAGGGCCTTCTTTTCAGGTGTGTTCACCAAGTCTAAGCCGAATCTCGCTAACTGATAGAACTTGTTTGACGTACTTCTTTATTGATACATTCCCTTGCTTTAATGCTAATAACCTCTCCATGTATAAATTCTCTTCTGCTCATGAGAGAAATTTCATCTCGAACCTACGCCTGAAATCCATCCATGTCTCTACTGGATGCTCTCCACTCGTGACCTCCCACCAAAACGAGGCTTCGTCCTTCATTAACCAAGCAGCTAATAGGACCTTCCTTCCATCTTCTATCTCGAAGATACCAAACAAATTTTCCACCTCCTTAAGCCAATTTCGAGCTTCAACAAACGTATCTGACCCGTGAAAAGGTTTCCCGCCCATTGCCCGAAGTTCCTTGCATATCTTTGAAAAAGTATCCATGCGGGGAGGGGGAGGAGGAGGAACGTCTGCTGGGCCTGCGGCGATGGCCCTTGCCTCGAGATACCTTCTGAACCAATTTTGTATCGATATGCCTTCGGGTATCTCGGGTACACCAAACATGCTGAAAAGAAAAAGGAAGAGATTCAAAACGGAGAATCAAAGGAAAGATATATGGCTCTTGGGGATTATGTTTTCAAAATAAACTCTACTTTTGAAAATACTTCCTTTTTAAAACCTTTTTGAAAATAGTTTCCAAAAACTTTTTATCAAATCTGGTAACTTCAGCTCTGATACCAAGTGTAACACCCCGCTTTCGTTAAGGTCACTCAAAAATGGAGTGCCTTAACTTCAGTGGAACGTTATAAGTAAACAAAACAAAAATTTACAAGATAGATATGTAAAGTAGTACTTGAAAAATTTATAACTTTATTACAGTAGAAACAGAAATAAGTTTGGTTGCATCAGAATACCAAAACCCAAGTACACAAATATCAGTCTTATACAAAATCCTTCAAAATGAATAATTTTAAATCCATAATCCCCAATAGAGAATGCCATGAATAGGTAGAATCAAAGCCAAGCAATATTTCAAGCACTTCTAGCACTTCAAGTAGATGGAACCTGAATCAAGATCCTATGTTTCCACCTTGAGAACCTTGGTGGGGGGGAAATGGAAGAAAGGTGGCGAAACAAACTAGGTCAGACATAAATCTGGTGAGTCCAGTGACTTCCATCATATAAACAGATAATAGTATCATGACATGTAAACAAAACTGGATGAGAGATAACCATAACAGGAGTAGTAGGTTAACAAAAGATACATAATGACATAGGCTAAACTAAGCTTCTTACTTGGTTTTCACTTCTCTTCACTAATACTAGTATAACAGATTAGGTGTTGTCCTAATGTCTAAACAGAAAATAGAACGATCCCTTCAGAAACACAATGCTAGTAATGAGCCTTTACCACCCTAACAGAGACAGACGGTACAGAAACAGAATGCTAGTAATGGGCCTTTACCACCCGAACAGAGACAGACGGAATAGAAACAGAGGCAGAAACATAATCAGAGATGGAAACAGAACATTAGAATTAGGCGTACACTAGTAATGGGCCTTTATCACCCCAATAGACGGTACCACACAGAAACAGACACGTGTTACCACCCCAACAGAAACAGACGGTACCCCAACAGAAACAGACCAAACTAAGTGTACCCTAAATTCTACCCCTAGCGATCGGCTCCCTAATACATAAATACCCTGTGCCGGCCCCACAGAAGGGTGTATCATTCCCTAAAGTGGCAACCTATAGACACAGACCTATTTACAAATGTCACTGTGTCTTACATCCTCAGAGCAGACCGGATCCATGCACACACATGACCCGGTTGGAATGCACTATCAACACCCCTCACCATTATAAGAGTGAACCTCTTATAATTAGTTCAGTAAGCGTGCCCGGACCCCTCTTAGTGTTAGGTCATAGTTTTGATACCAGAAAGGGTTACTAACTAATACGGGTACCAAACAACAGATGACACAAGTAATTACCCCTCCAAACCTAGTGTCCCCAGACTAATAGATTTCAGATTAACTTGCTTACAGATTTTAGATGTACAAAGTTCAGATTAACTAGTTTCAGATCAGACATACAGGTTAACAAGTTTCCAGACTAACGGATTAGATATACAGATTAACAGACTTACAGATTGTTCCACCTAACCTTGTATTGGGCCTTCAGATTTACGAAACGGGTTTATTAGATTCATCAGTCAAGTTGTTTTAACCCTATCCACCCAACAGTTTTAGATATCACATTTATCTTGGATTTGCATTAATTAAATATTAATGCACAGACCTCTCACATTAGGTCAGTAGCTTGTGGCCGGTGGATGTGCCGGGCGGTTCCGGGCAGACTTCTGCCACAAGCCAGACCTAACCTTGTGTCTAAGCACCTTTATGCCTACGACCTCTCACATTAGACTGACAGTTTGCGGTTGCTGGTTAAGCCGGTTGGGTGTGAGCAGGCTTTTACCGCAAACAGAGTCTAACCTCGTGTCTTAGCATTCTTATTTTTAGCTAAATTATTCATTCATAGATTATTCCAATATCAGACTAATTATGCCAATTCAACAAATTAACTTCTTCTCAAGTCACAGCAAATGATCCAAAGTTTTATTAACATGTTTTGCTCAATTTTAGATCGAGCCTACAGATTTTCATACCCCAAATTACCATATTCAGTTTCAACAGATTTAGCAGATTAGACAATTTAACAGATTTAATCATCTCTTAAAATTCCATTGACATACCTCACTTAATCATAAAATTAAGCCAAATTTTACATCCCCAAATTATGGTCATAATTATAACACATGGCCCAAATTTTTTTTAAATTTGCACCGTACAGAGTATTCTCTAAAAACCCCAAATCATGATGCACAAAATAAATTATGCCAAATTATAGCCATTGATTACCGCATATGTCAATTATCCAAAAGATCCGAATTAGGCGTATTCACATTTATAATCATCCCTATTATAATATAGGTTTTTCAAGCCTAAGTCACATATCCTTTTCTTTCAAGCCATAGATTGCCATATAAAATACGCCCCAAATCTAGAACTTAAATTACAACATGTATTATGTCGTCAAAATCAGATCTTGAATTATAACATGCATTGTGTCCCCAAATTACAAGTCATATGTTGTCATACAATAATTCTCCTTCTTCCAAATCATAAACCGTCATATATAGTATGCCTAGATCTAGATCTTAAATTACAACATATGCCATTTTCTTAAATCAGTCATAAATCAGTCATGTCCAATTATACATCATTCATTATTTTCCTCAAATTTAGCGTTCGTGCGTTAATCTCTTATGAGATTTGGCTTAGGCTCGTGGTAGCTTGGTTATAGAAAAGAAGGAAGGAAGAGATACATAATAGTTACAATAATATTAATAAGATAGATCTACACAGAAAAACAGATCTGAAAAACAGGAATATGCATAATATCCAATTCAGATTTATAACCATGTCAAGATCATAATTAAGTTTCATATCTGAAAATAACCGTACTCACCTTGGTTGGATTCTAAAAGAAAAGGGTTGTTGTTGTTTTTTTTAATCCTATTCATATTGGAAGAAGAAGAAGCACTAGTTATAGCTTAGGTTTCAGCAGAGTAGCGATGCCATTGATTTACTTTAATATGAATTAGGGCAGAGTAAAGGCGTAATGAAATTGTGTGGAGAGAAAGTGAGGTTTGGGGGTGTTTAAATAGCTTAAGAGCAACGAATCTGGTCAAAACGGGCGTCGAAATGCAGAAAAACGAATTTGTCCATGGATCTGGAAAAGGGGGAGGTTGACCTGATGGTCGACCTGTTCTACCCAGGTCGACCCCCTAGTCGACCTGGGTCCTGGGCGGGAAATTTCCCACCCAGCCCGGTTATGCATTTTGAAATTCGATCTTTTGAATTTTGAATTCGGGCTGGTTTTTATTTTAAATTCATGAAACTTCTAAGTGCCATAATTTCTTCATACGAAGTCCGATTTACACAAACTTGGACTTTATCTCAAGCAGAATTCCGAGACGAATGCAATGGCGTAACCCGTTTCCCTTAATTCTTCTCTTAAAAATTAAGTATACTTTGTTTTGTAACTTTATGTTCATAGAAAATTCGGGATGTTACAAGAAATAGGTGAACTGGGAAGAAGTTTACTTAATTAAATATTAAGTAAAACATGTTATTGTAACTATGGAATCAGACAATGAATAATATAAATGGATTGTAAGATTTCTCCTATCAATTACAATCCAGGGGTGAAAGATTGTAAGATTACTTCCCTTGGTTACAATAAAAAAAACATATAATGGGGCTTATTAATAAACATAAATGGATTAAGTTATATTTATATGAAATTAATAAGCAAGTGGAACTTGGGCAAGTGAAAAATAGTCAATGTGAATGGGATAACCTGTTAGTCTACAATACTTAACCTAGTTGAATCCATAAGGGATTGTATGAACATGCTAAATTGAGAAGGGGTTATGTAACGACCCGGAAAAAGGCGATCTCGGTTATCCGATATACAATACATATCGAACATCCAAGGATCGAAAACACCAGATGGTTAATGAAAGAAATTAGAAGGTGAGAATAGATAAGATAGAAACTTAGAATAGAATAAGAACACAACATCAGAGTAACACGAATCTCACAGCGGAACGAACAACATATAAAAGATAATATATCCTTGAAATAAATCAGTATATGTATACGGTAACATTATCAGAGTGCAACACTTACAACACAGCGGAAATAACTATAGCTATAAAATCCTGAAGCCTCCTGCTCCAAGCTCTCCAAGTATATTTGAAAAATCCTAACTGCTTGACTGCCCGTACAAAATTGGGCACCCAAGAGTTTAGGGAAAACAAAACAAAATAAACTCAGGGTCAGTCATGGGACTGGTATGAGTAAAACAGTTTAAATCAGTTTGAACAAGTAAACGATATCTCATAAGACCACGTTGTATAACGGAATGGATTTTTCCCTTATGAGAATCCAAAATATCTTTATATCAAAAACCTTTTGATATTATAATAATGTCTATCAGCCACAATATAATAATCATCTAGCAGAAACACTTTCATCTCACGTCCTACATATATAGTATACAATCAAAATCGCAAGCACGTATTGTGTAATGGATTTCCAACTATGACAAGGTATGAAACTACCTTACGCTAGTGTACTTCTAAGAGGAATACACTGGGTTCAACAAGAACATCTTGCAACCCGACCACACATGACCGACCACTCATTTCGCTTGAGTGTATCGAATGTATATCACCAACGATTGGGATCAGCAACCGTTTCCCGAATGGGATAGCATCAACAATAGAATTTTAGAAGTAAATGAAACTCTAGATCAGGTGATTATACACCCTAATAGGTGCGACCTACATAGCCATGTTGCCTGCCCGATTTCTGTCATTTACTAGATATGAGGCTAGAAGCTACGCTTATCTTTTACATGCCACATCTTCATTCACTTAGAATGTCACATCATCATACCCGCCAAATCACAAATTGATTTATCCAGAAATAACACGGGTATACAGCTAAGAGAAACGAATTCCTCCACCACCAAACGTGAATACGTTTGAAGAGATCAACTTACGCGATCTATTAGATATACTCTGTCAGACCTTCGTCTGTACAATTTGTCCTTGGACTGGACAAACCGAAGGCACTAGTCAGTATATCCATCTTAGGCACTGTTATCTAAGATTTATACAACAGCCCATGCACTTTACTTCGTCTTCAATTATCTTTGGCATATATGATTCGCAACGCTTATGCCAATACGGAGTGGTTCTTCGGATAATAATCCAACCGGTCTCTCCATATTAACAATGTTAAAATGGTCAAAACATTGATAGTTTGTGATTTAACTATCAAAGAAAAACACGTGTGCAAACAAGGATATTATTTCCAAGTGGAAATTATATCGATCAATCATCATCTAACATTTATCTCTTTCGTTCATTAATTTACTTATCTCCTGTTTTCAGATATTCAACATTTCTTATTTTCTATTATCAGAAAACATTTCTTATTCTCGTTTGGAAAACATTTCCAAAACTCCTTCATGATCAAACCTTACCATTCCTTAGTTAAGAAGGAAGTCAATCAAGTTGGGGTATAATTACCTCTCAGACCTTAACTGAACAACGTTTTAACTTCAAAATAGTCAAAGTTTATCTTTTAAACCTTAAACAAATTCCTTACGTCTCTCTCGGATTCTATTTACGAATCCATTTCTCTAGTGAAAACATTGATTTTAACTATAGCATTAAAATTCCTACTTTCGAAATATCTAACTTAACATCTACTTTTATTTCTTGCTTTGAAATAATTAACCTACTCTCATTTATTTATAAATAAATAAATCTCGATTTAAACACCGGAAAGTATAAGTACTTTCTCGAATTCGATATAATCGAATTCGCCGATTAACTCTCTTTGAATAACTAATATTCGATTAGCTCACTTCGAATAACTAATATTCGATTACTCCTTTTGAATAAACAATATTCGATAATATCTCTTTTTGAATAATAAATTCGATTAACTCCTTGCGATTAAACTAATCGATAACTCCTTTTGAATAACTAATTTCGATAACTCCTTTCAATTAAACTAATCGACAACTCCTTTGATTTGATAACTCCGTTCGATTAACTAAAATCGATAACCCTTTGATTTGATAACTCCGTTCGATTAACTAAAATCGATAACCCTTTGATTTGATAACTCCGTTCGATTAAACTATAATCGATAAACTCCTTTCGATTAAACTATAATCGCGAAACTCCTTTAACTCTATTCGAATAAACTATATTCGATTAACTCCTTTAATTCTATTCGACTAAACTATATTCTATTAACTCCTTTAATTCTATTTGACTAAACTATGTTTGATTAACTCCTTTTAACTCGATTCGAATAAATAATATTCGATAACTCCTTTTAACTCAATTCGAATAACTAATATTCGATAACTCCTTTTAACTCGATTCGAATAACTAATATTCGATAACTCCTTTTTCAATTAACTCTAATCGATTTATTCTAATTCGATTAACTCTATTTAATTACTCTATTGGTTCACTCTAACTCTATCTGGTTAACTCTAACTGATCAACTCTACTGGTCAATCCTAATTGATTAACTCTAACTGATCAACTCTAACTGGTCAACTCTAACTGATCAACTCTAACTGGTCAACCCTAATTGATTTACTCTAACTGGTTAACTCCAACTGATCAACTCTAACTGCTCAACCCTAACTCATTTACTCTATTTTATTAACTCTAATCGAATAACTAATATACGATTATCTCATTTCAATTAACTCTTTTCGATTTTCTCTTTTCGATTTACTCTTTTGAATTAACTCCTTTGATTATTCCTTTGAATTATCTCCTTTGATTAATCCCTTTTCTATTTGTTTACTTAACAAATAAGTATTCCCTTTTCAATTCTATTTATTTTACAAATAAATATTTCTTTTATCTTTTCTATTTATTTAACAAATAAATATCTCTTTTATATTTCCTATTTATAAAAATTTGCAAATATTCCCATTTCTATTTGTTTTGCAAATATTTTCCCTTACATTTGTTTTGCAAATATTTTCCCTTATGTTTTTTTGCAAATATTTTCCTTTATATTTGTTTTGCAAATATATTTCCTTTATATTTGTTTTACAAATATCTCTTTATGAAACTCTATTTCTTTTATAAATAATCCCTTTTGATTATCCTATTTATTTTCCAAATAAATATCCTTATGATATCTTATTTATTCTCTAAATAAATAACCATTATAATATCTTGTTTATTATCCCAATAAATGTTTCTTACATAATCTTATTTATTTTCCCAATAAATGTTTCTCTTTATAAAATCCTTTGATTTTATAAATATTTTCTCTTTAATAAATTCTAATTCATTTTATTAAATGAATATCCCTTTTTTTATAAAATCCTTTGATTTTATAAATACTTTATTTTCAATAAACACTTTGAAAATTCCCTTTTTACATCCCAGTATTTCTTATGGTATTTAACGTACCATATAACAATGATCGGTATCATTCAAACATATAAAATCATCAACAGATTTCATATCATATCATATAACACAATATATGA
The DNA here is from genome assembly GCA_030737875.1 of Allium sativum. Classification (NCBI taxonomy): domain Eukaryota; kingdom Viridiplantae; phylum Streptophyta; class Magnoliopsida; order Asparagales; family Amaryllidaceae; genus Allium; species Allium sativum. Next base: position 491,818,571 of record CM060918.1, on the reverse strand, counting down.
ACAGAACAATATTATAAATATTGAGGAGTCCAGTTGGACCCCTCCAACCTGTTTCCCTGCATTCACAGATGTTAGACAACATAATTATCCTTAGTTTCAGATCAATATGAAATATTCTGATAGGCAGCATCAATATATTTTTAACGATATACATACATATATATATATATATATATATATATATATATATTTCAATCAACTGACTAGCAGTTCAATCAAACAATCAACACACAGTCATTCAGCCAATTTTTAACAATTCTAAAAATACATTATAAAAATATAAACTGTTCAGAGTTAGTGAGATTTACTCACCTTGGCAGTTCATTGTTAAAGAATGATAAACTGTCGTTTGATTTGAATCAAACAATTTATTTTGCCATAAATTCAAATGAGCTCCCATCCACTCCCAGTCAGTCCCATTGTGTAGTGTCCGTCCATACGATCCCGACGGATCTTCTTTTGTTGAATTTCCTTAACGTAAGAGAATGATATTATGTTATCAAGTTCGTATACTACTTAAAATAAAAATAAACTCAATTTATTTTATAATTGGGCCTTACTCTCTAATCCAGCCCATGCCCAATTTAGACCCGCATAAACTGTTGCCTGCATCTTCCAAAATATCAGCTCGCACTCCTATATCTCTCCTTCCAGATTACCAACTCCCGCCTCACGTTCATCTTCTCCCTCATTGGAAAACTAAATCCTGCTCCTCTGTAAACATACTCACCATTACCAATTCTTGCATCCTCAAATCCCCACTTAACCTTGCTTAACCCCCTTTTAATCCCATCCTTATCGCTTTCTTCCCAGATAAATGAAAAGCTCGACTCCAGTAAACCTCCTCAAACATTAACGCCACTTCGCTCCACCCCCATTCCTTCAATGCTTCACGATTTACAAATCCGACAACACCTACACTCTTCTTTTTAACTCCTCCTTCAAGCTGACCCCTACATGAACAACTCGAGATCGTCCTTGGAGATGCGTCAACGGCACCTCTCATGAGCCACAGGAAGACCAACAACCTCCTAAACCCAAATTGACTACCGAAACCACAGATTGAAGCTTCAAATCACAGATTCCTCTAACCTTAGCTCATTGCTATGAAGAAACCAGCGAAGGTGAACACGCTCGAACACAACGAAGCTGAGATGAAAATGTAGAGAATCCTTTCCTGATTCCATATATACTTGATTTACGATTTATAGAATTTCGTCGGAGTTTTCTTTGATTTTATTTGAAGAAGTATTCCTCTCGTTTTTCTTCGTTGGGGATAGCGGCTCGTTTGATCAAAACGAAAAGAAATGAGGGGAATTAGGTTAGGGAAGAATTTAGATATTTTATAAGGAGGTTTTTTTGGTGAGGATAGCAGCCATTGTTTTTGTTGGAGGCGTGGGTTATTGGCTACTATGAATCTTGACTTGAGGTATGCTAAGGATGATTTGTATTTAACGAAAAGGGTTATATTATTATTTACTGTAATTTATTAAGGGTATTCGATTGTAGAGAAGATCGCTCTTTTATGGACAACCAACGACAGAAATAAAAATACCTCCGTGATGAGAAATATTCCACGATCCCAAAAATAAAATAATATTGGTAGTTTAACTCATATTGTGAAACCCAAAATGTTGATTACAGGGTGCGAAATACTCCAAATAAAAAGTTGCTTATTTAATTAATTAAAAATTACAGTAAAATTTTAAAAATTAAATTATCACTACTTCCCAAAAGAACCTTGTCTAAATTCAAACCTGATATCTAGTTATATCGAATAAACTGTTACAGTCGATAAACGATTCTATAGCGACTATTTTAAAACTTGGTTTAGACATAAATCAATATCCACATGACGAAATCCCAATTTTTCTCTTCCACTAGAAAAAATATACTTCACAAGATCCTAACATTTCTTGTTTCACAGAAATCCGGCTTAAAACGAAGCCTGTACATTCAGTTGAAGTTCAAATCGCCAAATCGCGTACTTCCGAGCCATTTCAAGCTCGATTTTAATTATAATATAATTATACGTTCCGGCTTTGTTATTTATATATATTCATCAATATAATTCAATATAAACTGAATTATATATATTTTAACTTGTCCAGTTCACCAATATTATGAATTCCACTAATTCTGATTATTTCAGAATTAAATATGTTATTTAATTATTATTTTAATTAAATATTCCAAGTTATTTAGTTCAACGACCATTTAGATTCTCTAATTCACTATTTATATAATTAAATAAATTAATTATATCGCTGAAAAATGCGGGTTGTTATAGGTTAAGTAAACTTGTTTGAAACTGTGGAAGGGTTAAGTATATTTGGAATGGGTGGGTAATATTTATATATAGGCCCACAAAACTTAACCGGTTGGGGTTATGAAATTAAAGACACCATTAGGTAAGTATAACCTGTGGAAACCCTAGTGGGGATACAAGACAAGGCGGAGAACTTGTATCATCTTGTGTGTGGGATCCGTTTCAGTTAGTAACCCATGTAACAGTATCAAAATGAATACTCCGTCCCAGGTCAGAGTTGGGGCATGCTTACAGGGCTCATTGTAAGAGATCCAAATGTGGAGGACGATGTGGGCAGCGCAAAACAACCTGGTCATGTGCGTGCATGGGCCGGACAAAGGGGATAATACGACTGTGACACCGGTAGATATGGTTGTGCACATCATGAAGACGAGGGGTTGCCACTTTAGGAACTGATACCTCCTTCTGTGGGGACAACACAAGGTATCTACGCGTATTAGTGAGCTGATCGATTGGGGTAGTAGTTAGGGTACATATAGACTCTGGTAAAAAGTTTAGGAGCCCATTAGGTTGGGCTGCCTGTTGGATTTTATGGGGTTAAAACCTCTCACTAGAAGTATGCCTAATTCTACCAGTTTATACATGTTGGGGATCATCTCATTTCTGGATTATACTAGTATTAGTGCAGAGTAATCATTAGAGAAGCACATACACTCTTTCATGCTTACCTTGTCGTACCTGCCATTTTGTGATATTATCCTTCCTATGCATTTTATATGCATGTCATGCTACTTTTAATTATTTACTTGCTAAAAGTAACTGGATTCTCCAGACTTTATTTATGACCCTTTTTGTTTCCTCTTCTTTCTTCCGTTTTCCCCTACCCCAGGTTTCAAGGTGGGAATACTCAGGCTTGACTGTGATTCTGCTTACATTTTGCTGGAGCTGCTTAGACATATGGCTCAAGCTCCTATCCTTGTTTCTATGGCTATATTTTGTTTGGGGAATTTTGTTTCTTTTATGTACTCTAATGTTTTAAAGTACAAGATAATAGTTTTTATGATGTAATGGTTTTAGTGTATTTCAGACATGTGATGCTTTTGAACCACAATGCTTTATGATTAATAAAGTTTTTAGTTCCGCTATAACGCTTCACGAAACTTAATGCATTTCCTTAGTGAGTGACATTAACAGACATGGGGTGTCACATATATCTTGGGTTGAACCAAATGGGAGACATCTATGTATTGTAAACTGTGTTGTACTCTTCTTGTTCACCATAATTTGTTGTTCTGACCCCTTCCTCAATACAACCTCCCAGGTTTTCTAGATAACGTCGGATTCTCACTAGTGTCTAAGTTTAGCTTTCAGTTCTCGTTCTCACTTACGATCGACATTGACACGGTAGCTCACTATTAAGAAGATAGTTACAAGAGTTAATACTGGATTATCCTATTTTGTTTCCGTTGTGAGTTATTTTATCGTACTCTGATTATGCTCATTCTCATTTGCAGGTACCAAATTTACATGCTCCATTCTTGGATGTTTTCAAGTTTCGATTTTTGTCGAAATTTGGGCTCATAAAAATGTGTGGTGTTACATCTACTTTAAGCCTGCTAGAACCTTCGAAAACCGACGATTCCTTGGCACTTCGAATATGTTGAGCCTTCCTTCTTGGAGATCACATATGACTTCTCAAACCAATTCCATTATCATCCTCGATCAACTCCGACCTGAGCCAATCCATCATCTTATTGGGTTGTACATCATTCTACGACCAGTATTACATCAACTCAACTTCGACCACTGCAACCTGAGTTCACAATCGAAGCACTATCCATTATTGATTTCACATCAATCATCTGAAGTCCATTCGTCACCAAACTTCATCATCAACCCATAGAAGCCACCACAACAAAGCTCCCCAAAAATCAAGCCCATCCCATCTAGCATAATGGATCGGTACCGGTTCATCATCCATGGACCGGTATCGGTCCATACACATAGTCGTGTTTTGGCTAAGTGTTAGTCCATCTCCAACCTATCTTTGAGCACTTCCTACCAGTCCATCCTCGAACCTAGATCCTTCCTGATGAATTCTTCTGTCATTCCATCGATCAATGCTCACACGATCAAATTCGACCCATCCCAAATCTCTTCGAATGACTTGAAAATTTGCAAGCAACCTCAATTTATCACCATGATGTCGCACCTCAAAAAAAAATTCCATTTGATCAACTGACATGGATCAATATCCGCCCATCGAGCATGAACCGGTGCCGGTCCATGTACATAACAGATTCAGCATAAAAAATTTATGTCACCTCCTTCCGTCTTCCAGAGCTCCTCCACCAAGTTTCGTCTGAATCTGATCAAGTGAATCTCCGATTTGTTTTGTTCTTAAAAAATAAGATCTACGACACACAATTCTAACAAACAATTCAAGCAGCACATTCAATACAATCGAAACAAATAACAATTCATAAAATATTGTTCATACGAACATGCATGTATCATAAGCATAACATAAGCACGACAACGATTTCCTATATTCCCACACATCCTCTTGGCATCGCTACCTATTAACTTCGAAGTAAAATTTATTAAGATCCCTCAGTGGTTCTTTTTTAGACTTCCTTTGAATTCAGAATCATCGACCACTCCAAACACAACCGCCACAAGTAGCATCGATAGTTCTGGTTTGTTAACAGTCATTACTACCATATTAAACCGCTCCAAAATACTCCCAAACATTTGTCTTAGTCTTTGCTTTATCATTGTATCATCATTACATTCTTCGATCTCGCAATGTGGAATCTAAATCGTCCAATGAACTTGTCCATAAGTTCATTTTAAGAGCTAATTGATTCATTACTCAGCTATATAAACCATAGTGTAGCAAAATCTATCAAGAATAGAGAAAAGAACTATGTCACTCATTTCTGAGAATCCTTCAGTACATTAATGTGCTTGATGTCGCATGCTAGATTCATCGTTAGGATTGACCGTCCATCATATGTTATTAATACCTAAAACTTGAAATCCGATAGGGTCTTTTAGCCAAATTGTTGGTTAAGACCATGAAGTAGTGTGTTTCAGTAGAATTTTATGAACGGGATAACTATGGATTGATTGTTGTTTACATAGATGAGTTCCTATAGAATGTTTTTGGTGATCTCCAAAAGTGGATTCCTGTAGAAACCATAGTAAGATTTCAGTAACTTCGAAGATGGATGTAATTTGTATTTTTGCATTTCCTATGTAGTATTGGCATAATTCTTTTGATCAGGAAGGATGACCCTTCAGTGGTGTAGAATTTCCATTATTAATACCTTGTTGGGGTCTTTGATATCCTTTCAATGACTTTGGTGGTGAACTTTTCTATAGCACAAGATAGAAACTTTGGACCCGAGTGGAGTAGTTCAATCTTGGATAACCATTTTTCTATGCAGTTAAAGCGCTTAATGGATTCCATGCAATGAAGGTGCAAAATGTTATAGCGGGGATAAAGCGAGGAAATAACATAATATAGCGGATGACTCTAAAATAACACATATAACTCTTTCTTATTACTTTTATGAACATATAAACGATAATTAAATGGAAAACTAACATTAAATTTAACTACCTTTTTTTAATAGAAACATGTGCAAATATCTATAAGTAAATGCAAACTACTATTTACCGTATTAGATTTAATTAAATATTAGATTATTTTTGTTTCTAAATATATATATATATATTAAAAAGTTCAATTAAATAACATAATTTCATGATTTTTTTTAATGTATAAATGTCATTTTCCAATTCATTTCTTTTATCAAGGATATACCGAGAATAGCGTAATATAACGAAAATAACGAGATATAGTGGGAATAGAAGAATATTGTAGGGCTTAAAGCGGAAAGGCTATATGAAAGGCTATTTGGCAAAAGTATAGTGGTATTAGTCCGCTATGGGATATAGCGGGGTTATAATGTGGCACTAACTGCATAACCATCGTTTTACTATAACTACCTATAGTTTCGGTTGGGTTATGTGGACCTTGTCGGGTAGTTAAGATTAGGTTTATAACCTAATGTAGGCTAAAAATTCTTAAGGAACCATCGAGAAGTAACTCCTTACAAGGTTCTGGATATCTTGGACTTGGAATGAACTAATTCAATGATCTGACCCTTTCGTAGTAGTTGGATAAGGCTTTCAGATGAACTCGTACATTCTGGGATCATTAGACGACAGTCCTGCAAAAGTATCCTAGTGATAATATTATATTTAAATAATTATGGCTTTATTACCATAATTGCTTACCAAAACTCCATTACCGATGATGTCACCGATTACAGACTCTTTTTCCCAAATCAATTTAGGGTTTAAAGTTCTGATTTATTATTAAAGGACTTGAGAAATGAAAAGTTGGTCCCTAATTCTGAACCCATAGGGTCGTATTTATAGGTGTGTGGGTTTGTATTTTGGCTGGCGTATGGGCTTCATCCCGACTTTCGATCGGAAGTACATATGGAAGCTTTGTGGGTGTTCCTTCCTCAATCTTTGGGAAGGAACTATAGGGCTTTTGCAAGAGCTTCTGAAAGGAGGTATCCAGAGGCAAAAATTTTAGTGAAATATTATGGAGACGGATTTGCTGGAGCTTTCGTCAACTGATGATGCAAACAGCTTCCTTTTACCCTTCATTCTCAACGACCTACTGCTAAGGGCTCAAGCTTCCCCATATCCCCATTTTGGCTAACCAAAACCTATACTAAGTTTATTCTTTTAAGATTGGAAAGTGCATATCTGGTTGTTCCCTTTGGTTTTAAGCCGATAGAGGTTTTCTGATAGAAGTGCTAATTGTCTCTCTTTCCTTGTTTTCAAAACTGTATAACAAGTTTCTGATTTCATCTCTTCTAAAAGAATGTTTTCTTATGCACCCCTTCACCTTATTTTTTCTTTGCTTATTTTGGTGTTAAAATTCTCCCTCCACTAGAGAAGGGGTGTTCTTGACTTTTTAAGTCAACTACTCCAAATTTCAATGCTCGTGACATCATTCCCACATCGTGATATTCATGTCTGTATGGTTCGATATATATATCAATGGTTATTATTTCTTCTTCTATATCCTTTTTCTTTATATATAGCATGCTTTTATTTTCTTTCTCTTCACCTGCAAATAATATTTTAAAACTACAAGCATCAAATCTTGAAATAACCAAAAAATTTGGACTAGTTTAATCACTAACTTCAGGTAAATAATTCATTTTTATCCCAACTTCCGTAATCGGTCCAAGGATTTTTTTACTTATTTTGGAGATTTTTCCCTTCTAATAAATAATCGATTTGGTTTTTAAGTCTACCAACAGAGCCAATTACAAAACTCTGATTTATTTTTTTAAAATTTTAATTATGATTTGACACCTTTATATTTCAATTTTATCTAACTAATGTTTTGTTTTATTTTGTGTGTTGGCATGAAATCTTAATGGGTTCAAATCACAATTCAATTGAGTATTCTTGGGCATGTAAAGGCTGCATGCTTTGGCCTTAATAATATGGGTATAACTAATTGATTAATTACCAAAGCCCGCAATGCTCATCTCCCGGAAGGACCTTTGTTTGGTTGTTTGTTTGTTTCCTTATTGTACTTTCTGAGGAGAATTTTTTTTAAATGTTGTAATTTTATAATCATGATACAAAATCACTTGGAAAAATTATAGGTAAAAAGAAAGGCATTCAAAAGGCTTCTCCAAAGTAAATTCCTACTGATGGTGAATCTTCTTCACTGCCCCCCTCCCCCCAATATAAAGAAGACGCTCGAAAAAGTTGCTTCCATTTCACGAAGATCCCTAAGCACAACTCGAAGGGATATGGATGCCATCTTTGAAAGCTTCTTTATTTCTAAGGTAGAAGCTATTCTTTTGCAGAAAGGGTCTTCCATCGACAATCCACTGGAAGGCTCGCTTATACTGTCATCCATATTTGGCACGATGGATTTTTCCCTTGCTGATTTCTTTTGTTTTGTTTCCTCCATCAAGCCCCCTTATTCCTATCAACTATCTAAAAATGTGTACACTTATATATTGTAACTAGAGTTGAAAACTTGTGAATCTGGAAGTCCATCTCTAAGCTTTGTGTTTTACTATCACCTTCTTAGGTTGGCCATAATCGGAAAGTCCAACCCTACCTTGTCTCGGGCTAACCCGGAGAAGTCACTGATTGTCAACCTTATCGATAAATCAAAAGATTGGGAAACACAATTCTTCTTTTTCTATTGTCCTCCCGGCATCACCGGGACGCTCAAAAGGCTTGATACGGAATTTATCTCTCATCATCATGGTTGTTACTCCCCTTTTTGTTAAAATATTTCTTCTAACACTTGTTTTGTAGATGATGTGCAGAAACTTCCTGAAGATAATATGGATCAGATAATAAATGATCTCAAGGCGGCATTGGAAAAATTGGGACAAAGGTCTATGCTTTTGACAATGGTCAACCTCTAAAGGTATAACCTTCCTCCCAAACGCGAAAGAATATCAGGGCTCCCCCTATGTGAACTTTTCTTTCTAGACCAGGTATTAACTTGGTCCATGGTGATCCTGTCATATTTTCCTCTTCATCGCCAAACCATCCCGCTCCCGGAAGTAAGCCCTTGCTTTACTGATTTATTGCCATAAATATTCCTTACATTATCATAATATGCTAGGTCACTTCAGGGCCTCTTTATGGGCCTTCGTATTCCCTTCCTGTTATTAATATGTATTCTTTTCTTTCCTTAGAGTTGGAGGTTTCTTCTGCTATGAGAATGGTTTTCAATATATTCAAGGAGTCGCACGAGAAGCTCCAAAATCATCCTTCGAAGATCCTACTTCGAAGAGGGATAAAATATCTTCGGACCAAGTAATCAAAGTCTCGGACGATGATAGGGACAAAAAAGGGTTCTCCTTCTCCTAAAACCACCATCGCTACCTCAAGCGGTGTTAGCCCTTATCCTGAAGGTACGATTCTATTTTTGATTCATTTTCAAAAATGCATCAATGGTTGAATATTTTGTTTCTTTATATCAGGTGTTGTTGAGGAAGAGCCACTGTTTCCTCCATTCTTTCCTCAACTCCTACCATCGAGGCCACTTCTTCCTCTTCCCTGGATCTATTGGGTAATTTACCGAAGAGAAGAAATTATCTTCGGGATCCTTACTGGTTTCATCCTTTGAAAATTTGTCTTTATCTTCGCTAGATCAATCTGTCATTGTCCAGTTCTCCAGGTGTGTTTTCATTCTTTTCAATTTCTATTTTGCTTACTTCACTTTGTTTCATTTTTATTGTGTTTTACTTCCTCTTTGTTTAACTTCTAAAGAATTGGTTTTCCAACTACTAAGGTTCCCATATATCTGAGGATGAGACCTCTTGCCTCCGAAAGAAGGTTGAAAATTTGAAGAGAAACCATGTTGCTGCGAAGAAGGCCGAGGAGGGGGCCAAGTCTTTAAATACTACTCTTAGGACCCAGGTGGAGGAGCTAAAGGATGAAAGATTTCGAGTAGACGAGAGGAAAAAGTCTCAAAGGTGTAATGTATATCTTTGAAGAGGAAGCTAAAGAAGAAGAAGGGAAGATTGGAACAGGTCATAGGTGGCCAGTCGGGGGCCAAGAAGAGAGTTGATGATTCCTTCAACCATTCTTTTGACTAAGTAATTGAAGATACTTTTGTGACTTCACTAGTTATGGTTTATGCCAAAAACCATTAGATATGTTCATATTTGAGCTTCGACTATCTTCTGGCCCCTCTGGCAGAAAAGTTCTAATCTTTAGCAGAGGCACTCATCTATTGCAAAGCTTCTCCCTAAGCTAAGGATATTGATGCAAGAGCACTTCTTTCATTTGAGATCCCTTCGATTGAAGAAGTTAAGGAACAATAAACAGGGGTTTTTTCTTTTGACAAGACATCTGAAGAGCATTCTACCTCAAAACATCGGAGAGTAGTGGTGGTGCATCCTTTTCGGAGGTATGGACTAAGGCCCCTATGGACCCAAAATGAAAGGGAGCTATGACTAGCCCTTCTTTGCCTCTAGTTTAGGTTTCCTTTCTTTTCCCTTTAAATTGCTAAACTTGTTCGATTATTATTTTTGGGGGCACCTTTTTCTTTCATCCTGTTTGTTAATCCAACTTGCAACAAAGTAGTCAAGAATATTCTCAAATTTTGACATGTGGAATAGTATCATACATTTGAAAAACTTATTTTATGACTACTTCTAGGAATGATATTTCAAGATCCTGCCATTATCATGGATAAAATTTTGTGCGGAAGGGCCTCCGTCAAAGTGTCTGAACTTGCAGGAATAGTGACTCAAAGGTTGCGACTTGTCTTTCCTGGGAAAGCAGATATTTCAGTCGAAGTCTTTACACAAATGTCACTTGAATCTTTGTTTTTTTTGAGAGGAATAATTTGATGTGTATATTTTGCATATGCTATAACCGAAGTTTTGTCTGTATAACAACATTTCTTATTAATGTAAATTGTCATGTGAATTTTTTATGATAGTGGCTATATTACCATATAAAGATAGGGAACTAGGATTTCAGGTAGTCCTAATTCTAGGGACCTCTTATCAAAATTTGTTAGGTTAAGAAGAGAATTTCAAGAAAGGTATTCCTTAATTAAATCACCAAAACCCACCATAGTGAATTTTTTTAAAAGGGTTACATAAACTTTATAAGAGAACCCTAGGTTTAATTTTGACTTTCTAGGAAGTGACAAAGAAGAGCTGCTATGAGAAAGTCAATTATAATATTTAAAATGGCTACGAAGGGCGCCTCTTTAATTTTTTACAAGCTAGATATGTTTAAAATAATTTTTTTCTTATGGGTATAAGTATATTGCGAAACACATGTAGTATTATTTTTTGCAAAATAAAGAGTTCATTTTTTTAATTTTAAATAGCATTCTTTTGTTATTGATTAGGATCCTCTGTCGCCATAAGTGACTCAGATAGGGTAGATGCATGCTAAGCCTTTTGGTCGAAATCCTAAAAGTGAATAACCATAAGTTTTAAGCGAGGTGATCCCCTCCAAATTTTGTAGGTAATCCTTTAACCTTTGATTGGCTTAAGTAACATCAGATGCAGAAGGCTTTGGTATATGGTTTGAAGATCCAGCTAAAAGATTCGTAAAAAAACTTGACTAAATGAATAAAGTCTTAGAAGAAACCAAATGTCAGGTTATGACGAATCCGAATATAGATTTTGATAATGAGATGATCAAACTTTAGCATAATGTTTATGAATTACGAATTCAATTGGAAGACAATCAGTCTTCATATAAATTCTTAGACTCTACAACGATTGGGGAATTTTCACACTTATCTCCGTGATCATCTACCGAAACATCTCAGCCTCGAGCTAAGTTTCAATATTTTGCAAACCTTTTGAGAGGTTTATACGAGAGCACCATAGAGGATTGGCTTAGTGAATGAAAACTTGAATTGGAAAATTATTTCAAAGAGGAGAAAAAGGAAGATATTCATCATGTATATGTAAGCGATATGGCCCAAATAAAAACTATTCAAAGCGAGATTTATTCATATAAGAAATGTGAAGCAAAATACAAAAGGGTTAATAAGCTTGTTTAGGAAGTTAATAAAATTTAGGAGCACTCCCTTAAGCTTCAAATCGATTCCGCAGATTGTGATGAAGTAATTAACATAAAGAAAAGAAACTCAAAGAGGTTCTCTATACCAATCGTGTCTCGGATCCGATTTCATCAAAGTCCCTAATAGAAAAGATCCGGAAGATTTGACTTTAATTTTTTTATTATTACAAACATCTCATGATTTATATATTCGGTATTGTAACATAAATTTGAATGTGAAGATCTTTGTGGTTGTTTTATCGAATAGAGAAAATCATAATCTTTAGTTTTTAGAATGTTTGATATTTGCGTATGAGCTCCAAACAATAAAACAAATGATGATATAAGAGACATGGTACCCATTGGCATAAGGGAACCCTAGGGCCTCACATTTTGACCATGGCATTTTGAGTTAACCTTTCCTAATTTTTAAACTGGAGAACTTTCTCTTATTGCACCAGATTTAAAGCTTATATTTAGGCGTCGAATGATGACCACTAGAAACTTACCTACGATCCTCTTTTGGTCCCTAAGGAGTTCAATACTCATATTTGAATGTTGATTAGTAGGGACGTGGAGAATCATAAGAATCCATTCTAGATTTATGGATCTCAAAAATTAGAGTTCAAAGACTTAACAAATACAAAACCTCTCCATCTTATTAGAAGACTTGAAACCCGAATTTGGGTATTTAAAAACCCAAAAACCATAAATCTAGGGATAATATGTACAAAGCTACATTTGACTTATTTTAAATCTGACCCCATATTCGGGTATTAAGAAATTCAGAAATCCCAATTTTGGGAATAATAGATACGAAACCACCTTCGACTTATTAGAAGATCTAAAACCAGATTCGGGTAATTAAAAATTTAGAAGTCCATATATCTTAATTCTCGAAATAATAGATGAGAAGCCGCCTTCGGCTTATTAGAAGACACCAAACCCAGATTCGGTTATTTAGAAATTTTGAAGCCTAGAAGTCCTAATTCTAAAAATAATAGATACAAAGCCACCTTCGGCTTGTTACAAAACCCAAAACCCAGATTTTAAGTGTTTAGAAATTTAGAATTCCAGAATATCTACTTCCTATTTCATGATGCTGTCTTTGGCTTAAAGTAGAAGTCTAGAATGACATCTTCTAGATTTTGAGATACGAAATAGGTTTTATCTTTTCTTTCTTCTATTTTTAGGCTTCTTCTAAAGAAGAGGCTTGGCGTGCTAAAGTACTCTTTTTGAGCCTTTGTCCCTTCTGCTGAACGAAACATAAACATAGGCTTGGCATGCTTATGTTTTATTCGGAAAGGGTACGTATCAGAAATAGATTACACATTCCTCCTCCAGAGGGCATATTAACTGCATCTAGGACTTAGGGGACTAGGATCTTATGTACTGGGCTTACTTTCCTCCCTCTTTAGGAAAGAACCTAGGCATGCCTAGGATTTATTTGGGTGTTGGATGTCTGGTACTTACCCTTTTCCCTCTTAAGAGGTGCCCTAATAACCTCGAGGGTTTTTAGGTTAATCCATTTATAAAGGGCATTTTACCATCAACTAAGTAGAATTTCTTATTTTTGGTGTACACCTTTATCCATATCTTATATAGACTGCCTTACTTCAAAATAAAATTCTTTTTATTGAATTCATTCCCTCGGTTCTTTAAATACTTACCGAGTTTTGATTTCTTAATAAAGTTGATTACTGTTTTTTTTCCAGAGCTTTGCATTGTTCAGTCTTATGTCCGCTGACCTTATGATACATTCAATAATTTTTCCCTTTTCTTTTCAGCTCTTGATTATTCTTTATTGGTTGGCCGCTACTCCATTTCTTTTCTAATTGCTAAGTGAATTTCCTTGACGGGTGCGGTTAGATTGATATCCTTTATTACATCTGCCTCAGGCTTTTTCTTGAAAGAATTGGTCTTGGACTTCTGAAAGCTATCAGGAGCTTCTTGTTGTGATATGACATTGTTTTTCTATTAAGGTTCTTGGAGGTTTTGAAGACGTGATTTGGTGCTCCTTCACCTCCTTTGGGAATTCCTTGTGGATCACAAAAGGATTCAATATTCAACTTCCATTTTGGTAGGAAGGCATGGTAATTTTTCATTGTCCCCCTTTTAAACTCAATCCTTCAAAAGTAATTTTAAATTTCATTTCTCATCCTGATAAACAAATTATTGTCCTTTTATAGAATTCTTTCATAAGCACAGATTAGTGTTGCTCCATAATGGAAGAATTTATAGTCCATTTGTTTGAATCATAGGCTTCCTCCCATTTTTGGTGCGATATTGTTAATGCTTCCATCTCTAAGGTTAGATCCTTGTAGAAGCATAGGCTCCATTGTTTGTATTTGGAATTTCGTGGTCATTAGCTTCTTGCGGACACTTAATAAAATTATCGTCCATACCGAGTTGCCATATCGTCATAAGAAGGATCACATCTCTTTCTTGGTTTAATTCCATTTTTATTCTTCCACTAATGTTACCCTATTAACGAAATAAAGTAGTCGCCACCTCTTTCCCTTTAGATGACTGTGGAGGAGTCCAATTTTCCCTTCCAAGTTCATTCTGTACACTTCAGGGGCATTTTTCTTTTCAAGAGAAATCTTTTCCAATATGAGGTGATTACCTATTAGTTGATTCGAAACATTTATTGAGGTATCTGCGATCCTTAATGGATTATTTCGAATTATTACTTGTTTAGTATCCATTTGTCTGTCTTAAAAAGGATCTTTAATAAATAGGGAGTTTAAAGGGTTATGGTAGTTTAGGTCCTCCTTCCAGCGCCAAATTTTTTACCAGATTATTAATTTATGCCCCAAAACAGCGTGTTCTAGTATAAATCATTTATGTAAGGGATTTTCTATGGATTGAGTACTACTTTCGTAGATGACTTCCTGAAGAATGTTTCCGGTGATTTCCGAAAGTGGATTCCTATAGAAAGCAAAGTTTGAACAGTAAAATTTCGATAACTTAGAAGATGGCTGTAATTTATATTCCGGCATTTCCTATGTAGTTTAAGCATAGTTCTTTCGATCAAGCAGGATGACCCTTCAATTGTGCAAGATTTCCATTATTAATACACATTTAGGGTCTATAATATCCTTTCGATGACTTTGGAGATGGTCTTTTCGATAACATAAAATGGAAACTTTGGATTTGGGTAGAATAGATTAATCTTGATTAACCATCGTTTTACGATAACAGCCGATAGTTTCAATTTGGTTATGGAGACCCTGTCAGGTTGTTGAGGCTAGGCTTAAGACCTTAGATAGGCTAAATTTTTTTAGGGAACCATAGATAAATAATTCCTAACAAGGTTATAGATATCTTGGACCCAGAATGAACTAATTTGATGGTTAGGCCCTTTTATTGCTCTTGGATAAAGCATTCAATGAAAAAAAAATATTCCAGGATCATTGGATGATATTCCTACGAAATTTTCACAATAATAATAAAATAATTCTGACTTTTTTACCTTAGTTTCTTGGCAAAACTCCTTTATGGATGACTTCAATAAATACACTCTTTTTTCCCAAATCAAATTAGGAGTTAGAGTTTACGATTCAGACTTGAGATTAAAAGATTTGAGAAATGAAAAGTTGACCCTCGATTACGGACCCCTAGGGCTATATTTATAGGTGCGGGTTGGTCCTTCGGCAGGCCTATGGGCTTTGTCCCGGCTTTCTGTTGGAAGTACATATGGAAGCTTTTTGGGTGTGACTTCCGTCAATCTTTGGGAAAGCAACTGCATGGTTATTGCAAAAGATTTTGAAATGAGGCTTCCGGAGGTGGAAGTCTTCACAAAATGTTGTGGAGATGGATTTGCAGGAGCTTTCGTCAGCCAGTAATGCCAATATATAGCTTCTTTTACCAATCATGCTCAATGACTTGCTGCTAAGGGCTTAAGCTTTAATGTATTCCCGTTTCAGTAACTGAAAGGTATATTAAGCTTATCCTTTTATGCTTGGAAAGTGAATATTTATTTGTTTCCCTTTGGGTTAAGCAAACAGGGGCTTTTTTAAAGAAGTGTTAACTTCTTTCCTCTCTTTCCTTGTTTCGAAAGTGTATAATCAGCTTTTGGTTTCCTCTCTTCTTACAGAATGTTGTCTTATGCATACCTTCACCTCGGTTTACCTTTGGTTTTTCATTACTTATTTTAGTGCTAACAAGTTTCTTGCATTCCTAGTGCTATGAGTCAGCAGTGTCATCCTCGTAACCTTGATTGGGTAGCCTACCTCTCGTCATATGTCAAGTCATATTATCTAGCCTTTCGTTTTTATCACCAATTTGAATCACCTTTCCCCTAAGTCTAGGGTAGTACTTGGTATGTATTGCACATGTTGCAATCCAACATTTCCTTCCCATTGGAGTTTGACCTACCCTAAATTTAGGTCTAACAACATTTCCTTCTCCGACTTGGTCCACATCATCTCTATCATTAGTGACTCAGGGATCCGAAGGCACACTCCTCGGGCAATCCAGGTCGATACCTATCCGCAGCAACCTCTGGCCTCTGAGTTTGTGCCTCCACGCTGGTGGCTCCTGCTCCGCTGCTTTGGTTCTACACTCCCAGTCCTCTAGACCTCTAGAGTATCTCATGTATCGTATTTTCCAAATTTTCCAATCTAGCCTATAGTTCATGAGTCATATCCTCCATCTCTTTTCTATTTTGGTATATGGAAGAATTTCCATCAGAGGAAGCCATTTGGTCTCCGCCTTGCCCAATGACTTTAACATTAGCATGAGTATCTTTTTCTTCCTTTCTTCATAACCGAAATCTTCTGGCAATTCTAATCAATGAAGATAAGTACTCGATCACCCTTTACGTGGTGCGTCAAAATGTTAGCACCAAAAATGGTCACTAACACTCAATTAGAATAAATTCACAGAAATCATAGATTTGTATGCAACACAAAATGCTGGAATAAGTAAATGAACCCACAAATTTAGAGTGGTTCAGCAATCAATCCTACATCCACTTGTTATAATATATAGTTTATATTGTACGATTACAATTATAGTTATATATTTGGAGAGAAATGAGGTGAATCGCAGATTCAATAGAATCTTGGCATTGGAGAGTCAAAGAGATCCCTTTAAATGTCCATTTGATGGTGTATTTATAGCTATATTGAATTTCAGGTTAGCCAGAGAATGTGAAGCAAATATAAGATCCAGCTTTAATATAGAAACTAGGGAAAGAAACCAGATTAGGCTACCCAAAATCCATTGGTATCAATGTTGACCTGGATCCTGGAATGGTACCAATATGATGGTAGCCGATCTGGTTATGTCCCATGCCAGGGCCTGGTATGTTTGCCCAAATCCAAGCTATCGTGCCATGTTATGCTAATTTAGGTGATGCATCTATGCAATTTGATATTCCAATCCAAAGTGCCAAGTCCAAACACTCTGGTGGTTGCACCAATCCAGCGCAAAAAGTGAAGGTCGATACGAGGCTATGATATTCAAATTGATTTAGAGTATAAGGCTCTTAGCCAAGCTTATCTCGTCAAGAAAGCCATAATTATCCGAGATGCTTGCAAGTATGTTGATGCTAGGCATCTCAAACAAGGTCGATCTGGGACAATGACATCATGTTGATCTAGGGCAACAACCATGCTTATCTAAGGCAATGGTTATGCTGATAAGGTTTTAATCACTGATTAATCCCTGTGTTGTACAAATCCATTGCTTGATTTGATCCTTTCCATGTTCATGTAAGTCCATGCTCAAGTATTGAGCTATCCGGCGGTCAGAAAGCCGAAATGTGTTGGTCTTGAAAAAAGATTGGTCAACACATACATTACTAGCAAAAAAACATGCCCTAAAACTTATAGAAGTTATGACTTGAAGAGAATTGGAGTTGGTCGGTCTATCAAAGTTTCATATATCGTGGATTTTCAATAAAGCAAAATACAGACACACAAATATATATATATATATATATATATATATATATATATATATATGTATATGTATGTATAAGAGCATACCATTTGGTTTCGAACAATGCAACACCCCTGAGTGCCTTTGATCTCTACCATGTATTTGATTTGAATAATGTGTGAGTGGAAAGAGTGTGAAGTATCATTATTTAAATGGAAGTCTATAATGGAAATAAATGGCCTTTTTGGGTGTTTTTGAATATATATATACATACATACATATATGAATCAGCTACACCTCAATTCCCCATGAATTTAACCACTTGTTTTGATTTTAATAACACATTATCTCTTTTCAAATAAAGGAGAGAAACTGTATATCATTTAATTTAGAACATGTGGTTGAAATCAACAGGAAGATTTATGGTGAAGCAATATGAAGTATTACCGAATATTCCCCCTGTTGAATTTCTACAACAAGTTCCATCTAAATAATACTAAATTATCTCCCTTAGTGAATTAAGTATAGTTATATAATGAAAAGAGGGAGATAATATTATTACTTAAACCAGAACTTATGGTTGAAATTTAGGGAGGAACTGTATAGAGAAAGTGAGATATAATCAATCAATACCATATATATATTATATACATGACAAACTTCAAAAAGAGATTCCTAATAAACTTACTGCAAATTTAAGCCTCCAAAAATTTAATTATAGAAGTATGCCTTATTAAAGTACAAGTTGCACATTTATGGAATGCACAAACTATTTTCCAAAAAATATTGTAATTTTGCCATTCCGCAAATTAGCAAATTTGTAATATTTTCATATCTTTGGATTGCACAAATACATTTTCGTGGTTGAAAAGATTTATTAACAATTTTAGCTTCTTCGTTCTCCAAACTCTCAAATAGATTCTCTTAAATACAACCCATTCTAAATTTTTAAAGAGCAATTAATTTTTCTCGAATTACTCTTGAGCTGGCTAGAAATGGAAAGTACGTCTTCTTTTTCTCAAATTAAAGGTAAAAAAAATAGATTTTGAATCGTTTTATGTTGTTTTTTGTGCTTAATCTTATGAGTGTAACTGATGTTGGATTGTAGTGTTACTTATAATTATCATAAACAAAGCTATATTAATTATGGTTATATGATTTGTGCAACCCTGTTTATAATTTGATTTTTGAATGTATAATATGATGATTATAATGTGTAGATTTACCGTGGATCCATAGATAGAAGAGTTCTCTATCTCTAAGAGAGACATAGAAGAAAAAATGCAAAGCTTATTGAGGTATGTAGTTTATATACATCGGGTTTCGTTGTTATTACTTAAAGCATAAAAAGTTCACCCATTGATCATTCTAGCTAGCTGAAAGAAATTGTTACTTAAAGACACAAGATTTGAACATAATTTAAGAATATCTAGTGCTTGTAAAGCATTACAAATTGATTATACTAAACTAAATCATCATCTTATTAATATTTTGTATGATCATTAGAGACCCAAATTGGTACTTTTAATATGAGAATAGGAGAAATGACATTAACATTAGTCGATACCAACTTCTTGTTTGGGTTACATCGGAATGACTTCCAACTTTATCTTTAGAATATGGAAATTAATTATATACAAGTGTATCATGATTTGCTTGGTACAGTTTCTTTTAGAAACGTAATGAAATCAAAATCCAAAATTAGTGTGAATTAGTTTAAGAATCAATTAGAAAGTCACTTGAACCTGATGCAACAAAGTTAAAGATACCTTGTCATAGTCATGTCACACTTTTGTATTTCACAATGGGCCGACTTTTTGCAGATCAAACAAAAGGTCAATGCAATTTAAAGTTTCTTTCATTTTTAGACAGTTTGATAATCAATGGTCAATATTTTTGGGTAGTGATGTTGTTTTTATTTGTACAGAGAGTTGAGAAATGTTACATCTCCAAAAAGAAAGACGTTAAGCTGTTTTGCAACATTGTTGCAGTTATGGTCCTGGTCTCATGTGATGATTGCGCCTTAATATTAACATTCATACCAGTTTGGACCCAAAATTCCATATGATTATAAGTAGAATTACGAATGGAGTTGACGTAAATCTCCTAAAAATGTACAAGTTTACCTCAACGAATTGGATTTATTAGCGGATGATAAGGTGACTTGACCAAATTCATGGGCTCATCCAATGTTCGGAGCTAGTATGTTTTCGTCTTGGACAAATATGCATCAACTAATTATGTTTTGGAACTTCAAAATCTATTTTCTCGATAGAGTTATGAGGAAATTCAGATTTGATTTTAAAAAACCGATCCTTGTACGAATATATCTGAATCCTAATGATAGGATAATGTTGCATATAGAAACATTAGCACTATCATTACAAAAAAAAAAATTAAATTTAGTGACTGTAACTTAAAGACTGAAGCCTTTTGATTTCTAATTAGATAATGATCAATAATTGAGAAAACCAATTTTAAATTTTTAGTATTAAAGACTAAACTACTGCCACGCACTCGCCGTTTGTCATTCTCCGCACTCGAATTCGCCTTTCGAGCTCTAGAATTTGCATACGACCTCCAATCTTCACCAAACTTTGCCGCTAGCACAAACGCGTCATTCCGGACAGCTTTTTCCTATTCGACTTTCTTCCAAAAATGCAACAATTCGCCAGAAATTACAAAACTTCGCTGCAGATCTGCAATTTTCAAACGTGCTTTCTGGACAGCTCCGAACTCCAACATTCGATTGTGATATGTCAAAATTGTAGAGAAACACGTAATCTACAACTTTGGTTTTGTGGAGTTTTGATCATAAATGCACGAATTGAAAGTTATTGAGGAAAGAAGAGGAGGGTGTTACTTGCAAAGAGGAATTTTGCAAATGAGGGATTTTTTCCATGGTGGGTCGACGGTCGGAGGTGGGTGGTCTGGGCAGTGCAGGGGCCTGACTGGCCGGAGGGGAGGTGGTGGCAACGCGGGGTCCGGTGGTGGTGATTTGGGGAATTTTGGATTTAGGGGTTGCAAAGAAGAAGAGAGAAAGACGAGGAAGGAGAAGAGGAGGAGGAGGAGGCCGATAGCGGTGGTGGGGGAGGTTGGAGGGTGGTGGCTTCCATGGGGAAGAGGAGGTCACCATTTTTGAGAAAGAGGAAGAAAAGAGAGAAAGTGAGGAAAGAAAAGGAGGAAAAGAGCTTTTATCTCTTTTTCCCTTCGATCGCCCAAGTACAAACGATCTCCGTTTGCCATGGATTTCAGATACGAGATAATACACATCAAGACGAATCAAACGAATCAAGTTTCGCCGAATTCCGAGTTCGCTTGACCTTCCGTTAAAATTCTCAAAGATGCTTAAATAAGGTTCAAAAATTCAATTTTAATGTATCTTTTCTTCTTGTACGCTCACACACTAACTCCAAAAGTTATGGCATTTTGGGTTTAACCATTATTTGATGATACGAATCCAAAAAAAAAACAGAATTGAATTCTGAGATAGTCTCAATAATGTTCCTTTGTAAACTGATCGCCTGTTTTGTATACTGAATGTGCATTTTGGAAATCAACAATGATTTTTCATTATGAATTCAAAAAAATTATTTCGTCGAACTCTGAGCTTGCTAGCAAAATCTCACTTTTTAAGGGCTATGCAATGATTTTAAAAACTGAATTTTTAAAAATTTCAAAAACAAAGCTTGTAAATCAATTTAATATTTTTATTGAGTTTGATTTAAGTCAAATAAAATATAAAAACTGAATTTAAAATTATTCTCAAATTTTGTTCAGCAAAATAACCAATTTATATTCACAAATTCATTAAAATAGATTAAATTATATTTTAAAATTGGTTCTGAAAGTACGGATTTTTACAACATACTCCATTTAAAAGAAATTCGTCCTCGAAAAAGAATGGAGCTGAAAGTTATTTAACTAACCAACTCAACTTTCATTCTGGCTTGCGTTCTTCAACTTTTCATTTTCTAAGAACTTTCAAATTTCGCTGAAATTTGGCTAACACCCTAAATTTCTGAAAATTTCGCCATAACCTCCATTGTACGGGGACGGTCTGAAAAACTTATTGGGCTGTATTAGGCACCCAATAAATCATATATATCGCATATAGATCAAATGTGCACCTCCGTTATGATTTATAAACCCTGCACCTCCCATACCTACGCGCTAAAATTAAAACAAGAGAGACATGACGTGTGTACTTTTGTCATCTCAAGACCTGTGTAGGATTTGTTATTAAATCCTGCAATTTATCGTTATATGTTATTAAGTCCATAATCAGTCCTTGGTTCAACCTGTAATTCAGTCCTCGCCATACAAGCATCTTGCTCATATGGTAATCCAAACCTCGTCATATAAGCGCCAATGATTATATGGAATATGATATGCAATGCCATCTTCAGTAGCATGTTATGCGGTGTGATCCGTAATTTATTTGTTACTATCTATGGCGTATGTTTTAAATTTCACACAGAATAACCAACACAACATATCTAAATCACTTACAGTAGTTTAATATAATAATAAAATTGTGCAACCAACTCATTAAGGTGCACCTGTTTGTCGGGCAAGCAAATTATTTCTCTACTCAATGCTAAGCCATTAATCTGCTCAACACACACACACACACACACATATACATTTATCCAATTCTAACTAAACTTGCAATTCAGTTTAACTTAGCTCGATTAAAATAAATAACAAGTATTTTCTTATATTCAATGTCAAAAATTGTTGAAGGTTCCGTCTAATTTATTTAAATCAAGCGTCATAAGTAACCAAAAAAAAAATCAAATAATCAATTGGTTAACTAACTTTCTAAACACACAACTTTTATATATTCAAAGATATATTTTCTAAGATCAGATTATGTAATAATCACATATACGTTGCTTATAAATGAGTCACTCTCAACTCATTCTATGGCATTACTAGCCCCATCTCTAATGAGTTCCTCATTCTAGGATGCTACTAATCCTATCTCTAATGACTATTCTTTAGATAGAATATTGCTAATTCCATCTTTGATGAATTCTTTCGTTCGATTCTAACACGTCTTATTCTCGAGCTTTGTAAACCAAAGCTCTGATACGAAACTGTCACGCACTCGCCATTTGTCATTATCCGCACTTGTATTCGCCTTTCTGGCAATAGAATTTGCATATGACCTCCAATCTTCAGCAAACCTTGTACCTAGCACAAACGCGTCATTTCAGACAACTTTTTCCTAATGGACTTTCTTCCAAAAATGCACCAATTTTCCAGAAATCGTAAATCTTCGCTCCAGATCTGCAGTCTTTCCGGACAGCTCCGAACTCCAAAATTCGATTGTGATATGTCAAAATTGTAGAGAAAACGTGATATACAACTTTGGTCTTGTGGAGTTTCAGCTATAAATGCACGGATTGAAAGTTATTGAGGAAAGAAGAGGAAGGTGGTATACGCAAATGGGAAATTTTGCAAAAGAGGGGTTTTTCGACATGATGGGGACCACGGCTGGAGTTGGGTGGTCTGAGGTGGCGCAGGGGCCTGACTGGCCAGAGGGGAGGTGGTGGTGGCAGCGTGGGGTTCGGTGGTGATGATTTGGGGAATTTTGGTTTTAGGGTTTGCAAAGAAGAAGAAAGAAAGAGGAGGAAGGAGAAGAGGAGGAGGAGAGGAGGAGGAGGGGAGGAGGCCGACGATAGTGGTGGGGGAGGAGGAACGGCGGAGGATGCCATGAGGGAAGAGGAGATCCCCATTCTTGAGAAAGAGGAAGAAAAAAGAGGAAGAGAGAAAGTTAGGAAAGAAAAGGAGGAAAAGAGATTTTATCTCATTTTCCCTTCGATCGCCTGGTTGCAAACGATCTCTGTTTGCCACGGATTTTGGATCGTGATAGTACATGTCAAGACAAATCTAATGAATCAAGTTTCGTCGAATTCCGAGTTTGCTTGACCTTCCGTTAAAATCCTCAAATATGCTCAAATAAGCTTCAAAAATGCGATTTTAGTGTACCTTTTCTTCTTGCACGCCCACACACTAACTCCAAAAATTATGGCCTTTTGGATTTAACCATTATTTGATGATACGAATTCAGGAAAAAACGAAATCGAATTATGAGATCCTCTCAATAATGTTCCTTTGTAAATTGGTCGGCTATTTTTGGACAAATGGTTTTTCGTTGTATGACTACATACTGACTCCATTCGACACGCATTTTGAAACTCAACAATGATTTGTCATTATCAATCCAAAAAAATTATTTCATCGAATTCTGAGCTTGCCAGCAAAATCTCACTTTTTAAGGGCTATGCGATATTTAAAATCCGAATTTTTAAAATTTTCAAAAACAAAGCTTATAAATCAATCTAATATTTTTACTGAGTTTGTTTCAAGTAAAATAAAATATAAAAACTGAATTTAAAATTATTCTCAAATTTTATTTAGCAAAAATAACCAATTTATATTCACAAATTCATTAAAATAGCTTAAATTAAAATTTTAAATTGGTTATGAAAATACGGGTTGTTACAACTACAGTCTTTAGTTGCTTTGTAAAATTGAAACCTTTTAACATCTTTCTTAATTCAATATTTAAATAATTTTATATTCGATGGTTGATTTTATTTGTCAACTGCTAATCCAACGAATGAGTTTGTTGATCCATGACATTGCCCATATCTAATATTAAAGCAATTAATTAATCTACGGACTAAAAAATGCGCACATTTCCCTAAAATAAAGTCTTCTCTCCTCCCATTACAAATTTCTTCTTCCTTTTGTCTACAAATAAGCCTCGTTCTTTACAAACTAAAAATACAAAGTTTATATTTTCTCCTACATTGATATTTATTTTTATATTTTTCTTTTCTTTCAATGGGTGCTAATTTATTACTATCGAATTATCTTTCAACTAGGACTCCAATTGAAATATTCATCCATGTTCTTTTTCCTCAAGCATCAAAATCAAAAGTACTCATTTTGGGTGATTCAAGGGATTTAAAAAGCAATAATGTTCTGTCTTATGAAGGCGGTATTTAGGATAGTTTGAAATTTATGTTGCTAAGGGTTTCTCATTTTTGACAATGTTACAGTTCAAGCCATTTTTGTGTTGATAAAATAAAATCGACAGTTCAAATTAAGGGGTTGATGAAAAAAGAAAGTAGCAGCAGCAGATAATGGAGAAGATAATTGACCAAAAATGTTGGTAGGAAATTGATGGAACCAAGCTTTCTTCTTTGGTTGTTGTATCTTTAATTGTTTTCAACAATAAGGCATCGTTAAAAACAAATGCTTGGAGGACAACTGTTCATACTTTCCTTCTATGCTTTTCTTTTATGATTTAGTTTTATGATTAATGTCTTTGTAATGTGAATTGTGAAGAAGTTTGTATATAAAAAAATTATTCATTTAGATGGATTTCATTTTCTAAAAATATATAGTTATAACATATATATGTGAATATATATATGACCTTTTGTGCTTTGTTTGGATAATAATATTTCTTAGAAAGAAGACAAATAATTATTATAGCATGGCATGAAGACACGAAGGAAGTTGTATGCAAATTGACGTTGACACTATATCATTGATAACTTCATACAAGTACAAATCAAAGTATAAATTAAGCATTTAGCATGTGTATATACATATTTAAATGCATTATGCAATTCAGACTGATAAAAGACAATTATATAGTCTTTAGGCATCAGTCTTTAAAAAAATTGAAATCGAAAGACAATCTTTAAAATTTGAGACGACAACTTCACATTCAACTATTTTTTAGACTTAGGAATTAATATCTATGATCTTCTATCTTTGATCGGTCTTTAGACATTAAATAAAGGCTGAATTGTTAAATTAAATACTGAAATTTTTAGTCTTTAATTAAAATTATTTGTTTAGTGTATGGAACTCTAGAGTTGATTATGTTGAACATGCGCGTGTATCCGTGATGCCATTGAGTGAGTATGAGTATTGATATTGAAAATCACTTGATGTTATATACCGAGATGGTCAGCTGGAAGATTGGTTGCTTACATTACCCATGCTCCATCAGAGCGTGAGGTAGTCAGTACTTTAATCTATAAGTTTTGATTGTTTATTTATTTCTAGATCATATGAATTGTTACATTGCCATATCTTTTGCATAGATAACCTAGATATATAACACTATGGTTGTGGTAGAAGAAATTAAAGGTAGACGCTTAGGGTGGGAGAAAGTGAAAAGTAAGCATATTGACTTGTAGTATATTCTTGTTGGAGAATAGAGTTTTGATTACAACAACCTTATTTCAATTATCATTTATTATAAAATACGTACTAACACTTTTATATGGAATATACACATTTAGGGAAGGAGAAAGTGAAAAGTAAGCATATTGACTTGTAGCACATTCTTGTTGGAGAACAGAGTTTTGATAACACAACCTTATTTCAATTATCATTTATGATAAACTATGTACTAACACTTTTATATGGAATATACACATACGTAGGAATTATATGCAGGAAATATTACTGAAGACTGCATAGTTCAAAGATGATAGAGATTCAGAATTCAGATAAATATCAAGACTTATGAGTATTCAAGATTTCAAGAGTTTAAGAGTTCAAGATTAATATAGTTATAGAGTCTAGATTTTGTAAGACTCTAAATAGCACTCCAGGTTCAATTTAAATTCTGATTTTCAATTTCTGATTTTCAAATTCTATCCTCAATTCTCTCTATTTATTTTTTATCTATATTTTCTGTTTTATCTTTGTTTTTCAAACTTAAGTTTTATATATTTATAATTCTATACTTTATATTTATATATAGTTTAAAACCTTATTTATAAATATGTTTATATAGTTTAAATTTGTATGTTTTTTAATTTATAATTTAATTTACAACACTATATTTTTATTCAAGAATTCCCAGAATTATATTTTTATCAAAACACTTGAAAAATGTTTAAAATTCAAATTTAAATTTGAAAGGAAGTGTCTATTCACCATTTGAAACGTTGCAACCTTTCACACACTATAAAAAGGGATTGAATTCGAATTGTTAATCATCTCTTCTTCTCCACTCTCACTCCCTTTTATTATATAATTATTCTTGATCATTTTTATGATTTCTATAATTATACTCTGCCAAATTCAATTCTGTTTTGATCAAACTTCTTCTCTCTACATTCTCTTCTCATGTCTCTCTAAATCAAGTGGTATCCCTCGTAGCCGGGAAATCAAGGACGGAATCGGTGGTATCCCCTGTAGCTGTGAAATCAAGGAGGTTGTACTTAACTATTGATATAGTAATAAAACTCTACGCAATCCAGCATTATGCAGGACTGGACGTAGGAGCAATCCAGACCTGTATAAAATCCGATGTGTTTTTTCCTTTTCTGCATTTTTATTTCTGTTTATTTTGCATCTGTGTTTGAATCTGTGTCTGTGTCTGTGATTGTGATTGTGTTTGTGGTGTTTGATTCATTCTATAATTCACCTAAGTTTTAGATTTTTTTTAAGTATCTCACAAACACTATTCACCCTCCTCTAGTGTTTGTTTTGCCTTAATGATCCATTCCGCAATCCCTAACAATAAGCATCAGAGCAAGGTCTTTCAAAAAGTTCATAATCTTATTTTTGAAAATAGTAATAATGGCAACCAACACTGGTAGCAATAATAGTTCTTTCATAGAGGGTCAATACACTGTTAGACCACCATTGTTTAATGGAAGTAATTATTCATATTGGGCATGTAGAATGAAAATTTATTTACAATCAACAGGTTCAGACATATGGAATAATTCACAAAATGAGTATGTTAAACCCACAACTACATTTGCATAATGGAGAAATGAATAAAAGGCTACTGCGTAGAGAAATTCTAAAGCCATGAATATGTTATTTTGTTCATTAGATAGGAATGAGTTTAATAGAGTATCAGTATGTAAAATTGCTCATGAAATCTAGAGAACTTTACAAGTGACTCGTGAAGGAACTAGTAAAGTTAAACAAACTAAGATAGCAATGCTAGTTAATAATTTTGAATTATTCAAAATGAACGAGAATGAGTCTATTTCAGATATGTATTGCAAATTTCAAGAGATAGTGCATTCACTAACAGCGCTTGGATAACTTGTTCTGAAGCCTATCAAGTCAGAAAAATATTGAATTCACTAACTCCGGAATGGGATCAGAAAGCTTTGGTTATTGATGAAGCCAATAATGTTAATGAAATGAAGATTGAGGAGTTAATTGGAAATTTTATGTCTTATGAAGTCCAATTACAGAAAAGAAAAGAAAACAGATCAACTGAAAAGAAATATATTGCACTTAGAGAAACAACACATGATTCTAACTCGAGTAGTGAAGATGAAGAAGAAATAGTGCTTATGACAAATCATTTTAGAATATTTCTAAGATATATAAGGAAGAGTTATAATCAAGGAAGTTCAAAAATTAATGATGGTCGATGTTTTAACTGCAACAAACCAGGCCATATAAAGAAAATGTGTCCATATCCAGACAAATCGACTCAACAAACGGACAACGGCAATTCATCAAGAAAAGAAAGAAAGTGTACGCAGCAACATTAGATGATTCAGATTTATCATCAAGTGATGTAGAACTAGAAACCGGAAACATAATATATGCTTTACGGCAATTCAGAGTTCAGAAATCATGAAGAAAAGGATCTAAAAACCAGGTACGCATTAATTAAATTTTAATTTCATTTGGTTAAATGGTTTCTTCATTTGTTTGCTTTGGTTTGAATTTAAATCTTTAAAAAAAATTTGAAATTCAAATTTTGAATTTTGAAATTCAAAATAATAATATAATATTAAATAACCAGTAAATTAATTAAATAAATTGTTTGTATGTTTATTAGGATTAGAATTATTTTAGGAATTCGTTAAACCTAAAATATTAATCGATAATATAAATTTCAAACATAAAATTCAATTTCCTTTGAAATTAGACATGTATGTCGACATAAGGAAATGTCTATGTCGACCTATCTGACAAGTTTTGAAATTCAAATTTTGAATTTCAAATGTTTAAACTTTCGAACTTCCCTCCAATCTTTTCACCAACTCTTAAGGTCTGAAAAGGTATCATTTCATTCTGAAAAGTTGTGCCTATTTAATTCATATCCATTCAATTTCTATACATACATCTATCCTTTCTACCTTTCATTCACAACTCAAAACAATATTCTTAATATCTATTCTCTTCAAAACTATCAATTCAATGGCTTACTCAAGTTCATCTCGAAAATTGAAGATAACCAAAACCATCAAAGGCTATCTTCATAATGACAAAGAGGCCATCAAAACCTATGGTAACTATTTAGCAAATGCTAAAGTTAACACAGGTACTCGTCTTTTGCGACTTTCCCTCTTATGATCTCGTCTCTCTTTTCGAACATAATGAATTGTTGAGTCTAATTGACACTTATGATAACAACGAAGTACGTTATCCCAAACTCATTAAGATGTTCTATGCAAATCTCAATCGCAGATTTTACGAAGGCAATGAAAATAAAATTTGGAATAGTGTCAAAGGCACTCAAATTGTTCTTGATGCCGAAATATTAGGCACTATTCTAAATTATAGAAGCGTAGGCTTGGATTTTTTTAATTTTTACTATCGACGAAACCGATTCGGAAACCTGTCACGATATTTACGAAGATGGTGCTCCAATGGAATTCAAAAATCGCTTCTTTCGCCCAGAAACAAGAATTGTCAACCTCCCCCTCCAACATACCGTCACTCCCCGTTTCGGAAATTTCAATAATCCAACTCTCCAATTCTGCTATTATGGATGGATATATGATCATTTGGGCCGAAATGATTCTAAATGAAATTAAGCCCATATATTTATCTACAATTTATGCCTAGAAAAGTGTTTGACGCATCAAACATTCATCTCATGCAAATTCCTCTTAATTTCAAACCATATGAGACATTCGAGGCCAAACAAGCTCGAATGCAACAAGAACAAGAGCGAATGGAAGTCGAAGAAAAAGAAGAAGCTTCTATGGAAAGTATTGAGTATCCAACCTCTAAGCGTATTTACAAAGAGACGATTGTTCAAAATCAAGCAAAGATCGTCAACAATCAAAAGAAGCTTAACAAGAGACTTTCCAAAATATCCAAATCCATGGTCAAGATAGGAAGATAGCTTAGAATTTCATCTCCCTCATCATCATCATCATCTGAAAACTAGGTCATCTACCTTTATGTATTCAACTATATTTCCTTGTATTTGCTTTCGAATCTCGTATTTGAAGTGCATCTTGATAAGTTGGATGTATTTTCTTTCTATCAATTAATGAATGGAGTTTTATTTATGATAAAATCATCTTTATGTTTCTGGGAAAATTATAAAACTAAATATAATATTTAGGAGTTCAAAAGAATTCAAATTTTCAAAATTCCAAAAATTTCACTATAGTATGTCGACATAGGAAATAGGGTATGTCGACATATAACTGACGGATTTTCAAATTGTTTCAAAAATTAAAATTAAAATAACTAATCATGTCCATTCAAAATCCAACGAATTTAAGACCCTATTTAAGTCTGTTTCTTCCGGAAAATTCATTATTCTATTACTCTTTCTTCCTTATTCATTTCTCATTAAATTAATGGCAAATCCTATCCATACTCTTAGTGAAAATCTAGAAGAAACCTTGATTTTTTTCAAAAATATTCTCTCTATCATTCTACGAAATCGGTGTCATCTCGAACTAAGTCAAATAAAGATCTCCCAACAACAAGAGAAGAATTTTAATGTAATGCAAAGGCTAATCTCTTCTCTTTTCAAAGATGAAGATAATGATCTCGTAAAGGCTCCACCAACGAACGAAGATGAGGATTGGGAAGTCATTAAGAAGGATCCTATATTTGGAGAAGATGGTTGGTTTGAAGTTCCAAGAAACGTTTAATTATTCAGTAAGATTTGATTGATTTGTTTAAATATTAAGACATATGGTGTGGTGTAATTTGATTTGGATTCTATTAGTTCGAAACTTGTATATATTAAGACATACGGTGTGATTTGATATGGTTTGGTTTGTATCAAACAAATACATGTAATTATAATACTTGGATTGGTTTGTGTTTAATCATCATTTTGCTGGGTATTACTATTATAGGTTTTAATAGATTAAGAGGGAGTACTCTACTTAGAATTAGTTAATATATTAAGGGGGAGTATCATTATTGGGTTAGTTACTTAAGTTCTATTCTAAAAGTTATACAATTTAAGTGGAGTACCTTCAGAATTTCTTTTTGATAATGCCAAAGTGGGAGAAATTATAAAATATAGACATAGTTTATAGGATTCTTACCGGAAGGGGGAGTATTAGAAGAATCATCATCAACAGGTATATACAGATATGATATTTATAAACTAAGGTTGTCATCAAAATGGGGGAGATTGTTGGAGAATGGAGTTTTTATGACAACAATTTTATTTCAATTATCATTGATTATAAAATATATACTAAAACTTTTGTATAGAATATTTATATATACACATATGCAAGAATTATATACAGGAAATATTACTGAAGACTGTACAGTTTAAAGATGACAGAGATTCAGAATTCAGAGAAATATCAAGACGCATGAGTATTCAGGATTTCAAGTGTTCAAGATTAACATAGTTATAGAGTCTAGTTTTCATAAGACTCTAAATAACACTCCAGGTTCAATTTTAAATTCTAATTTTCAAATTCTATCCTTAATTCTCTCTATTTTATTTTTTTCTATATTTTCTATTTTGTCTTTGTTTTTCAAACTTAAGTTATATATTTATAGTTCTATACTTTATATTTATATATAGTGTAACGACCCATCTTTTTTCCCCACCACTTCATTCTGGCTCTAACTCAGAAAGCGCTCCAAACCTCGCTCCAACGGATCATAACTGCAAAACTATACTACTAGCTTCCCATGTAAAATTAATGGGCACCCAGATTTTAGGAAGAAACAATAAACTCCAGATCAGTCATGGGACTGGTGTGAGAACATAAAACAGTTGTTTTAAGATTTACTTTAAAGTTGGGAAATTCACCGGACCACGCCGCTAACGTGGAACGGGTTTATTCCATGTGAATGCCTATGCACATAAATTTGCAATGACTTTTGGAAAATGAAGCTATCATAAGTTTGTCCCACATCACACAATGCAAGTGCACACCAAATGGGCAAGTTTTATCTTATGATAACCGAACTTGCTTTCATACGTGAAAATCCTCTTTTAATAATTACATATAGTGTGGAAATCATTTCGCAAATAAATATAGAATCATAGCCCCCATAACCCCAATTGGTTATATTGACATATAGGTATACAATCAAAATCCTATGGCTCGTATTGGAGATTTGGGTTTCCAACTTGATGATTCCTAGCATGAAAGATCAATCAGGGATACGAAGCGAAGTGTAACACGGCTTTTTCGTCCATCTCAGACACTAACAACAAATCGTAGGGCAGATCAACGGTTTTCGACCAGACAGGGCCCCCTGAACATACCTAATTTCACCAAGTTCATAAGTGGTTTCCCAATGTTGTAGCTTCATCATCAATCATATATAAGTATACAACCTAACCACCAGTTTCTCATCAAATCCGGGTTGTGAGGTTTGTCGATGTCACGTCATACACAAAGCATGCCTAGATAAACAAGGCCCTGATCATACAAGCTCATTTCATATCTTAAGTATGTCACATTGTCCGTTCACAACATGACCACTGATTTCCATCATTACATAACCACTTTGAGCTCGTACGTCACAAACCAAAAACATATCAATGGAAGTGTTATGCCGTCAATTACAATATCAGGCACACAATCCAGACAAGACTATTCTGGGTCTGAACGGAACAAAATCCGAAAATCTCCGAATATACTCACACCTCATGCCACTTATAACCTCGAATTAGGTGTACGACCTAATTCGAGACATCGAAAATCAATATGAATAAATTCAAAGGTTCCCGGTCTTTATTCGTCGATTCCAAGTTCCGAATTCGCTCCACGTGTCGTATTATTACTCGGAATGGTTTACGGACTTAAATCTGATCTCGGTCTTTCCAAGAAATAAGCGAATTCTTAAAACAATAGTTACGGAACACATAGCGTTACAATTCAATTTCCTTCTAGTCGTTATCCATTCATTTCTAAATCAAGGTTGGGTTGATCATAAATTTCGTTGCCATCTTAACTCTTTCTTTTAAAAACCAAATATTCATTTTTCCCAACCATATCATCAAAACATAACCCTTCGATCCTTATGTTCAAAACATAATTCATTGATTTCATAAGTTGTTAAATTTTCCTAAATCTTTACTTGGATTACAAATACATTTACGATAATCTAAACACTTCATATTTTAAACATAATTTTTAATGAAGTCAAATCGACTTATATTTGATGTCAATTCCATACACAAATATTTAACCATTTAAAAATCTTTCCAACCATTTGCAATCCTCATAACCATTTGAAAATAATGGTTCATGTTTTAAAAACCCCAAACCAATTTATCTTTGGAAATGCAAGAAATAATGTTTAGAAATGTTACTAAAAGTGCTACAATAGCCATTTAAATCAAATAGATTCCAAATAATCCAAAATTCAAATGTTTCAATTCTAATTACTTTAAATTAATAAAGTAAGATTCATCGTACATTTTTCCAAATTTTGAAAGTGATTTATTTGAGTTTCGTTACAATCGCCAAACTGCACTTACAACAACCTTCCCCAATTTGTTTTGAGCATAACCTGAAAATCGTACGTTGAAATTCAAAAATTCCTTTTCTATTCAAAGATTGTTAATATTTTAAAATCAAATTCTTAATTCAAGTCAAACCGATTTCAAATGATCAAGTTATAACCATTCAAAATTTAAATCAATATTTACGAACTGTCGCGCCGTAACGCGTTATATATCAATTTAAATATAATTCCTTCAAATATTTTTGAATTGAATTTAAAATTTCAAAACAACTTAATTTCCCAAACAGATTATTAAGTTTAATCCAAAATCATTCCTCAAATTCCAAATCTTAAATTAAACTTAAATAAGTTGTAAACCATAGGAATTCAAAAAACCCTTTTTAATTTAAATTTAAATTTAAACTTCATAAATGGTCCTTACGCGACATTTATTATTTTAATTCCAATCGTTTTTTTTTTCAAAGTTTAAAAGAACTTCAAATTCAAATTCAAATTATATTTGGATTAACCATTTCATCCATCGGACCAGTTACGGATAGCCAGGGAGAGCAGGAAACTGGATTTCCAAACACAAGCCTAGACACCATCCTCTCTGTCATCCTAGAACGGTCTGGTATATAATATTATAAAATATTATATTAAATTTCCAAATCTCTTTCGAATTAACTGGGCTTAAAAATAATATTTTAACATTTGGAAATCAATTTCACTTATATGGAAGTAACATTAAATCGATCATCTATATAATTCCCCAACCATGGTATTGTGTGTGCATCATGCAAACAAAATAAATCAACCATATAAGTCAGATGATCATGAATTATAATCATCATCAATAACAAACAATTTTAGCTATGCACAAGCGTTACTGTCAATAACGCTTATCAGTATTCAGTGTTTTATCTTATTACATGCACATCCATTCACACAATAACATTCATATTGAAACAATTCATTCATCCATCGCAATTCATTATTAAATCACTACTAATTAAAACAAATAATTAAATTTAGTGTTCTCACCGAAAAAGCTCCAAATCTTCACTCCCAGAACGAACAAGCCAACGAACACTGACTCCGTACTCATATTGCTTTCAATCCCATTTCCATTATGTAACAACCTGGAAAATACGAGCCAATTTAAATTTTTTAAATTGGTCATTTCAAAGGAATTTGAACAATTGAAATGGAATATTTCAACAAAATAGTGAATTAGAAATAGTGAGTCAGTTTGAAAATTTGAATTCAAACTTTGACTAACTGTGCAGGGTGGAAAATATAATGGATTTTAGTGAAACCAAAAATATTTAAATCTGTTAGTGAATACCTTTCTAACGAATCCGAAAAATAGAAGTTTCATAGCGGGAATCAAAAGTTATGGCTGAATGAATTTTCAGAAAGGTCGTTATATAGAATATATAGCCCTGGAAAATAGATATTTTGCAAACAACCTTGGAATTCGACGAAACCACTTTTGTTGGGTCCGGGATGTCAAACTATTGCTAGGTTTCAAATTTCATAATTTTTGAAGCTAGTATGTGAGCGTGGCAAAAGAAAATGTTTTTGGTCAATTTCAGTTAAATTGGATCGACCAGAAAATGGAC
This sequence comes from Allium sativum, assembly GCA_030737875.1. NCBI lineage: Eukaryota > Viridiplantae > Streptophyta > Magnoliopsida > Asparagales > Amaryllidaceae > Allium > Allium sativum. The sequence goes on along the minus strand of CM060918.1, from coordinate 491,783,474 downwards.
ATTTTTCAAACGATCTCAGAATTCGACGAAACTAGTTTTGTTGGGACCGTAGCGTCAAAACATAGCTAGATTTATTTTTCTTGAATTTTTCGAATCAGTTTGTGGCCCTGGCAAATTGAAATGTACGTTCTAAGTTAAAATTAAATGTTTTATTCTTTAATTTGAAGAATAACTGACTGTAACAGTCGAATTAGCCAACGAAACATATACCATTGTGTCCGGGATGGGGGTAATTAGTTAGGGACGACGGTCGTTGGGTTTGAATTGGTGTCTGTGTGGAGAAACACTATTTAAAAATTTATTAAAACTATGGCCCAATCAAAATTAGCCATTCATTATTTTAAAAATAAAAAAAACACTGAAAACCCTCGTTTTCTGTCTCCCACCGACGATCCACGTTTTCTATCCTTCCCTGGCCAATCGCTGCCGCCTCGGCCATCTCTAGCCTCCGCCACCACTAGCATCAACGCGCCTCCCTCCCCTCTTCAAATCCGACCCCACCTCGACACTTCCCATCACCGCATCGACGAGATCCACGGCCACAACTTCGACACTTCCCAGCGCCGCCCTGATCGCCAGAGACCACCGAACCACCTCCGATCGACTCCCCTTTCCTCCCTCTTCCACGCTGTACCCACTGGTCATCCTATCGTGCCTCGATTCTCGTGAAAACTGCAACCCTAGTTTTGAACCATCGTGAAAGGTGAGTCCTTTTTTATGTTTGAACTTCGAAAAATCATATCTTTATGGTGTGTTGATGAAATTCGATGAAACAGGAAACATCGTGACCGTAAGGAGGCTCTCTACCACATAGAAGAGACCGCGGATTATTCTGAGTCATCTACAATTTTTAGCACTCCAAAAACCAAGGTGAGAAATCTAAATTAATTGAATTTGAATGGAAAATGTCGTGTATAAATTATATAAGCGAAATAGAAATTACACATGTGTTGTATACCTCATGTACATGCGTTGTGTAAGCTATATAAGCGAAGTATGAATTATACATGCATATTATAATTGATATATGTGTTGAAATGCAAGTGAAATATAGAAATTATAATCATACATACATACATATATATATATATATATATATATTCCCCTCGTCCACAAACCATGGACGATATTTATTGTCGTGTATTGGTGTGAAATATTGGATGAAAAATGCGAATGGTTGAATAATTGTTTGTGGTTGATATTGATTGGTTGTGGTTGAAAAATACCCATTGGTGATTGAAATGAATTGGAAATAATTGTGGAAATAAAAATAAAACATGCCACCTGCGTGCGAATTAGATGCATGAATCCCCATTGTCAAAAACCACGAGGTTTTAAGGTAGAGCGAGGAGCAGTACTAGAGACGGTGCCGGTTTTAACTACCCTGCCGTTATGCTGCAGAAATTTTGAATAATATTCATGTGTTAGAATTATTTTCATATGTTGAAATTATCTTCATGCGTTGAAATTAAAGTCATGTGTTGAAACTATATCCATGTGTGGAAATGCTCATGTATTGAGAAGTGTTGTGTGAAAATTAAATTCATGTGCGAATGAATGAAGTGTCTAAACAATAAAAATCACATTTTTATAATATATATGAAGTATGTAAAATATTCTCCTTATATATAAATAGTTTCAACAATAAAAATTTCATCTTTCTTATATGAACAACATATATAAATTATCCATGTGTGGAGATGCTCATGTATTGAGAAGTGTGTGTATTGGAAAAGTTCATGTGTTGAATAAAAAGATCGAACAATAAAAATTACATTTTTATTGAAACTATGAAGTGTTAAAAACATTCATTTGTTGAATAAATATTTTAAATGATAAAAATATCATTTTTATCATATATGTGATATGTTAAAGATATGCGAGCGTTGAAATAAATATTTGTGAAAGGAATATTATTTTTAACATGCATAGGAACTAAATAAAATAGTCATGTGTTGAAATATATTTTAGTTCGCCAAAATTATCATTTTTGAAATGTGAAGTGTTAAAAATAACCACTTGTTCAAATAAATATGCATGAGTTGAAATATTCTTTAATTTGCTAATGATATGATTTTTGCCTATGCACGCAACATTAGGATGAATGGTGTTTTTAAACCAAATTGAATCAAATATGAAGTTGAATGGAAAATGATAAGTGATAAGAATTGCATATAGGTACATGCATATTTATTGAACAGGTTATAGCAAAGAGGCTAGAGAAGAGGAATAAAATTTTGTGCCGACAAATAGGTACACGTTTACTGTTTTGTTTGGGTGATGATTTTATGAGCCTGTTGGCTAGCCGCTTGGCTTTTTCTTTTTCTTTCTGAGATGAGATGCCCGTGTGGCTATTTGGCAATTTTCCCAGCCCCTCCCGTACAAAGGAGGTTATTGCGAAATTTTCCAAAATTTAAAGGCGTTAGTAAAATATTTGAAGTAAAAATGATATAGGAATTTTTGAATGAACTATATTTATATAAATATATAAATATAAATAAAATTAAAATGAATCATGGCCGTGCAATTCGTAATTAGAAATCGTAACTTCAAATGACTAGTGCGGGAAATCCGACCATTGGATTTTCCCGAAACCGCAACCTTTGGGTTCGCATTGGAAATATCTTTCCAACGGCACCAACTTTGTAAACATCCGACGGTTGGATTGTCTGAAATGTTTTATTCAAATCTGAAGAAAAATAGCGCCAGAAACGATTATATTTATATATATATATAAATATAATTAGATTAAATCGAATAACGACGCTGCAGTTCGTAATTTGAAATCGTAACTTCAAACGACTAGTGTGGAAGATCCGACCGTCGGATTTTCCCAAAACTGAAACCGTTGGATTCGTTTTGAAATGATATTTCTAATGATATAAAATTTGTGAAGATCCAACGGTTAGATTTTCAGATATGTGTAAAACAAATTTAGTGAAAAACAGCGCCAGTGCCTCGGCACGACCTGAAACGTCGTTTAATTAAATATGACTGTTTTAAATAAATAAAAATGGCGTTATATCGTTATAAAATACTATAGACGATATAGAGTGGAAATAAACCAATTTTGTTATGTTTGCTTGATATGTGATGGTTGAATGTATTTAACATGAAAATTATAACTAAAGAACTGAAATGTGAATGTTGAATAGTCCAACCATGTGATAAATTGATTTGAAAATCTAAATATACGTGGGTTATTTGAAAAGGCCGAGTTCATTCTCATTTCAAATAATCGATCGACGTTGAGAAGTCGAAGAGTCGAAGACGGTTGAAGACCGACGATCTTCACGTTGGCCAGATGGGCGCGACTGATGTGATTGACATAGAAATGTGTTTATTTTATGCTCTTATTTCTTATCTTTTGTATATAAATAAATATTACTTGGGTATTGTTTTGTTACTTTTACAGATATTCCAACCCAGCCCGCATGCAACCAGAAAAATAGAGAAATGGAGATCAAATTGGTATATATTTACATTTTGAAGAATTGTAGATGAAGATCTCACATCTAGTTGCTGTTGGACAAGAAAATGATTGGTAGAAAGACCAAGAATTTCTCAAATCAAGGGAAGCTTGTCAAAGAACCAAGAGGAAAAGAAGAAAGGCCAAAAATTTAATAGATTTAACTAAGGCCCATTTGAAACTCTCATTGTAAACTCTTTTGTGAATTCCCTATGGCCCATCTATTATTGTATTAGGGTTAGGGTTAGGGTTTGGCTATCTATCCTATAAATACCCTTGTAATGTCATTGTATCATATATCTTATTCTATTCTCTTCTCCATTAATAAAACTCATTTTACTTTTTCTGCATTTTTCTATTTCTTAGCAATCGGTGTTGTCTTCACAATTAGTTTTGGAAGAACACCAATTGTATTTTACACTTTTTATAGTGATTAGTCGTTTGATTAGTTTCAACGACAATCCTAATTTTACGTTTTGTTGTTCTTCTTATTCTGCATTTTTTCTGCATTTTATTCCTGTTTTGCTATTTACTTTCATTAGGATTAATCGTTTGATTAGATTCAACGATAATCCTAATTGTTGCAATTTTAATTGTTCTGTTATTCAACAAAATCTCCAGACTTCGTCTAACTCACCCAAGAGATTAGATAAATAATTTGATTTTAATTTACCTCCCTGTGTTCGACCTGCATGCTACACACCTGTACGCTTGCAGTATTTAATTTAAAATTCGCGCTTTTCTAGTTCATAGACTAGCGACGATCAAGTTTTTGGCGCCGTTGCCGAGGAGGTAACGATTAAATTTTATTATTTATTGGATTCTGATTCATGTTAGTTTTTTTTTGTGTTCTTGTATATATAGAAAAACAAAATTCTTGATTGGATAGTTTTGGTATTGTTCAATGATAACATAATTTTCCAAATATAAGAAAAAAAAACTTGCCATTCTTTTATTTTCTTTCCTTTTCACTCTTTCCTCTTTTCAATAGCTGATTTTTGCTTTTCTAAAAGAAAAAAGAAAAAAAACTCTCTTGAATTCTTTCCCTTCTTGCGATTTATTCTCTGCTTTGATTTCTTCCCACTTTTGCAATATCCTCATTTTTTTCCTTTTTACAAATAATAAAAAAAAAAGAGCCAAATTTTTTTATTGCTTTCCTTTTCTTCCACTCCTATCTTGTGTTTTTTTTTTTGGGCCTTAAGTTCTCTGCTCATAACAACCTCCACAACATCATCATCTACAGCAAAACAACCACTACAAACCCCCTCAAGTTCATCACCACAATCGGCTTTACCAACCCATACTAGAACTCTTATTCCTTCCACCATCAACCCAATTTTTGCAAACAACTTCTTCTGACCATCAATCCCCTTGCTAAAACTAGACATCACAGTATCTTCCTCACCATACAATTGCCTCAACACCCATACAACGATCACCCAATTCGCACCAAAGTCACAAAATTTCCACTGCCCTGTCCATCAGCAGTTAACCAAAGCCACACCACTTCTACCCATCACGCATCCAAAATCAAACGTTTCCAATAACAACCGATCACTCAGCACCATCAAAACCTTTCACAAGCACCTCTGCCGAAAGCCTCTACAACCAAAGCCGCATCACCACAACAAGCCAGATCATTCACCATTTCCATCTTTAAATACGCAGCATCACAGCGTCGAACAGATCAAATCCGATTACCTTGATCAACCACCACGTCCCCCCAAACGCACCACAGATCCACATCAACACCACCGATTCAAAAAACTGCACATTCATAAACCAAATCGCCTAACTCCCAGTTCGCCCAAACCAGTTGCCATCAAACCCACAATACCAATCGCTAACTCATGCCAATCAGATAGTAGCCAAAAATTACACTCAATCCAGTCACACAGCCGTACAAACACCCCTCTGTCCCCTCCTATAACCAACAGGTTCATCACGAACAGAATCTACAAACCAAACTGTTCCCACAAGAACCCCATGCACAACTGCTTAGACCAAGACCATCGTCCCTGGCACCATCAGTTCGCACCAAGTTCCCAACTCCTAAACCCGAAATCCATCTCGGATCCACCTGCCATTCACTCCCGAACTCAATTCGCACCACCGCCCTCACCATCTTCTTCGAACAACCGAACGCTGTTGAAGCCCTCAATCCACGAACAAAAAAAAAAGAACCTCAACCGATCTGAAATCTATCTGAAACTCGTCTCATCAAATCCGATTCGATCATCAACCTCCAATAGAAGAACAACAAAAACCCAAAATTCAATTTCGAATCTAATTCGAATATCAAGACAGATTCGAACAAATTTTGAAGTTGGTAATCAAGCCAAACTTAGATTCAAGCTTGAACAATTCGATTTTTTTCTGTAAGAAAAAAATGGTTCTGAGAAAAAAAATGTGAATTTTTTTACTTTTTCTTTGGGGGGTTAGATTGTTTTATCAGATGTGTGATTTGTTTTGTTTTTGTGGTTTTGTTTGATTCCTGATTTATGGAGGCGGCGTGCTGATCCTTTTTGGGGGCTTGACTTTGGGTGGGTTATTTTGCTAAAAATTTCTTTCTGGGTTCACGATATTAATTCGTGGTGAAGGGGTCTGTGAGTGCTTGACTTGTCTCTTCTGCAAAGTGGTCGGGGTTAATTTTTTTTGCTTTGTTTTGTTTTTGTTTTGTTTGTTCCATTTTGTTCTTTAGTTTAGCTAGGGGTTGCTTCTTCTATTCACTATTTTCTAGTCTTAGTTTATTTTATTCTACTTTCTTGTGTTGTTCTTTTTCCTCATGGCTTAGTCTTTCTGTTTTCTCTCTCAGAAAAAAAAGAAAAAAAAGAAAAAAAAGAAAAAAAAACCAAAGGCCGAAGTGAAGGAACAGATTCAAGCAATCAAACAAGAATCTCAAAGGTCAATCGACTTTCAAAAGTGAACGGAGTTCAAGCAATCAACAAAGGAATCAAAATCGAGCAAAGCAAGCAGTGAATTTCAATTGCTCTGGAAGGACTGCCATACCCCACTGTAAAAATTTCTTTAACCCTACAGGTGCTCAGCTGCAAACTAAAAATATAGAAATTGCTTGTAAAAATCTTCTACAGGGGCAGCGGCTTGCTATGTACAATTTTTAATTTTCTGCAATTATTTCCGTGACTGTTCTGTGACTGAATTTTTTGAACATATTTGGTGAGGAACGAATTTCCATTGCTACTATCATCAATCTCTTCGTTTTTCAACAATAAAATTTTGATTTTTCAAAATAATATAATTGAAAAATGGTGTTTTTTGAAGTTGACTGTCTCGTATAATTGGATCGCGGATATATATTAGTTCAATTTATTGAACTTCTAGCAAAAGAGGTTGCATACTACCCGTAAAACATTGGTCGTATCCCTTAGTTTATACTATACGTGAACGGCCATAAGTCCCTCTTCCCCCTTCTAATTGAGTCAGTTAATTAATAAAGCACTACTTGACATTTTATATTATTTTGAAGTGAGAATAATTTCTGTCTTCCGTCGACTTCATTCAAATGTCTGATTCAAAAAAATCCTTGAGAGAAATGTGGGATAATAGTCGGAGTAAACGTCCTCTTGAAGAGTATGAGTATGAAATACAACTCATGAGGCAGAATTTTCCAAAATTTCGTGAACCCGATACCAATTTTCAAAATTTTCCAATTGACCAACATTTTCAAGACCATAGATATAATCGAAACGACGATTTCAATTTAAATTTCAATAACTTCGATTATGGGCCACATCCACATCAAAACGGTTTTGTATCGCAACGTACCTTTGATCAACATCAATACAGGGTTGGAAACCAATTCGAAAATAATTTTGGATGTGAAAATGATTTTCAAATCGATCAAAATTTTCAAAACTACAACCCATATCCATATCTTGAGAATGACCAAAATTGGAATTTTCCTAACAATTTTGGTTACGAACCTAATTTTCAAAATCAAAATGATTTCTAATCTCAATTTCAATTTTCTAAAAATTCAAACTATTTTGAAAATCAAGAAATCCAAAGCGAGAGCTCTCAAATCAACGACTCTGAAGAATGTAATTTTGATGAGAGGGCGGAAAGTCTAAATAAAAAGGCCGATGAACTTCTTTGTTTATTGACATCTTTGAAGGAACAATGAAAGCAACAGAATCAAATTCAAACAAGCGATGAATCAGAAAATAGTCCATTCTTTACTGGTAGTGAAAATTTTCAAACAACAACTTTCGAAATTGAGAATGATGATCTAAATGAATTTGTTAAAAATTCAATAAATGATTTGGATTTCGATTCTTTTCAAAAAGATTTAAGCATGGATTTTGATCTTCCTCTTTTGGGCTGTGAGAAACTTGAAATCTTTGAAATTGAACAAAATGAAAATGTTGCAATTTTCAATTCAAATTTGGAAAAGGATTTTAATGAACATGATTTTTTTGGACTGTATGAGGATGAAAGCGATAATTCGGTCAACCGGGTTAGCACCACTAGGTTCGAAAAAACATTTGAAATTAATTTCGGCACTCCCAATAACTCTTCAATCCGAACCTCAAATCAAAATCTTGACGCTCTTCCAATGACAACAAAGACTGATTTTTCTGAACCTTCCAAACCTCCATCTTCTTCGAATGTTGGCAACCCCAACATCTCTTCTTATGAGGTCGGAAACCCCGTCGATATCCCTTCTTTTAATGTTGGCAATCCCAACATCCCATACTCTATACCTGTACCACCTTCACTTACCTTGCTGACACCTTCTCCTTCGAATAACCAAGACTCCAAAACAGAACAAGTAGACAGGATAGAAACCGTTGTTGATGAAACGACAAATATACCATCTCAAAGATCCTCTCATACTTCAATTGACGTGTCCACATTGGCTTTCGAAGAACTTTTCGAAGATGAACTAAAACTTTTAAATGATGAGGATGAAACAGAATTAGGCCACGAATCCAAGTTTGAAAATTTTGAGATTTCAAACGAACTTGAAATTGTCCGTGTCGAAAATACGTTGTCAGTTAATGATAAGAAATGTGATCACATACTCTTGAACAACACTCAGAATTCAAATTTCAATCAATTTACATATGATCACAAATTTTTGAAAAATTACACTGACAAATTTGTTGAATACATGAATTACTTTTGGAATGCTGGCTTGGTTGAAAAACTTCAGGTTATGACGACCCTAGATATTTATCTCCTGGACTATAAATCTAGGTTTAAAGATGAGATGGTTTTCAAAAACCTTTGCTTATTAGAAAACATGCCTAGACATAGTGGGAATGGGACTCATAGGGCAAGAACCAAGTGTGGGGGAAAAAGTTGGTGGAACTCTTTGCATCGCGTTCACCGCAAACACATATATCATTGTACATATGATTTTCATTCGCATATAGTGGCTAAACTCCATTTCATTCTTCAAATAATTTTGCATCACATTCACCTTCGGGTGCGATCTTTCAAATTTAGAAAACGTTCACAGTGTGGACACTGTTCAGTTCTAATGTGGGGGGGGGGGGGAGTCTGCATTTCACTCATTTTCGTTTTTTTCTTTATTTTTCTTTCTTTTCATTTTCAGCCATTTAAATAGGACCATCATGCATTTTAGACTGTAGTAACATGCCATATTTTTTTTTTTTTGGAAATACGACTCATTTTGGATTTGATACAACAAAATAAGTTAAGGATTATTAATCAGTTGATAGTATTTTTTTCTCTCATCTTAGATCAAATAAGAAATATAATGAAAAGTTTAATTTTGAGGGATAATAGTGTAACCGGTACATAGGGAGATTCTTAGGTGATGGCCATGAAATCTATTCTATATTGTAGACTTTGTTTAAATAAGTGGAGGACTTAAAAGACTTATGTTGGCTTTTTGAATCTTTAAAACTAAGTTGTGTTAAGTTGAATTCGCGTAACTCTCTGTTGTGCTTATAAATTCAATAATAATAATAATAATCCAAGGGTATCCAACATTGCTTGTATATCGAGCGTTGGTGTGCAAACCCGCCAAGCTCTATCCTACACATTGTTGACAAAGTCAGCGTTGGATTATCTTGGTCTCATTTTATGAGATTGGACGCCTAAGGATTACCGACACATTGTTGACAAAGTCAAAGTCGGCCTGCACAATCCGCCAAGCTCTTTACCCACTCTCCGTTAGTCTGCGAGACAGTGCATGGGTGGTAAACCTTGGTCTTCTAAGTTAGGTGTATGTACTTAATCATAAATTTTAAAATTTTATAGAATAAAGAATAAGCAATGATGCCCAAATACTTCTTGACCTTATTGATTTGACTAGACATACATGAGAAAATTAAAATACCACTTTACAAACTGTGCCAAGAAAACTAAGAATTTATTTCATGGCTGCACTATGTTATCGACCGAACTAACTGGCCAAACTGGAATTTAACATTTGAAAACTTGATTTATATTGAAAATTTATGACAAGTTGAGGTATCTAAAATAAAATCAACTGACTAGAAATTGTTAATTTAATTTGTTGTACCACTTCAAAAACAAGTCTTGTTTTCATTTTTGCTTTTATTTTGCATATGTCCATTGCATTCATGTGGTTTCATTAGAATCATAGCATACTGCATTTGGATTTTGTGGGTAGTATCCGATGAAAACCCTCACGAGACACCACTCGTCCTACTAGGGACACCTAGAGGTTTAACGGCATGTTGCATACGATCAATGCAATCGTGTTTCCTACGAAAGTGTGACCTATCTAGTCTAGTTTTTTCATTTCTTATATTACTCAAGGACGAGTAAAAGATAAGTGTGGGGGTATTTGATTGACATAGAAATGTGTTTATTTTATGCTCTTATTTCTTATCTTTTGTATATAAATAAATATTACTTGGGTATTGTTTTGTTACTTTTACAGATATTCCAACCTAGCCCGCATGCAACCAGAAAAATAGAGAAATGGAGATCAAATTGGTATATATTTACATTTTGAAGAAACGAAGATGAAGATCTCACATCTAGTTGCTGTTGGACAAGAAAATAATTGGTAGAAAGACCAAGAATTTCTCAAATCAAGGGAATCTTGTCAAAGAACCAAGAGGAAAAGAAGAAAGGCCAAAAATTTAATAGATTTAACTAAGGCCCATTTGAAACTCTCATTGTAAACTCTTTTGTGAATTCCCTAAGGCCCATCTATCATTGTATTAGGGTTAGGGTTAGGGTTTGGCTATCTATCCTATAAATACCTTTGTAATGTCATTGTATCATATATCTTATTCTATTCTCTTCTCCATTAATAAAACACATTTTTCTTTTTCTGCATTTTTCTGTTTCTTAGCAATCGGTGTTGTTAGACCAAAAAGTGGTTCTAACACCCAAATTGATTAAAAACAGAATGAAATAAGATCAAAAGTAAAATAGAGACACAGAATTTATAGTGGTTCGGCGAAGAAAAGCCTACGTCCACTTGTCAATCACTATTTTCAATGATATGGTTGCAATTACAATGAGATATTCACTCAAGTTCACTCACAACTCACATACATTGACTCAATTGTCTCAAAACAAATGTTGAAAGACTATTTGGATTATCCGGGAGTGCTGGAATTCGGTTTATGAAAGTGGTTGAACTCTCAAAGTGCCAAAAAGAAGATCCTTTTCATTGTCTCCAGACAGGGTATTTATAGGTGAAAATTCGCTCAAACCCGATCCAGATTGGAGCCACGTGTCATCCATCCCATCAGCCTCGGATTCGGATGAATTTCCATGTTGACAACGCATCAGTGCAGTGGACGTTATGGGTAGGAACTGGTCACAACCGCTCCGCATCTTCAGGCGATCATGGGGGAAAGTGATGTGGATTACTGATTCGGTTCGGAAGAGCCTGCACAGGGGGTTCGGATCGGAGTACCCGATCCGACCCGGATTAACTTAGGACTAATTCTTTATTTACTTTGCTCTGCTCCGTTCCGACCTATCTCTGTAGCAAATGGGTGGCCCTCCGCTCCGATTAACAGTAAGCAACGCTCCGATCCGGAGAGCAGTATCTCCTTTAACCAAATAGTAGCGGCACCGCGATCCGATCAGCAACATATCTCCGATCCGACCCGCTACATTCCTCCGATCCGACCCGCTATACTGCTCTCTAAGTTCTTCAATGTTTTACATCTCAACTTTGTGTTGCCCAGTTCACAAAGTGGGCTAACATTTTGCCCCCTCAAAGGATGCTTCTGTTGGAGACGGAGCATGCTTTGATTATCATTGCATATCGCCTGCTAGGTCATCTTTCCTTCGACTTTCCTCATGCTTTCATCCTCTTCTTTAAATTTCAATTTAATTTGCTGCTGAGCTACAGAATTCGGCTCGGATCGGATTCCGATCCGAACAGACCCCTTCTTCTTTCTATTTTTCATTGGACTATTGGGCCATGCTCTGCTATTGGACTGTCGTTCCGATCCGAACGGGGAGACGAATAGTCACTCTACTTCTCTATATAAACTAGGTCTTCTTCCTTCTCTCATTTCCTTTTATTGTTTACCGCTTTTGCTTTGGAACTCCAGGAAAAAGAAATAAGAACTTTTCACTTTTTTCGTGCAAATTTCCAAGCTACATACTCTGGTAGGTTTGAATCCGTCAATTAATTTTGTAACAATGGGTTTCAATGGAAATTTGCGGTTAATTTTGAATGATTTGAACATGACTTCTCTCTTGCTTCGATATCGTGTCTCCCTCCTTCCCTGTCGTCGTCGTGGGTGGTTCTACCACCGTCTCGAGGCGCTGAGAGGTTAAATAAAGCATGCGCTCGTCGTTAACTGGAGCTTTGGAGAGGGATGTGGATTCGACTATGGTTGAGGAAGGGGAAGAAGAAGAAGAGGATTGAGGGGATCGGTTCGGGCTGGAGTATCGAAGATGGATGAGAGGGAAAAGAAAAGAGGTTCAGGAAGTCGGATCGGGTCGGGGCAAGTAAAGAAAGGGAAAAAGAAAAGAAGTTCAGAAGATCGGATCGGGTCAGAGCAAGTAGTTAAAAAAGGGGGAAAGGGAGCTTTCCTAACCTGATCGGGTCGGATTGTAAGATAAAAGGAGGAGAAGTATGACTACGTGATCCGATCCGAACCGTCAGGGGACTCTACCTCCGAGCCGATCCGATTTTGATTTCTGAGTTCCACAGTTTATCCGAGCCCAAGTCGAGGCCGCATCCCCGATCTGATCCCAATGAACGCGCCCGAACCGAACCGAAGAGCAGTCCACCTTAATGCATAAAAACTTGTTTAACTGACCCAATCAACTTTTGGCATAATCTTCAACTTAATGGACAGTTAGGACAGTGCCTTGCGAACGTAACTGGACATCAAGAACTACTTCAATTCTTTATATTTTGCCAAACTTTTTCGTCGCACTTTTAAACATTTACTTTGCACTTTCCGCATACATTGTTTACACTTTAGTTTGCACACATGCACGGGGGGATACGGGCTAATTTGCTCTAATTTGTGCTATTTCTTCTTCAATAATTTTATGACCATGAGACCCAGACGCTCTTCCAGACTAGCTGAGAAGAAAGAGGCCCCGGAAACCTCCAACAAAATTACTCTCGAGGACATATCTTCTCCGTCGGATCCAGAATGGGATAATGAGGATTCAGACTACGAGGTCGGAAATCGTGAAAGTGACGATGTGTCTTCGGAGAAATAAGTTTCTCTAGGTTTTGAAGAGGAAGGAGGGATTAGTGACGACCGGGCTCCTGATGAGTTTGAATCGGCTGTCATATTGGAATCACCCCAAGATTCTGTTGAATCAACACTCGACAACGACCGACTTATCCGGATTTGTTTAAAATACGGGATAATGAAAAAGGACACTCTAGTGCCTTCGAGATCTGACCGTCCCCACAACCCTACAGAAGGATATATGGCAATCACTCGGTTGATGTGCATGGTCGGTGCTATCCCTCCATTTTCTCCCTTCATCGTTGATTTTCTAAGACAAATGCAGATTGCCCCCATGCAGCTGCATCCCAATTCTTATGCCTACTTACACACTTTATATATAGCATACTATGAGATCTTAGGCATAGAGCTCACTTTCGATGACGTTCATTTCTTCTACAACTTCAAGCATCGGACTCAAGAAACTCCTTCTTTTTGCTATTTTGAGTCTGTTCCTAAGAGGAAGATAATTTCAACGCCATTCAATAGTAAAGCTGGAGATTCCAGACTGGAATGGTTTTACGTGAAGCGACAACCTGGGTGTGCCAGGAGATGGACGAAATCAAGTAAAGCACTGATTTTCTAAATCTTGGCTATATACATTCAAGTCATCACCTTAACTTGTTTTTCTTTGTGTTTGCAGTCGACAACCCAAAACAAATATCAGATCAGGTGTTCTTTGACCGGATGCACCAGCTCCTTAATGGCGATCAGAAGTTCCTGACTATTGATGAAGTCCTTAAGGACGAATATCTTCATTTTCATGGACTACTATCTGTTTTTCGTAGTATCGGTCATGGGACGGCTCCATACGTATATATTCCTCCAGTGGATGTAGTCCCAGAAATAGGAGAAGGTTCGGGAGCTCCTATAGTGCCTCTTCAAATGTCACTTTCTCCATCTTCTACTCAAGGCGACGAATTGGCTAACTTGGCCGAAAAGCATCGTGAAGGGTATACTGCTCCTGAGGATACCATTTCTCAAGAAAAGTCAACGTCTTCTAAAGAGTCGCCAATTGATGCTTCCGAGGGAGACGTCCCTAGTACTGATGACCCATTATTTCAGGGTTTGGGGGATCTCCCTTTACCTGAAACTATATACATCTCAGAGGATTTTAGGAAGGATCCTTTAGTCTTCACCTCTTCTGAAGAGACCACTCCTGCTAAGGCCAAAGAGCCTGCCCGTACTAGTCTAGCTTCGGACTCGGGTTGGTTGGGGGGAAACATACCACTTAGGACACACTTTATACAATAGCATTAGCATTCATTGCACCTCTTTCTCTGTGAAACTATTGATTCTGAATTTCATTTGTCTTATTGTGCAGGCACGATGTCCCGATCCTACTATTATATCAAGAAGCTCCGCCGCAGCATGTCTAATCCACCTCAGGATATTGAGTATGATCGCCGCGACGATCGCTGTAGGGAGGAGAGAAGGCCTTATGAACCCTATCGCTCTCGAACCTCACGTTCTCGCTCTCCAGTTCGGTGGGACCCAGAGAGATATAAAGGTTATCAAGGCCGTAGGGAAGAGGACAGGCCGCAACCAAAAGACTCCACCTCTTCTCAAGAGAAGCGCAGCAGGTAGAGGAGCCCGCCAAAAGATACTGAGTCGCGAAGTAAACGCAAGGTCCCTGCTACTAAACGGCCTAGGACAGATAAAGAGACTATTGAATCCTCCACGCACAGGGATACTGAGTTGACGATCCCTACCCCTCCACCACTAGATGCTGAAACCGCAATCAAGCGGGCGTATTTGGAGGAGCAATTTCCTAAACATTATTTCGAGAGCTTGACTTTTTTACCTGCCCTCGAGCCTATTTCTTCCAGGTGGGCAGATGAGGCCAAAGCGTAGATAGATGCGGTTGATAAACAGTATTCTGAAATGTTCAAATATTCACGCAACCTTTCCAGAATCATCCGTACTCTAATCACGAATGCTGATTCAATGCAAAAAACCGCGGAAGAAGATTCAAAGGCCTTAAAGAATCTAGGAAAAGATTTAGAGGGCACACAGGCCCAGCTCGTTGTTGCTCAAAGGGACGCTTCTAATTTCAAACAACAATTTGAAGATATGCAAAAACGTTATCATGATTTGCTTGAATCTCACACTCAAGAGCGTTCTGAGTTAAAAAAGCAAGCTGAAGATGCTAAGTCAGATGCCGCTAAAACGCGCCTTGCTTACACTGACCATGAACGGAAAAATGCCGAGTTGGCAAGGAGGAATGCTGACATGGCTTCAAAGCTACTGGAGGCGGAGAACAGAGCTGCCCTGGCGGAGGGCAACATTGAGTGTGCTATCAAATCTGCGGAGGAGGCCCGCAAACAATAGTCAGAGGCGGAGATTCAGGGTTTCGGCGAATTAATGATTGAATTCTTTGCACATATCATCCGTCGCCGGAACATTTCTTGGATTGAGGATTATCCATCTACTCTAGTCCAAGTATGGAGTCAGATCGTTGAGTGGGAAAAAGAGGAGCTCAAGGTCGATTCCATCGATGAAGACGAGCTGATGGAGAAATACTTAAGGGATGATGAGCCAGAACGCCTAGCTGAAGGGCGCCGCCTCATTGCTGATGCTATGGAAAAAGAGAGGCGGAGGACTAAACAGAAGAACGTTCCCGAGGCTGGTTCCTCTTCTACTGCCCCCGCAACTTCTGAAGTAAAGGGGTATGATCCTGAAAACCCGGGAATCCCTCGAACAACTCTGCTATCCCCCATCCCCGAAATGGCATCAGAGACAGCAGTTACCCCTGCCGAGAAGTCTTCGGAAGGTATCCCTACCTTTTCTCCTCAATTTGTCAAGGCTATTTCCACCTTTTGCCACGTGATTGAGCAATCAATGAAAAACCCATTATTTTCTCCTGAGTTGATAACTGTTGCTTCTCACTCTGTAGGTATTGAGCCATCCGGAAAGACAGATGTGACTCAGGGAGCCGCGTCTGGGGCAGAACCTACGGAGAAGGCAAAAGAGGGGAAGGACAAGGCTGCTCCTATAGATTTGGGAGAACGAAGCGAACCATCTAAGGCTGAAACTCCCCATGATGAAGAAATGATAGCAGCCTTAAAGGATGATGGCGGCGACGGAGGACATGAGGAAGATCCAGAAGTAGCAATAGTTGGGGAGTCGAAAAGTGCAGATGATGTTACTCTGGCTGCAGTGAAAGCTGACCAAGATAAACGCTTGCAGTTAAAAGCTGAAGACTTAGACCCTGAAGTTCTCAAGCCTCTCGCAGTTGTGGATGCGGGATCAAGGTTAGTTGTTAAGCTTTCAACTAGATCTATTATAGATGAACTCGCTAAAAAGTCTTCTCTTGATTCCAGCACTCCGCCCTCCAGGAAGAAGTCAACCGAATCCAGCACCGCAACTTCGGGAAAGAAAAAATCAAAGCGCATCTTGACGGAGGCCGAGAAACAGGCAAAGGATGCGGAGAAAGCCGCCAAGAAGTCCAAGCCTCACTTGAAATCTAAATAGTGGGTTATCTTGCGTTGTTTTAGTATTTCGTAGATCAATAATTGCCGCTGTAAGGGTGGCTCTTGCACCTTCTTTTTGGCTGTTTTCCTGTACAAATTCATTCATTCGTAAATAAAAAATAATTCATTTTCCGCAATGTTTGTTAATCACTAGTTCTGCACTTATGTAAGAATGCATGTTTCACTATAGTTTGTAATGAAGTTACAGAGGGAGGAAATATGTGTATACATATATGCCCCCAGTCAATCTCAAAAAACTATTCAAGGCTGAATCAAGTAATCTAAATGCTCCCGATTTTCTAACGGGATTGCATTTTCTGTGTCGTCAATGCATGTCGTTTTTTTTGGCATTTCTTTTATACTCTCCTGTCTTATACTCAGGTTAGAGTTCTTACTGAGGCGGTCTCTTGTCTGGGTGCACCTTCACGCCTCAGAGGACGTCGTCTTCCCGTCCTTTTATACTCTCTCTCTCTGGAGAGTTAGAGTTCGAGCTCAGCAATTTATTCACTCCCCGATCCTTCAGCGGGGAAGGATCTCTTTCTCAGCGCTCAATCGGAGACGCTTTTATACTCTCTCTCTCTCTCTGGAGAGTTAGAGTTAAGAATGTCATTTTTCTCATTCGTTTATGTCTTGTCGCACAAATAGTCGTTGTGCTTTTTCTTACGTTTAAACTGTTTTCAACCTTTCAAGTTTTGAGTCATCTTATATTCCGTAATCACAACAGAATAGTCGATGAATGTATATATATAATGCATGAAAGTAAATGACACACGATATTTTTATAGTGGTTCGGCTAAGTCGTAGCCTACATCAACTTTATAGTCCTTTATTCATATCATCAGATTTTCTTAAGGCAAGTCGTGCCTTATTACAGAGTTCATAAGAAAAATAACAAAGAGTACAACATTTCTAATCCAAATATCGCATCAAGTGTTGGGCATTCCATGCCCTAGGGACTTCTTCGCCATCTACGGTCATTAACTTGAAGGTTCCTTTTTCAAGTTTCCGTTGGATGACAAAGGGTCCTTCCCACTTTGGACCGAGGTGAGGAAGGGATGGAAAGACTCTCTTTAGCACCAAATCTCCTGGTTCAAAAGTCTTAAGGCGAACTTTTTTTTCATAATAGCGTGCCATCTGACGTCGATGTCTTGCCGCACGCAAATCTGCGTCGTCCCTTTTTTCTTCGATTTCATCAAGAGACTCGAGTAAGAGTGCCCGATTCGTCATCGGGTCATAATACGTCACCCGATGGGAAGGAACTTCAAGCTCTACTGGAATTACTGCTTCTGAACCAAAAGAGAGAGAGAAAGGGGTATGACCGGTAGCCGTCTTAAATGTTGTTCGATATGCCCACAAAGCTAAAGGCAATTCGTCAACCCATTTTGCCTTTGCGCGCTCTAACCGTTTCTTGAGGATGGATTTTATTACTTTGTTTATTGCTTCAACTTGCCCATTCGACTGCGGATAAGCAACCGTAGTGTATCGTTTGTCGATCTTATACTTCTGGCAGAAATTTCTGAATTCAGTACCATCGAACTGGGTTCCGTTGTCAGTTATAATGGTCCTGGGGATCCCGAATCGGCATATAATATTTCTAACCACGAAACTTATCACCTTTCTCGCCGTGATTTTGGTTAGGGGCTCAGCTTCTACCCACTTCGTAAAATAGTCCACAACGACTATTGCATAATTCGCTCCTCCTTTAGCAATCGGTAGAACTCCGATGATATCAATTCCCCACGTGGCAAATGGCCAAGGACTCACCATTGATTTGAGTTGGGTCGACGGTGCTCTGGGGATCTTGGCGAATCTCTGGCACTTATCGCAGCGTCGTGAATAATCAGCTGCATCTTTATTAATTGTGGGCCAGAAGTATCCATATCGCAATATCTTTTTCGCTAAAGTCTGACCTCCTGTATGATCTCCACACTCACCTTCGTGCACTTCTCTTAGTACACGTTTGATGTCGTCGTGTGCTATACATCGTAACAGGGGCATAGAAAATCCTTGCCTATAAAGAGTATCATCTTGCATGACATATCTGATAGCCTTGCGAACTATAGCCCTTTTCTCACTCTTCTTTGATGGGAGTGTCCCATTCTTAAGGAAGTTCTTAATTGGGGTCATCCACGACTCCTTCTCCGGTTCCGCTTCGAAAGCGAACTCAATTTCCATTGACTCAAAACTTGGCGATTCCAACGTTTCAATTGGAATCATTTCAGTTTCTTCAGGATTGTCGGAACTAGCTAGATTTGCCAGCCTGTCGGCCTTCTGGTTTTCGGCTCTTGGGATATGTGTTATACTGTACCACTCCAGGTTGCTCAATAGCTTTCTCACTTTCCCGAGGAAGGCGATAAGTCGAGGTCCCCGAGCCACAAATTCCTCTCGCACTTGGCAAACAACGATCTTGGAGTCACAGAATATGTCCAACATTTTTATTCCGAGGTATTTAGCAAGCTTCAGCCCGGCAATCAGGGCTTCGTATTCAGAGTCATTGTTAGTCGCCGAAAATTCTAATCGTAGAGCGTAATATAACGACCGTCCTTCAGGAGTGACTAAGACGATTCCATTTGTGTATAGCTTCCATGAATCTATCTTTAACTCATTTGTGTATAGCTTCCATGAATCTATCTTTAACTCATCTTCGGACTTGACCACTTTGTTGTTGATCACTTCCTCCTCTGGGATAGTGAACTCTGCTATAAAGTCTGCCAGAGCTTGCCCCCTGATCGACCTTCGTGTTTGAAAATTTAAATCAAACTGACTTAATTCTATGTTCCATTTGATCAACCTTCCCGATGCTTCGGGTCTCTGCAACACCAGCCTCAAGGGCTGGTTAGTGTATATGGTTATTGGATGAGCTTGGAAATAGTGACGAAGTTTTCGGGATGTGATTAGGAGGCTGTAAGCGAGCTTCTCAATCTTTGGGTAGTTGCGTTCTGCCGCTGCCAATTTCTTGCTTACATAATATACTGGCCTTTGCACTTTGTCTTCTTCTCGAACCAAGGTTGTGCTAACGGCGTGAGCCGAAACTGCCAAGTAAACAAATAATTCTTCGTGATCCACCGGTTTTGACAAAATCAGTGGTTTTTCTAGCAATTCCAATAAATTTCGAAAGGCCTCAACACAGTCCGGAGTCCACTCGAAGTTTTTCTTTCCCCTTTTAATTAAATCAAAAAACGGGATGCATTTGTCTGTAGCTTTGGAGATAAATCTACTCAACGCGGCTACTTTCCCTGCAAGACTTTGGACATCTTTAATTTTTCTCGGCTCTTCAATGTTTCTAATCACTGCTATTTGGCTAGGATTGATTTCAATTCCTCGGGAACTCACAATGAAGCCTAGAAATTTTCACGATGCCACTCCAAATGAACATTTCAAAGGATTCAACATCATCCGATACTTCCGCAGGATACCAAACATTTCTGCCAAGTCTTGCATATGGCTGGAGGACTGTTTCGATTTGACAAGCATATCATCCACATAAACTTCCATAGTCTTCCATATTTGATTATAAAACATTCTGTTCACGAGGCGCTGATAAGTGGCTCCGGCGTTCTTCAATCCGAACGGCAAGACCACATAACAGTATAACCCCAAATTTGTAATGAAGCTCGTATGCTCTTGATCTGGCACATGCATAGGAATCTGGTTGTACCCGGATTATGCATCCATGAAAGAAAGAAGTTCGTGTCCTGCTGTCGAATCTACAAGCTGGTCAATCTTGGGAAGTGGGAAACTATCTTTCGGGCAAGCTTTGTTCAAATCTGAAAAATCAACGCAAGGTCGCCACTTTCCATTCGGCTTCTTTACTAAGACGGGATTCGATATCCATTCGGGATACGTCGAATCTCGAATAAATCCATTCTGTTTCAGCTTATCCACTTCTTTTTTGAGAGCAGTCGACCTCTCTAGGCCCAGCACACGTCTCTTTTGCTTCACAGGCGGGTGTTTCGGGTTTACATTTAGGGAGTGACTTATGATGGTTGACGATATCCCACACATGTCAGCGTGGGTCCAGGCAAACACATCCAAGTTCGACCTCAAGAAGTCTGTTAGTTTTTCATCCCGATGTGGATCCAACTGAGATCCAATCTTCAAAACTCTTGTTGGATCAGCTTCATCAATGGGTATGTCCACTGCCGCTTCATTAGGAGTTGCATTTCTAGCCTCTGGTTCCTCGTCTTTTCTGGGATCCAGGACTTCAGGCGTTCCTTTGGGCAACTCCTTCGGGGTCGGTACCTCTAATTGCTATGCCGTGCCCTCCTTTGGAGGAGGCGAAGCATCTTTACTCTCGATGTTAAGTCATTTCATCAACATCTTCAATTCGGCAACATAGCAGGCCCGTCCAGAGACTTGATCCCCTCTCATTACCCCAGTTCCGGCTTCAGTTGGGAACTTAAGCAATAAACACCAAGGGGCGATGCAAGCCCTGAATTCAGCAAGGGCAGGCCTTCCCAAAAATGCATTATAAGGCGAGTCTACGTCCAACACTACGAATTGAAGCATCCGTACTCTTCGGCGTTCTCCTTGCCCCAAGGTTACGGGCAATTCTATGTACCCCATGGGAGCTGTTGACGCCCCGTTGAAGCCTCGGATCCAACCTTCACACGGCTTCAAATCTTCAGATTCAAGCTTCATCTGATCGAATGACTTTTTAAATAAAATATTAACAGAGCTTCCGTTGTCTACTAACACCTTATGAACCAAGGCCGGCCCAATGGTGGTAGTAATGACCAATGGATCATCGGTGGGTGACTGGATCCCGGTATTATCTCTGCTACGGAATACCATGTCGTCAAACATTGTCTTCTATTGTTTTATGGGGGCGATATCTTCCAAATCATCACCTTCATTCACATCTACGTGCTTGGCAGCATTTACATATTGATCCATTACTCTAAAACTACGGATTGCTGGGTGGGGTCCACCCACTATGGAGTTGATAACAATTCCCTTTCCTTTCTGTTGCGCTGTAGGCTTGGGAGCAGATTGAATCTGTTTTGGAGCCTTCTCTCCTTGCCCCCTGTCCCTCGTGGCAACCTTATATTCATCCAGTTTCCCATCGCACAGCAGCTTCTCAATCACATCTATCAAATGCCGACATTCATTGGTTGAATGCCCATGAGTTCCATGAAACAAACAAAACTTCCTAGTTGCCATTTCTTTCTCTGTTGAATCGCGAGGTGGCGGTCTTTTATATTGCAAAACATTGTATGTATCCAAGTAAATGTTCTCCAGAGTGTCGTTCAACGGTGTATAATTCTCATAAGTCTGGAATCGGGGTCTTTTGTTAGGATCACTTCCCCTATTTCTATTTCTTCTGTTACCATTCGCATTACGGTTATTGTTGTTGCCCCCGTTTCCAGAATTGTTGTTTCCACCCTTGTTTCCCACATTTACTTCAACTTTTCCAGAACTTTCCCCGGACTGCTTCACGGTGACGTTACTCTGAACATTTTCTTTTGAAGCCGCTTCAGACTTTCTCTTTCGGTTTGCCCTGGCCTCCTCTCGTCTTAAATAAATATCGGCCTTTTCATATAATATATCTCTCGTGGAGGGTGTCTTCCCAGAAAGGTTATCTCCAAACTCGGATTCAGGATCGACTCCTTCCTTTAATGCCATCAAGATGGTGGGCTCATGCGGGTCACTAACTTCAGTCACAGCTAAGTTAAAACGGTCAAGATATGACCTCAAAGAATCTCCTGGCGCCTGCTTAATTCTTGATAATTCAATAACACTTTTGGACTTTCGGGTATGGAGTCGGAACTGATTCATAAAACGTTCGCTCAATTACCTATAATTCGATATCGAACGAGGGGGAAGTCGGGTAAACCATAACAGCGCCACATCTTCTAAATAGATCGGGAATGCTTTACACTTCACTGCATCAGGAGCAGCAGCAGCAATCATGAGCCACGAGTATCGCATCAAATGCTGTCCCGGATCAGTTCTCCCATTGTACTTGTCCATCTGCGGCAGGTTAAAATGTCGGGGAAATTGAAAATTGAGGATGTCGTCAGTGAAAGGAGTATGGCTTCGCTCAATGCCATAATCTTCATTGGTATAGTTCCGGCTCTCGAACATAATCTGGCGTACCATTGCCTGTACATCAGCATTAGTTAGGGGCCGTTCAGGCTCCATGGCCCTGGTATCCGGGTTCCTTCTGGGCTCTTGTTCAGGAGATGCCCTTCTTCTTTGAGCTGCTTCTGCTCTACTTCGTTCCCTACGCTCCCGGTCGATCTCGGGAGGAGGGGGATGGAGCCTTTGCCCCTGGGTGGGATCATTGTTTCCTAGTGCTCGTGCAATATCCTCGGAGACCCCAAAGATCCGAACGTCAGCTGCTCCAAATTCTGAGTTCGTTCGAGTGGCCTTCGTTCACGGGGCCACTCTTCCTCGGAAGAAGAAGACTGATCCATTGGTGTGTGGCGAACCAGTGATGGGGTTCTCTACCTATGGAGTTCGCTAATTTCCCTGCTCATGAGTCTCATATTTTCTTGCATCATGAGATTGGTGCGCTCATGGATTTTCATAGCCTCCCTAGTACTCTCAAGCATGTCAAGTAGGCGCGAGAAATCTCCTTGAGTAATGGGCGCGGATGGATTGACCTGATCATTGACCCTGGTGGCTGGAATCGGAGCATTTGTAGGGGCTCGAGTAGAGGTTCCAACATCACCAAGTGTCGGATCAGTTCGGAGATGGAAAATCGGGTCGGTTCGGAGCTGGGAAGCCTATTCAGGTCGGAGCTGGGACGCCAGGTCGGGTCGGTGTATGGCAAGTTGCTCGGGTCGGTTCAGGTTGGGGGAGTGCACTGCTTAATATGCTCCTACCCGGATCGGATCAGAGCTCTCCCCCTGAAGGCGGTTTGGGTTTCCTGTATCAATCCGTCCTGCTGCTGAGCTCTGCCCACGAGACCTTGTCACGACCGCATTTTGCTGATCTTTGCCAACTCCATTTCCTCGACTAGACTGAACTTCTTTGCCTTTTCCTTTGGCCATGGTTCTTCAACAATCAATTCAACAAATATCCAAGAGCATCGAAACTTGAGGATTAACTTCTTTGAACTCAACGGTCCAAAAAGTAGAACGATAATCCCGAAAAACAAAGAATTCAGATGTTTCTCAGTGAAAGCACCAAAATGTTAGACCAAAAAGTGGTTCTAACACCCAAATTGATTAAAAACAGAATGAAATAAGATCAAAAGTAAAATAGAGACACAGAATTTATAGTGGTTCGGCGAAGAAAAGCCTACGTCCACTTGTCAATCACTATTTTCAATTATATGGTTGCAATTACAATGAGATATTCACTCAAGTTCACTCACAACTCACATACATTGACTCAATTGTCTCAAAACAAATGTTGAAAGACTATTTGGATTATCCGGGAGTGCTGGAATTCGGTTTATGAAAGTGGTTGAACTATCAAAGTGCCAAAAAGAAGATCCTTTTCATGGTCTCCAGACAGGGTATTTATAGGTGAAAATTCGCTCAGAACCCGATCCGGATCGAAGCCACGTGTCATCCATCCCGTCAGCCTCGGATTCGGATGAATTTCTATGTTGACAACGCATCAGAGCAGTGGACGTTATGGGTAGGAACTGGTCACCACCGCTCCGCATCTTCAGGCGATCATGGGGGAAAGTGATGTGGATTACTGATTCGGTTCGGAAGAGCCTGCACAGGGGGTTCGGATCGGAGTACCCGATCCGACCCGGATTAACTTAGGACTAATTCTTTATTTACTTTGCTCCGCTCCATTCCGACCTATCTCTGTAGCAAATGGGTGGCCCTTCGCTCCGATTAACAGTAAGCAACGCTCCGATCCAGATAGCAGTATCTCCTTAAACCAAATAGTAGCGGCACCCCGATCCGATCAGCAACGTATCTCCGATCCTACCCGCTACATTCCTCCGATCCGACCTGCTATACTGCTCTCTAAGTTCTTCAATGTTTTACATCTCGACTTTGTGTTGCCCAGTTCACAAAGTGGGCTAATAGGTGTTGTCTTCACAATTAGTTTTGGAAGAACACCAATTGTATTTTACACTTTTTATAGTGATTAGTCGTTTGATTAGTTTCAACGATAATCCTAATTTTACTTTTTGTTGTTCTTCTTATTCTGCCTTTTTTCTGCATTTTCTTCCAGTTTTGCTATTTACTTTCATTAGGATTAATCGTTTGATTAGATTCAACGAAAATCCTAATTGTTGCAATTTTAATTGTTCTGTTATTCAACAAAATCTCCAGGCTTCGTCTAACTCGCCCAAGAGATTAGATAAATAATTTGATTTAAATTTACCTCCCTGTGTTCGACCTGTATGCTACACACCTGTATGCTTGCAGTATTTATTTTAAAATTCGCGCTTTTCTAGTTCATAGACTAGCAACGATCATGATGCTCGTGATCGGAGTAGCTACCTTGAAGGAGCTGAAGTAGTAGCCGTCCAGACATACGGTTGATTGTACGGATATACGAGGAAATTGGTGCCTCCGGTTTCGTTCAAACCCAGAACGAACTTGTAAATGGACTGTGTGTCTAACATTGGATTTTGTTTTGTGCTATTGATCTCTATTAAATATATATCTATTTGGCGGCGGAGAATTTATTCTCTTGCTTAACGCCCATCTCTGAGATGTACGAGCTCAGAGGTTATGTATTGATAGAAATCAGTCACATGGAGTGGATTGCCTATGTGGCACGCCTAAGTGGCATATGATCAAGGCTTCTGTTGCAAAGAAAATTCTTGTGATTGATGATCAAAGCATGGTCTGTGTGACGTAGCTTTGTGTACAACGTGAATCCGCGATCCTCACACCTCGGTATGAGTCAAAAACGGGATAATGACTACAGGGAGAGCATGACGTTTCTTTCTAGCTAAGGTGGTGTCAGTGACCTCATCAACCCATGGCCCCTTCTTCTCCCTCTCCTCCTTTCTTCTTTCCCGTGCTCTGCTCCTGATACACATGCCTGGGACCATGAACCTGTGCCTTTGGTACACATGCACACTTCGATTTCTCCACCGTTCCACAAATCGACCTCACCAACCGATCTCTCTTTGCACCGACCTCACCAACCAATCTCCCTTTGCACCGTCGTTCGACCACACCTGGTTGGCTAAACTCCGGCCTCCCACATTGAAATCCATGCGTTAACCATCCTGGAGAGAACAGAAAATCCCATGCACCCCTTTTTCATCGCACATCCCATATCAGCACCGAGCGTAGCTGAAAATTGCCACCTGAAAGCTCTCTCCAACCTCATTGCAACCCCCTTATCAATTTCTCCTATCGCCTCTCCAATCTACGACTAAACTCAACCCAAGTTTTCAACTTTCAAAATCATCGACACGAAATCGTCAAATTTTGCACGAAAAATACTACACACTATACTGGTCGCAATGGTGTTGACGGCGTCAATCAATTTGAGGCGGATTGAGAGAAAGGATTTTTCGAAGTTTCCTATTCAAAATTCCATCTTTGCTATAAATCAAGGATTTCTCTTTCATTTTTGATGAAATCCAGATCCGCCAATCTCTAAAAATCAGAAATGACGATCCGAACAACATTCGTGTTTATTATTTTGGCTAGAATCAATTAGATTGGAAGATATGAACTTTTGAATGAAGAGGGAGTGGGTTTTCTTTTACTGGAAAGACTTTACAGAGAAGGAAGAAGGAGGTCATGGGATTTTTATCTGCAGATGCGATTTGTCCAGGAAAACATGCTTTTGTATTGGATTTTATAAAAGTATTTTAGTTATTTAATAAAAGGACACTTGGTTTCTATTCATGGACTCCATAACATGCATTATGATAACAAAGAGTGTAACGTCCCGTATTTTACACGGTTGAATAATTAATTTATTTAGTTATAGAATATCGATTTGGTGATATTGATAACTTG
This sequence comes from Allium sativum, assembly GCA_030737875.1. NCBI lineage: Eukaryota > Viridiplantae > Streptophyta > Magnoliopsida > Asparagales > Amaryllidaceae > Allium > Allium sativum. The sequence continues at coordinate 491,756,938 of CM060918.1, read as the reverse complement.
AATCGAATAATATTTATATTTAATTAATATAAATAATTAAATAATATATTAAATTTCCGAAATTATCGGAAATAGTAGAATTCGCAATGTTGTGTGAATTATATGATTTAATTAATTTAATTCAGTTTAGAATTGAATCGTGTTGGGTTTCGTTGGCAAGAGTTTGAAGTATTTGTGAAGGGCTTGACGTTGGTAGTACGGAGTAGCAGCTGTGAAGGATGGGTTTCGACGCAAGTTATTGGAGGAGGCGAGTTTCTTATCTGGTGTATGGTAGGGTAGAGATTCTGGTGAGATGAATTTTTTTAAAGTCCGTTCATCAGATGGGGTGGGGTCTGTTGTGAGAGAAAGGGTAAGTGAAGTTGGTAACGTGAAGAGCAGGAGTAGGCTCTAGCTTCGATAGTTTATACATATAGGAGGAAGAATTTGGGTTTGTACGCAATGAAGAGTAGAGAAGTGGAATATTGGAGAGGGAGATCGCGTGGTGTTAAAGTTGGATGGATGCAGAAGAGGGTGATATTACAAAAAGGAAGTTGCGAGTGGAGCCTATTGTTGAGGATGGCCATGCAAAGGGCACTGGACGAATTGCTGAGGAAAACGGCAAAATGGCAATGGAAACTAATACTGATATGGAGTATTGGTAGAGTATCAGCACACATGGCAAACGCGACAAGAATGGGAATGGTGGAAGAAATCAAAGAATAGCAAATCGAGTTGAATGGGATCGAGATAGGAAGGAAGAGTAAGTACATCATTGAGTAATAATGAAGACGGAAGAAAAACTGAGGTTAAGCCCAATTATTATAAAAGAAATTGAATTTTATTTTAATTAAAAATAGTATAATTTGTATAAGTCATAACTTGATCATACAACAACGAAATTTAACAAAACAGAATCCGTTGAGATCGTATGGACGAGCGCTACATAATGGAACTGACTAGAAGTGAATTGGAGCCCGTTACAATTTATAGAGAAATAAATTCTCTTTTTGAATCAACCGACATTTATCGTTATTTAACGATGAACGTCCAATGTGATTAAATCTTACTAACTCTATACAGTTTATATTTTTATAAATATAATCTAGTATTGATAAATGTTGATTGATTGTTGTGTATTGATTGTTTGGTTGAATTGTTTGATTTATTGGTTGAAATTGTAGATAAGCTATATATATATATATATATATAAATCGTTAATCAAGTATTGATTCTGTTTATCATAATATTTCATATTGAAATGAAATCGATGTTATTTATATTGTTTAACAACCGTGGATGCAGGGGAATAGGTTGGAGGGATCCAAATGGATTCCTCAATATTATAATACTGTTTTTTTTCATATATTGTGATATATGATGTAATATACAATTTGTGATTGATTATGATGACACTGGTCATATTATTTTGTATTTTAAATACCATAAAAAATACTGGAATGTATAAAGGGAATTTTCAAAGCGTATATTGAAAATGAAATATTTATATGAAATAAATAGGATGTTGAAAAGGGAAATATTTATATGAAATAAATAGGATGTTGAAAAGGGAAATATTTATATGAAATAAATAGGATATTATAAAAGAAAGAAATTATTTGGAAAACAAATAGAATTATATAAAGAAATATTATTCACATTTTATGTGAAAAATTAGATTAAAGTAAATATTTTGCAAATAAAATATTATAAAGGAATTTGGGGTTTTGAATTAGGAAATTAAATGGAATTATTGAAATTAGAAATTAACTGGAAATTAGTTGAGTTGAATTGCTTTCTGGGTATCGATTTGATGTTGGTTTCAGCCTTCGCGGTTTATATTTGTGAAGTTGTTCTCTTACTAGTTTACAGTAAGAGACTGATAGAGGTGGGAAGATATTGATGCGTGAATCAGAAATGGAAACGTTTTCCAAAGTTAATAACGTATATTTTCTAATTTTAGAAAATAAGGAATTTATGAATATATTGAAAAGATAAATGAGAAATTGGGAAATGAAATGATGATTGATCGGTAAGATATCCAGTTGGAAATATGGCCGTTGTTTGTACACATGTTTTCCTTTGATAGTTAAATCACCGACTGTCAAAGATTTTGACCATTTCCATTGTCAATACGGAGAGACCGGGATCAGATATATTATCTGAAAACCACTCCGTATGGCATTAGCGTTGCGAATCAAATATGATGAAGATAATTGAAGATGGAGTTATGCAAGGGCTGTTCAGTAAATCCTAGGTGGAAATTGCCTAAGATGGATTTACAGAATAGTAAATTCGGTTTGTCCAGTTCCAGGGCGACCTGTATGGAAGAATGTCTGACAGAGTATATTTAATATATCGCGTAAGTTGATCACTTCAAACGTACTTAAGTTTGGTGGCAGAGGATTTCGTTTCTCTTAGCTTTATACCCGTGGTATTTTTGGGGAAATCAATTTGTGATTTGGCGGGTATGACGATGTGACATTCAAAGTAATTAAAGGTGTGAACTGTACGTTATAGCCTCTAGCCTCACAACCAGGAAATGGTATAAAATCGGGTAGGTCGCGTAGCTAAGTGTGTAGCTGCCAATTAGGGTGTACTGTCACCCGATCTTGAGAAATTCCATTTACTTCTATAATCTATTTCGATGTTGTCCCTTTGGGGAAACGGTTACTGATCACAACCGTTAGTGTTAATACATTCGATACACTCAAGCGAAATGAGTGACTAGTCATTTTTAGCCTGGGTTACAAGACGTTCTTGTTGAACTCGATGTATTCCTCTCTAGAGATACGTTGTCGGAAGGTGGTCTAACAACCCGGAAAATCAGAACCAATTTAAATTTATTATTTTGGTTATTTTAATGAATTTTAAATATTTAAAATGAACTGTTTTAAATAATAACAACGAGAAATTTATTTTGAATAGAATTAGAACATAAATATTTATTTGAATCGACATTAGAATATAAATATTTATTTTAATTATAAAAAGAATTGGAATTGGTGCGGTAGTTTGAAAATTCGATTTCAAATTTCAAATGAATGTACAGGATTCAAAATAAAACGGATTTTAGCGAAAACAAAAATCTTAGAATCTACTTGAAAATATCTTTCCAATGAATCCGAAAAATTAAAATTTCATAGCGAGAATAAAAAGTTAAGTCTAGTTGAAAATTCAGCATAGTCGCTATGGAAAATATAGCCCTTAAAAATAGCGATTTTGCAAACAACCTCCGTTTTTGACGAAAACACTTTTATTGGATCCGGGATGTCAAATTATTGCTAGATTCCAATTTCCATAATTTTTGAAATCAATATGTGAGTGTGGCAAAGGAAAACGTGTTTTTACAATTTCAATCAATTTGGATCAACCAGAAAATGACTATTTTTCAAATGGTTTCCAAATTTAATGAAATTAGTTTTGTTAGGACCGTACCGTCAATACGTAGCTAGAAATAAATTTTCTGGAAGTTTTGGGGTCCGTATGTGACTCTGGTAAATTGAAATGTGCGTTTGAATTTAAAATATATTGACTTATATTTTAATTTAAACGAAAACTGATCATGACAGCCGAATTGGCTTGGGAAACATATCCCATTGTGTTCGGAATGGGGAGTATCTGCTAAGGGGGACTGTCGTTGGGTGTGATTTGGAGTTCGCGGTGTTAAACAAGTGTTTACGAAAATAAATAAATTAAAAATATAAAAATATATATTCTTTTATAGGTCAAACAAACCCTATTTCCTCATTTCAGCGGTCAAACGTTTGAAATCCGCCTCCAACCCAAAACGAAGATCCAGAAGCTCCAAATTAAATCCCTTAACTCCTCCTAGTCTACAATGCATCAATCCAAACATATAAAACCAAATTCATTGAGCATTTTGAGCTCTTCAAATTGATAGGGAAGAGATCGATTTTGGTGTTGTATTTGGCTCAGATTCGCTGCGCAAACCATCGTCGTTCATCGTGATTCCGAGGGCAGCAGACGCGATCGAATTCGAGAGGGTGGGTGCTGGCAGGTGCGTCTCACGGCGGCAGTTCAATTGGGGTCCTCTGATTCTCTTCCGATCAAGGTAGGCGCGAGCGGTTAGGAGCCCTAACTTTGAAGTTGGGTTCAGTTTCGCCTGGTATCGACACTGAGCAAACGAAGAACATCGTAAATTTTTTTATATGTATATTTTTTTAAGGTAATTAGTTATTTAATTTAGGAAGAAAAAAATAGCAGTAAATAATTTTGCTAAAAATAGAAATAGATAGTATTAAAAATATGATTTATTTATAAATAGATAGTATTAAAAGTATGATTTTTAAATATATAGAACCGTTTAAAAATATGATTTTTAGGTATATAGAACAGTTGAAAAGAAATGATTTTGAAATAGAAAAAGATTTGATTTTGAAATAGAAAAGGATTTGATTTGGAAATAGAAAAAATTTGATTTTGAAATGTTTAAAGATTTGAATTTTGAAAAAAAAACATTGGATTTTTAGAAATGAAAAGAATATATTTTTTTATATGAAGAGAATGTATTTGTAATATATAAAAAGACTATATTTTTATAACAGAAAAGGTTATATTTCCAAAAATAGAAAAGACGAGATGGTTAAGTATGAAAAGATTATATTTTTGTATATGAAGTAACGTTATAAAAGTTGGATTTTTATAATATGGCTTTGAAACAGAAAAGTGATTTTTAAATAAATAGCACGGTATTAAAAATGTGATTTTTACTATGAACAGCGAGAAAAGATCGCATTGGAAATTTCGGACAAATCTGAACCGTTCAGAAATAAAGGATGAAGGAGTCGATCCCAAAGGTAAGAACTTCTCACTTTAATTTTATTTTCTAGTTAAAATATATACTAGGATGCAGACGGTGCTTAGCAGCGCCCGACACCCTTCGTCCACAAACCATGGACGGCTTGTTTGTTTAATTGATTATGTGATGAAAATTGATTGTGTGATGTGGAATGGAGTAAAAGATTTTATATTTAAAAATATAATTTTTAACCTGTATATGAATAAAATAAATATTCATAAACAAATCGAACGATTTGTTTATGTACACACATTTGACTGATATTGATTAGGACGATAAATTTTACACTTTGCCCAACTGCACAAATAAAATCTGTGTTTGATTGATTGAAACCCCACATGGGTATTGGAATGATATATGACATACACTAGTCCCGATAATTGGGTGTATGTCAATCGATTGGTTGACAGACTGTTATAAGCGTTAAACATTTATATTTGATGCTTATGCAGTGTAGAATGCACTCTGGATGATGGCTGACTGTGTTTGATTGTTTTTATATGCATGTATGTATGAAATCCATATAAATCAAATTATATGGTAATTGACTGTGTCTGATTCCAGTTCAGAAAGAATGAATATTTTAAAATAATGAATATTTTAAAACAATATTCAGTAAAAGAATCAAAATATGATTTTGATGTCCGATTTGGGATGGACACCAATATATTCAAAAATATAAAGCCGTCTTGATTAGATTAATGCCATTTTGACGTGAACGATATTTATATCGATTTTATTCATTTTTATAATGAATATCGAAAAGGAATTGATTTCAAAATACAATGTTTTTGAAAATACTATCATTTATATATCGATGATATGGAATATTCAATTTTGATTTGAAATTGAATATGAAGTTGAAATCTTTTTGAAAATGAATTTAAAATGATTTATAAAATACGTTTTAAATGGAAATCGACAAAGTATATATAATATATATTATATATAATGGCCTAAATAGAACGCGCCGCACCGCGGCAGTTTGTGAATTTCGACCGTTGACTTCGAACGAACATTACGCGAGATCCGACCATCGGATTCTCCTAAAAACCGGAACCGTTGGGTTCGTATCGAAATGAGCTTTCTAACGAATATTAGAGATTTGAAATATAATGGTTGGATTTGGAATTAAGTCCAAATCAAATTTGGAAAAGGTCGCTGTAAGTGTAGTTCGATGGTCGTTTATGGAAATCGACTGTACGGGTCTTGATAAAATTATTAAAAATATCGATAATTTGTTTAAAATCATAAGAAATGATTTGGAAAGAATTGGGATGAAAAATTCCAAATTTGAAAAGACAAAAAGATATTTTTATCGAAATGAACTAGTTATGAACTAGAATAATAACTCCAATGTTTTTAAATAATTAAATTGGATTTGAAATGGTTTTAAAAATAACCGGAATTTCCAATATATGAATTGGAACGGATTTGAATCGAAATTATCTTCGGAATATTTCGATATTGGAATCCGTGATTATACGGACATTGTAGAAGAATTTGGGAGATATATATATATATATATATATATATATATATATATATATATATCGTTATTCCAATACGATATTTGTTGATTTCAGAATTTGAAATTGAATATAAGCTGATATATTTTCTACTTAGAGCCTTGTATTTAATATCAAATGGGATTTTGGGTTTGTCGTGAACGATGTCTTCACTAACACTATTCTTAAACCTAGTTGAGTTAAGAAAACTAGAAACCAACTATATATTAGCTAAGTTGAATGGTTTCTTGGGCATTGATCGGTTGTTGGTTTCGGCCTTCGGGATTAATACTTAGGGAATTGTTCTCTTACTAATTAACGGTTAGAGACTGATGGAGTGTGAATTGGGTATCGTGAATTGTGTTTTAACGACATCCATTTTTTAACCCGATTTACAGTGAAATGTGATTTGGAATTTATAAATCTTTTGTAAAGATTTAAAGGAAATTTTCCAAAGTTAAGTTTTCCAATTTAATAAATTGGAATGGAATGGAGTTCGATTAGGTGATAATCGAAGTGGACTTCTGTGGAGGAAGACTGTTACTATATATGGAATTTAAGAGGCTTTTCCATTATTCAATTAATAGTATTGGTTGGATATGGAAGTTCATATCGATTATATATATTGATCTGTTTTCCGTGAAGATTCCATTGTTAATGGAATGTGATTTTGGGTTTATCGTGAGCTGTGTTTTAAATGATATTAGTTCTTTAACCCAGTTAAAGATATGATTTATTTCTTAACTTTGAATAATCATTAAGTAATGATTTTTGGAAACTAAAACTGAAATAGAGTTCTAAGGAATCTTTAAATAGATTGAAAGGTGAATTTGATAACTAAAATTTTCAAATTCAAGAAATGGTCGAGAATGGAGTATCACCAGTTCTGCTCCAGGCGATAGTTAAATCTTTAGTTAGATTTGAACGTGAAATGGTAGTTAGATTTACCGATAACACCGTGGTGTTAGATATGAAGTATTACCAGTTTTACTTCATGGGATGAATAGGTTGGGATTGGGAAATTAAAACAAATGTTTACTTCGGTAAGGTTCTGTAACACCCCACACCCGCTACGGTCACTCACTAAGGGAATGCCATAACATCGGTGGAGTATTTTAAGTGAATATAGAACAGAAAAATTACAACAAGACAGATAAAAGTAATACTTGAGAATTTAAAACATCATTTCATTCCAGCGGAAAGTAATACATGTTTGGTTACACCAAAACCATAAATAAGAGTCAAGTACATAATATCCATCCTGATAAAAACAAAAGTGCATAATCCCACTACATAACCTAATAGCCATAATAGAAAAGATAAACTGAGCTTTACATCCACGGTCCAAGCTGCAAAAGATAGATAAAGCAGTCTGATCAAAGCCCACTAGTGCTAGGCCCACTCTGAAAACATGAGGGTTGGGAAAAAGATAAAGAAACAACGGGGTCAGACATAAGTCTGAGTGAGTCCTATAACCCTAACAATACAATCATTAAAGTAATTAGGGTATGATATAAACAAGGTACGGTACCTCTGGGGATAATGACTACACTAAGTAGCCAACTAAACACAGGATGTACTAAGATAACCGAAAAGACGCATTTATCCACCCAAGGATAATTACTAGATTGCACCACCCCAGATCTACCCACCCAAGGGTAACTCCTACACTGCACCACACCAGTTCTACCCACCCAAGGGTAATTCCTACTTAAAGGTTGATCCCACTAAGTGTACTTAGTAATTTTACCCAGTAGTTTCGAGTACCCCTAGCTGACTACGTAGGTGCCTTCTGCCCCTACCTCCACTAGGTGTACCCACTACTCCCAAGCGATCGGCTCCCTACCGTAGATACCCGCGCTGGCCCCACAGTGGGGTGTATCACTCCCCAAAGTGGCAACCCGATAATCAATGGTGCACGGCTTATACCTAAACGATGCAACAACGTCTTACCTACCAGCCCGGGTTCACACACACACATATGAAACCCGTTGGACTCGCGTTGCCACCGCTACCCCGTTTTGGCCTCTTATAGTCAAGCCCAATATGCGTGTCCCGTCCTCGACTTGGGTCGAGCCCACAAAGATACGATTGGGATATTGGTTGAAATGGGCCCCCACAAGCTACTTCTTAAGCTCGTCATTTTATCTAGTGCATCCCACTTAACCCCTTTTATAATCATGCCCACTTACATGTTAAGGTTTGGTTAAGTCATCTAATTATATTTCAATTGCCACTTAAGGCCCCCACAAGCTACTACTTAAGCTTGTCATTTAATTATATTTCAATTGCCACTTAAGGCCCCCACAAGCTACTACTTAAGCTTGTCATTTAATTATATTTCAATTGCCACTTACGGCCCCCACAAGCTACTACTTAAGCTTGTCATTTAATTATATTTCAATTGCCACTTAAGCCCCCCCCCCCCCAAGCTACTACTTAAGCTTGTCATTTAATTATATTTCAATTGCCACTTAAGGCACCCACTAGATTTCCGCATGCCACCCAAGGCACTTACTTGATTCCCACATGCCACCCAAGGCACTTACTTAACCCTTTAATTATGTTTAATTACATGTTCCACTTTGGTTAAGTATTCTAATCGTATTTTCTATTGCCACCCAAGGCAACCAACTAGTTTCCTCATGCCACCTAAGGCACCCCCACTAGTTACTACATGCCACCCAAGGCACCCACTTAACCCCTCATGCCCCTCTACATGCTAATTTGGTTAATTGTTTCTTAATTAATTAAGATCGTAACCTTTGTAAAGACCTCTCACATTAGACTGTCTTTTATGGCAGCTGGATATGCCGGTTGGTTCCGGGAAGCCTTACACCATAACAGAGTCAAACCTCGTGTCTTTACACTTGTCACATATTTAGTTTATGACTAAGACCTCTCACATTGGGCTAATCATTTGTAGCCGCTGGATTTGCCGGTCGGTTCCGGGCAGTCTTATGCTACAAAAGGGTCCAACCTCGTGTCTTAGTAGATTAATTACACCTAATTAATCACCCCCATAATTTGTATTAATTATCCCTAATTAATCACAAATATTTAAGAATATGGGTAGACCTAACTCAATAGGTAAATTCCAAATTCCATAATATGGGTAGACCTAACTTAATAGGTAAATTCCCAATTATGTCCATCCACTTTACGGTATGTTTAATCATACCTACTTCACACAATTTTATGTGTTCCTTAATTTTTACCCCATCGTCCCCACGTAAATACGTTAACATGACATACTTCAAAAGAGAAGATTCATCATACACACAATGGGTTCAACTTAGCATATCATTAGCATTATCATGGGTTTAAAAAAAAGTGTCAACTTGTATATATGACCATAAACCCAACTTGCATAAATAACCCACCCAAACTTGCATGAATCACATATGTCATAAAGATGGTAACTTGCTTAAATGTTCATGTCATAGACCTATCATAAAGGTGTCAACTTGCATACATGTCATAGGTCTAAAAGGGATGAACTTGCACATGTACTTATCTCATACATAGAGGCAAACTTGCATATGAACTTGCATCATAACTTGCATATGAACTTGCATCATAACTTGCATGTGAACTTGCATCATAACTTGCATAAAACCGAACACTTAGCATGCATAAACCCAAATACTTAGCATGCACAAAACCAAATACTTAGCATGCACAAAACCAATTACTTAGCATGCATAAAACCAAATACATAACTTGCATAACATGTTACATATAAACTTGCATATAATCTCACATATAGCTTGCATAACATGTTACATATGCATCAATGTTCAACATAGTGTTTTGCATAGTGAGCATCATAAAACATAGCATTAAACTTGCATATAGCATAAAACTTGCAAAACACACAACATACACTATACTAAACTTGCATAAGCACATTTATCCACAAACATAGCCATATCTTATCATATCCTATCATAATCAATTTAACAATTGATTATTAAGGCTATAGAAACTCACCACTAAACTCCAATAAGCAAACCCTTGCCAAAAATCACCCAAAAACTCTAGCCTTGAACATAACGCTTGCAACTTGATGATGAATGCAAGCTAATGATCACTCATACAACTCAAAGATGCTTGTATGAACATGAAAGCCTTCATAGAAATAGTATTAGAAAGAGGGTGGAGGCTAAGCTTTTGAGTGGAGGCCATGATCATAGAAAATTTTGGCATAGTTTAGTTAGAGTATAGGATTATGATCATTTAGGGCTAGCTTAGGGTCTTATTTATAGGATTAGGCAAGTGTTTTAGGCAATTAGATTAACCCTAAATTAGATTAGGACCATCAGATCTCGGAAGCTTCCAGAAACCAGCCCCAAAACACAGCCCAAACCCTGAAATGGTGCACCAGGCCAGAATCAGCCGACAGGGCAAGTCGACAGTCCTGTCGACTGCCAAGTCGACAGGCATGTCGACAGGCAAGTCGACAGCCCTGTCGACAGCCAAGTCGACTTGGCTGGGCGGGAGTTTTCCCGCCTGGCCCCCATTTCTGCATGTTTCGAAATTCAAATTTCCAGAAAACTTCTTTGGGCCTTAACCGGGTCATACAGACACCGATTTACAAAATTTCGGACTCTATTTCGCGTATTTTTCCGAGATGAACACAATGACGTAACCCGTTTCCCCTGATTCTCACATCTGAGATTATTAATTCTGTAATTAGTGAATTTTAGCATTAACCGAAATTCGGGGTGTTACATTCTCCCCTCCTTAAAGGATTTCGTCCCCGAAATCTCTAAGCTAAGGGGAATGCATATCCTACCATCCAAACAACCATCTACTCAATCCATCAAACACGGGCATCCATTGTCCTTAAAACAATTTCTAATGATGTATGAGCATATGCAAAAAGTGTGTGTATATGTTCCCTATCTAATGTATGAACATATGCAAACCATGATAGTGCCATGCATCCATTATGTATGCGAGAGAACCCTATCGACACATACAATATCTACATGAGTGCACAATCATTCACCAAAATGCATCATCCATATGATAACACAATCATTATACATCCAAAAATATAGCTACCTACACACAATAATATGCAATATGCAATATGAAGTGATTGAGCCGATCTAGTGTCTAGAGTGTGTGTATATGCATCCACGAGCAACCACTAGCAACCACTTGCATCCACACGCATTCATCAAACATAACATGTCTCAAACACATGTTTCAATGATTGGTTTACCCTATCTAAAGGTCAAAGGTACTAATGAGAGGACATACTAAAGATAAGATAAGCACTAGACAAACGATGAAGGAGACTTTTAAAGGACATACCCTCAAAAAGGAATGGGTGTAACGAACGCATCTTCGCTTCTGTCTCCCCAGTAGCATTGCTCTCACCTTCTCCCCTTTTCACTTTGACTAGTCGAACCTCTCTGTTTCTCAACTTCCTAATCTCTGACCCAAGGATGCGGGTAGGAGCTCGTCGAATAATCACATCATGCTCTACCTTTACTTCTTTAAGCAAGCTCGGCTCTACCGCCTCTGCGGTCTCATGTAGGCACTTCCTCACATGGAATACATCATGTACACCACTAAGTCTATCGGGCAACTCCACTAATGGAAGATGCTCTTCTAATGTACCTCCAAAATCTAAGATACATAGCCTCAAAAGGTCTTCTAAAATACGATTCACCCTCTCGGTCTGGCCGTCCGTCTGAGGATGATATGCGGTACTCAAACACAACTGAGTCCCTACCGCCTTTTGCAAACTCTTCCAAAACTCTCTAGTGAAGATAGGATCTCAATCGCTCACTATACTGGAAGGTACACCATGCAATCTAATAATCTCTCGAATGTAAACTGAAGCTAGCCATGGAGCAGTTCTCTTACTCTTCACGGGTATGAAATGGGCACTCTTAGTAAGTCTATCTACCACAACCCAAATTCCCGTATTACCCTTCCTCGATCTCGGTAATCCATCGAGACACTATTCCACTTCCATAGCGGAACCTCCAATGGGTGAAGCAACCCACCGGGTTTCTTCTGCTCTGCTTTCACTTGCTAGCACACCAAGCATCTAGCGACATACTCGGCCACATCTTTCTTCATACCGGCCCAAAAGAAAACTCGCTTCATGTCTTGGTACATCGTGTCCCCACCGGGATGAATGGTCATCTTCGACCGATGTGCATCATCAAGTATAGCCTTCCTCAAACCCTCGTCTCGCGGTACACAAAGTCTACCGTCACTACGCAACCACCCCTTACCATCTAGGGTGTACCTACTCAAATGGCTGGACGACTCCCCCCCTTATGAGCTTCTCTACTAACTCAACCAACTGTGGGTCGTCTCGCTGTGCCTCGCCAATCCGTACCAAAAGAGTAGGCCTAACCTCCAAGGAGGCTAGCAAACCGGGTACAAAGTCAACGGAAGGTCTGAAATCAAACATCGAGATAACTTCCAAGCTTCGTCGTTCCATGAACAATGGACTCAAGGACAACCTTTTTCTGCTCAAGGCGTCCGCCACCACGCTATCTCGAAATCATAGGATGCTAAGAATCCCATCCACCTTTGTTGTCTCAAGACTATGCGCTCGAAGAGCCTCCAACACTTCCCTAAGATGTAGGGCATGCTTTTCTCCACTTCTAGAGAAAACCAGGATATTCTCTCATACAAAATCGTCACAACTATCCATCTCTCACGCAGACCATCCTAGTCGAACTTGACATCCCCCAAGTGCAAGCCCCAAAGGCCTAAACCAATATCAGACAAACACCCAAGGGACACCTCCTTCAAATTCAGACGACCTGCGTGAGATGATACTAGTAAAAACGGCTAAATAATTAAGCCCTTGTCTAACTCTGGGTGTCCTCGCCAGTCTCGCTCCAAAACCACCATTTATCCCATAACTGGCTTTGCTCAACCTATTGAGCACATACGAAAACTTATTTCGCACCTAGAAAAGACCAAGATGTCAATTACAAAGACCATCACGAACTTATTTAGGTACTCCCTGAACACCCTTCTCATCAAATCAATATGCGGGGGCGTTCGTCAAACCAAATGGCATCACCAGCCACTCATAAAAACCATTCGGAGTCCTAAAGGCAGTCTTCTCTATACTATCCTCAGCCACTCTCAACTGACGAAACCCCGTGGCTAAGTCCAACTGCGAAAATACTGAGGCGCCAACTATCTGATCAAAGAGATCATCAATCCTCGGCAACGGGTGTCTATTCTTCTTTGTGAGTTTATTTAGTTCTCTTTAGCCTACACAAAGTCTGAGGGACCCATCCGCCTTCGTGGCAAAAACTACTGGAGCACCCCACTCCGATATACTTCTTCTTATGAACCCCTTCTCAAGCAAATCGCCTACTTGCTTATGGAGTTCCCTCCTCTCACGAGGAGCCATGTGGCACACTGGCCAAGATACTGGTTTGGCATTGTCTACCAGACATATTCGGAAGTCAATCTCCCGCTCTGGAGGTAAGCCCTTCACCTCCTCAAACACATCCGAGTATTTCCCGGACCACTCTAACAGATCGCAAACTCTCGACCGACGTGTCAAGCGATTCTAGATAACTTAGCATAACAGTTTCCATGGGATTACAAGAGATCTCGAGAGTGTTACCCAAGCGGGTCATAAGCCTAACAACTCTCCCTTCAAAATCAAGAACGGCAACCCTACTGGATAACCAGTCCATGCCCAAAACTAACGCATAGCCCGTGAAGCCCAAGAAGCATCACATCTAAACTCAACGCTAAGTATAGAAACTTTCAAACCCAAACACATCATGGAGCCCCAATTGGGTTTGAAACAACTAAAGGATCATCTACTAACTGGTGTCTAAGTGCAGAGACTCAACTAACAATAATGAGATAAACGAACTCGATGCGTCAGAATCAATTAAAGTTCGAACCGGATAATAAAGAAATCCAAATTCCAACCTAGACGGTCCTATCCCCATCTGGTACACTAGCCGTGAGGGAATACAACTACCCTCCAGGAGATTCCGTACCTTGCCCTTGCCTCTTTGGACAATCCTAATAAGGTGTCCTATTCCTCCAAAAGGATAACCACTCGCCTCCTTATTCCCATTCTCCACTCGTAACCTCCCACCAATGAGGTTTCATCCTTCATTAACCAAACAACTATTTGAGCCTTCCTCCCATCGTCTATCCAATAGGTACGTACCAGTCCTCCTCCTTCTTGAACCAACTTCTAATCCGACTAATGTCTAAGTCCCTTGAAGTGGTTTTCCATTCTTATCTATCTTAGAAATATCATCTATACATGGAGGGGAAACTCAAAACGAGAGAGGAAGAGATTCAGAACGGAGAATTCGAAAGATAAAGATATGGCTATTGGGGATTATGCTTTTCTTTCAAAAACTTTTCTCTTAAAAGACATGTTTTTGAAAATACTCCTTTCAAAAATATTCTTAGAAAATAGTTTTTCTAAAAATTTTATCTGTTCTGGTAACCTTAAGCTCTGATACCACGTGTAACACCCCACACCCGCTACGGTCACTCACTAAGGGAATGCCATAACATCGGTGGAGTATTTTAAGTGAATATAGAACAGAAAAATTACAACAAGACAGATATAAGTAATACTTGAGAATTTAAAACATCATTTCATTCCAGCAGAAAGTAATACATGTTTGGTTACACCAAAACCATAAATAAGAGTCAAGTACATAATATCCATCCTGATAAAAACAAAAGTGCATAATCCCACTACATAACCTAATAGCCATAATAGAAAAGATAAACTGAGCTTTACATCCACGGTCCAAGCTCCAAAAGATAGATAAAGCAGTCTGATCAAAGCCCACTAGTGCTAGGCCCACTCTGAAAACCTGAGGGTTGGGAAAAAGATAAAGAAACAACGGGGTCAGACATAAGTCTGAGTGAGTCCTATAACCCTAACAATACAATCATTAAAGTAACTAGGGTATGATATAAACAAGGTACGGTATCTCTGGGGATAATGACTACACTAAGTAGCCAACTAAACACAGGATGTACTAAGATAACCGAAAAGACGCATTTATGCACCCAAGGATAATTACTAGATTGCACCACCCCAGATCTACCCACCCAAGGGTAATTCCTACACTGCACCACACCAGTTCTACCCACCCAAGGGTAATTCCTACTTAAAGGTTGATCCCACTAAGTGTACTTAGTAATTTTACCCAGTAGTTTCGTGTACCCCTAGCTGACTACATAGGTGTCGTCTGCCCCTATCTCCACTAGGTGTACCCACTACTCCCAAGCGATCGGCTCCCTACCGTAGATACCCGTGCTGGCCCCACAGTGGGGTGTATCACTCCCCAAAGTGGCAACCCGATAATCAATGGTGCACGGCTTATACCTACACGATGCAACAACGTCTTACCTACCAGCCCGGGTTCACACACGCATATGAAACCCGTTGGACTCGCGTTGCCACCGCTACCCCGTTTTGGCCTCTTATAGTCAAGCCCAATATGCGTGTCCCGTCCTCGACTTGGGTCGAGCCCACAAAGATACGATTGGGATATTGGTTGAAATGGGCCCCCACAAGCTACTACTTAAGCTTGTCATTTTATCTAGTGCATCCCACTTAACCCCTTTTATAATCATGCCCACTTACATGTTAAGGTTTGGTTAAGTCATCTAATTATATTTCAATTGCCACTTAAGGCCCCCACAAGCTACTACTTAAGCTTGTCATTTAATTATATTTCAATTGCCACTTAAGGCCCCCACAAGCTACTACTTAAGCTTGTCATTTAATTATATTTCAATTGCCACTTAAGGCCCCCACAAGCTACTACTTAAGCTTGTCATTTAATTATATTTCAATTGCCACTTAAGGCCCCCCCAAGCTACTACTTAAGCTTGTCATTTAATTATATTTCAATTGCCACTTAAGGCACCCACTAGATTTCCGCATGCCACCCAAGGCACTTACTTGATTCCCACATGCCACCCAGGGCACTTACTTAACCCTTTAATCATGTTTAATTACATGTTCCACTTTGGTTAAGTATTCTAATCGTATTTTCTATTGCCACCCAAGGCAACCCACTAGTTTCCTTATGCCACCCAAGGCACCCCCACTAGTTACTACATGCCACCCAAGGCACCCACTTAACCCCTCATGCCCCTCTACATGCTAATTTGGTTAAGTGTTTTTTAATTAATTAAGATCGTAACCTTTGTAAAGACCTCTCACATTAGACTGTCTTTTATGGCAGCTGGATATGCCGGTTGGTTCCGGGCAGCCGTACACCATAACAGAGTCTAACCTCGTGTCTTTACACTTGTCACGTATTTAGTTTATGACTAAGACCTCTCACATTGGGCCAATCATTTGTAGCCGCTGGATTTGCCGGTCGGTTCCGGGCAGTCTTATGCTACAAAAGGGTCCAACCTCGTGTCTTAGTAGATTAATTACACCTAATTAATCACCCCCATAATTTGTATTAATTATCCCTAATTAATCACAAATATTTAAGAATATGGGTAGACCTAACTCAATAGGTAAATTCCAAATTCCATAATATGGGTAGACCTAACTTAATAGGTAAATTCCCAATTATGTCCATCCACTTTACGGTATGTTTAATCATACCTACTTCACATAATTTTATGTGTTCCTTAATTTTTACCCCATCGTCCCCACGTAAATACGTTAACATGACATACTTCAAAAGAGAAGATTCATCATACACACAATGGGTTCAACTTAGCATATCATTAGCATTATCATGGGTTTAAAAAAAAGTGTCAACTTGTATATATGACCATAAACCCAACTTGCATAAATAACCCACCCTAACTTGCATGAATCACATATGTCATAAAGATTGTAACTTGCTTAAATGTTCATGTCATAGACCTATCATAAAGGTGTCAACTTGCATACATGTCATAGGTCTAAAAGGGATGAACTTGCACATGTACTTATGTCATACATAGAGGCAAACTTGCATATGAACTTGCATCATAACTTGCATATGAACTTGCATCATAACTTGCATATGAACTTGCATCATAACTTGCATATGAACTTGCATCATAACTTGCATAAAACCAAACACTTAGCATGCATAAACCCAAATACTTAGCATGCACAAAACCAAATACTTAGCATGCACAAAACCAATTACTTAGCATGCATAAAACCAAATACATAACTTGCATAACATGTTACATATAAACTTGCATATAATCTCACATATAGCTTGCATAACATGTTACATATGCATCAATGTTCAACATAGTGTTTTGCATAGTGAGCATCATAAAACATAGCATTAAACTTGCATATAGCATAAAACTTGCAAAACACACAACATACACTATACTAAACTTGCATAAGCACATTTATCCACAAACATAACCATATCTTATCATATCCTATCATAATCAATTTAACAATTGATTATTAAGGCTATAGAAACTCACCACTAAACTCCAATAAGCAAACCCTTGCCAAAAATCACCCAAAAACTCTAGCCTTGAACATAAAGCTTGCAACTTGATGATGAATGCAAGCTAATGATCACTCATACAACTTAAAGATGCTTGTATGAACATGAAAGCCTTCATAGAAATAGTATTAGAAAGAGGGTGGAGGCTAGGCTTTTGAGTGGAGGCCATGATCATAGAAATTTTTGGCATAGTTTAGTTAGAGTATAGGATTATGATCATTTAGGGCTAGCTTAGGGTCTTATTTATAGGATTAGGCAAGTGTTTTAGGCCATTAGATTAACCCTAAATTAGATTAGGACCATCAGATCTCGGAAGCTTCCAGAAACCAGCCCCAAAACACAGCCCAAACCCTGAAATGGTGCACCAGGCTAGAATCAGCCGATAGGGCAAGTCGACAGCCCTGTCGACTGCCAAGTCGACAGGCATGTCGACAGGAAAGTCGACAGCCCTGTCGACAGCCAAGTCGACTTGGCTGGGCGGGAGTTGTCCCGCCTGGCCCCCATTTCTGCATGTTTCGAAATTCAAATTTCCCGAAAACTTCTTTGGGCCTTAACCGGGTCATACGGACTCCGATTTACAAAATTTCGGACTCTATTTCGCGTATTTTTCTGAGATGAACACAATGACGTAACCCGTTTCCCATGATTCTCACATCTGCGATTATTAATTCTGTAATTAGTGAATTTTAGCATTAACCGAAATTCGGGGTGTTACAGGTTCGTTAGTTTGGATAAACATTATTCGGTTTGAATTGATATCCAAAGGAAGATTAAAGAATAAATTAAAAGAATTTATCTTTGATAAAATAAATGGGAACCTTTCCCAAAGTATATGAATATTTGGATAAAGAAATATTCTGGATTGGAATGAGGCGTATGTTGTGTTTTTATAGCACTTGTTTATTATATACGCGAGTTATTCAGAAAGACCGGGTTTATCCCATTCTGAATAACTGATTCGACGATGTGTCAAGGACGAAGGCGGTGGTTGAAGACCGGAGGTCTTCACATCGTTTGGATGATTACTGATGTCTTGATTGGGTTGTACACCCAAGACAAGGTAATAAGTGGTGATCGTCCAGACTTACTTGGAGATCGACCGAATATGCGAGGACCTCTCTCCTGTATTGGACATATGGGACGCGGAATAAGGTGCCTCCGGTTTCATTCGGAAACCAGAACGAACTTGTAAATGGATGTGTGTCTGACATTGGATTTCATTCTGTATGATTGATATACATCGGTTGCATAGCGTGAATTGCCTGTGTTGCATGCTGAGATGCAAAAGATCAAGGCTTCTGTTTAAAAGCAGAGTCTTGTGGTTGATGATCATAGCACGACTTTAATATAGCATAGCTTTGTGTAGCGTTAATTCGCGAGCCTCACACCCTAGTGTGAACCAGAAACGGGAGAGGACTTCAGGGAAATGGACATATGCTGGTTTATAGATAGGAGTGGTGTCAGCGTTTTGCAAGCTCTGACGTTTTACTTATGTGGATGATGGATAGCGAGGCGCCTCGGTTATATCGGTCGTTTCGGGGCCCATGGTATGGTCTTTATACAGACCAATTTTATGCCCCATAGGGCAGACTAGCATATCGTTTACTGTATTATTAACCCGATAAGTGTGGGCCGGCCCTAACGATCCAAGGGTCACTCGAGCTCTGATCCTGAGGCTCGAGCTAGAGAGTCTAACGAAGCGGTAAGGGCGATCCCTTGCCTTGGTTCACAGATGAAAATCCAACTTCCAATACGTTGCTTTGCGGCTTTGATTGTAGAGCCTAGTATTGGTGACATGATGCATGGTACCCATGCCGTCTATGATTGGTACATTTATATTTGAAGTTGTTTTATACACTATGCACTTATAATAGTATCAAATGATTTGTTTTAAACGTACCAAGCATGTTTGGCTATTATAAGGTAAAACCCTATCCCCCTGCTTGCGTTGCATTGTGTGATCAGACCTGGGTCTTATAATAGCTTCATTTTTCCAAAAAGCATTGTGCTATTTTGTTATATACACTAGTATTCTTGGGAGGAAACCTGTTTCATGTTATACGGCATGGTCCCTTTATATATCTGATTTAAAGTTAAGTTTTATATAGTTGTTTTAGTTCTCACACCAGTCACATGACTGACATGGAGTTTATTGTTTTAACCTAAACTTTGGGTGCCCCTATTTTCCAATGGCAGCTAGTAGTTTTGCTTTTGCAGATTTATATTAACAGGATCCTGGTTTACAGCTGGAATGATATTCGGAAAGCTCTGTATCCGTATATTTTCTTTAGTATTTTCTGCTGCATTGTAACTTGTAAATCTCTGATATTTAGTAAATGTGTAATATATATTCATACTCTGTATATTCTTGTATTCTGACGGAATTGTTGTAATAAGCAATGAAATGTTCTTTTGTTTGTGTTCCGATGTGTGTTGTTCTCAAATCAATCCATCCTTCCCTTCACGGGTATGTTCAGGTCGTTAAAGGTAGGCCCATACCTTGCCAGTTGGAATCCATTGCCCAATAAGCACCCACAGTTTTTGATTATATATTATGTATGTGGAATGTAAGATGAAAGCGTTCTGCTAGATGATAATTATATTGTGGTTGATAGACAATATTATAATATCAAAAGAATTTTGATATAAAGATTATCGTTTCTTTCAAAAGGATTTTTGAACGCTGAATCAAGTGTTTGGATTCTCATAAGGGAAAAACTCGTTCCGTGTTATACGACGTGGTCTTATGAGATATCGTTTATTTTCTCAAAACTGTTTTAAATTGTTTACTCACACCAGTCCCATGACTGACCCGGAGTATATTTTATTTTGTTTCCCCTAAACTCTTGGGTACCCAAATTTGTACGGACAGTCAAGTAGTCAGGAATTTACAGATATACTGAGAGCTTGGAGCGTGAGGCTTCAATATTTTATAGAAATTGTTTATTTCCGCTGTGTTGTAAGTGTTGTACTTTGATAAATGTTATTGTATACATATACTAGTTTTATTTCAAAGTTATTTTATATTTTATTCGTTCCGTTGTGAGATTTATGTTACTTTGATTCTGATGTTGTGATCTTCTCTTCTCCTATTCTAATTGTAACAACCCGAAAATGTGAGCCAGTTTGAAATTTTTATTTTGGCAATTTTAGCCAATTTTGAATATTTAAAATAGATTATTTTAAATAATATCGACGAGAAATTTATTTTGAATATAATTCGAACGTATATATTTCTATACATCGTCGTTATAATATAAATAATTATAAAAGGAATTGAAAATGACGCGGTAGTTCGATAATTCGATTTCAAATTTCAATTGAACACACCGGGTGCAAAATAAACCGGATTTTAGCGAAACCAAAAATAATAGGATCTAATTGAGGATATCTTTCCAACGAATTCGAAAAATCAAAATTTCATAGCGGGGATCAAAAGATATGTCCAGTTGAAAATTCTGAATAGTCGCTATGAATTTCAGGCCCTTAAAAATAGCCATTTTTCAAACGACCTCGGATTTCGACGAAACCACTTTTGTTGTATCTGCAATGTCAAGTTATTGCTAGATTCCAAATTTCATAGTTTTTTGAATCAATATGTGAGCGTGGCAAAAGAAAACGCGTTTGACCAGTTTCAGTTGATTTTAATCGACTAGAAAGTGGTCATTTTTCAAATGGTCTCAGAATTCGACGAAACTAGTTTTGTTAGGACCGTATCATTAATACGAAGCTAGAAAATATTTTTTTGGAATTTTTCAAGTTAGTACGTGATCCCGGTAAATTGAAATGCGCGTTCAAATTCAATATATAGAGTCATATGTTGATTTTAACGAAAAACTGATCGAAACGATCGAATCAGCCTGCGATACATATCCCATTGTGTTCGGAATGGGGGTAGTTAGCTATGGATGACAGGCGGTGGGCTTGATTTCGAGTTCGAAAATAAAAAGTCAACCTTTTGAAATTAAAAAATAAATTAAATATAAAAATATATAAACTTATACACTTAACACCCCCCCCCCCCATTTCTCTGTTCCACGATTAGATTAAAAATTTAAAAAAAAAGGGAGAAAGGGGGGACGCGATTCATGCCGCCGCCCCCCTTCCCCGGTCGTTCGCCGCCAGGAGGCGCAGCGCCCCCCTGACCTCCCTCCTCCGCTTCTTCTCCTTCCACTGGCCTTCTTCTTCAATCGTGCAACAGCGAGACCCCCTCCCCTCTGCTGCAACACACCACCGCGCCACCCCCCCTGAAACCCTAACCCCCGCGCCGCCACAACCTCGAGCCCCACCTCCTCAGCGACGCAGCGCACCCTCTCCTCCTCCGAACGGTGAAAAGTGAGCTTCCCCTTTTTCCGTTTCAATTTAAATTCAGTTTTTTTTTTAATTTCAATATGTTGTTTAAATTTCGGTTTTAAACATCTATAGCGCGTTGATTAAAAACTGATTTTTATTTGATTTAAAAACTGATTTACATTATATAAAAATCGAATTTTTATATATGTAGAAGAAGGATAAAAATCGAATTTTTATATATGTAGAAGAAGGATAAAAATCGAACTTTTATATATGTAGGAGAAGAATAAAAATTGAATTTTTATAATAAGTAGTTATTAAAAATATGATTTTTATATTATAGAAAGATTAAAGATATGATTTTTATAGTTTGGGAAGTATAGAAATACGATTTTTATTTTATATAGATAGTAAAAATGTAATCTTTATATTTGAAAAGGCGAAATCTGTATATTTGAAAAGGCAAAAATTTTATATATTGAATAGCGAAGTAAAAATTCGATTTTTATATGTGTAGTAAGATAAAAATTCAATCTTTATATAAGAAGTAGAAATATAAAAATATAATTTTTATATAAGAAGAAGCGTTGTAAAAATATATAAAGTAGAAATAAAAATATGATTTTTATTTATTGAAATGAAATGATAAAAATATAATTTTTATTATAAACAGCGGGACAAGGACTGCATAGGAATTTCAAAGGAATCCAGATGGTTCAGCAGTTCAGAAGTAAAGCACGGTGGAGTGGAACCCTCTGTGAGAACTTCTCACTCTAAATTTCTTTTTCTAGTTATATATATATATACTAGGATGCAGACAGTGCTTAGTAGCACCCGACACCCGTCGTCCACAGACCATGGATGGCTTGTACGTTTGTTTGATGTGTTGTGAAATTTGTTTGTGATGTTGATGTGAAATCGATAATAAAAAGTAGATGGTTGAAATAAATTAATTATCGTTAAAAAATATAATTTTTAACGTGAATATGAATATAGTGAAAGTGAATAAATGAATATTTATAAACAAATCGGCCGATTTGTTTATATACACCGATTTGACTGATATTGATTGGGATGATAAATTTTACACTTCGCCCAACTGCACAAATAAAAATCCGTGTTTGTTGATTTGAAACCCCACACGGGATTTGGGATGATATTGGGTGTACACTAATCCCAATTATTTAATTGTATGTCGATCGATTGGTCGACAGGTTGTGTAAGCGTTAATTATTTATATTTGATGCTTATGCAGTTGTGTGGTGCACTTTGGATGACGGTTGATCGTTTAGCGTTGCTATTGTATACATGTGTTGTATGGAACCCATATAATTAACGCTATATGGTAATTGATTGGGCCTCATTCCAATCGTGAATCGTTTATCGTTGCTATTATACTCATTAACAATAGAGTATGATTTTGGGTTTATCGTGAATCGTGTTTTAGATGACATTGGTTCTTTAACCCAGCTAAATACATGATATTGATTTTTAAGAAGATTATACTAAGTGGAGTTTTAATGAATCTTTAATTAGATTGAAATGTGAATTAATAATTTAAATTATCAAATCTGAAAGGTGACCGAGAATGGAGTACCACCAGTTTTGCTCCAAAGCGATAGTTAAATCTTTAATTAGATTTGAACGTGAAATGGTAATTAATTTTACCGATAACACTGTGGTGTTAGGTATGGAGTATTACCAGTTTTGCTCCAGGGGATGAATAGGTTGGGATTGGGAAATAAAATAAATAATTACTTCGGTGTGGTTCGCTAATCCCGACTAGTTTGAAATGATATCCAAAGGAAGATTAAAGAATAAATTTAGAAGAATTTATCTTTGATAAAATTAATGGGAACCTTTCCCTAAGAATGTGATTTTGTGAATAAAAGAACATTCTGAATTGGAATGAGGCGTTTGTTGTGTTTGTGTAACATTTGTTTATCATATACGTGGGTTATTCAGAAAGGCCGGGTGAAACACCCCACCTCCGTTAGGGTCACTCTCAAAGGGAATGCCCTAATTTTGGTGGAGGTTTATAAGTATAAGTCACAGATACACAAGATAGATATAAATACACATATTTTTTTGAACAGCGGAAAACAACAACACTTTTATTCCATCAAAATACGTGTTTACACAAACCATGCCATAATTGTCTTACAATACTTCCAAAAACCATTACATTTTCATAACTGTCTGGATTTCATAACTTAAAGAAGCATAAAAACAAAAGTAAATTGCATAAGTCCTCATAGTTGCAATCCAAAGCCATAGTCCAAAACGAAGGAGATCCAAGCAATACATTCTTTCTCTTCAAGCTGGATGTGAAAACTGGTCAAGCTGCGGTGTTCCCTCCTTGTGGACCTGGGGGGGGGGGGGAACGAAAGAAAAGAAGACGAAAGAAAAGTGGAGTCAGACATAAAGCCTGAGTAAGTCTAGGACTATTCAGTCTATAAATAAAGAATTGGGCATGATAAGTATAAACTGGAAATGGAAGCACCATAAACTAAGTTAAGTTGTCTAGAGTCGAATATACTTATCATACCCCATATTAATCTCTACATCCATATAAACTAGTTCCCAACAGGCACCCCATAATCAGGGTGAAGTGATCCATTTCTAATGATCGGCTCCTATTCGCATAGTTACATGCGTCTTACGGCCCCCGATGTTGTAGCTACCTATGCTGATCCCACCATGGGGTGTATCAAGTCCCATGGTGGCGGCCCGACACAATTCTAGAATGCAAAGGTATACTACTGGTGCCCAGTGCCTTATTTTTCTACGTCGGAGTGTGTACACGCCCGCACCCCGTTAGAACCTACACTGCTACACCACCGCCATCGATTTGACCTCTTACAGTCAGCCCAGTAGTTGTGCCCGACCCTGCCTAGTTCAGGGTATCCTGATACACCTTGTAGGGTTACTGCTGAAAAGGGTCCCCCGCTACTAGGTTTTCTATTTCTAGCCAACATGCTAAGTTGGTTAAGTGTTTTGTAAACCTAACCCCCAATCAGTCTGTACAGTTTAGCATGTTCCAATTTTGATTAAGTATTAATTCAATTTACTTAATCCTATCAATCCTGACTCAGCCTTAATTGCCTTATTAAAGCCTCGACTTCTCACATTAGACAGGTATTGTTGTGACTGCCTGTTGCCGGTTGGTTCCGGGCAGTCTTACGTCACAACTCAGTCTAACCTCGGGTCTTTATTGGGCTCAATGTTTAACCACCCACATTGGATAGGTATTGTTGAGACTACTGGACAGCCGAGCAGTTCCGGGCAGGTTTACATCACAACTCAATCCAACCTCGGGTTAAACACCTCGTATTTTCTAAATTTACATATTTTGTCTCTTTTCTTTTTATATGTAAATATTTGCGGCCCATTATTCAAATTCATCTTTATTTGCTAAAATTAATTTATACCACTTAATTGTTTTCAAGGTCGTTGGCATGCGTCAAACATGCCAACACATATGTTTATATTTTAACCCAAACATCATTATCCCCGTTTTATACGTTCGCTACAATATAACATATGTTGGGTTTAACATTTAAACCCAACTTAGCCACATGAAAAAGGGGAGGCTTAGAACATGGTGTTTATATATTCTAAGTAACATCAAAAAGGGGAGTGTGAACGCATGAACTTGCAACATAACGATCTAATTAACATAAATTAGGCACTTGTGAACTTGCATTGTAGTAGCATATAATCATGACATAAAACATACCTAAACATGAATCATGGTTTTTAATCTATTCATGTGAACTTGCAATTGAAATGTAAATCTAACTTAATTATGTGTCGCATATATTGTCATATGATTTTGATAACAGCATAGGCCTAAAACATATTTTGTTTGGGCATAAAGTCAAACATAAACTAGCCATGTTCATAAAGTCAACACAAGTTCACAAGGGTGCTTACTTTTGTCACTAACACAAAAGTATGGTTTTACACTTGAATCATGATGCCAATTCCAACATAAATTCATATGAGTCATAATACCCAAATGGATCCAACTACACTAAAAGTGATTATAAAAATATACATCATGTTGGCATAATAGTTAACCATATACTTGCATGAATCTCAAATAAACTACCACAAACATATAGTCGTTAACTTTCAACATGAATCATATACTTGCAATTATCCAATCGGTGTTGTAATAAACTACAACAAACATATATTTGTTAACTTTCAACATGAATCACATACTTGCAAATATCCAATAGGTCTAACATCGTTACACCACAACATCCCAAATCGATTCATAATTAGAATCATAGCAACATACAATTATGAATTATGATCACCACAAACTAAGTACAATTCCATTTCTCATTTACACAAATCAAAACACAATTATTCATTTATATCGGAATAGCACTCTACTTACAACGTATGACGAATCTTCAATTCAGGTTTCTGAATTCTGAATTTGGAGATGCTATCCTTTGTTGTAGGCGTTGTTTTGATTTAGTTGTCGTTGCTTTAGGCTTTTGAATTGTCTCCTAATCGTCTCTCAATTTTGACGGCTACTTCTAGTCTTTCCTCACCAGCATGACAGTCTCATTCTAATTTTTATTTGTATGAATTAGGTGGAGTCTTAGGTCCTTTTTATAGAGTTTGTGAATTGATTAGAACCGTCGATGGAGCTTGGATTAATATTAGCCATTCGTTTGAAGAAGAGACCAATCAGGAGCTGACACCTATCCCTAGTGACAAGGCAAGGCTCAGAAATTCGGCCTAGCACAGACCAGGCCAGCCCGGGGGGTAGGGTTCGACCTGGCTCAGGGGCCAGGTCGACTCCCCAGTCGACCCCCGTGTCGACTTGGTAGTCGCCCTGGGTGCCTCAGGTCGACTACCCAGTCGACCTGGGTAGCCCAGGTCGACTACCCAGTTGACCTGGGTGCCTTGGGCGGGAAAATTCCCGCCCTGGCCAATTCGGCCCGATTTTTGTAATTCGAATCTGATTTCTGAGCTGTTTCTGTCGGTTTGAATTTTAAACTGAATTCTGAAACTTCCGGAGGCCATATCTTCTTCATACGGAGTCCGTTTTACGCAAACTCGGACTCTATTTCAAGCAGAATTCCGAGACGAACGCAATAGCGTATCCCGTTTCCCTTAATTCTTTGATTTGAAATTAGTTATAATTTAATTTGTGAATTTCACTGTTATAGAATACACGGGGTGTTACATTCTCCCCCATTTAAAAGGATTTCGTCCCCGAAATCTTCAAGTTTAGGAAGAATGTATTTCCTAACATCCAAACGTCCATCTACTCATCCATCAAACACGGGCATCCATTGTCCTTAAAAGACTTCTAATGCTTCATGATCATATGCGAAGTGTGTGTACATGTACTTATCTAATGCAAAATCAGGCGGCCTACTGATTCAGTTGACCTCCTTAATGCAAATTATCTAAGTGTCATGAATCCATTATGTATGCAAATTTTCCTATTCATGATTCTACATGAGTGCACAATCATTCATATATAAATGCAACATCCATATGACAACACATTAAACTTCAACCATATACAAATGCAAACATATATATATATGCATATGCAATATGAGGTGACTGAGCCGATCTAATACCTAGATTGTGTGTATATGCAACCACGAGCAACCACTAGCAATCACGTGCAACCACTTGCAACCATCATCCATAACATGTTTCAATTACATGTTTTCATCCAAAGGGTTTCTACCTAAAAGATAAGGTCGAGGAGATATACCTAAAAAGATAGATAAAAGCGCAACTTAAGGAAAAAGAAAGATCAAAGATGTACCCTCGAAAAGAAAAGGGTAGGCTGCGCGTATTCTAGCTTTAGTTTCCCAAGTTGCGTCTCCCTCGGCGTCGCTCCACTGAACTTTGACAATCTTGACTTCGCGGTTGCGTAGCTTTTTCACTTCCGTTCCTAATATGCGGGTTGGAACTTTCCTCACGGTTGCTTCGCGTTCCACTTCAGCTTCCTCAAGGATGTTTGGCTCTACCACTTCAGCAGATTCATGTAGACATTCTCGGAGGTGCGAAACATGGAAAACGTTGTGAACTCCGGCCAGCTTTTCGGGTAGCTCTAATCTATTGGCCATTTTCCCAATTTTCTCGATGATAGGGAATGGACCTACGAACCTTGGTGCTAGCTTTCCTATGGTTCCAAAACGAACAACGTTCCTTAGCGGAGATACCTTAAGAAAAACTCTGTCCCTAACCTCAAATTCAAGGTCGGTCCTCCTCCTGTCGGCGTAGGATTTCTGTCTGCCTTGGGCTGTCTTCATCCTTCTTCGTATCAAGTCTACTTTCTCTGAAGTCTCTCGGATCATATCTGGCCCAAGTATGAGCTTATCAGCAGACTCCCATCAACAAGTCGGCGATCGACACGGTCTTCCATATAAAGCTTCGAAGGGCGCCATTCCGATGGTGGCTTGGTAGCTGTTGTTGTAGGCAAATTCCACCAAAGGAAGATGGTCTTCCCACGTCCCTCCGAAGTCAAGGACGCACAATCTTAAAAGGTCCTCCAAAACTCTGTTCACTCTTTCCGTCTGGTCGTCGGTTTGGGGGTGATATGCTGTACTCAAGCATAACTGTGTGCCTACCGCTTCTTGTAGACTCCGCCAAAACTCACTTGTGAAGATAGGGTCTCGGTCACTAACAATGCTGGATGGTATTCCATGGAGTCGAACAATTTCCTTGAGATAAAGAGATGCTAGGGATGAGGCAGTTCTTTTAATCTTGACAGGTAAAAAGTGGGTGCTTTTACTAAGCCTATCCACTATTACGCAAATGCTAGTGTTGCCTCTTCTAGACCTAGGCAGCCCATCAATGAAGTCCATTGAGATGCTATCCCACTTCCACTGCGGGACCTCTAGCGGATGGAGAAAACCGCCAGGTTTCTTCTGTTCCGCCTTAACCTGTTGGCAAACCATACACTTTGAAATGAATTCTGCCACGTCTTTCTTCATGCCGCTCTAAAAGAAAGTTCTCTTTATGACCTTTTACATTTTATCTCCGCCTGGATGTATCGTCATCTTGGAGTGATGTGCTTCCTCGAGAACCGTCTTTACTAAATCCCTTGTCTGTGGGACGCATAGTCTTCCGTCTCGCCTTAGCCAACCCTTATCGTCGATGGAGTATCTGTTGAGGTGACTTGAAGTCTCACCCCTAATTAGCCTGTCAATCGTCTCCACAAGCTGAGGATCTTCACGTTGTGCTATCCCTATTGAGTCCACTAAAGTCGGGCGTACTTCGAGAGATGCTAGCAAGCCCGGTACAAAATCGGAGGAGGGCCTAAAGTTAAAACTGGCTATAAACTCTAGGCTTTTCCTTTCAATAAACTGCGGGCTTAGGGTCAGTTTCTTTTGGCTCAATGCATCTGCCACTACGTTACCTTTGCCCGGAGTGTAGGAGATCTTGAAATCGTACGAGGCAAGAAACTCCATCCATCTCTATTGCCTCAAGTTAAGATCTTTCTGCGAGAAAAGATATTTCAACGATTTATGGTCAGTGTAAAGTTCGAACTTCTCACCAAGGAGATAGTGTCGCCAAGACTTGAGTGCAAAGATGATGGTAGCTAACTCAAGATCGTGGATCGGGTAGTTCTTTTCATGCACTTTCAACTGTCTCCCGCCATAAGCTACTACCCTTCCTTCTTGCATTAAGACAGCGCCTAGTCCTGTCCCACATGCATCTGTATAAACTGTGAACATCTTGCTTCCATCTGGCAACGTCAGAACTGGGGCTGTTGTAAGAGCCCTTTTTTAGTCGTTGGAAAGCAAACTCGCAATCCAAGTCCCAATTGAACACTAGATTCTTCTTTTTCAGCCTTGTGAGTGGAGCCGATATTTTTGCAAAGTCTCTGATGAATTTCCGATAGAAGCCTGCTAGCCCGAGTAAGCTTCGGACTTCTGTTGCATTCCTTGGTGTCTTCCAATCCTGTACCACTACTACCTTAGCAGGGTCCACAGCTAACAGTTCTTTGGATACTATGTGCCCAAGGAACCTCACTTCCTCTCTCCAAAAGTGGAATTTGGAGAATTTGGCTTTTAACTGATGGACTCTTAGAGTTTCCATGATTGCACTTAAGTGCTGAGCATGTTCTTCTTCACTCTTTGAGAAGATCAAGATATCGTCTACGAAGACCACTACGAACTTGTTGAGGAATTCTCTGAACACCCTACTCATCTGGTCCACGAAGTAAGCGGGTGCGTTTGTCAGGCCGAAAGGCATGACAAGCCATTCAAAGAAGTCGTCTGGGGTTCTAAATGCTGTCTTATCGATGCTATCTTCAGCCACCCTTAGCTGATGAACTCGGTCGCTAAATCAAGTTGGGAGAAAATAGACGCTCCTACAAGCTGATCAAACAGATCGTCAATTTTAGGGAGAGGTTGCCTATTCTTTTTCGTTAGTTTGTTGAGCTCCCTATAGTCAACACGTAGACGGAGTGAACCATCCGCCTTTGTGGCGAACACCACTGGAGTGCCCTATTCTGAAATGCTCCTTCTAATCGACCCCTTCTCTAGAAGCTCTTTATTCTGTTTACTGAGCTCTTTCCTTTCCCGTGGAGCCATGTGTCTAACGGGCAACGCAACGGGCTTTGCATTATCTACAAGATATATGCGGAAGTCTATCTCCCGCTTCGGAGGTAAGCCCTTCACCTCTTCGAAGACATCCAGATATTCCCGGACCACTCTAACCGATTGCAAATTTTCAACAGAAGCATCTAGCGATTCAAGATAACTAAGCATAACCGCATACGAGGGATTACAAGTAATTTCCAGAGTGTTACCGTGTTGGGTCAGAAGCCTAACCACCCTTTTCTCACAATCAAGGATGGAACCATTACTGGATAGCCAATCCATGCCCAAAATCAAACCATATCCCGAGATGCCCAAAATAAAGGCACTACGTCTAAATTCTATGCTTAGAATATAAATTTTCAATCCCACATAGATCATAAACAAATGAGTCGGGCCCCCGATTGGATTTGAAACAATTATGGGGTCCTCTACCGTACTAGTTTCTAGGTGCAGAGATTCTACTAAAGCAGATGAAATAAAGGAGTGTGATGCGCCAGAATCAAATAAAGTGTGAACTGGGTGATCATAAAGATAAACTACACTTTCTACAGAAGTATTTATACCTCGTTGTTGCAGAGGTGGTGCTTCTAGCACATGAACCTGTGCCCCTGAGGTGGATCCAGCCCTCTGCCCCTGCCCTCGTTTCTTTGGGAAATCCTTAGCCATATGGCCTGTCCCACTGCAAGAAAAGCACCCACCATTCATCTTGGCCTTATTTTTCCAGCAATCTTTCACTAAGTGCCCCACTTTGCCACAGAAATTACACTTGCTCTTCTCTTTGTTGTCTTTCCCACCCTTCTTAAAGTCTGTCTTCTTAGGCTGTAAACCCTCTTTCTTCCCTTGAGAGCTTTCTGCCTTTGTCTCCTTCTTGCCCTTATCCTCTTCGTTCAGCAATGCCATCTGCACCAACCTTTCATACGTAGCTCCCATGGGTATATGGGTCATGGCCAAACTGTGTAATGGCTCATTTAATCCTTTGACAAAGCGGAGAGCCTTCTTGTGCGGGGTGTTGACTAGGTCCAGTCCGAACCTAGCCAGTTGATCGAACTGATTAACATACTCTTTGACTGTCATATTCCCTTGCTTAAGAAATAAGAATTTTTCCAACTAAAGGCTCCTTTCAGCTTCTGAGAGAAATTTAGCCTCAAACCTTGCCCTAAAGTCCTCTCATGTTTCCACTGGCCTTTCTGCATTGGTGACTTCCCACCAGTAGGAAGCCTCGCCTTTAAGTAGCCATACTGCCAGTTGTACCTTCCGCCTATCTTCTACCTCAATGATGACGAATAAGTCCTCAGTTTCCTTCAGCCAATTCCTGGCTTCCACGAAGGACTCGATTTCATGAAAGTCCTTTCCTCCCATAGCTTTAAAATCTTTACATATCTTAGAAAAAGTATTACCACGCGGAGGAGGTGGAGGAAGAGGTGCTGCTGCAGCTGGATGATTTCCTGCAGCTGGGGGAGGAGGAACAGTGGGACCTGGCTGATTGGCCCTTGCTTCTAAGAATCGTCTAAACCAACCAGGTACTGGTACACCTCTGGCAAGTTAAGTTCTTCGGACATGCTGAAACAAAAAGGATAGATTCAAAACGAAGGATAAAAGATAGTACCTATGGCTTTGGGGGACTTTGCCTTTTTAAAATAAAATAACATTTTATCTTTAAAATTGCTTCTTTAAATTTTCTTTTGAAAATAAATTTTCAAAACTTTTTATCTTATCTGGTAAACCCATGCTCTGATACCAAGTGAAACACCCCACCTCCGTTGGGGTCACTCTCAAAATGAATGCCCTAATTTTGGTGGAGGTTTATAAGTATAAGTCACAGATACACAAGACAGATATAAATACACATATTTTTTTGAACAGCGGAAAACAACAGCACTTTTATTCCATCAAAATACGTGTTTACACAAACCATGCCATAATTGTCTTACAATACTTCCAAAAACCATTACATTTTCATAACTGTCTTGATTTCATAACTTAAAGAAGCATAAAAACAAAAGTAAACTGCATAAGTCCTCATAGTTGCAATCCAAAGCCGTAGTCCAAAACGAAAGAGATCCAAGCAATACATTCTTTCTCTTCAAGCTGGATGTGAAAACTGGTCAAGCTGTGGTGTTCCCCCCCTGTGGACCTGGGGGGGAAACGAAAGAAAAGAAGACGAAAGAAAAGTAGAGTCAGACATAAAGCCTGAGTAAGTCTAGGACTATTCAGTCTATGAATAAAGAATTGGGCATGATAAGTATAAACTGGAAATGGGAAAGCACCATAAACTATGTTAAGTTGTTTAGAGTCGAATATACTTATCGTACCTCATATTAATCTCTGCATCCATATAAACTAGTTCCCAACAGGCACCCCATAATCAGGGTGAAGTGATCCATTTCTATTGATCGGCTCCTACTCGCATAGTTACATGTGTCTTACGGCCCCCGATGTTGTAGCTACCTATGCTGGTCCCACCATGGGGGTGTATCATGTCCCATGGTGGCGGCCCGACACAATTCTAGAATGCACAGGTATACTACTGGTGCCCAGTGCCTTATTTTTCTACGCCGGAGTGTGTGCACGCCTGCACCCCGTTAGAACATACACTGCTGCACCACCACCGTCGATTTGACCTCTTACAGTCAGCCCAGTAATCGTGCCCCACCCTGCCTAGTTCAAGGTATCCTGATACACATTGTAGGGTTACTGCTGAAAAGGTTCCCCCGCTACTAGGTTTTCTATTTCTAGCCAACATGCTAAGTTGATTAAGTGTTTTATAAACCTAACCCCCAATCAGTCTGTACACGTTCCAATTTTGATTAAGTATTAATTCAATTTACTTAATCCTATCAATCCTGACTCAGCCTTAATTGTCTTATTAAAGCCTCGACTTCTCACATTAGACAGGTATTGTTGTGACTGCCTGTTGCCGGTTGGTTTCGGGCAGTCTTACGTCACAACTCATTCTAACCTCGGGTCTTTATTGGGCTCAATGTTTAACCACCCACATTGGATAGGTATTGTTGTGACTACTGGACAGCCGGGCGGTTCCGGGCAGGTTTACATCGCAACTCAATCCAACCTCGGGTTAAACACATCGTATTTTCTAAATTTACATATTTTGTTTCTTTTCTTTTTATATGTAAATATTTGCGGCCCATTATTCAAATTCATCTTTATTTGGTAAAATTAATTTATACCACTTCATTGTTTTCAAGGTCGTTGGCATGCGTCAAACATGCCAACACATATGTTTATATTTTAACCCTAACGTCATTACCCCCATTTTATACGTTCGCTACAATATAACATATGTTGGGTTTAACATTTAAACCCAACTTAGCCACAAGAAAAAGGGGAGTCTTAGAACATGGTGTTTATATATTCTAAGTAACATAAAAAAGGGGAGTGTGAACGCATGAACTTGCAACACAACGATCTAATTAACATAAATTAGGCACTTATGAACTTGCATTGTAGTAGCATATAATCATGACATAAAACATACCTAAACATGAATCATGGTTTTTAATCTATTCATGTGAACTTGCAATTGAAATGTAAATCTAACTTAATTATGTGTCGCATATATTTTCATATGATTTTGATAATAGCATAGGCCTAAAACATATTTTGTTTGGGCATAAAGTCAAACATAAACTAGCCATGTTCATAAAGTCAACACAAGTTCACAAGGGTGCTTACTTTTGTCACTAACACAAAAGTATGGTTTTACACTTGAATCATGATGCCAATTCCAACATAAATTCATATGAGTCATAATACCCAAATGGATCCAACTACACTAAAAGTGATTATAAAAATATACATCATGTTGGCATAATAGTTAACCATATACTTGCCTGAATCTCATATAAACTACCACAAACATATAGTCGTTAACTTTCAACATGAATCATATACTTGCAATTATCCAATAGGTGTTGTAATAAACTACAACAAACATATATTTGTTAACTTTCAACATGAATCACATACTTGCAAATATCCAATAGGTCTAACATCGTTACACCACAACATCCCAAATCGATTCATAATTAGAATCATAGCAACATACAATTATGAATTATCATCACCACAAACTAAGTACAATTCCATTTCTCATTTACACAAATCAAAACACAATTATTCATTTATATCGGAATAGCACTCTACTTACAACGTATGACGAATCTTCAATTTAGGTTTCTGAATTCTGAATTTGGAGATTCTATCCTTTGTTGTAGGCGTTGTTTTGATTTAGTTGTCGTTGCTTTAGGCTTTTGAATTGTCTCCTAATCGTCTCTCAATTTTGACGGCAACTTCTAGTCTTTCCTCGACAGCATGACAGTGTCATTCTAATTTTTATTTGTATGAATTAGGTGGATTCTTAGGTCCTTTTTATAGAGTTTGTGAATTGATTAGAACCGTCGATGGAGCTTGGATTAATATTAGCCATTCGTTTGAAGGAGAGACCAATCAGGAGCTGAAACCTAGCCTTAGTGACAAGGAAATGCTTAGAAATTCGGCCAAGCATAGAGTAGGCCAGCCGGGGGGCTGGGTTCGACCTGGCTCAGGGGCCAGGTCGACTTCCCAGCCGACCCGCGTGTCGACTTGGTAGTCGACCTGGGTGCCCCCAGGTCGACTACCCAGTCAACCTAGGTAGCCCAGGTCAACTACCCAGTCGACCTGGGTGCCTTGGGCGGGAAAATTCCCGCCCTAGCCAATCCGGCCCGATTTTTGAAATTTGAATTGATTTTCTGAGCTGTTTAAATTTTAAACTGAATTCTGAAACTTCCCGAGGCCATATCTCCCTCATGTGGAGTCCGTTTTACGCAAACTCGGACTCTATCTTAAGCAGAATTCCGAGACGAATGCAATGGCCTATCCCGTTTCCCATAATTCTTTTATTTGAAATTAATTATACTTTAATTTGTGAATTTCACTGTTATAGAATACACGGGGTGTTACACTGGGTTTATACCCATTCTGAATAACCGATTCGACGAGATGTCGAAGACGAAGACGGTGGTTGAAGACCGGAAGTCTTCACATCGTTTGGGTGATTACCGATGATCTTGATTGGGCTGTACACACAAGATGAGGGAAACAGTTGGTGATCGTCCAAACATACTTGGAGATGGATGGATATGCGAGGAAAGTGCCTCTGGTTTCATTCAGACCCAGAGCGAACTTGTAAATGGATTGTGTGTCTGACATTGGATTTTATTCTGTGTTGATTGATCTCTATTAAATATACATCTATTTGGCGGCGGAGAATTTATTCTCTTGCTTAACGCCCTTCTCTGAGATGTACGAGCTCAGAGGTTGTATATCGATGGACATCAGTCGCATGGAGTGAATTGCCTGTGTGGCGCGCCTAAGTGGCAGATGATCAGGGCTTCTGTTGAAAAGCAAAGTCTTGTGGTTGATGATCAAAGCATGGTCTATGTGACGTTGTTTTGTGTATAACGTGGATTCGCGAGCCTCACACCTTGGTATGAGTCAAAAACGGGATACGACCCGTTGGGAGAACACGACGTTTCTTTCTAGCTATGGGTGATGTCAGTGACCTACCAGCCTTGACATTTATATACTTTTTACCTGTGTGGATGTTGGAATGCGAGGCGCCTCGGATATAGGTCTGTTAGGACTGGGAAACGTGTGTTCAGGAATAACTAATCCTCCAAAGTTAGGTGAGGACCGACCCAACCGATTTCAAGGATCAAAGTGTGGTCCTGAGACATTTGCTAGAGTGTCTCGAATGGAGAGGAGCTTGCCCCTTGCCTCGACTCATGATGGAATCCAATTTCCAATACGTGATAATTCGGTTTTATTTGTAGAGCCTAGTATGAAGACATGATAGATGGTAACCATGCTGCCTATAATTTATATTTATGATTTGATTGTTTTGACACTATACACTTATAATAGTATCAAATGATTTGTTTTAAACGTACCAAACATGTTTGGCTATTATAAGGGAAAACCCTCTCCGGCTTGCGTTGCATTGTGTGATGGGACCTGGGTCTTATAATAGCTTCATTTTTTCAAAGAGCATTGCGTTGTTTTTTTATATGCACTAGTATTCTTGGGAGGAAACCCGTTCCGTGTTATACGGCGTGGTCCCTTGAATCACTCTCTTTTAAAGTAATGTTTTAAATAACTGTTTTAGTTCTCACACCATTCACATGACTGACCTGGAGTTTATTGTTTTAACCTAAACTATGGGTGCCCCTATTTTCCGCACGGGCAGCTAGTAGTTTTGGTTTGTAGATTTATATTCACAGGATCCTGATTTACAGCTGGAACGATGCTCAGAAAGCTCTGTATCCGTGTATTACTTCTAGTTGTGCTTTTGTATTATTTTCCGCTGCGATGTATTTAAATGTAATTTAAATCTCTGTTATTTATCGAATGTAATTTATTCATTTATACTATGTATATTCTTGTATCTGATGGAATTGTTGTAATATACAATGAAATGTTCTTCCGTCTGCGTTCTATTTTGTCGTGTTCTCAAGGTAATCCGGGCTTTCCATACCGGGGAAGTTACGGGCTACTACACTAATTTCCTATCTTATCTATTCTCATCCCCTAACTTCTTTCTTTTAACAATCCAGTATTCCCAATGCTTGGATAGTCGACATTGAGTTTATGTCGATAACCATGGTCGCAAATTCCCTGGGTCGTTACAGTGGTATCAAAGCTGAAGGTTAAGTAATTATCTTGGCTCTATGGCGTGACTCAGTAGAGATGGGGTTAGTAATACCCTAGATTCAGTTGAGTGTATATATACGAGAGAACGTATTTGTAGATTTTATAAAAATTGTTTTATATTGTGGAGATTTATTGATTAAGCTGTTTATGAGTTCTGGTCGATCAGTTTGATCCACTATATGAGTAGGAGTTAATAAACACTTGAATACGATGAACCGACATGGTATGTTTTGAAAAGAGGGTAAATGAAATAATTTTACCCGAAATATATTTTTGTTATAAATGGAATCTATATATTGGAATTACTATAATATATAGGATGTGTTGGTTGTTATTATAATCGGATGAGATTATAAATTGAAATGGTTATATAAATAACCAATTAGAATTCATATAAGTGAAATATATGAAAATCAAATGAATTAAATCTGAAATTAAAATCAGAATTGGAATTAAAATTCCTAAAAGTGGGAGAAGAGTTTGTAAATGAATATTGAATTCAATATAAGTAAATTTTAAAATCCTGGGAGATTTTAAATTGTTTTACAAAAATTGAGATGGTATTTTGAAATTGATTTCAAAATGGAAGTGTTTAAAAAAATGATTTTAAAGGTGATTTAGTATTGAACTCACTTTTATCGCTGGGAAATAACTCTAATGATGTTGGCCACATCATCAATGTTCATTTTTGAGTTGTAAGTGACAAATTACTACCAAAGATATTGATTTCAAATTGTTTTAGCAAAACAAGTTGTTTTGATATTTCAAAAAGGAATAATTGATTTTTTGAGAAAAACTAAGCAGTTTAAAACTCCTAGAAATAGTTTGTTTGAATTAAAACAAATTAAAAAGGAATTTGTGAAAACAAATTGAAAATGAGTTAAAGTTATAAAGAGGAAACTGTATTGAAATGGAATTGGGCTGGGGTATAAGCGAATAATTGTGTTGAGAATGAATTGCTTGGAGTTTGATTGGGATAACAACGGTATACGCTGAGATAATAGCATATGGAAGTGATAAAGTTGATATGCCCGACAAAAAGATATAAGTTTATTTTATATGAGTTTGGTGATTTATGGCGCGATTTGGCAAGCCGCTTAGCTGTTTGATTTTCTTTTGGATTGGAGAAGGCCAAGAGAGGCGAAGTGTAGTTGTACCGATTGAGCTGTACAAAGGAGTCACTGGCGAAATTTTTCGAAAATTTCGAATGTTAGAAAATTTGTAGAATTTTTGAAAATTTTCGTCAATAATAATAAATTAATAATTTTATTGAAATCAATTAATTTAGTTGAAACTGAAGTAAAAAAGTAAACAAATAATTTTTAATCCAGTTAATAGGGTTTGTTCTCTACCTTAGCAGTTTCGAGGATAAAATTATTTTAAGGGGGGAAGAATGCAACGTCCCATATTTTACACGGTTGAATAATTAATTTATTTAATTATTGAATATCGATTTGGCGATATTAAGAACTTGAGTTAAATAATATTTATATTTAATTATTATAAATAATTAAATAATATATTAAATTTCCGAAATTGTCGGAAATAGTAGAATTCGCAATGTTGTGTGAATCTGATGTTTAACTAATTTAATTCAGTTTAGAATTGAATTATAATAATGAATATATTATTTAAATTGATAGTTGAACATATAAATTACATTATAATTATAATCGAGCTTGAAATGACGCGGCAGTTCGTAATTTGGCGATTCGAACTTTAAACGAATATACAGAAGCCGTTTTAAGTCGAATTTCAGTGAAACAAGAAATGCTCGGAGCTGGTGAACTATATATCTCTAACGGAAAAGAAAAATCAGGATTTCGTTGGATAGATTTTGATTTATGATCAAATCAAATTTTCAAATAGTTGCTAAGGAATCGTAACGATATATTTAATTGTAATTAAATATTGGCTTCGAATCTGGATAGGATCTTTGAGACGTAGGTATAATTTAATTTTTAGAATTTTTCTGTAATTTTTATTTTGGAAAATAAACACTTTTTATTTTGAAGTGATTTACACCCTATATCATTATTTCGGGGTTTCACGGAATAAGTTAACAGACCTATATTATTATATTTAAGACCGTGACACATTCCTAAATTCGATGATGTTTTTATTTTTGTCGGTATCAGTCTGTATGTGGTGGAGTTTTATGAAATGGGTACCAATATTTTTCTAAAACCATTTAAAACTAACTACAACTATTATAATAAAATACCCATCACTATCCTATCATGAGGTTTCTGCCACCCCTACCTTTCCCTTTAATACAATTTGCCCATACCCACATACACCCATACGAAGACTTAACTATGAAGTAAGATTAGCCTTAGCCACTAAGTAAAATAAAGTCAATAAAATATATTCCTTGCTAGCTAAGTATTTGTAACACCCCACCTTCGCTAGGGTCACTCACAAAGGGAATGCACTAGTTTTGGTGGAGTATTATCTAGGTAAACATGCACAGAGATATCACAAGGCAGAACATAAATAAAGCAGCGGTAGAAATTAAAAACCAACTTTTTATTATTTTCCAGAAAAGAGTTAAAAGCTCATGTATCCATGATACAAGTTATTCCATTACATCAAGTTAATAATAAAGAAGCATAAACTTAAAACAAAAGTAAATTATTCCCCATAAATAGCAGAAGCAGCCATAGCATAGCCCAAGACCAAACGTACATGAGCTGTCGGAAAGCAAGCTAAATCCAAGCTAAGAGCTAGTGTTTCCTCCCTGAGAACCTGGGGGGGACGAAAGAAAAAAGGGACGAAAGAAAAAGGGTCAGCCATAAAGACTGGTAAGCCCTAGTGACTTTCTGTATGAAAACTAGTAAAGGTAACATGATATGTTAAAACTGGAATTAAACATAAGGATGATAACAGAACTAGTAGGACCATTAAGATAACAAGATAAGTCAAGTCTGGCATCGCATGTTCAAGTTTCGCTGCACCCACTGTACCAGTATTCTAACCTATGTCAAGTGTTAACCATGAAATGATCCCTTAGCCCAGTGTCATGAAGTGACCCATTATGGGGTCCTACAGTACGATCTATTAATCGATCGGCTCCCTACAAGTCCTAGCTCGCCATGTGTCTGTGTCATATGGCCCTATCCTGAAATGTAGTTACCTGTGCTAGGTCCACCATAGGGTGTATCAAGTCCTATGGTGCCAACCATTGACACGAATCAAGCACGCACAGTGTAAATCTATGGGTGCCCAATGCCTGATTTTTCAACTCCGGACTACGTGGATGACCATAGCCCGCCGAACCTACAATGGCGCGCCTACTCAGTTGTCGTTCTGGTCGCTTACAATCAGCCCAATAATCGTGACCCACCCTGCCTAGTCCCAAGGTATCGTGATACATCTAAGTGGGTTACTGCTGAAAAGGACCGCGTAACTAGGGTTTCTAATGGGTTAAGTGTTGTCATTCAAATTCGTGACTTAACCCTATCCAGATCGTGTATCAAGTCGGTTAAATGTGTTCAAGCAGTTCATGACTTAACCCTATCAAGTCATCGTGTCAAGTTGGTTAAGTATACTCAAGTGGTTCATGATTTAACCCTATCATGTGGCATTAATTCATTAGTGCATGCCAACCCCTCACATTAGACTAATTGTTGTGGTTACTGGATTTGTCGGGCGGTTCCGGGCAGATTTACACCATAACATAGTCTAACCTCGGGTTTTTACATGCAATATGACCAACTACCCACATTGGATCCTATTGTTTGCAGCCACTGGATTTGCCAGGCGGTTCCAGGAAGATTTACACTACAAACTCAACCCAACCTCGAGTTGGCCATTTTCAAGTTTATCTAACTGTCATGCCCACGTTCAAGTTTTCGTGTCTAGATTCATGTTAAGTTTTCAAGTCATGTTTCATGTCAAATCATGTCTAGTTCATGTCCATAGTTCAAGTCATAATAACATTCATGTTCAAGTTTAAAGCTAATTTATGTTTTACCTAGCCTACCCAAATCGTATTCCCATCGCACGTAAGTTCGAATCGATACAAATAAATCTAATAGGGAATAACATAAAAAGGAACGGGTATAAGGTAGCAAAAG
Organism: Allium sativum; assembly: GCA_030737875.1. Classification (NCBI taxonomy): domain Eukaryota; kingdom Viridiplantae; phylum Streptophyta; class Magnoliopsida; order Asparagales; family Amaryllidaceae; genus Allium; species Allium sativum. Next base: position 491,715,472 of record CM060918.1, on the reverse strand, counting down.
TGATTACTAGCATAGCATGATATGACTTGAAATAAAAGATTAAAACATTACTGGCATATGAATTATTGGCCTTAAACATAAAGATTCCAAATCTAGCAAGATAAGGTACTAGTCAAAATAACAGTTGTCACAAGGTGATAGTGTAGTCATGGTAACGACTGTCATAAGGTGATAGTATAGTCACGGTAACGACTGTCATAAGGTGATAGTATAGTCATGGTAACGACTGTCATAAGGTGATAATATAGTCATGGTAACAATTGACATAAGGTGATAGTCATAAACATGGGACTAATAACAGATTCAACATGATAATAAGAGGGGTTTCTTTTGATTTACAACATGAATAGGCCCCAAATCAATGTCATAGTAATATTTAAGAGTCAAGATCCAAGATGAACGAGAACGAATGTAAACAACCATCATACATAGGTCCAATTTCAATTTACATCATATTCATAATACATCTATAATTTAAATCTGAAAATAACTAGGGCTTACAGATCGTGGTTCGAGAATTAGAAAAAGAGAGTCGATGTTGAATCTTTATATGCTTAGTCAAGTCCTAATAGAAGTCCCCAAATCAGCAATTCCCTTAACGCAGTCTTAACGTAGTAGAAGCAATCCCTTTCTCGAACTTTTCAACCAGAATCAGAGCAGCATAAGGTCCGAAAGAAATTTGGTGTAGAGAGACTGGTGTTAGGGACTGTATTTATAGGGACAGGTCAACGAATGTGGACAGAAATGAGGCCAAATACATCAGAGTGAATCCAGCTTCAGAAATGGACTCGGGCACCAGGTCGACACTATGGTCGACCTGGTCCTGGGTAGGTCGACTACATTGTCGACCACCAGGACGACCTGGTCCTGGGTGGGAAATTTCACGCCCAGTCCTTTTGGAGGTTTGAAATTTGAATTTTGAATTCGAATTGAGTCTGTTTTGAACTTGAAAATTTCTGAAAACTTCGAATGGTCATAACTTGGTCATACGGACTCCGATTTTCGAAAACTTGGACTCGTTTCCAAGCAGAATTTCGAGACGAACGCAATGGCGCAACCCTTTTCCCTTGATTATTATTTTAAAAATTAATTCTGCCTTGATTTATGGTTATTACACGTTATAAAAACACGGGTTGTTGCATTCTCCACCCTTAAAGGATTTCGCCCTCGAAATCTCTAAGTTAGGGAAGATGTGTCCTACCATCCAATCTTCCATCTACTCAAAGCATCATCCATAGGCAACCATTGTCCTTAAAAGACTTCTAGTGTTGTATGAACATATGCAGAAAGTGTGTGTATATGTACTTATCTAATGCAAAAGATCATGCAGTTACTGATTCAGTAAACCTCCTTAATGCAAAATATGTTAGTGTCATGAATCCAACATGTATGCAAATTCCAAACATAGTTCAAAATCTCTACATGAGTGCACGATCATTCATCCATATGCAACATCCAAGTGATAGCATAACAAGTTCCATCCATTTACAAGTATTAGCACTCATGCATATGCAATATGAAAATGTGCCTGAGCCGATCTAGTGCCTAATGTGTGTCATGCATCCACTAGCAACCACTTGCAACCACTTGCAACCATTTGCAAACATCAGCCATAACATGTTTCAATCACATGTTTACATCCATATGGTTCTACCTAAGGTTCTCAAGATAAGATTGAGAAGATAACAAGACAAACATAGATATTAGAAGCTTGATACGAAAAGGTTTTCAAGGAAAAAGAGATCGAGAATGTACCATAAAAAAGAAATGGGTAAAGCGCGCGTATCTTTTCTTCGGTTTCCCAAGTTGCGTCTTCTTGGGTTTCACTCCAATGCACTTTCACTAGCTTGACTTCTCGATTCCTTAGCTTCTTAATCTCCGTTCCTAAGATATGAATCGGATCTCGCCTCAATGTCGCTTCGTTTTCCACCTCTACGTCTTCAAGAATGCTTGGCTCAACCACTTCAGTTGACTCATGCAAGCACTTCCGGAGATGCGAGACGTGAAAGACATTATGTACTCCAGATAACTTCTCGGGTAAGTCTACCTTATAGGCCATCCGTCCAATCCTCTCAACGATAGGGAACAGTCCTACAAACCTTGGTGCTAGCATTCCAACGGCTCAAAAACGAACTACATTGCGTAACGGAGAAACTTTTACAAAGATCATATCTCCGACTTCGAACTCTAGGTCTGTCCTTCTCTGGTCCGCATAAGATTTCTATCTATCTTGAGCCGTTTTCATCCGTCTTCGTATCAACTCAATCTTCTCAGAAGTGTCCCTTATCATGTCGGGCCCAAGTATAAGTCTGTCTGTCGTCTCCCACCAACAAGTTGGCGACTTGCACGGTCTTCCATACAGGGCTTCGAACGGTGCTATTCCGATGCCAGCTTGGTAACTGTTATTATACGCAAACTCCATGAGTGGAAGGTAGTCTTCCCAAGTACCACCAAAGTCAAGAATACATAGCCTCAAGAGATCTTCTAGTACCCTATTTACCCTTTCGGTTTGTCCATCTGTCTGTGGGTGATAGGCCGTGCTCAAGTTCAGTCGTGTTCCCATTGCTTCTTGCAGACTATTCCAAAACTGGCTAGTGGAAATCGGGTCACGATCACTAACTATACTAGAAGGGACTCCATTCAACCGTACTATCTCTCGAAGGTAAATAGACGCTAGCCCTGATGCGGTCCTCTTGCTCTTCACCGGAATGAAGTGAGCACTTTTCGTCAGTCTATCAACTATGACCCATATTGTAACACCCCGAATTTCGGTTAATACTAAACTTCACAAATTAAAGAATAGCTAATCCCAGATGTGGGAATCAAGGGAAACGGGCTGCGTCATTGCGTTTGTCTCGGAAAAATACACAAAATAGAGTCCGAGTTTGCGTAAAACGGGTACCGTATGAAAGAGATATGGACGAACGAAGTCAGGCAGAAAAACCCGAAACAGGCCAGAAATGCACTGGCGCACTTGTGAAGTGCGCCAGTACAAAAATGCACTGGCGCACTTGTGAAGTGCGCCAGTACAAAAATACACTGGCGCACTTGGGAAGTGCGCCCGTGCCGAGCCAAGAAACCTGCACAGTTTCTAGAGAGTTCTGTGGTTGGGTGCACCAGTTTGGGGTTTGGGCTTGGTCTTAGGGCTGGTTTCTGGAAGGTGCCGAAATCTAAGGGTCCTAATCTAATTTAGGGTTAATCTAAAGGCCTAAAACACTACCTAATCCTATAAATAAGACCCCAACCCTACCCTAATTTATTCATAATTAGATCTTGTAACTAAACTATGGCAAAATGAAACTTGATCATGGCCTCCACAAATCAATGAAGAGAGTTGCAAGCTAATCAACCTCTAATCAACATCTTCTTCAACTAAAGCAACTAATTCCACTTCATAAGTTTGCTAATCTAGGTTTTGGTGAGTTTCTATCACTTTGATGATCAATTGTTAAATTAAGTAGATGAGATATGATGAGATCGATGGTTTTGCATGAGGATTAATGGGTTTTCAAGTCATATGATATGATGTGAATATGCTAATCTATGTTTAATATTAATCCTATGTTTATGCATGTTGAATATGTGAGTTTATGCATGTTGAATATGTGAGTTTATGCAAGTTGAATATGTGAGTTTATGCAAGTTGAATATGTGAGTTTATGCAAGTTAAGTATACGGGTTTATGCAAGTTAAGTGGTGGGTTTATGCATAATAAGTAATTGATTCTATGCATGCTAAGTACGTGGTTTTATGCATGCTAAGTGTTTGGTATTATGCATAAATCATGACATGCAAGTTTACCCTTTTAAATGTGATGCACACATATGCAAAATGACACCTTTATATGCTATGTGTGTATATATATATATATATATATATATATATATATATATATATATATATATATATGCATGTTTACCCTCCTTTAAGATGCAAGTCATAAATGCAAGTTCAACATGTTAAGCAAGTTATGTGTATGCTTATATGCAAGAATGTGAATGCTTATGCAAGTTATGTGTATGCTTAAATGCAAGTTTAACATGATATGCAATTTATGCATGCTTATGCAAGTATGTGAATGCTTATGCAAGAATGTGAATGCTTATGCAAGTTATGTGTATGCTTAAATGTATGTTTAACATGTTATGCAAGTTATGAGAATGCTTATATGCAAGTTCAACATGTTATGCAAGATATGTGTATGATAATATGCAAGTTCATATGCAGCATGTTATGCAAGTCATATGTATGATAATATGCAAGTTCATATGCAACATGTTATGCAAGTCATGTGTATGATAATATGCAAGTTTGGGTTAAATGTAGTTGGGTTAATATATGCTCATATATGCAAGTTGACCTCCTCTTAACCCATGACAAAGTTATATGCTAAGATTTGGTGAAACCCATGATATTTGTGATGGATCTTCCCTTTATTATGTCATGAATTGAGAATGATTTACGTGGGGAACCATGGGGTTAATAAATATGTTAATAAAAGTATGATTGGGTATGATTAAGCATACCATAAAAATAAATTAACATAAGTGAGAATTTACCTACTGAGTTAGGTCTACCCTATGGGAATTTACCTATTGGGTTAGGTCTACCCATGTTATGAAAAACTTGATATTAATTAGGGATAATTAATATGGGGGTGATTAATTAGGTGTAATTAATCGACTAAGACACGAGGTTGGACTCATTTGTAGTGTAAAACTGCCCGGACCCTACCGGCTTAACCAGTTGCTACAAATGTCAGCCCAATGTGAGAGGTCTTAGCCATAAATTAAATACGTGATTAAAGTAAAGACACGAGGTTAGACTCTATTATGACGTAAGACTGCCCGGACCCTACCGGCTTAACCAGTTGTCATAAAAGCCAGTCTAATGTGGGAGGTCTTTATGGGAGATCACGGTCTTAATTAATTAAGAAACACTTAAACATATTAACATGTAGTGGGACATGAGGGGTTAAGTGGGTGCCTTGGGTGGCATGAGGAAACTAGTGGGTTGCCTTAGGTGGCAATAGAAAATACGATTAGAATACTTAACCAAAGTGGAACATGTAATTAAAACATGGTTAAAGGGTTAAGTAAGTGCTTTTGGGTGGCATGTGGAAATCTAGTGGGTGCCTTGAATGGCAATTAAAATATGATTAATGACTTAGCCAAAATGTATAACATGTAAGTGGACATGGTTAAAGGGTTAAGTGGGATTCACTAGAAATAACAAGCTTAGGTGGTAGCTTGTGGGGGCCCATTTCAACCAATATCCCAAACGTATCTTAGTAGGCTCGACTCTAGTCGAGTGATGGGACACGCATATTGGGCTTGACTATAAGAGGCCAAACGGGCTAGCGGTGGCAACGCAGGATCAACGGGTTTCATATGCGTGTGTGGACCCGGGCTGGTTGGTAAGTCGTTGTTGCATCGTGTAGATATAAAGCCGTGCACCGTTGATATTATCAGGTGGCCACTTTGGGGAATGATACACCCCATTGTGGGACCAGCACGGGTATCTACGGTAGGGAGCCGATCGCTTGGGAGTTGTGGGTACACCTAGTAAAGATAGGGGCAGACGGCACCTATGTAGGGGTACACGAATCTACTGGGTGAAATTTCTAAGTACACTTAGAGGGATCAACCTTTAAGTAGGAATTACCCTTGGGTGGGTAGAACTGGTGTGGTACAGTGTAGGAATTACCCTTGGGAGGGTAGATCTGGGGTGGTGAAATCTAGGAATTATCCTTGAGTGGGAAAATGCGTCTTTACGGTTATCTTAGTTTGTCCTAAGTCTGCCAAGCTGCTTAGTGTAGCCATTCATCCCCAGACGTTACCGTATATCAAGCTTATGTCTTCTCTGGTTACTTTAATGATTGTATTGTTAAAGTTATAGGACTCGCTCAGACTTATGTCTGACCCCGTTGTTTTTATCCTTTTTTTTTTCAACCCTCAGGTTATCAGAGTGGGCCCAGTACGAGTGGGCTTTGATCAGGCTGCTTTATTCTCTTTTGGAGCTTGGACCATAGGTGTAGAGCTCAGCTTACCCTTTCTTTTATGGCTATCAGTTCATGTATTGGGATTATGTACTTTTATTTATCAGGATGGATTTTTGTACTTGACTCTTATTATGGTTTTGTGATGTAACCAAACATGTTTTACTTTCTACTGTAATGAAATGACGTTTTGAAATTTTCAAGTATTACTTATATCTGTCTTGCTGTAATTTTTCTGTTCTATATTCACTTAAAATACTCCACCGATGTTATGGCATTCCCTTAGAGAGTGACCATAGCGGGTGTGGGGTGTTACACGTGGTATCAGAGCAAAGGTTACCGGAACAGATAAAATTTTTGGAAAACTATTTTTCTGAAAACATTTTTGGAAGAGATATTTTCGAAAACATGTCTTTAAAGAGAAAAGTTTTTGAAAGAAAAGCATAATCCCCGATAGCCATATCTTTATCTTTTGAATTCTTCGGTTGAATCTTTCCTTTTTCGTCTCAGCATGGCTGAAGATCTTTATCTTCCGGACGGTATAGCGGTACCAGTATGGTATAGGAGGTTGTTAGAGGCTAGGGTCGCCGCTGCGGGTCCAGCAAATGTTCCTCCTCCACCCGTTGCACTCGTTCCTCCTCGCGCGGATACTTTTGCTATGACTTGTAGGAAGTTTAAGGCTATGGGAGGAAAACCTTTTGTGGGAGCTAGGGATTGGCTTAATGAGACGGAAGAATTGATGGAAATCTTGGGAGTGGAAGAGGGAAAGAAAGTCAGGTTAGCCGCTTGGTTAATGGAAGGAGAGGCCTCGTTCTGGTGGGAGGTCACTAATGAGGAATGCCCTATTGACTCTTGGGTGGATTTCAGGCAAAGGTTTGAGGCAAAGTTTCTCTCAAAAGCGGAAGAAAATATGCACGTGGAAAGGTTCTTGAACTTAAAGAAAGGGAACTTGTCAGTGAAAGAATATGTTAACAAGTTTAATCAGTTAGCGAAGTTCAATATAGACTTGGTAAACACACTGGAAGAGAAGGCTTTGAGGTTCGTTAAAGGCTTGAACGAACCGATGCATAGGTTGGCTATGACCCACATCTCTATGGGGGCCACCTTCGAGAAGTTAGTAGACATGGAATTCATGCATGAGGAAGAGAAGGGTCCCAATGCTAATAAAGCACCCGAGAAGAATGGAGATCAGAAGAAACCTCAACAACAAAATAAGGGTGCGAAAGGTAAGTGTGGTAAGGGAAAGAAGAGGTGCTTCAATTGTGGGACACTAGGCCACCTAAACAAAGATTGTCGTAAGAAGACTAAGACTGGCTGCTTCCACTGTGGCGAAGCAGGGCATCTGATGAAAGACTGTCCAAAGAAGGAGCAAAGGACGGGGTCTATCTCAGGAGGACAGGTGCAAGCTCTTGTGGCACCAGGTCAGGCTAGGGGGCAAGTACAGGCTCTCGCGATTCGGGAAAGAGGTAGAACTATTTCTATTGAAAATCTAGTTTTTCTGATCGATCATCCTGTCCGTACTTTATTTGATTTTGACGTATTGAATTCGTTTATCTCATCATTGTTAGTTGAGTCACTGCACTTAGACACCAGTTTAGTAGGTGATCCCTTAGTTGTTTCAAACCCAATTGGGGCTCCATGATGTGTTTGGGTTTGAAAGGTGCTATATTTGGCGCTGGGTTTAGATGTGATGCTTTTTGGGCTTCACGGGCTATGGGTTAGTTTGGGCATGGACTGGTTATCCAGTAGGGGTGCCGTTCTTGATTTTGAAGGAGAGTTGTTAGGCATATGACCCGCTTGGGTAACACTCTCGAGATCTCTTGTAATCCCATGGAATCTGTTATGCTAAGTTATCTAGAATCGCTTGACACGTCGGTCGAGAGTTTGCGATCTGTTAGAGTGGTCCGGGAATACTCGGATGTGTTTGAGGAGGTGAAGGGCTTATCTCCGGAGCGGGAGATTGACTTCCGAATATATCTGGTAGACAATGCTAAACCTGTATCTTTACCAGTGCGCCACATGGCTCCTCGCGAGAGGAGGGGACTCCATAAGCAAGTAGGGGAGTTGCTTGAGAAGGGGTCCATAAGACAAAGTATATCGGAGTGGGGTGCTCCAGTAGTTTTTGCTACGAAGGCAGATGGGTCCCTCAGACTTTGTGTAGGCTAAAGAGAACTAAATAAACTCACAAAGAAAAATAGACACCCATTGCCGAGGATTGATGATCTCTTTGATCGGTTGGTTGGCGCCTCAGTATTTTCGCAGTTGGACTCAGCCACGGGGTTTCGTCAGTTGAGGGTGGCTGAGGATAGTATAGAGAAGATTGCCTTTAGGATTCCGGATGGTTTTATGAGTGGATGGTGATGCCATTTGGTTAGATGAACACCTCCGCATACTTTGTTGATTTGATAAGAAGGGTGTTCAGGGAGTACCTAAATAAGTTCGTGATGATCTTGGTGGATGACATCTTGGTCTTTTCTAGGAGCGAAATAAGTTTTCGTATGTGCTCAATAGGTTGAGCAAAGCCCGTTATGGGATAAACGGTGGTTTTGGAGCGAGACTGGCAAGGACAATCAGAGTTGGACAAGGACTTAATTATTTAGCTGTTTTTACTAGTATCAACTCACGTAGGTCGTCTGAATTCGAATGAGGTATCCCTTGGGTGTTTGTCTGATATTGGTTTAGGCCTTTGGGGCTTGCATTTGGGGGATGTCGAGTTCGACTAAGGTGGTCTGCGTGAGAGATGGATAGTTGTGACGATTTTGCATGGGAGAATATCCTGATTTTCTCTAGAAGTGGAGAAAAGCATGCCCTACATCTTAGGGAAGTGTTGGAGACTCTTTGAGCGCATTGTCTTAAGACAACAAAGGTGGATGGAATTCTTAGCATCCTATGAGTTTGAGATAGCGTATACCCCTGGCAAGGGTAACGTGGTGGCAGACGCCTTGAGCAGAAAAAAGTTGTCTTTGAGTCCATTGTTCGTGGAATGGCGAAGCTTGGAGTTTAATTCTATGATTGACTTTAGACCTTCAGTTGACTTTGTACCCGGTTTGCTAGCCTCCTTGGAGGTTAGGCCTACTCTTTTGGGGCGGATTGGCGAGGCACAGCGAGACGACCCACAGTTGGTTGAGTTAGTAGAGAAGCTCATAAGGGGGGAGTCGTCCAGCCATTTGAGTAGGTACACCCTAGATGGTAAGGGGTGGTTGCGTAGAGACGGTAGACTTTGTGTACCGCAAGACGAGGGTCTGAGGAAGGCTATACTTGATGATGCACATCGGTCGAAGATGACCATTCATCCCGGTGGGGACAAGATGTACCAAGACATGAAGCGAGTTTTCTTTTGGGTCGGTATGAAGAAAGATGCGGCCGAGTATGTCGCTAGATGCTTGGTGTGCCAACAGGAGAAAGCGAAGCAAAAGAAACCAGGTGGGTTGCTTCACCCATTGGGAGTTCCGCAATGGAAGTGGGATAGCGTCTCGATGGATTTTATTGACGGGTTACCGAGATCGAGGAAAGGTAATACGGGAATTTGGGTTGTGGTAGATAGACTTACCAAGAGTGCCCATTTCATACCCGTAAGAGGACTGTTCCATGCTTAGCTTCAGTTTATATTCGAGAGATAGTTCGGTTGCATAGGGAACATGACATATCCCATGTGTCACATTTGAGGAAGTGCCTACATGAGACCGCAGAGGCGGTAGAGCCGAGCTTGCTTAAAGAAGTAAAGGTAGAGCGTGATGTGATTATTCGACGAGCTCCTACCCGCATCCTTGGGTCAGAGATTAGGAAGTTGAGAAACATAGAGGTTCGACTAGTCAAAGTGAAAAGGGGAGAAGGTGAGAGCAATGCTACTTGGGAGACAAAAGCGAAGATGCGTTCGTTATACCCATTCCTTTTTGAGGGTATGTGCTTTGTCTAGTACTTATCTTATCTTTAGTATATCCTCTCGCTAGTACCTATGACCTTTAGATAGGGTAAATCTATGGTTGAAACATGTGTTTGAGACATGTTATGTTTGATGGATGCATGTGGATGCAAGTGGTTGCCAGTGGTTGCTCGTGGATGCATGTATACACACATTAGGCACTAGATCGGCTCAATCACTTCATACTTCATAAAATTGTGTGTAGGAAGCTATATTTATGGATGTATAATGATTGTGTTATCATATGGATGATGCATTTTGGTGAATGATTGTGCACTCATGTAGATATTGTATGTGTCGATAGGGTTCTCTCGCATACATAATGGATGCATGGCACTATCATGGTTTGCATATGTTCATACATTAGATAGGGAACATATACACACACTTTTTGCATATGCTCATACATCATTAGAAACTGTTTTAAGGACAATGGATGCCCGTGTTTGATGGATTGAGTAGATGGTTGTTTGGATGGTAGGATATGCATTCTCCTTAGCTTAGAGATTTCGGGGACGAAATCCTTTAAGGAGGGGAGAATGTAACACCCCGAATTTCGGTTAATACTAAACTTCACAAATTAAAGAATAACTAATCCCAGATGTGGGAATCAAGGGAAACGGGCTGCGTCATTGCGTTTGTCTCGGAAAAATACACGAAATAGAGTCCGAGTTTGCGTAAAACGGGTACCGTATGAAAGAGATATGGACGAACGAAGTTAGGCAGAAAAACCCGAAACAGGCCAGAAATGCACTGGCGCACTTGTGAAGTGCGCCAGTACAAAAATGCACTGGCGCACTTGTGAAGTGCTCCAGTACAAAAATACACTGGCGCACTTGGGAAGTGCGCCCGTGCCGAGCCAAGAAACCTGCACAATTTCTAGAGAGTTCTGTGGTTGGGTGCACCAGTTTGGGGTTTGGGCTTGGTCTTAGGGCTGGTTTCTGGAAGGTGCCGAAATCTAAGGGTCCTAATCTAATTTAAGGTTAATCTAAGGGCCTAAAACACTACCTAATCCTATAAATAAGACCCCAACCCTACCCTAATTTATTCATAATTAGATCTTGTAACTAAACTATGGCAAAATGAAACTTGATCATGGCCTCCACAAATCAATGAAGAGAGTTGCAAGCTAATCAACCTCTAATCAACATCTTCTTCAACTAAAGCAACTAATTCCACTTCATAAGTTTGCTAATCTAGGTTTTGGTTAGTTTCTATCACTTTGATGATCAATTGTTAAATTAAGTAGATGAGATATGATGAGATCTATGGTTTTGCATGAGGATTAATGGGTTTTCAAGTCATATGATATGATGTGAATATGCTAATCTATGTTTAATATTAATCCTATGTTTATGCATGTTGAATATGTGAGTTTATGCATGTTGAATATGTGAGTTTATGCAAGTTGAATATGTGAGTTTATGCATATGTGAGTTTATGCGAGTTGAATATGTGAGTTTATGCAAGTTAAGTATATGGGTTTATGCAAGTTAAGTGGTGGGTTTATGCATAATAAGTAATTGATTCTATGCATGCTAAGTATGTGGTTTTATGCATGCTAAGTGTTTGGTATTATGCATAAATCATGACATGCAAGTTTACCCTTTTAAATGTGATGCACACATATGCAAAATGACACCTTTATATGCTATGTTTGTATGTATATATATATATATATATATATATATATATATATATGTACATATATATATATATGCATGTTTACCCTCCTTTAAGATGCAAGTCATAAATGCAAGTTCAACATGTTAAGCAAGTTATGTGTATGCTTATATGCAAGAATGTGAATGCTTATGCAAGTTATGTGTATGCTTAAATGCAAGTTTAACATGATATGCAAGTTATGCATGCTTATGCAAGTATGTGAATGCTTATGCAAGAATGTGAATGCTTATGCAAGTTATGTGTATGCTTAAATGTATGTTTAACATGTTATGCAAGTTATGAGAATGCTTATATGCAAGTTCAACATGTTATGCAAGATATGTGTATGATAATATGCAAGTTCATATGCAACATGTTATGCAAGTCATATGTATGATAATATGCAAGTTCATATGCAACATGTTATGCAAGTCATGTGTATGATAATATGCAAGTTTGGGTTAAATGTAGTTGGGTTAATATATGCTCATATATGCAAGTTGACCTCCTCTTAACCCATGACAAAGTTATATGCTAAGATTTGGTGAAACCCATGATATTTGTGATGGATCTTCCCTTTATTATGTCATGAATTGAGAATGATTTACGTGGGGAACGATGGGGTTAATAAATATGTTAATAAAAGTATGATTGGGCATGATTAAGCATACCATAAAAATAAATTAACATAAGTGGGAATTTACCTATTGAGTTAGGTCTACCCCATGGGAATTTACCTATTGGGTTAGGTCTACCCATGTTATGAAAAACTTGATATTAATTAGGGATAATTAATATGGGGGTGATTAATTAGGTGTAATTAATCGACTAAGACACGAGGTTGGACTCATTTGTAGTGTAAAACTGCCCGGACCCTACCGACTTAACCAGTTGCTACAAATGTCAGCCCAATGTGAGAGGTCTTAGCCATAAATTAAATACGTGATTAAAGTAAAGACACGAGGTTAGACTCTGTTATGACGTAAGACTGCCCGGACCCTACCGGCTTAACCAGTTGTCATAAAAGCCAGTCTAATGTGGGAGGTCTTTATGGGAGATCACGGTCTTAATTAATTAAGAAACACTTAACCATATTAACATGTAGTGGGACATGAGGGGTTAAGTGGGTGCCTTGGGTGGCATGAGGAAACAAGTGGGTTGCCTTAGGTGGCAATAGAAAATACGATTAGAATACTTAACCAAAGTGGAACATGTAATTAAAACATGGTTAAAGGGTTAAGTAAGTGCTTTTGGGTGGCATGTGGAAATCTAGTGGGTGCCTTGAATGGCAATTAAAATATGATTAATGACTTAGCCAAAATGTATAACATGTAAGTGGACATGGTTAAAGGGTTAAGTGGGATTCACTAGAAATAACAAGCTTAGGTGGTAGCTTGTGGGGGCCCATTTCAACCAATATCCCAAACGTATCTTAGTAGGCTCGACTCTAGTCGAGTGACGGGACACGCATATTGGGCTTGACTGTAAGAGGCCAAACGGGTTAGCGGTGGCAACGCAGGATCAACGGGTTTCATATGCGTGTGTGGACCCGGGCTGGTTGGTAAGTCGTTGTTGCATCGTGTAGATATAAAGCCGTGCACCGTTGATATTATCAGGTGGCCACTTTGGGGAATGATACACCCCTTTGTGGGACCAGCACGGGTATCTACGGTAGGGAGCCGATCGCTTGGGAGTAGTGGGTACACCTAGTAAAGATAGGGGCAGACGGCACCTATGTAGGGGTACACGAATCTACTGGGTGAAATTTCTAAGTACACTTAGAGGGATCAACCTTTAAGTAAGAATTACCCTTGGGTGGGTAGAACTGGTGTGGTGCAGTGTAGGAATTACCCTTGGGAGGGTAGATCTGGGGCGGTGAAATCTAGGAATTATCCTTGAGTGGGAAAATGCGTCTTTACGGTTATCTTAGTTTGTCCTAAGTCTGCCAAGCTGCTTAGTGTAGCCATTCATCCCCAGACGTTACCGTATATCAAGCTTATGTCTTCTCTGGTTACTTTAATGATTGTATTGTTAAAGTTATAGGACTCGCTCAGACTTATGTCTGACCCCGTTGTTTTTATCCTTTTTTTTTCCAACCCTCAGGTTATCAGAGTGGGCCCAGTACGAGTGGGCTTTGATCAGGCTGCTTTATTCTCTTTTGGAGCTTGGACCATAGGTGTAGAGCTCAGCTTACCCTTTCTTTTATGGCTATCAGTTCATGTATTGGGATTATGTACTTTTATTTATCAGGATGGATATTTTGTACTTGACTCTTATTATGGTTTTGTGATGTAACCAAACATGTTTTACTTTCTGCTGTAATGAAATGACGTTTTGAAATTTTCAAGTATTACTTATATCTGTCTTGCTGTAATTTTTCTGTTCTATATTCACTTAAAATACTCCACCGATGTTATGGCATTCCCTTAGAGAGTGACCATAGCGGGTGTGGGGTGTTACACATATGCCAGTATCCACGAAATCCATCGGGATACTCTATCATTTCCATTGCGGAACTTCCAAAGGGTGTAATAGTCCACCGGGCTTCTTCGACTCGGCCTTTACTTATTGGCATACCATGCACTACGAAACGAACTCTGCCACGTCCTTTTTCATTCCAGCCCAAAAGAAAATGCGTTTCATATCCCTGTACATCTTATCCCCTCCGGGATGTATAGTCATCTTCGAGTGGTGCGCTTCTTCGAGAACTTTCCTTACTAAGTCTCCCACTTGTGGGACATATAGTCTTCCATCGCGCGTTAGCCATCCCTTGTCATCTATGGCATACCTACTGAGGTGACTTGACGTCTCACCCCTAATCAGCTTGTCCATGATTTCGACTATCTGTGGGTCTTCCTTCTGTGAAAACACTCCAGCTCCTGATCGATGTAGTAATATTTCCGTAGAAAGCCTTGTTTACATTTCTGACTTTCCTGTTTGAACCTTATTTGACTCTGGCGCATCGCATACTTTTATTTCTTCTGATATTGTTGAAAATCTGCACCTAAGTACTAGTCTGGTTAAGGATCCAGTTATAGTTTCAAATCCATTTGGGGGCTCCGCCCATTTATCTATGATGTGTGTGGATTTGAGGATCTCTATCTTAAGCATAGAATTCACGTGTAATGCTTATGTTATCGAATTCATGGGATACGGTTTGATCCTAGGTATGGATTGGATGTCCGATTATGGAGCCATTCTTGATTGTGAACGAAGGGTAGTGAGGATTATGACTCGCCTTGGAAATACCCATGAAATTTCTTATAACCCGAAGGGTCCGGTCATGTTGTGTTATCTTGAATCCCTTGACTCGTCCGACGATAATTTGCAATCTGTAAGAGTGGTCCGAGAATATCCAGATGTCTTTGATGAAGTGTGGGGATTACCTCCTAAACGCGAGATAGAGTTCCGAATTTATCTTGTTGATAATGCCAAGCCAGTTTCATTGCCCGTTAGGCACATGGCCCCACGAGAAAGAAGAGAGCTCATAAACAAATTAACGAGTTGCTTGAGAAAAATTTCATAAGACGAAGCATTTCTGAATGGGGTGCTCCGGTGGTATTCGCTACTAAGGCGGACGGATCGCTTCGTCTGTGCGTAGATTATCGTGAGTTAAACAAGCTGACAAAGAAGAATATGCACCTGCTACTAAGAATCGACGATTTGTTTGACCAGCTTGTGGGAGCATCTGTTTTCTCTCAACTCGACCTAGCCACATGATTCCATCAGCTTAGAGTGTCTGAGGATAGCATTGACAAAACTGCATTTAGGACTCCAGATGGGTTCTTCGAATGGCTCGTCATGCCATTTGGGCTAACGAATGCACCCGCGTATTTGTAGATTTGATGAGTAGGGTGTTTCGGGAGTTCCTTAACAAGTTTGTGGTAGTTCTCATGGATGATATTTTGATCTTCTCAAAAGATGAGGAAGAGCATGATAGGCATCTCAAGGAAGTCATGAAAACGCTTAGAGCACATCAGTTAAAGGCTAAGTTCTCCAAATGCCATTTTTGGAGGAAGGAAGTTCGGTTCCTTGGACATGTAGTTTCTAAGCAAGGGATAGCCGTGGACCCCGCAAAGGTAGTTGCGGTACAGGACTGGAAAATTCCTAAGAATGTAACGGAGGTGAGGAGCTTTCTCAGTTTGGCGGGCTACTACAGGAAGTTCATTAAGGACTTCGCTAAGATTTCAGCCCCTCTTACTAAGTTAACAAAGAAGAACCTAGCTTTTGTATGGGACATAGAGTGTGACGTTGCTTTTCAGAGACTTAAGAGAGCCCTCACCACAGCTCCAGTTTTGGCATTACCCGATGGAGGCAAGATGTTTACCGTATACACAGATGCATGCGGCACGGGATTAGGCGCTGTCCTAATGCAGGAAGGAAGAGTAATATGCTATGGTGGCAGACAACTTAAAGTTCATGAGAAAAACTATCCCACGCATGACTTGGAGTTGGCCGCGATTGTTTTTGCACTTAAAGCTTGGCGCCATTATATTCTAGGGGAGAGGTTCGAGCTGTATACCGACCACAAATCGCTTAAGTACCTCTTCTCACAGAAAGACTTGAATCTGAGACAACAGCGGTGGATGGAGTTCTTGGCATCATATGACTTCGATATAGCTTATACCCCTGGCAAGGGTAATGTGGTGGCAGACGCGCTAAGTAGAAAAAGGTTGACTTTGAGCCCCTTGTTTGTTGAAATGAAAAGCCTTGAGTTTATAGCAACCTTTGATTTTACACCTACTGTTGAGTCATTGACTGCTACGTTAGCATCTCTTGAGCTAAGACCTACACTTCTAGATCAAGTAGGGACTTCACAGAAGGAAGACCCACAGATAGTCGAAATCATGGACAAGCTGATTAGGGGTGAGACGTCAAGTCACCTCATTAGGTATGCCATAGATGACAAGGGATGGCTAACGCGCGATGGAAGACTATATGTCCCACAAGTGGGAGACTTAGTAAGGAAAGTTCTCGAAGAAGCGCACCACTCGAAGATGACTATACATCCCGGAGGGGATAAGATGTACAGGGATATGAAACGCATTTTCTTTTGGGCTGGAATGAAAAAGGACGTGGCAGAGTTCGTTTCGTAGTGCATGGTATGCCAATAAGTAAAGGCCGAGTCGAAGAAGCCCGGTGGACTATTACACCCTTTGGAAGTTCCGCAATGGAAATGATAGAGTATCCCGATGGATTTCGTGGATACTGGCATATGTGTAACACCCCACACCCGCTATGGTCACTCTCTAAGGGAATGCCATAACATCGGTGGAGTATTTTAAGTGAATATAGAACAGAAAAATTACAAGAAGACAGATATAAGTAATACTTGAAAATTTCAAAACATCATTTCATTGCAGCGGAAAGTAAAACATGTTTGGTTACATCACAAAACCATAATAAGAGTCAAGTACAAAATATCCATCCTGATAAATAAAAGTACATAATCCCAATACATGAACTGATAGCCATAAAAGAAAGGGTAAGCTGAGCTCTACACCTATGGTCCAAGCTCCAAAAGAGAATAAAGCAGCCTGATCAAAGCCCACTCGTACTGGGCCCACTCTGATAACCTGAGGGTTGGGAAAAAGATAAAAACAACGGGGTCAGACATAAGTCTGAGTGAGTCCTATAACTTTAACGATACAATCATTAAAGTAACCAGAGAAGACATAAGCTTGATATACGGTAACGTCTGGGGATGAATGGCTACACTAAGCAGCTAGGTATACTTAGGATAAACTAAGATAACCGTAAAGACGCATCTACCCACCCAAGGATAATTACTATACTGCACCACACCAGTCATTCCTACTTAAAGGTTGATCCCACTAAGTGTACTTAGTAATTTAGTAGTTTCGTGTACCCCTATCTGACTACATAGGTGTACCCACTACTCCCCAAGCGATCGGCTCCCCTACGTAGATACCCGTGCTGGTCCCACGATGGGGTGTATCGTTCCCCAACGTGGCCACCTGATAATATCAACGGTGCACGGCTTTATATCTACACGATGCAACAACGACTTACCAACCAGCCCGGGTCCACACACGCATATGAAACCCGTTGGTCCCGCGGTGCCACCGCTAACCCGGTTTGGCCTCTTATAGTCAAGCCCAATATGCGTGTCCCGTCACTCGACTAGAGTCGAGCCCACAAAGATACGTTTGGGATATTGGTTGAAATGGGCCCACACAAGCTACTACTTAAGCTTGCTACTTTTATCTAGTGCATCCCACTTAACCCCTTATATAGTCATGCCCACTTACATGTTAAGATTTGGTTAAGTCATCAATCATATTTCAATTGCCACTTAGGGCACCCACTAGATTTCCACATGCCACCCAAAGCACTTACTTAACCCTTCACCCATGTTTTAATTACATGTTCCACTTTGGTTAAGTATTCTAATCGTATTTTCTATTGCAACCCAAGGCAACCCACTAGTTTCCTCATGCCACCCGAGGCACCCCCACTAGTTACTACAAGCCACCCAAGGCACCCACTTAACCTTCATGTCCCACTACATGCTAATTTGGTTAAGTGTTTCTTAATTAATTAAGACCATGACCTCATAAAGACCTCTCACATTAGACCATCTTTTATGACTGCTGGATATGCCGGTTGGTTCCGGGCAGACTTCTGTCATAAAAAGGTCTAACCTCGTGTCTTTACTTTAATCACGTATTTAGTTTGTGCCTAAGACCTCTCACATTGGGCTAACATTTGTAGCAACTGGTTAAGCCGGTTGGGTCCGGGCAGTTTTACGCTACAACTGAGTCCAACCTCGTGTCTTAGTCGATTAATTACACCTAATTAATCACCCTCATATTTATATTAATTATCCCTAATTAATTACACATTTTTAAGAATATGGGTAGACCTAACTAAATATGTAAATTCCCAATTCCATAACATGGGTAGACCTAACTCAATAGGTAAATTCCCATGGGGTATACCAAACTCAATAGGTAAATTCCCACTTATGCTTATTCATTTTATGGTATGCTTAATCATAACCATTTCACACCATTTCATTAACATGTCTATTAACCCCATCGTTTCCCCACGTACTTATGCTAACACGACATATTTCCAAGAGAAGACTTCACAATTAACATGGGTTTCACTTAGCTTACATTAGCATTAACATGGGTTAAAAGGTGTCCACTTACATCATGATATTAACCCAACTAGCATTACTAAATAACCCAACTTGCATGAACATACATATGTCATAGATAAAGGCAACTTGCATAAGTGTTCATAGGTTATATAAAGGTGAACTTGCATGTGTCTTAAAGGTGTGAACTTGCACAACATGTTACATGTTAACTTGCATAACATCATACACATAACTTGCATAATATTATAAACATAACTTGCATATCAACATACACATAACTTGCTTAACATCATGCACATAACTTGCATAACATCATACACATAACTTGCATATGAACTTGCATAACAACATGCACATATCTTACATAACATCATACACATAACTTGCATAACATGTTGAGCTTGCATATAAGCATACACATAACTTGCATAACATGTTGAACTTGCATATATGCATACACATAACTTGCATAACATGTTGAACTTGCATATAAGCATACACATAACTTGCATAACATGTTGAACTTGCATATAAGCATACACATAACTTGCATAACATGTTGAACTTGCATATAAGCATACACATAACTTGCATAACATGTTGAACTTGCATATAAGCATACACATAACTTGCGTAACATGTTGAACTTGCATATATGACTTGCATCTTAAAGGAGGGTAAACATGCATATATATATATATATATATATATATATATATATATATATATATATATATATATGCACATAGCATACAAAGGTGTCATCTTGCATATGTATGCATCACATTTAAAAGGGTAAACTTGCATGTCATGATTTATGCATAATACCAAACACTTAGCATGCATAAAACCACATACTTAGCATGCATAGAATCAATTACTTATTATGCATAAACCCACCACTTAACTTGCATAAACCCACATATCCAACTTGCATAAACTCACATATTCAACTTACATAAACTCACATATTCAACATGCATAAACATAGGATTAATATTAAACATAGATTAGCATATTCACATTATATCATATGACTTGAAAACCCATTAATCCTCATGCAAAACCATAGATCTCATCATATCTCATCTACTTAATTTAGCAATTGATCATCAAAGTGATAGAAACTCACAACTAGCAAATTTGCACTCCAAATGAAGAAGATTAAGAAGCTTAGAATGGATTAGAGGTTGATTAGAGAGTGATTAGCTTGCAACCCTCTTCATAAATTAGTGGAGGCTCCTTCTAAGATTTAATTTGGCGGCATGTAGCCCTCAATTCTATTTTTAGTATGGATTAGGGTAGGTTTATGGTGTATTTATAGGATTAGGGTGTGTTTTAGACCATAGGATTAGCCCTAGGTTAGATTAGGTCCGTCAGATTTAGGAAACCTCTAGAACCCAGCCCAGCCCTAGCCAGAAAACCAGATCTGGCGCACCCAAGCCAACTGGCTCGACACCCCGTGTCGACAGGCAAGTCGACAGGGCAGTCGACTCCCCTGTCGACAGCCCTGTCGACATGGCTAGGGCGGGAATTTTCCCGCCTGGCCCCCGCTGGCTCCAATTTCGAAATCTGATTTTAAGTTTTTAATTCTGTTTTTATCTTAAATTTTCTGCCAACTTCATTGGGCCATAACTGGGCCATACGGACTCCGATTCTCGAAAACTCGGACTTTATTTCGCGTATTTTTCCGAGACGAACGCAATGACACAGCCCATTTCCCCCAATTCTCACATCTGAGATTATTAATTCTGTAATTAGTGAATTTTAGCATTAACCGAAATTCGGGGTGTTACATTCTCCCCTCCTTAAAGGATTTCGTCCCCGAAATCTCTAAATGCATATCCTACCATCCAAACAACCATCTACTCAATCCATCAAACACGGGCATCCATTGTCCTTAAAACAATTTCTAATGATGTATGAGCATATGCGAAAAGTGTGTGTATATGTTCCCTATCTAATGTACGAACATATGCAAACCATGATAGTGCCATGCATCCAATATGTATGCGAGATAACCCTATCGACACATACAGTATCTATATGAGTGCACAATCATTCACCAAAATGCATCATCCATATGATAACACAATCATTATACATCCATAAATATAGCTACCTACACACAATTATATGCAATATGCAATATGAAGTGACTGAGCCGATCTAGTGCCTAGAGTGTGTGTATATGCATCCACGAGCAACCACTAGCAACCACTTGCATCCACATGTATCCATCAATCATAACATGTCTCAAACACATGTTTCAACCATAGGTTTACCCTATCTAAAGGTCAAAGGTACTAATGAGAGGACATACTACAGATAAGATAAGTACTAGTCAAACAATAAAGGAGAAATTAAAAGACCTATCCTAAAAAGGAATGGGTATATTGAACGCATCTTCTCTTCCGTCTCTAAGGTAGCGTTGCTCTTATCTTCTCCCCATTGCACTTTGACTAGTTGAACCTCTCGATTCCTCAACTTCCTAGTCTCTGACCCAAGGATGCGAGTAGGAGCTCGTCGAATCGTCGCATCACGCTCTACCTCTACATCTCGAAGCAAGGTCGGCTCTACCACCTCTGCGGTCTCATGTAAGCACTTCCTCAAATGTGATATATGGAATACATCATGAACACTACTAAGTCTGTCGGGCATCTCCACCCTATATGCCATCCGTCCAACCCTTTCCTTAATAGGAAACGGCCCAACAAACCTTGGTACTCACTTCCCAACAGATCCAAAGTGAACCACATTCCGTAACGGAGATACCTTGATAAAAAACATGTCCTATTATCAAACCCAAGCTCTGTTCTCCTCTTGTCCGCATAAGATTTCTGTTTATCTTGCGCCGCTTTCATCCTTCTTCGAATCAAATCAATCTTTTCCTGAAGTCTTTATAACCTTATCGGCCCAAGCAAGATCTCATCCGTAGATTCCCACCAACGTGTAGGTGATCGACAAAGCCTTCCATAAAGAGCTTCGAAAGGTGCCATGCCAATACTAGACTGAAAGCTGTTATTATACGCGAACTCCACCAATGGAAGATACTCTTTCCCTGTACCTCCAAAATCCAAGATACATAGCCTCAAAAGGTCTTCTAAAGTACGATTCACCCTCTCGGTCTGGCCGTACGTCTGAGGATGATATACGATATTCAAACACAACGGAGTCCCTACCGCCTCTTGCAAACTCTTCCAAAACTCTCTAGTGAAGATAGGATCTCGATCGCTCACTATACTGGAAGGTACACCATGCAATCTAATAATCTCCCGAATGTAAACTGAAGCTAGCTATGCAGCAGTCCTCTTACTCTTCACGGGTATAAAATGGGTATTCTTAGTAAGTCTGTCTACCACACCCCAAATTCCCGTATTACCCTCCCTCGATCTCGGTAATCCATCGACAAAACCCATCGAGACACTATCCCACTTCCATAGCGGAACTTCCAATGGGTGAAGCAACCCACCGGGTTTCTTCTGCTCTGCTTTCATTTGCTAGCACACCAAGCATCTAGCGACATACTCGGCCACATCTTTCTTCATACCAGCCCAAAAGAAAACTCGCTTCTTGTCTTGGTGCATCTTGTCCCTATCGGGATGAATGGTCATCTTTGACTGATGTGCATCATCGAGTATAGCCTTCCTCAAACCCCTTGTCTTACGGTACACAAAGGCTACCGTCTCTACGCAACCACCCCCTTACCATCTAGGGTGTACCTACTCAAATGGCTGGACGACTCCCCCTCCTCATGAGCTTCTTTACTAACTCAACCAACTGTGGGTCGTCCCGCTGTGCTCCGCCAATATGCCCCAAAAGAGTAGGCCTAACCTCCAAGGAGGCTAGCAAACCGGGTACAAAGTCAACGGAAGGTCTAAAGTCAACATCGAAATAAACTCTAAGCTCCGTCGTTCAACGAACAATGAACTCAAGGACAACCTTTTTCTACTTAAGGAGTCCACCACCACGTTACCCTTGCCATGGGTATACGCTATCTCAAACTCATAGGATGCTAAGAATCCCATCCACTTTTACTGTCCTAAGACTATGCGCTCGAAGAGTCTCCAACACTTCCCTAAGATGTAGGGCATGCTCTTCTCCACCAGGATATCATCCAAAATCATCACAACTGTTCATCTCTCACGCAGACCACCCTAGTCGAACTCGGCATCCCCCAAATGGAAGACCCAAAGGCCTAAACCAATATCAGACAAACACCCAAGGGATACCTCCTTCGAATTCAGACGACCTACGTGAGATGATACTAGTAAAAACGGCTAAATAATTAAGCCCCTTGTCCAACCCTGGATGTCCTCGCCAGTCTCGCTCCAAAACCACCGTTTTTCCCATAACTGGCTTTGCTCACCCTATTGAGCACATACGAAAACTTATTTCGCTCCTAGAAAAGACCAAGATGTCATCCACAAAGACCATCACGAACTTATTTAGGTACTCCTTGAACACCCTTCTCATCAAATCAACAAAGTATGCGGGGGCGTTCGTCAAACCAAATGTTATCTCCAGCCACTCATAAAAACCATCCGGAGTCCTAAAGGTAGTCTTCTCTATACTATCCTCAGTCACTCTCAACCGACGAAACCTCGTGGCTAAGTCCAACTGCGAAAATACCGAGGCGCTCACTAACTGATCAAAGAGATCATCAATCCTCGACAATGGGTGTCTATTCTTCTTTGTGAGTTTATTTAGCTCTCTTTAGCCTACACAAAGTCTGAGGGACCCATCCGCCTTCGTGGCAAAAACTACCGGAGCACCCCACTCCGATATACTTCGTCTTATGAACCCCTTCTCAAGCAAATCGCGTACTTGCTTATGGAGTTCCCTCCTCTCACGAGGAGCCATGTGGCACACTGGCTAAGACACTGGTTTGGCATTGTCTACCAGATATATTTGGAAGTCAATCTCCCGTTCCGGAGGTAAGCCCTTCACCCCCTCAAACGCATCCGAGTATTCCCGGACCACTCTAACAGATCGCAAACTCTCGACCGACGTGTCAAGCGATTCTAGATAACTTAGCATAACAGATTCCATGGGATTACAAGAGATCTCGAGAGTGTTACCCAAGCGGTTCATAAGCCTAACAACTCTCCCTTCAAAATCAAGAACGGCACCCCTACTGGATAACCAGTCCATGCCCAAAACTAACCCATAGCTCGTGAAGCCCAAAAGCATCACATCTAAACTCAACGCTAAGTATCGCAACTTTCAAACCCAAACACATCATGGAGCCCTAATTGGGTTTGAAACAACTAAGGGATCGTCTACTAACTGGTGTCTAAGTGCAGTGACTCAACTAACAATGATGAGATAAACGAACTCGATGCGTCAGAATCAAATAAAGTTCGAATCGGATAATAAAGAAATCCAAATTCCGACCTAGACGGTCTATCCCCATTTGGTACCCTAGTCGTGAGGGAATACAACTACCCTCTGGGAGATTCCATACCTTGCCCATGCCCCTTTGGACAATCCTAATACGGTGTCCTATTCCTCCAAAAGGATAACTACTCGCCTTCTTCATCCCATTCTCCACTCGTAACCTCCCACCAATGAGGTTTCATCCTTCATTAACCAAACAACTATTTGAGCCTTCCTCCCATCGTCTATCCAATAGATACCTACCAGTCCTCCTCCTTCTTGAACCAACTTCTAATCTGACTATCGTCTAAGTCCCTTGAAGTGGTTTTCTATTCTTATCTATCTTAGAAAGATCATCCATACACGGAGGGGAAGCTCAAAACGAGAGAGGAAGAGATTCAAACCGGAGAATTCGAAAGATAAAGATATGGCTATCGGGGATTATGCTTTTCTTTCAAAAACTTTTCTCTTAAAAGACATGTTTTTGAAAATACTCCTTTCAAAATATTCTTAGCAAATAGTTTTTCTTGAAATTTTATCTGTTCTGGTAACCTTTGCTCTGATACCACGTGTAACACCCCACACCCGCTATGGTCACTCTCTAAGGGAATGCCATAACATCGGTGGAGTATTTTAAGTGAATATAGAACAGAAAAATTACAACAAGACAGATATAAGTAATACTTGAAAATTTCAAAACATCATTTCATTGCAGCGGAAAGTAAAACATGTTTGGTTACATCACAAAACCATAATAAGAGTCAAGTACAAAATATCCATCCTGATAAATAAAAGTACATAATCCCAATACATGAACTGATAACCATAAAAGAAAGGGTAAGCTGAGCTCTACACCTATGGTCCAAGCTCCAAAAGAGAATAAAGCAGCCTGATCAAAGCCCACTCGTACTAGGCCCACTCTGATAACCTGAGGGTTGGGAAAAAGATAAAAACAACGGGGTCAGACATAAGTCTGAGTGAGTCCTATAACTTTAACGATACAATCATTAAAGTAACCAGAGAAGACATAAGCTTGATATACGGTAACGTCTGGGGATGAATGGCTACACTAAGCAGCTAGGTATACTTAGGATAAACTAAGATAACCGTAAAGACACATCTACCCACCCAAGGATAATTACTATACTGCACCACACCAGTCATTCCTACTTAAAGGTTGATCCCACTAAGTGTACTTAGTAATTTAGTAGTTTCGTGTACCCCTATCTGACTACATAGGTGTACCCACTACTCCCCAAGCGATCGGCTCCCCTACGTAGATACCCGTGCAGGTCCCACGATGGGGTGTATCATTCCCCAACGTGGCCACCTGATAATATCAACGGTGCACGGCTTTATATCTACACGATGCAACAACGACTTACCAACCAGCCCGGGTCCACACACGCATATGAAACCCGTTGGTCCCGCGGTGCCACCGCTAACCCGGTTTGGCCTCTTATAGTCAAGCCCAATATGCGTGTCCCGTCACTCGACTAGAGTCGAGCCCACAAAGATACGTTTGGGATATTGGTTGAAATGGGCCCACACAAGCTACTACTTAAGCTTGCTACTTTTATCTAGTGCATCCCACTTAACCCCTTATATAGTCATGCCCACTTACATGTTAAGATTTGGTTAAGTCATCAATCATATTTCAATTGCCACTTAGGGCACCCACTAGATTTCCACATGCCACCCAAAGCACTTACTTAACCCTTCACCCATGTTTTAATTACATGTTCCACTTTGGTTAAGTATTCTAATCGTATTTTCTATTGCAACCCAAGGCAACCCACTAGTTTCCTCATGCCACCCGAGGCACCCCCACTAGTTACTACAAGCCACCCAAGGCACCCACTTAACCTTCATGTCCCACTACATGCTAATTTGGTTAAGTGTTTCTTAATTAATTAAGACCATGACCTCATAAAGACCTCTCACATTAGACCATCTTTTATGACTGCTGGATATGCCGGTTGGTTCCGGGCAGACTTCTGTCATAAAAAGGTCTAACCTCGTGTCTTTACTTTAATCACGTATTTAGTTTGTGCCTAAGACCTCTCACATTGGGCTAACATTTGTAGCAACTGGTTAAGCCGGTTGGGTCCGGGCAGTTTTACGCTACAACTGAGTCCAACCTCGTGTCTTAGTCGATTAATTACACCTAATTAATCACCCTCATATTTATATTAATTATCCCTAATTAATTACACATTTTTAAGAATATGGGTAGACCTAACTAAATATGTAAATTCCCAATTCCATAACATGGGTAGACCTAACTCAATAGGTAAATTCCCATGGGGTATACCAAACTCAATAGGTAAATTCCCACTTATGCTTATTCATTTTATGGTATGCTTAATCATAACCATTTCACACCATTTCATTAACATGTCTATTAACCCCATCGTTTCCCCACGTACTTATGCTAACACGACATATTTCCAAGAGAAGACTTCACAATTAACATGGGTTTCACTTAGCTTACATTAGCATTAACATGGGTTAAAAGGTGTCCACTTACATCATGATATTAACCCAACTAGCATTACTAAATAACCCAACTTGCATGAACATACATATGTCATAGATAAAGGCAACTTGCATAAGTGTTCATAGGTTATATAAAGGTGAACTTGCATGTGTCTTAAAGGTGTGAACTTGCACAACATGTTACATGTTAACTTGCATAACATCATACACATAACTTGCATAATATTATAAACATAACTTGCATATCAACATACACATAACTTGCTTAACATCATGCACATAACTTGCATAACATCATACACATAACTTGCATATGAACTTGCATAACAACATGCACATAACTTACATAACATCATACACATAACTTGCATAACATGTTGAGCTTGCATATAAGCATACACATAACTTGCATAACATGTTGAACTTGCATATAAGCATACACATAACTTGCATAACATGTTGAACTTGCATATAAGCATACACATAACTTGCATAACATGTTGAACTTGCATATAAGCATACACATAACTTGCATAACATGTTGAACTTGCATATATGACTTGCATCTTAAAGGAGGGTAAACATGCATATATAAATATATATATATATATATATATATATATATATACATAGCATACAAAGGTGTCATCTTGCATATGTATGCATCACATTTAAAAGGGTAAACTTGCATGTCATGATTTATGCATAATACCAAACACTTAGCATGCATAAAACCACATACTTAGCATGCATAGAATCAATTACTTATTATGCATAAACCCACCACTTAACTTGCATAAACCCACATATCCAACTTGCATAAACTCACATATTCAACTTACATAAACTCACATATTCAACATGCATAAACATAGGATTAATATTAAACATAGATTAGCATATTCACATTATATCATATGACTTGAAAACCCATTAATCCTCATGCAAAACCATAGATCTCATCATATCTCATCTACTTAATTTAGCAATTGATCATCAAAGTGATAGAAACTCACAACTAGCAAATTTGCACTCCAAATGAAGAAGATTAGAATGGATTAGAGGTTGATTAGAGAGTGATTAGCTTGCAACCCTCTTCATAAATTAGTGGAGGCTCCTTCTAAGATTTAATTTGGCGGCATGTAGCCCTCAATTCTATTTTTAGTATGGATTAGGGTAGGTTTAGGGTGTATTTATAGGATTAGGGTGGGTTTTAGACCATAGGATTAGCCCTAGGTTAGATTAGGTCCGTCAGATTTAGGAAACCTCTAGAACCCAGCCCAGCCCTAGCCAGAAAACCAGATCTGGCGCACCCAAGCCAACTGGCTCGACACCCCGTGTCGACAGGCAAGTCGACAGGGCAGTCGACAGCCCTGTCGACAGCCCTGTCGACATGGCTAGGGCGGGAATTTTCCCGCCTGGCCCTCGCTGGCTCCAATTTCGAAATCTGATTTTAAGTTTTTAATTCTGTTTTTATCTTAAATTTTCTGCCAACTTCATTGGGCCATAACTGGGCCATACGGACTCCGATTCTCGAAAACTCGGACTCTATTTCGCGTATTTTTCCGAGACGAACGCAATGACGCAGCCCGTTTCCCCCAATTCTCACATCTGAGATTATTAATTCTGTAATTAGTGAATTTTAGCATTAACCAAAATTCGGGGTGTTACATGGAGTGGTGTTGAGAGCATGCAACTGCCCTCCAGAAGGTCCTGCTCGCTGGGTCTGTCGTTGCCCCTGTCCTTGCTTCTTAGGGCAATCCTTACTGATATTCCAGTATCTCCACAATGAAAGCGTTCACCCAATTTCCTCTTCTTCCTTCTACAGTCTTTAGCTAGATGTCCAGTAATACCACAAAAGTTGCACTTCCTCGTCTCACGTGATTTGTTGTTGCTCTTGTTATTCTTATTATTCTTGTTGTTCCCCTTCTTGAAGTCAGCTTTCTTATTCTGAGTCTCATTAGGCTTAACCTCCTTCTTGCTATTCTTCTCTTCCTCATGAAGTAGAGCCATAACCACCAAGCTTTCAAAGGTCGCCCCCATGGGTATATGAGTTAGGGCCAAGCTGTGTATTGGCTCGTTCAACCCTCGAGCCAAGCGTACAGCCTTTTTCTGGGCTGTGTTGACCAAATCCAAACTGAACCGAGCAAGCTGATTAAACTTATTCACGTACTCCCTCACAGACATATCCCCTTGCTTACGTGCTAGGAACCTCTCTATCTGAAGGTTATCCTCTACGGACGATAAGAATTTAAGCCCAAACCTCTCTCTAAAGTCTGCCAAAGTCTCAATTGGCCTGGTAGCGCTGGTGGCTTCCCACCAAAATGCAGACTCCTCTTTCAGCAACCATGCTGCCAACTGAACTTTCCTATGGTCCTCCATATCAAAGATAATGAACAAGTCTTATGTCTCCTTTAGCCAGTTTCGTGCCTCAACAAAGGTTTCAGTTCCAACGAAGTACTTGCCGCCCATCGCTTTAAAGTCTTTGCATATTTTGGCAAAGGCGGTACCAGTAGGAGGAGGAGGAACCGCAGCCACTGGGGGAGGAGGAGGAGGGATGTCTGCCGTGCCCGCGTCGTTGGCCTTGGCTTCTAAGTACCTTCGGAACCATCCAGGCACGGGTATTCCCTCAGGAAGGTTAAGATCGGCCATGCTGAAAAACGGAAAGGAAAGATTCAAAGGAGGAAACAAAGGAAAGTGCTAATGGCTTCTGGGGAATAGCCTTTTTAAACATAAAATTTTTCTTGGAAAATGCTTCTTTATAAATGGTTTTGAAAATAGTTTTAGAATGTTTTTTTTTTAACTTTTGCCCAACCTGGAAACCTTCTGCTCTGATACCAAATTGTAACACCACACCTCCGCTAGGGTCACTCACAAAGGGAATGCACAAGTTTTGGTGGAGTATTATCTAGGAAAACATGCACAGAGATATCACAAGGCAAAACATAAATAAAGCAGCGGTAGAAATTAAAAACCAACTTTTTATTATTTTCCAGAAAAGAGTCAAAAGCTTGTATATCCAAGATACAAATTATTCCATTACATCAAGTTCATAATAAAGAAGCATAAACTTAAAACAAAAGTAAATTATTCCCCACAAATAGCAGAAGCAGCCATAGCATAGCCCAAGACCAAACCGTACATGAGCTGTCGGAAAGCAAGCTAAATCCAAGCTAAGAGCTAGTGTTTCCTCCCTGAGAACCTGGGGGGGAAACGAAAGAAAAAATGGGCGAAAGAAAAAAGGGGCAAAAGAAAAAGGGTCAGTCATAAAGACTGGTAAGCCCTAGTGACTTTCAGTATGAAAACTAGTAAAGGTAACATGATATGTGAAAACTGGAATTAAACATAAGGATGATAACAGAAATAGTAGGATCATTAAGATAAAAAGATAAGTCAAGTCTGGCATCGCATGTTCAAGGTTCGCTGCACCCACTGTATTAGTATTCTAACCCATGTCAAGTGTTAACAATGTAATGATCCCTTAGCCCAGTGTCATGAAGTGACCCATTACGGGCTCCTACAGTACGATCTATTAATCGATCGGCTCCCTACAAGTCCTAGCTCGTCATGTGTCTGTGTCATACGGCCCTATCATGAAATGTAGTTACCTGTGCTAGGTCCACCATAGGGTGTATCAAGTCCTATGGTGCCAACCATCGACATGAATCAAGCACGCATAGTGTAAATCTATGGGTGCCCAATGCTTGCTTTTTCTACTCCGGACTACGTGCACGACCATAGCCCGCCTGAACCTACAATGGCGCACCTACTCAGTCGTCGTTCTGGTCGCTTACAATCAGCCCAGTAATCGTGCCCCACCCTACCTAGTCCCAGGGTATCGTGATACATCTAAGTGGGTTACTGCTGAAAAGGACCGCGTAACTAGGGTTTCTAATGGGTTAAGTGTTGTCATTCAAATTCGTGAATTAACTCTGTCCAGATCGTGTATCAAGTCAGTTAAGTGTGTTCAAGCAGTTCATGACTTAACCCTATCAAGTCATCGTGTCAAGTTGGTTAAGTATACTCAAGTGGTTCATGACTTAACCCTATCATGTGGCATTAATTCATTAGTGCACGCCAACCTCTCACATTAGACTAACTGTTGTGGTTACTGGATTTGCCGGGCGGTTTCGAGTAGATTTACACCACAACATAGTCTAGCCTCGGATTTTTACGTGCAATATGACCAACTACCCACATTGGATCCTATTGTTTGCAGCCACTGGATTTGCCGGGCGGTTCCGGGCAGATTTACACTGCAAACTCAACCCAACCTCGAGTTGGCCATTTTCAAATTTATCTAACTGTCATGCCCACGTTCAAGTTTTCATGTCTAGATTCATGTCAAGTTTTCAAGTCATGTTTCATGTCAAATCGTCTCAAGTTCATGTCCATATCCAGGTTCAAGTCATAATAACATTCACGTTCAAGTTTAAAGCTAATTTATGTTTTACCTAGTCTACCCAAATCGTATTCCCATCGCACGTAAGTTCGAATCGATACAAATAAATCTAATAGGGAATAACATAAAAAGGAACGGGTATAAGGTGGCAAAAGTGATTACTAGCATAACATGATATGACTTGAAATAAAAGATTAAAACATTACTGGCATATGAAATATTGGCCTAAACATAAACATTCCAAATCTAGCAAGATAAGGTACTAGTCAAAATAACAGTTGTCACAAGGTGATAGTATAGTCATGGTAACGACTGTCATAAGGTGATAGTATAGTCATGGTAACGACTGTCATAAGGTGATGGTGTAGTCATGGTAACGACTGTCACAAGGTGATAATATAGTCATGGTAACGATTGACATAAGGTGATAGTCATAAACATGTGACTAATAACAGATTCAACATGATAATAAGAGGGGTTTCTTTTGATTTACAACATGAATAGGCCCCAAATCAATGTCATAGTAATATTCAAGAGTCAAGATCCAAGATGAACGAGAATGAATGTAAACAGCCATCATACATAGGTTCAATTTCAATTTACATCATATTCATAATACATCTACAGTTTAAATCTGAAAATAACTGGGGCTTACAGATCGTGGTTCGAGAATTAGAAAAAGAGAGTCGATGTTGAATCTTTATATGCTTAGTCAAGTCCTAATAGAAGTCCCCAAATCAGCAATTCCCTTAACGCAGTCTCAACGTAGTAGAAGCAGTCCCTCTCTCAAACATTTCAACCAGAATCAGAGCAGCATAAAGTCAGAAAGAAATTTGGTGTAATGAGACTGGTGTTAGGGGCTGTATTTATAGGGTCAGGTCAACGAATGTGGACAGAAATGAGGCCAAATACATCAGAGTGAATCCAGCTTCAGAAATAGATTCGGGCACCAGGTTGACCCCCAGGTTGACACTATGGTCGACCTGGTCCTGGGTAGGTCGACTACATAGTCGACCCCTAGGTCGACCTGGTCCTGGGCGGGAAATTTTCTGCCCAGTCCATTTGGAGGTTTGAAATTCGAATTTTGAATTCGAATTGAGTCTGTTTGGACTTGAAAATTTCTGAAAACTTCGAATGGTCATAACTTGGTCATACGGACTCCGATTTTTGAAAACTTGGACTCGTTTCCAAGTAGAATTTCGAGACGAACGCAATGGCGGAACCCATTTCCCTCGATTCTTATTTTAAAATTTAATTCTGCCTTGATTTATGGTTATTACACGTTATAAAAACATGGGTTGTTACAGTATTATACCCATCATTTCCATAACATGCCTGTGCCTACTCTAGATCTGAAAGAAAACCATACACCTACTATATACAAATACTTCATACCAAAGCAACGATAATTTCATGACCACACCCTATAAGCTAGCAACTACTCATACTTAACCATTAAGTCTCCTCTTAATATGAATATATATATGCAACTTCACTTTGTTTTTCTTCTTCTCGAAAACTCTAAAAATACTTCTCTTCAAACACATATAGACTGTGAGCAACTCACTCGACAGTGGGTATTCCAAGTTATAACAAATCTATTCAGAAATATATGGGATAAAAGCATCGATCCCCAATATCTCACTTTATTTTCAGATTTGTGGGGATCGGGTTGGGTTTTGTTAGCAAGAGTTTGGAGTTTTTGTGAAGGGCTTGACGTTGGTAGTACGGAGTAGATACTGTGAAGGAGGGGTTTCGACGCAAGTTATTGGAGGAGGCAAGTTGCTTCTCTGGTATATGGTAGGGTAGAGGTTCTGGTGAGATGAATTTTTGTAAAGTTCATTTGTCAGATACGGTGGGGTCTGTGGTGAGAGAAAGGGGATGTGAAGTTGGTAACGTGAAGAGCAGGAGTAGGCTCTGGCTTCGATAGTTTATACATATTGGAGGAAGAGTTTGGGTTTGTACGCACTAAAGAGTAGAGAAGTGGAATATTGGAGAGGAAGATCGCGTGGTGTCAAAGAGGGATGGATGAAGAAGAGGGTGTCGTTACAAAAAGGAAGTTGCGAGTGGATCCTATTGTTGAGGATGGCCATGAAGAGGGCACTGGCCGAATTACTGACGCAAATGGCGAAAATGGCGGTGGAAACTAATACTGATATGGAGTATTGGTAGAGTAGCAGCACGCACGGCAAGCGCGACAAGAATGGGAAAGGTGGAAGAAATCAAAGAACAGCAGATCAAGTTAAATGGGATCGAGATAGGGAGGAAGAGTGAGTACGGCATTGATTAATACTGGAGATGGAGGTTTTGAATTCTGGAGGAAACGCAGCGCATATTGGAGGCGGGCTGGTATTAATTCTAAATGGGTCGGAAGAAAAAATGAGGTTAAGCCCAATTATTATAAAGGAAATTGAATTTTATTTTAAATAAAAATAGTATAACTTGTATAAATCATAACTTGATCATATATTCAAAATTTAACAAAACAGGGTCCGTTGAGATCGTATGGACGAGCGCTACACAATGGAACCGACTGGGAGTGAATTGGAGCTCGTTACAATTTGTAGAGAAATAAATTATCTGTCTGAATCAACCGACATTTATCGTTTTTTGACAATGAACGTCCAATGTGAATAAATCTCACTAACTCTGTACAGTTTATATTTTTGTAAATATAAACTATTATTGATAAATGATGATTGATTACTGTGTGTTGAGTGTTTAGTTAAATTGTTGATTTATTGGTTGAAATTGTAGATAGTGATATATATATATATATAGTTAATCAAATATTGATTTTGTTTATCATAATATTTCATATTTATATGAAATCGATGTTATTTATATTGTTTAACATATGTGGATGCAGCGGAACAGGTTGGAGGGATCCAACTGGATTCCTCAATATTATAATACTATTTGTTTTCATATGATGTGATATATAATCTTTGATTGATTATGATGACACTGGTCATGTTATTTGGTATTTTAAATACCATAAGAAATACAGGAATGTATAAAGGGAATTTTCAAAGTGTGTATTGAAAATGAAATATTTATATGAAATAAATAGGATGTTGAAAAGGGAAATATTTAAATGAAATAAATAGGATGTTGAAAAAGGAAATATTTATATGAAATAAATAGGATATTATCTAAGAAAGAAATTATTTGGAAAACAAATAAAATTATATAAAGAAATATTATTCACATTTTATGTTAAAAATTAGATTAAAGTAAATATTTGCAAATAAAATATTATAAAGGAATTTGGGGTTTTGAATTAGGAATTTAAATAGAATTACTGAAATTAGAAACTGATTGGAAATTAGTTGAGTTGAATGGCTTTTTGGGTATCGATCTGATGCTGGTTTCGGCCTTTGGGGTTTATATTTGGGAAGTTGTTCTCTTACTAGTTTACAGTTAGAGACTGATATAGGTGGGAAGATATTGATGCGTGAATCAGAAATGCAAACGTTTTCCAAAGTTAATAACGTATATTTTCTAATTTTAGAAATTAAGGAATTTATGAATATATGGAAACAATAAATGAGAAATTGGGAAATGAAATGATGATTGATCGGTAAGATTTCTATTTGGAAATACGACCGTTGTTTGTACACGTGTTTTCCTTTGATTGTTAAATCACCGACTATCAAAGATTTTGACCATTTCCGTTGTTAATACAGAGAGATCGGGATCAGGTATATTATCTGAAAACCACTCCATATGGCATTAGCGTTGTGAATCAAATATGACGAAGATAATTGAAGACGGAGTTATGAAAGGGTTGTTTAGTAAATCCTAGGTAGAAATTGCCTAAGATGGATTTACAGAATAGTAACTTCAGTCTGTCCAGTCCCAAGACGACCTGTATGGAAGAATGTCTGACAGAGTACATTTAATATATCTCGTAAGTTGATCTCTTTAAACGTACTTACGTTTGGTGGCGGAGGCATTCGTTTCTCTTAGCTGTATACGCATGGTATTTTTAGGGAAATCAATTTGTGATTTGGCGGGTATGACGATGTGACATTCAAAGTAATTAAAGGTGTGATCTGTATGTTATAGCCTCTAGCCTTACAACCACGGAATGGTATAAAATTGGTTAGGTCGCATGGCTAAGTGGTTAGCTATCAATTAGTGTGTATTGTCACCTGATCTAGAGAAATTCCATTTACTTCTATAATCTATTTCGATGCTGTCCCTTTCGGGAAACAGTTGCTAATCCCAACTGTTGGTGATAATACATTCGGTACACAAGCGAAATGAGTGACCGGTCATGTTTAACCTGGGTTACAAGATGTTCTTGTTGAACCCGGTGTATTGCTCTCTAGAGATGCACTATCGGAAGGTGGTCCTATACCTTACCAGTTGGAATCCGTTACCCAATAAGCGCCCTCGGTTTTTGATTATATATTATGTATGTGGAACATGAGATGAAAGCTTTCTGCTAGATGATTATTATATTGAGGTTGATGGACACTATTATAATATCAAAATAATTTTGATATAAAGATTATCGTTTCTTTCAAAAGGATTTTTGAATGTTGATTCACGTGTTTGGATTCTCATAAGGGAAAAACTCGTTCCGTGTTATACGGCGTGGTCTTATGAGATATCATTTATTTTCTCAAAGCTGTTTCAAATTGTTTACTCACACTAGTCCCATGACTGACCCGGAGATTATTTTGTTTTGTTTTCCCTAAACTCTTGGGTGCCAAATTTGTATGGGCAGTCAAGTAGTCAAGATTTTACAGATATGATGAGAGCTTAGAGCAGGAGGCTTCAAGATTTTATAGCAATTGTTTATTTCATCTGTGTTGTAAGTGTTGTACTTTGATAAATATTATTGTATACATATACTGGTTTTATTTCAAAGTTATGCTATATTTTATTCGTTCCGCTGTGGGATTCGTGTTACTCTTATTCTGATGTTGTGATCTTCTTCTTCTCCTATTCTAATTTTCTATCTTATCTATTCTCACCCTCTAACTTCTTTATATTAGCTATCCGGTATTTTCGATGCTTGGATAGTCGACATTGAGTTTATGTCGATAACCAAGGTCGCAAATTCCCCGGGTCGTTACAAAGAGGACACCTAATCTCCATTTTAAAATCCATCAATGCATGTTGACATAATTTGCTTATTTATTTAGTTGTTAAATTTTTATTTTTTTAGTTACACATTAGTAACACTTATAAATATAGCAAGTCTACAATACGTATATGCGTAACCAATATTTTACTTAAGATTTAAAAAATACTTATATTTCAAAATACTTATTCATGTTATTTTATCAAATATTTTAAAAAAATGAGGTTTAGAACTCAACTAATCATTATGGAAATCAATATATTTTAAACTAAATAATATTAACATTTATTAATTTTTAAAATATTTATTACTTATTACCATTTAAAATAATCTTTCCTCAATAAAATTTTAAAATGATCTTTAAAATAAGTTATTCATATCAAAAAAATGTTTGTTCAAACTCATATATATAATATTTTTAAATCAATAATTGTACTTAAACCTTATTAAAATCACTTGATATTCAGAAAATTGAAATTATATCATATATCAACATTGAAAAATCTTGGATCGTTACAATCACCCCCACTTAAGACTTTTCGTCCTCGAAAAGGAGAGTTCATAAAACTTACATAAGTAACATAAATCTTACCTATAAATTTCAATTTTCAAAATCTCAAGATGATCTCTTGGACTTAGAATCCCATTTCCCATTTCAAACCATTGAAATACTACATATTCCTTTCATATAGAATATCATACTTAACTTCGGGATTTCCAAAACCAAATTTGCTTTCAAAATTTCAAATATACTATAACGAAATACATATATAATTAGTTCGAGAAGTTCATCCTCATGACAGGGCAACTGAGTATCACCCATCGCATGAAATCCAACCTTTCATACAACCCAGTTTTAGTCATGGTTACTTGAGCAACCCAAATCGTTTCATATCCTAAGGCTGTAAATCATTTTGAAATCATCATTTACTAATACTTATTGTTTTCTAAACATTTCAAAATATCGGGATTCTAGTCGTTGAAATTTCATTATTTATAAGTCATCCATCATGTCCAAAATAGTTGGAAAATTCGTTCAATTGAAGATAAAATTTCAACTTCAACTACACAAGATTTTTTTTTCCACATTTCGAATTTAAGGATCTTATTCAAATGTTTCCAATTATTAGTCGAAAATTTTAAGGATCATATTCCTGAATTTGAATTTATTCCGAAATATCTAACTATTTTCATAAGTTAATATTCGTATAACCACATAACTTTCCCTTTAATCAAGTCTGATTAATATGAATTCTTTAGTAGCCATTTACTACGTAAGTCCTTTAAGCTTCCTTTTAATTCAAATTCTAAACTGGTTTAGATATTTCAAGATCTCCGGTAAATCTTCATATCTTTCATGGTTCATACCTTGGTTATCATATTCGCAAAAATCGAATAAGCCTTTTCCTTCTAAATTCGTTCGACATCTAGAATATATGATTTTTTTTCTTTCTTCAAATATTGAGGCTCATTTGGAAAATTTATTTACTCAACTAGTCAGGAAAATCATTTCCATTTAAAGTAACAACGCGCTTCTGCTACGCCACTCTGATTCACCATATTTCAAACTAATATTGTTTAAGGCATCCATTCGGACATTTGAGGTAAATTTCAAATTCAAACAATATTTATAAATCCAAATTTCTTGCACAAGTTAGACCCTTTATTTCAAATAATTTCAATTGCTACGCAATGTCTATTTATTGAGATTTCGTTTACATAATGATAGATCACCATTTATAGTTTGATTTATTTTTTTAAAACTTGGCTTCATTCGACTAATCAAATTGCATGCGCTCGATTCGAGTTATAAATAAAAGTTCGGTATCAGAAAGAGGGTACAGATCAAATTGCTTACCAAGTTCATACGATAAAACGGTATGAATGATGCTTTTCAAATGGTTCGAAAATGGAACTAGCGTAGGTCAAGATAGAAAAATCAAGTGCACCTAATGATATGATTGTGGACAATTCAATTAAGATAAATCTCACTTTAATATTTTCTTTGCGTTATAAGCGATTTCCTGTTAAATAATTTCTAGTTGATGTATTCATGCCATCTCAATAGCGAAGAGTGGTGTCTCCCCATTTAGATTTTTAGCTATATTTAATCATCTTTTTAAACAATTTCATACTGAAGTCAAATTACCTTTAAATTTCTCAAAGCATTTTCTTTGTTAAAACATACTGTAAACAAAATAGTTTAACTTGCATATTATCATTTACAATTCGCGTTAGGCATAATTTCAACTCTATTATTTAACACTCATCGAGGAGTATGATATCTTCTTTGATTACAACTTATTAGATTTCAAAAATTCATATTCAAATGTTTTGTTATAATTTGATCCATTATTCTTGTCAATTTGGGATATTGGTAAATTATCTTTCTTACGTGCATTTTCAACAATTCATTTCCCAATTCTTTAAGTGAGATTTGCTCCTAAAATATATCTTTTTAATTATTCAAGTACTTATTGTTTAACATATCCAAGCTTTAAGTGGTTCAAAGTCCTGAAGTATTCTAAGCTCGGTTTTTTTTTTCCTATTCAAAACTTCTAGTTATTGTTATCACAAATTAAATTCCTATATTAATTTACTAAACCATTTATTAAGATTTATTCATTAAAACACTTAGTTAGATGATTTTAAGTATTCCTCGATGCTTAAATCTGAATTATATAGTCATCCCACCTTCGAAACTCGAAAATGATTACCGATGATGCGGTAGTCATCAACGGAATCGTCCTCGAGCGACTAGAGTGTGATTCTACATCTATCTAATATATATTGGACTTCGTATATACGTTGATCAAACGTAAACTCAAAATCCTTACATACTCGATAGTCCAATCGCGACGTTGAATGCAATACCCAAAACAATTATCTTCAATTATATTCCAAATTATATTTCAAAATAATCACACTTTCCAAACGGTTTACCTAGTTCAAAGTACGCTCTCTCAACTGTGATACTCCAGGATGTCATTCTAGGGCATTCCTAACCTTATCTCTAATGAGATATTATAACTCTGATGAGTCCTACCTTTTGTTCAAAATAGGTCATACCCCATAGCTTTGTATAACCAAAGCTCTGATACCAACTGTAACGACCCATCTTTTTGCTCGACCACTTCATTCTGACTCTAACTCAGAAAGCGCTCTGAACCTTGCTCCAACGGATCATAACTGCAAAACTAAACTACTAGCTGCCCATGTAAAATTAATGGGCACCCAGAGTTTAGTAAGGAACAATAAACTCCAGGTCAGTCATGAAACTGGTGTGAGAACATAAAACAGTTGTTTTAAGATTTATTTTAAAGTTGGGAAATTCATTGGACCACGCCGCTAACGCGGAATGGGTTTATTCAATGGGAATGCCCATGCACATAAATTCGCAATGACTTATAGAAAATGAAGCTATCGTAAGTTCGCACCACATCACACAATGCAAGTGCACACCAGATGAGCAAGTTTTATCTTATGATAACCAAACATGCTTTCATACGTGAAAATCCTCTTTTAATTATTACATACAGTATGGAAATCATTTCGCAAATAAATATAGAATCATAGCCCCCATAACCCCAATTGGTTATATTGACATATAGGTATACAATCAAAATCCATATGGCTCATATTGGAGATTTGGGTTTCCAACTTGATGATTCCTAGCACGAAAGATCAATTAGCGATACGAAGTGAAGTGTAACATGGCTTTTTCGTCCATCTCGGACAACAACAAATCATAGGGCAGATCAGTGGTTTTCGACCAGACACGCCCCCCCTTCGAACATACCCAATTTCCCCAAGTTCATAAGTGGTTTCCCACTACTGCAGCTTCATCATCAATCATATATAAGTATACAACCTAACCGCCAGATTCTCATCAAATCTGGGGTGTGAGGTTTGTCGATGTCACGTCATACACAAAACATGCCTAGATAAGCAATGCCCTAATCATACAAGCTCATTTCATATCTTAAGTATGTCACATTGTTCGTTCACAACATGACCACTGATTTCCATCATTACATATTGAGCTCGTACGTCACAAAATAGAAACATATCAACAGAAATCAATGTTATACCGTCAATTACAATGTCAGGCACACAATCCATGCAAGTCCACTTTGGTTCTGAACGGAACAAAATCCGAAAATCTCCGAATATACCCAGACCTCCTACCACTTATAACCTCGAATCAGGTGTATGGCCTAATTCGAGACATTGGAAATCAATCCGAATAAATTCAAAGATTCTTGGTCTTTGTTCGTCGATTCCAAGTTTCGAATTCGCTCCATGCGTCGTGTTATAACTTGGAATGGTTTTCGGACTTAAATCCTATCCCAGTCTTTCCAAGAAATAAGCGTATTCTTAAAACAATAGTTATGGAACACACAGGGTTACAATTCAATTTCCTTTCAGTCCTTATCCATTCATTTCTAAATCAAGGTTGGGTTGATCATAAATTTCGTTACCATCTTAACTCTTCCTTTTAAAAATCAAATATTCATTTTCCCCAACCATTTCATCAAAACATAACACTTCAATCCTTATGTTCAAAACATAATTCATTGATTTCATAAACCGTTAAATTTTCCCAAATCTTTACTTGGATTACAAATACATTTACGATAATCCAAACACTTCATATTTCAAACAAAAGTTTTAATAAAGTTAAATCGACTTATATCTGATCTCAATTCCATATACAAATATTTAACCACTTAAAAATCTTTCCAACCATTTGCAATCCTTTTAACCATTTGAAAATAATGGTTCACGTTTTATAAACCCCAAACCAATTTATCTTTGGAAATGCGAGAAATAATGTTTAGAAATATTACTAAAAGCGCTGCAATAGCCAATTAAATCAAATTGATTCCAAATCATCCAAAATTCAAATGTTTCAATTCTGATTACTTTAAATTAATAAAGTAAGATTCATCATACATTTTTACAAATTTTAAACGTGATTTATTTGAATTTCGTTACGATCGCCGAACTACACTAATAATAACCTTTCCCAATTTGTTTTAAGCATAATCTGAAAATGCTAGGTTGAAATTCGAAAATTCCTTTTCTGTTCAAAGATTTTTAATATTTGAAAATCAATGTTTCTTAATTCAAGTCAAACCGATTTCAAACGATCAAGTTATAACCATTAAAATTTAAATCAATATTTACGAATTGTCGCGCCGTAGCGCGTTATACATCGATTCAAATATAATTCCTTCAAATCTTTTTGAATTGAATTTAAAATTTCAAAACAAATTAATTTCCAAAACTAATTATTAGGTTTAATCCAAAATCATTCCTCAAATTCCAAATCTTAATTTAAACTTAAATAAATTGTAAACCATAGGAATTCAAAAAAACCTTTTAATTTAAATTTAAATTTAAACTTCATAAATGGTCCTTACGCGACATTTATTATTTTAATTACAATCAGTTTTTTTTCAAAGTATTAAAACAACTTCAAATTCAAAGTATATTTGGATTAACCGTTTCGTCCGTCGGACCAATTAGGGATAGCCAGGGAGAGCAGGAAACTGGATTTCCAAACCAAGCCTAGACACCATCCTCTTTGTCATCTAAGAACGGTCTTGTATATAATATTACAAAATATTATATTAAATTTCCAAATCTTTTTCGAATTAACTAGGCTTAAAAATAATATTTTAATATTTGGAAATCAATTTCACTTATATGGAAGGAACATTAAATCGATCATCTGTATAACTCCACAACCATGGTATTGTGTGTGCATCATGCAAACAAAATAAATCAACCATATAAGTCGGATGATCATAAATTATAATCATCATTAGTAACAAACAATTTTAGCTGTGCACAAGCGTTATTATCAGTAATGCTTATCAGTGTTCAGTGTTTTATCTAATTACATGCACATCCATTCACACAATAACATTCATATCCAAACAATTCATTCATCCATCACAATTCATTATTAAATCACTACTAATTAAAATAAATGATTAAATTTAGTGTTCTCACTGAAAAAGCTCCCAATCTTCACTACCAGAATGAACAAGCCAACGAACACTGACTCCGCTACTCGTATTGCTTTCAATCTCATTTCCATTAGGAGCCGGTGATTGTTCTTCTAATTATATTTTGGAATTGAATTAATAACATCGTTTGTTGTATATTATCATATATATGTAAGGACGTTTCATTTTATTTTCCATTATTTATACTCAACTAAAATTACCAAACCTATATATAAATGGATTCTATTTTCCAAGACGATTCTAACGAACTCAATGGTGTGAAAAACTGAGTTAAAACGAATTAGATATTAGCTTCTAAAGTTTGAACTTAACTTAACATAAATAAAGAATTATACCTAATCCATTTGGGCCTAATCCCAAAGCAAAACACGGATCCAAGCCTCAACCCGCGGCCCCTTCTTCTCCCTCTGCTCCTTTCTTCTTTCGTGTGCTCTGCTCCTGATACACACGCCTGGGACCATGAATCCGTGCCTTTGGTACACATGCACACTTAGATTTCTCTACCGTTCCACAAATCGACCTCACCAACCGATCTCTCTTCGCACCGTCGTTCGACCGCACACGCTCGTCCAAATTCCAGCCTCCCACCTTGAAACCCATGTGTCGACCATCTTGGAGCGAACAGAAAAACCCGTGTAGCCCCTTCTCGTCGCACCTCCCATATCAACACCGAGCGCAGTCAAAAATTGCCACCTGAAAGCTCTCTCCAACCTCATCACCCCTTATCTATTTCGCCTATCGCCGCTCCAATCTCCGACTAAACTCAACCTATTTTTCAACTTTAAAATCATTGACATGGAATCATCTCAATTTTGCATGAAAAATACTACACACTCTGCTGGTCGCAACAGTGTTGACGGCGTCGATCAATTTGAAGCGGATTGAGAGGAAGGATTTTTCAAAGTTTCCTATTCAAAATTCCATCTTTGTTGTAAATCAAGGATTTCTCTTTCGTTTGTTGATAAAATCCAGATCCGTCAATCTCTAAAAATCAGAAATGACGATCTGGACAACATTCGTGTTTATTATTTTGGCTAGAATCAATTAGATTGGAAGATATGAATTTTTGAATGAAGAGGGAGTGGGTTTTCTTTTACTGGAAAGACTTTACAGAGAAGAAAGAAGGAGGTCGTGGGATTTTTATCTGTAGCTGCGGTTTGACCGGGAAAACATGCTTTTGTATAGGATCTTAAAAAAAGTATTTTAGTTATTTAATTATAGGATACTTAGTTTCTATTCATGAACTCCACAACATGCATTATGACAACAAAGAGGACACCTAATCTCCATTTTAAAATCCACCAATGCATGTTGACATAATTGGCTTATTTATTTAGTTCTTAAATTTTTATTTTATTTAGTTACACCTTATTAACACTTATAAATATAGCAGGTATACAATACATATATGCGTAACCAATATTTTTCTTAAGATTTAATAAATACTTACATTTCAAAATACTTATTCATATTATTTTATCAAATATAAATTAAAAAAATGAGATTTAGAACTCAACTAATCTTTATGGAAATCAATATATTTTAAACTAAATAATATTATCATTTATTAATTTTTAAAATATTTATTACTTATTACCATTTAAAATAATCTTTCCTCAATAAAATCTT
This sequence comes from Allium sativum, assembly GCA_030737875.1. NCBI lineage: Eukaryota > Viridiplantae > Streptophyta > Magnoliopsida > Asparagales > Amaryllidaceae > Allium > Allium sativum. Next base: position 491,671,713 of record CM060918.1, on the reverse strand, counting down.
AAAATGATCTTTAAAATAAGTTATTCTAATCGAAACAAAATGTTTGTTCAAACTCATATATATAATATTTTTAAAACAATATTTGTACTTAAACCTTATTAAATTCACTTGATATTTAGAAAATTGAAATTATATCATATATCAACATTGAAAAATCTTGGATCATTACATATAGTTTAAAACCTTATAATTTTATAAATATGTTTATATAGTTTAAATTTATATGTTTTTCTACTTTATAATATTAATTTACAATACTATATTTTTATTTAAGAATTTCAAGAATTATATTTATATCAAAACACTTGAAAAATGTTTAAAATTCAAATTTGCACTAGAGTATGTCGACATATAGAAAACCCTATGTCGATGTATAATTGTAAGAAATTTAAATTTGAAAGGAAGTGTCTTTTCACCATTTGCAACGTTTCAGAAACGTTGCAACCTTTCACACACTATAAAAAGGGCTTGAATTCAAATTTTTAATCATCTCTTCTTCTTCACTTTCACCCTCTTTCATTATATAATTATTCTTAATCATTTTTATGATTTCTACACTTATACTCTGCCAAATTCAATTCCGTTTGATCAAACTTCTTCTCTATACACTCTCTTCTCATCTCTCTCTTAATCAAGTGCTATTGAAGAGTTATAGGGTTGTTTGTAATTGTTTGGGTTGTATTTGAGTTGAATCAGTGGTATCCTTTGTATTCGTGAAATCAAGGACGAAATCAGTGGTATCCCCTTATAGCCGTGAAATCAAGGACGGAATCGGTGGTATCCCTTGTAGCCGTGAAATCAAGGAGGTGTACTTGACTATTGATATTGTAATAAAACTCTGTGCAATCCAGCGTTGTGCGGGACTGGACGTAGGAGCAATCCGAACCAGTATAAAATTCCGGTGTGTCCTTTCCTTTTCTGCATTTTTATTTTTGCTTATTTTGCATTTGTGTTTGAATCTATGTCTATGAGTATGTTTGTGGTGTTTGATTCATTTTTTAATTCACATAAGTTTTAGATTTCGTTTAGATCCTCACAAACATTATTTACCCCCCCTCTAGTGTTTGTTTTGCCTTGGAGATCCATTTCGCAATCGCTAACAATTCTGGACATAAGTCTAGGTAGGAACGATTACGACGGGAAGCGAGATCTTTGCATTCGTCACAAGAAATACACGCACAAATGATGAAGAACAATAACATATGGGATTAGGAATTCAACTTCAGCGAGTGCAACAAGCACATACAAGTGTAGAGGAATTATATACAGGGTTCAAGGAAGCATATACATTTGAAGAGCAACAATGGGGGCGTTTGGTGAACAATCATCTCAAGTAAAAAGTTGGCCTGCATGGGGTGATGTAGAACAACAAACATCATATGGAGGTCAATCTTCTATAGCGCAACAACATAAATGGTCATAGTATAGGATTCAACAATAACAACAAAAATGACCAGATTTTGAGGTGCAACAATAACAAGACGAGTTAACATTCGGTCATACTCAATAAAAAGAAAGCTTGTCTTCATTGTGAAGTTTAATATCGGCCCTAACAAGAAGAATAGGAAATAAAAGTAGTAAGAACAGTACGGCTTGAAATTGTTGGAGAGTGGAGTTTTGATGACAACAACCTTATTTCAATATTAATTGACTATAAAATATACTAACATCTCTATCTAGAATATATATATGCATATATGCAGGAATTATATACAGGAATTAATATTTAAGACTGTACAGTTTTAGAGTTTTAGAGATTCAGAATGCAGAGAAGATTAAAGACTTATGAGTATTCAAGAAATGAAGAGTTCAAGATAAATATAGTAATAGGGTCTAGTTTATGTAAGACTCTGAATAGCACTCCAGGTTCAAATTCTATGCAAATTTTAATTAAGTTTTTCTATATTACCTTTGATTTTAAACTTAAGTTTTAAAGATTATAAGTTTATATATATTTATATAGTTGTATAATTTTATACTTATATATTTATATATTTTTAAACTTTGTAATTCTATAAATATGTTTATATAATTTATATTTATGATTTCATATGATTTCCTACTGTATAATACTTATTTATATCACTATGTTTTAATTCAAAAATTTCCAGAATTATATTTATATTAAAACACTTGGAAAATACTCAAATTTCTTTTCTTTTTTTTTTTTTTTGAATAACATACGTCGACATATAACTGTCACATTTTCAATTTTGAAAGGAAGCGTCTTTTCACTATTTGTAATGTTCCAGAAGCGCTGCAACCTTTCAAATGCTATAGACAGAGGTTGATTTCGAAATTTTTAATTATTATTCTTTTCCTTCTTCATCCCCTTCCATTACTCCATTAATATTTCATATTTTTATGACTTCTACACTTATACTCAGCTGATTTCAATCTATTTATATAAAACTTCTTCTCTTCTCACTCTCTACTCATTACTCTCTGAATCGAAGTGTTGTTGAAGAGTTATAGGGATTTTGTAATCATTTGGGATGTGTTTGGGAAAAGGTATGTTCCTTGTAGCCTTGAAATCAATTCTATTATATGGATATCGTTGAGGAGTTTGGAAGATATAGATATCGTTATTCGCAATACAATACTTATTGGTTTTAGAATTTGATGTTGAATATAAGACGGTATTATTTCTATTCAGAGCCTTATATTTAATATCAAATTGGATATTGGGGTTTAGAGTGAACAATGTTTTAAATAACATTCGTTCTTTAACCCGGTTAACGGTGAAGATATGATTTGAAATTTATAAATATTTTAATTAAGATTAAGTAAAGTTTTCTAATTTAAAAATATTAAATTGGAATTGAATGGAATACGATTGGGTAATAATCGAGATGAGCTTATATAAAGGAAGACCGTTACTATTTATGGAATTTAAAAGGCCTTGCCGTTATTCCATTTATAGTATTTGTTTGATACGGAAATTTATATCGATTATATACTGTTATGATTTCCGTGACGATTCCATTTTGATGGAAGATGATTTTGGGTTTATCGTGAACTTTGTTTTAAATGACATTGATTCTTTAATCTGAGTAAAAGAAGGATTAATTTCCAGAAAGTTGAATAATCATTAAGTACGATTTTCGAGATTAAAACTAAGTGGAGTTCTAATAAATCTTTAATTAGATTTGAATGAATGAATGGTGATTAAATTTACCAAAAAATATGAGATGTGGTATAAACCAAATATTCCTGCTTTTTGGTATTGAATGTGATTGATTGATTGTTTAGATTGTGCTCGACCAGTTTATGAGCAAAATATGCTTTTACATTTAGCATTGGGTTGGGTAAAAATATTTGGATGTTAACATCTTGTGAAACAATTCACGATTTAACTATGAGATGTGTAGCGATGTTGTTGAGTTCATTTAAAATTTAATGAGTGGTTTTGAAATGATATTTTCTTAAGTGAAAAGAAATGTATTCCCAATTTTGTAAAGGGAATGTTTTATAAAAATGTTTTATAAAAAAGAAAGGATATCGAGGCCTAAACCCGACATTTCTAAAATGATTTAGAGAAGTATTATGTGTTTGACATTGTAGTTCATCACATAACCGATTAGTTGCTATTGATGATATATCTGTTTGTTAGCGGAGAATTTATTCTCTTGCTTAACACTCTTCATTGAGATGTACGAGCTCAAAGATTATGTGATTAATAGTGACTGATCATATGTGTGAATTGCTAATGTAAAGTACTATATTTTGGAAAGTACTTGTGATTATTATGTTATGAAATGATTTTCCCTACTTCGGGATATGAAATGGTTTAGTATGTGGCTAAATATTCGGGTAACCTAGACGACTAAAAGTATGGGTGAGATGGCGGTGTAGTCCCCGAGGGCATGGGATTGTGCATCGTCGGTGTAGCCTGCTCCATCGTGTGAGGTGCGCACACACACACACACTCACACACACACACACACACACATATATATATATATATATATATATATATATATATCAAGTTGGTGAGGTGCGTACCCTTTGCCTTATCTGAGGGGAGCCTGATATTTGGTTGCATATCTTTTTTGTATGCCTTGTGATGTTTTGGAATTCATATTTCCAAAGATTTTGGTTTGAGATCCCGAAGTGAAATCTACTTTGATATAAAAGCTAGATATGTATTTTAAATGATTTGAAATAAGAATTCGAGAAATAAAGTCCAAAGGAATAATTTCTGTAAAGATAACTGGATTTGGAAATTTAAATTTGGGGTTAAGCCTAAATGGGTAGATTGAGGAATTGCATGTTATATGATGCATTGTAGATCCATATGTCTATTACTGGTTATTGCTTACGCATTGGTATTCATATGAGTGAACCCGTTCCGAGACATGCGGCATGGTCCCGTGATTTACCTTATTTTGAAGCAAAGTTTAATAACTGTTTTGAGTTCTCACACCAGTCCCATGACTGACTCGGAGTTTGTTGTTTCTACCTAAACTCCGGGTTCCCATATTTTCCATATGGGCAGTCAGTAGTTTTGGTTTAGCATATTATTTCATTTAGCAGGATTTTGGATCGAAGCTTAAAGCTGTGTCTAGAGCATTGATAGTTTTCTGCTGCATTAGTTTATTTGTTTCTGTTGCATTGTATTACATTTATTATAAATTTATTTTCTACTGTATATTTATTTGAACTATAATATTTTGTACTCCGATGTAACATTATTATGATGTTTATAAAAGTCTTCTGTTGTTTGTTTTGACGTGTTGTGCACCTAAAGTTAGCGTATCCGCCTTTTTGGTTTAATTTAAGTTGGTTTAACGATCGATTTGGATCGAACGAGAGGGAGGGTCACTACAGGTAAGGTTCTGAGAGAATGTCATCACTTGAAGTTGACGATTTATCCTAGTGGTAATTAGATGTATCAGGACATGAAGCAGGCCTGCAATTGGGAAGGTATGAAAAGGGATGTTGGAAAGTTCATTTCCAAGTGCATGAACTGTCAATTGGTGAAAGCTGCACAAAAGAAGCCAAGTGGATTGCTTCAGTCATTGGAAGTTCCTACATGGAAGTGGGAGTAGATATCGATGGACTACCTAGAACCAGGGCAATAAACGAAGGAATTTGGGTCATAGTGATCGCTTGACCAAAGGTGCAAGGTTTATTCCTGTCAAATCAACTAGGACATCATCAAAGTTGGCTGGGCTTTATATAAAATGGATAGTTCGATTCCATGGTATCCCGAAGCGTAAAGTCAGTGACCGAGACCCATTATTCACGAGTGGATATTGGAAGAGTTTGCAAGAGACTTTGGGAACCGAGTTGTGTTTAAGTATGACTTATCATCCCTAGACTGATGGTCAAACCGAGAGAATTAACCGAATCTTGGAAGATCTCCTAAAAGCTTGAGTATTAGACTTCGGAGGAATGTGGCAAGACCATCTACATTTAGTTGAGTTTGCATATAAAAACAGCTACCAATCGAGCATTAGGATGGCACTACATGAGGCATTGTATAAGAGACTGTGTAATTATCCGGCTTATTGGTTAGAAACTAGAGATAAGTTAATACTTGGGCCAGAGATGATTGGAGAAACATTTTGAATTATATCGAGATGTTCGGCAACGAATGAAGGCAGCCCAAGACCATTAGAAAAGTTATGCCGATAAACGTCGAAAAAATTGGAATTCGACGTTGATGTCATGGTTTTCGTGAAGATTTCGCCGTTAAAGCATGTTTTTCGATTCGAAGGTAAAGGAAAATTGGCCCCAAGGTTTCTTGGACCATTTTTGGTAGTCGAGCAGATTGGAAAGCTCGCGTATAGATTGGATTTACCTAAGAAGATGTCGAATGTGCACAATGTTTTCCATATGTCTTTTCTACGGAAGTATGTGCATGTTTCGAATGTGGTGGTATCTCCGGAATAGTACAAAGGCCTAGAAGTCGTGATCGTAGTTACGAAACCTCATAAGCCGCTTCGCATTGTGGAGAATGACATGAAACAACTTAGGAGGAAGATGGTTAAGCTAGTAAAGGTGCAATGGAATGAGGATGATGGTGATTGTACGTGGGAGACAAAAGAGAGTATAAAGACGACCCGTCCAAAACTCTTCATCGATATGACCAATTAATACCGTGCCACCTTACGTCATTCACTACACCATAATGGCCATTTGGTAACCCTTGTTTTTTTTCAATTGCCAACACTTATTTGTGTTACAGGTTAGTGACAATAATATGTGTTGCTACGATAAAAATGTGTTATCAAAAATATTTAATTATAATTTTTTTATTGACAACGCTTATTTGTGCCGATAAACCTGGTTCTCGAGGGTAAAAACGTAAAAACGTCTTGCTTTCTGCAGTTAACCTATATTCCCTTTCTCAATTTCATTCTCAACGCTTTTACTTCATCTCGGTCATTTTAAAAAGAATTACAAATTGAATCTTTAGTTGAATTGGTCCTCAACAAATCGCTAGGGGAATCGACCATTTTTTCAGACTTCGAAGATCTCACTGGGGAATCGCGCTTAAGTTTGATTTCAGAGAATCAGTGCTCGACTTCGACGTTAAATTCGAGGATACTCGATTTTAAGTTAATCAATTTTGACTTTAGGTATGATGTAGTTTATTCACGTTTGATTAAACTGTTAAATTTGAGGATACTCCCGTTTTACTGTATTTTGCATTTTAGCCTGAGCAGCCTTCTTCGTCTTTGAATCTTGATGAAGAGCTTGCTTCTTTTTCTATCAGTCCAATCTTACAACTTTGGATAGTCATAGAACTCATTATTCCAATTTTTGCGACATAGGAAATGATTTTTAGTAGGCATGTCAATGGCATTCAATTTGGGAACCTAGGGATAAACTCAACTTTGAAATACTATATAAATACAAAGCCCGCTGTATGAAAACTCAGTCAAATCAAGGAATGATTTAAATGACTAGTTACGGCTTCTTTATTATTAATATTTTGTTTATATAAATTAACTGCTTACTTCATTATTGAACTGTTTTATTATTCTGTTAATTTCCCATTTTGGAAATGTTATGCATTGTTTTTATTTAGACCTTTTCTGATATGAAGTTGAATTGATTAAAGTAAGTTATTATTATTTTTAAAAGACAAAATAATGTAAAATTAACTTACTAAAACAACAACGAAAAAAGGCTTATTTAATTCAACCATACGAATGGTAAGTGTGTAAATTTATTTATGAAATATAATTATTCATTGTTGAATTCATAGGCTATGAATACTGGGTTTACCGATCAAGGTTCAAAAATAATTTTCTTCGGTAAGTCCCAAATATTTTGAACCATTCATATAGTGCTTATTATAGTCTCACGCACTAGAATGACTATTGAAGACAATAGTTGTATGGAAGCATAATATGTGCTCATTTGAATAGTTTTATGATTAAAACAAGGAAACTACCCAGGTTTTTCCTTATGTATTTTTTCCCTGTTCTAGTATTTGTTGCTTCTCTGGGTGAGTTTTGGTATTGTTTTAGTGATAAAAATCAAGTGTATACCTGTAACAACCCGGAATTTTGGGGCCAATTTAAAATTTTTATTTTAGAAATTTTAATGGATTTCAACATTTAAAATAATTTATTTTAAATAATAATGACTAGAAATTTATTTTAAAACGAATAAATTTAATTTAATTATAAAAAGAGTTTAAAACAGCGCTGCAGTTTGAAAATTTGGATTTGAACTTTGACTGACTGTACAAGATTCATTTTAAGTCAGAATTGAGCGAAATCAGAAGTATTTAAATCTATTTAATCATACCTTTCTAACGAATCTGAAAAACTCAAATTTCACTTTATATTTTGAAAGTTATGGCCAGTTCAAAATCTAGAAAAGTCGCTGTAGATTTATATATATTTTAATATAATATATTGGCCTTAAAAATAGTCATTTTTCAAACGACCTCGGTTTTCGATAAAACCACTTTTGTTAGAACCGGAATATCAAATTATTGCTATGTTTCAATTTTCATAATTTTTGAACTAATATGTGAGCGTGGCAACAGAAAATGTGTTTTGACTGTTTTAGTCAAATTTAATCGACTTGAAAATGGCCATTTTTCTAGCGGTCTCAGAATTCGACGAAATTAGTCTCGTTAGAAACGTATCGTCAAAACATAACTAGAAAGAATTTTTCTGTAATTTTTAGAGTCCGTATGTGGCCCTAGTAATTTAAAATGTACGTTCGAATTTAATAATTAATTGATTTATATTTTAAATTAAAGAAAAACATATCGTAACAGCCGAACTGGGTTACGAAACATATTCCATTGTGTCCGAGACATGGGGTTATTAGCTAGGAGCGACACTCGTTAGGTTTGAATTGGATTTCGTATAGGCTGATGGGCCTTTACCGAATTAAAAGAATTTAAATAAATAGAAATACACGTATATATACTAGTATACGGTTCAATACGCTATACCCTAATTCCCTCTAACTAAAACCCAGCCGCCACATTACAGGAACAATGGCCAATCTCATCCCATTTTCAATCCCAAATATCTTTCAATCCGCTAAATTAAATTCGAATCTTCAAAAGGGAAATCGAAGAGATTTCTTTGCTCTATCGTTCCATACGGGGATGATCTTCGAAGGAGTGTTGCGGTGGGGGATTATCGACTGGAAATAGCCGACTTTGGGCGCGGATTTAGAGGAGGGAGCTGTAACAACCCGAAAATCTGGGCCAGTTTAAAAATTTTATTTTGGCAATTTTGAATATTTAAAATGAATTATTTTAAATAATAACGATGAGAAATTTATTTTGAATATAATTTGAACGTATATAGTTATATAGATCGTCGTTAGATTATAAATATTTATTTTAAATTATAAAAGGAATTGAAAATGGCGCGGTAGTTCGATAATTCGATTTCAAACTTCAAATGAATGTACAGGATTCAAAATAAACCGGATTTTAGTGAAACCCAAAATATTTGAATATAATTGAGAATATCTTTCCAACAAATCCGTTAAATCAAAATTTCATAGTGGGAATCAAAAGATGCATCCAAATGAAAATTCTGAATAGTCGCTATGGAATTCAAGCCCTTAAAAATAGCCATTTTTGCAAACGACCTCGGATTTCGACAAAACCACTTTTGTTGGATCCGTGATGTCAAGTTATTGCTAGGTTTCTAATTTCATAATTTTTCGAATTAATATGTGAACGGGGCAAAGGAAAACGCGTTTGACCTGTTTTAGTTGATTTTAATCGACTGGAAAATGGCCATTTTCAAACGATCTCAGAATTCGATGAAACTAGTTTTGTTAGGACCGTATCGTCAATACGAAGCTAGAAAATATTTTTTTGGAATTTTTCGAGTTAGTATGTGACCCCAGTAAATTGAAATGTACGTTTAAAATTCAAAATAATGATTTAAATGTAAATTCAACGGAAACTGATCGAAACGATCGAATCAGCTTACGATACATATCCCATTGTGTCCATAAGGGTGGTAATTACCTAGGAGCAACAGTCGTTGGGTTTGGTTTGGAGTTGGTAAAGTTAAACTTCAAATTGTGATAACAAAAGAATTAAATAATATTTTAAATTAATATATAACCCTAGCAATCCCGAACCCTAAGTCAAAATAAATAACTACGGTCAACCCTTTTGTTATAGCCAACATCAGCTTCAACCGACGATCCAAAAATCTTGACTTTTTCTCCATAAAAATCTCTCAATCCCTCCAGCGAATTCGAATGTTCCCATCATGGAATTGATTAGCTCGTCGAGCTTGATGGATGCAATGGAAGGGATCGAGAATCCTGAAGCAACTCGTTCGATTTTTGCCTGGAAACTCCCACCGTTCACAGGCGTTTTCCAGCCACCAGGGACGCTCGAGTTCGCCATCCTCCCAGGTGATGGCAGCAGGCATTCCAGCGGTTCAGGTGGCGACCCCTGATGGCACTCCGATCAACTGTGGCGGCGGAAAATCCATGCCCTAGGGGGCGAGCTCAGTTCAGCGGCTTCCAGAGAGAGGGATGCACTGTAAATTTCTCTTTTAACTATATTAGTTCATTAATTAGGTAAAATCTGAATTGTATATTTTATATCTATATATCATTGATTTTTTTTATTTTATTTAAATATGTTTCAAATTTAAATATACCCCTTTGTATTTAAAAATAAGATGTGATTTTTATATAATAGAAATATTAGAGATATGATTTTTATATAATAGAAATATTAAAGATATGATTTTTATATAATAGAAATATTAAAGATATGATTTTTATATAATAGAAATATTAAAGATATGATTTTTATATAATAGAAATATTAAAGATAAGATTTTTATATATTGAATAGCAAAGTAAAAAATTCGATTTTTATATATTGAATAGCAAAGTAAAAATTCGATTTTTCTATATTGAATAGCAAAGTAAAAATTCGATTTTTATATATTGAATAGCGAAGTAAAAATTCGATTTTTATATATTGAATAGCAAAGTAAAAAATTCGATTTTTATATATTGAATAGCAAAGTAAAAATTCGATTTTTATATAGTGAATCACGAAGTAAAAATTCGATTTTTTTACATATATAGAAAATACGGGCAAAGAAAGTGATAAGAGGCAAGAACGACGAAGATGTTCTACATAGAAGAGTCGTGGGATTGGATTAGCAATTCGGTGAGAACTTCTCACCTTCAATTCTACTTTTCTAGTTATAAATATATACTAGGATGCAGACGGTGTTTAGTAGCACCCGACACCCGTCGTCCACAAACCACGGACGGCTTGTATGCTTGTTTGTTTGATTTTGATGTGTAGTTGATAGTGTGATGTGATGTGAAATGAAATAAAACATTTATACAATTGAAATGAAATATTTTATAGTGGAAAATATTTTATAGTTAAAAATAGAATTTTTAACGTGTATATGAAATGAAATAAATAAATATAAACAGATCGGACGATTTGTTTATATACACACATTTGACTGATATTGATTGGGACGATAAATTTTACACATCGCCCAACTGCACAAATAAAATCTGTGTTTGATTGTTTGAAACCCCACACGGGTATTGGGATGATATATGACATACACTAATCCCAATAATTAGTTGTATGTCGATCGATTGATTGACAGACTGTTATAAGCGTTGAATATTTATATTTGATGCTTATACAGTGTAGAATGCACTTTGGATGATGGTTGATTATTCATCGTTGTTGTTGTATACATGTGTTGTAGAAAATCCATATAATTAACATTATATGGTAATTGATTGGGCCTCATTCCATATTTGAGAAAGAAATATTTGAAAAAGAAATATTTGAAAAAGAAGTATTTGAAATAGAATGTTGGAAAATAAAAATATAGGAAGTCGTGTTGATTAGATTGACGCCATTTTGACGTGAACGATTTTTATATCGATTTTATTCATTTTTCAATGAATACTGAAATAGATTTGAAATTCGAATTATATTTAAAGTGAATTGAAATTCGAATTAAACTAAATTGATTTGAAATTCGAATTAAACTGAATTGATTTGAAATTCGTAATACACTGAAATGATTTGAAATTCGAATAGAATTGAAATCCGAATTAAATTGAATAGAATTGAATCCGAATTGAAATCGAAAGGAAATTGAATTCAAATTGAAATTGAAAAGAAATTCGAATTAAATTGAAATTGAATTGAAATCAATTTGAAATGAATTTAAAATGAATTTAGATTCGAATATTCAATTTTGATTAGAAATTGAATATGAAGTTGAAACCGTTTTGAAAATGAATTTGAAACGATTTATAAAGCACGTTTTGAATTGAAATCGACGAAGTATATTATATATATATATAATATAATGGCCTGAATAGAACGCGCCGCGCCGCGGCAGTTCGCGAATTTCGACCGTTGACTTCGAATGGATATTGCGGGAGATCCGACCGAAGGATTCCCCTAAAACTGGAACCGTTGGGTTCGTATCGAAAAGAGCTTTCTAACGAATATTAGAAATTAGAAATCTAACGGTTGGACTTGGAATTATGTCCAAACAAAATTTGGGAAAGGTCGGTGTAAGTGCAGTTCGATGGCCGTTGATGGAAATCGACTGTACGGGCCTTGTTAAAATTATTAAAAATAGTAATAATTTGTGTAAAATCATAAGAAATGATTTGTGAAGAATTGAGATGAAAAACTCCATATTTGAAAAGATAAAAATAGATTTTTATCGAAATGAACTAGTTTTGAACTAGAATTATAACTCTATTTATTTTTAAATAGATAAATTTAATTTGAAAAGGGTTCTAAAAATAACCAGAATTTCCAATGATTGCATCGGAATGGATTTGAATCGAAATTGTCTTCGGAGTATTTCGATGTTGGATTTCGTGATTATACAGATGTTGTTATGGAAATTTGAAAGATATAGATATATATATATATCGTTATTTGCAAATACGACATTTGTTATTCGTAGAATTTGATATTGAATATAAGACGATATATTTTCTATTTAGAGCCTTGTATTTAATATCAAATGTGATTTGGGTTTGTCGTGAATGGCGTCTTCATTAACACTGTTCTTGAACCCAGTTGAGAAAAGATTAAATCTTTTTATTTTGATTTAATGAAGTGTACCAATTAAATGATATTTAATTGGAATTGAATTGGCATTGGTTTTGGGTTTATCGTGAATAGTGTTTTAAATAACACTTTTTCTTTAACCCGATAATTAATGGAATGTGATTTTGGGTTGTCGTGAACGGTATCTTCAATAATACTGTTCTTAGACACAACACAGTTAAGAAAATCAGAAACTAACTAGAGGTTGGTCAAGTTGAATGGTTTTCTGGATATTGATCTGATGTTGGTTTCGGCCTTCGGGGTTAATACTTAGGGAATTGCTCGCTTGTTAATTTACGGTTAGGGACTGATTGAAATGTGTTGTGATTTTGGGTTTATCGTGAACCGTGTTTTAAATGACACCGATTCTTTAATCCAGTCACAAATTAAAACTAAGTGGAATTTTAATGAATCTTTAATTAGATTGAAATGATCCAGAATGGAGTATCACCAGTTTTGCTCCAGGCGATAGTTAAATCTTTAATTAGATTTGAACGTGAAATGGTAATTGAATTTACCGATAACACTGTGGTGTTAGATATGAAGTATTACCAGTTTTACTTCATGGGATGAATAGGTTGGGATTGGGAAATGAAATAAATGATTACTTCGGTAAGGTTCGCTAATCTCGACTAGTTTGAATTGATATTCAAAAGTGTATTAAAGAATAAATTTAAAGGATTTATCTTTGATAAAATTTATGGGAACCTTTCCCTATGAATGTGAAATTTAGAAACTAACTGTCGGTTAGCTAAGAAGAATGGTTTTCTGGATATTGATCTGATGTTGGTTTCGGCCTTCCGGGTTAATATTTGGGGAATTATTCTCTTGATTAATTTACGGTTAGTGACTGATGAATTGGAATGAGGCGTATGTTGTGTTTGTGTAACACTTGTTTATAATATACGCGAGTTATTAAGAAAGACCGGGTTTATCCCATTCTGAATAACTGATACGACGATAAGTCGAAGATGAAGACGGTGGTCGAAGACCGGAGGTCTTCACGTCGTTTGGGTGATTACTGATGATATTGATTGGGATATACACCCAAGAAGATGGAAACCGTTGGTGATTGTCCAAACGTACTTGGGGATCGATGGATATGTGGGGTACTAGGTGCCTCCGGTTTCGTTCAGACCCAGAACGGACTTGTAAATGGACTGTGTGTCTGACATTGGATTTTAGTCTGTGTGATTGATTTCTATTAAATATATATCTATTTGGCGGCAGAGAATTTATTCTCTTGCTTAACGCCCTTCTCTGAGACGTATGAGCTCAGGGGTTATATACTGATGGATATCAAATGCATAGAGTGAATTGCCTATGTGGCATGCCTAAGTGGCGAATGATCAAGGCTTCTGTTGAAAAGCAAAGTCTTGTGGTTGATGATCAAAGAACGGCCTTTGTGGCGTAGCTTTGTGTAACGTTTACTTCGCGAGTTTCACACCCGGTATGAACCAAAAACGGGAGACGGACCTCAGGGGGGATGCGTTTTCTTTCTAGTTAGAAGTGGCGTCAGTGGTTTTACACGCCCTGACGAGTTTGACTTATGTGGTTGTTGCTGTTGCGAGGCGCCTCGGTTAGATCGGACGATCCGGGTCCGACGAAGTCATTTGTTAGCTCATTTACGCCCCATAGGGCGGAGAAACATAGTGTTCAGGCATTATAATCCACATCGGTGGACTGGCCCTGACGATCCAAGGGGCAGTTGCGGCTGTTCCTGAGACTCGGACTAGACAGTCTCAAAGCGGTTGAGGACTATCTTTTGCCTCGGTTCATAGATGGAAATCCAATTTCCAAATACGTGACATTTGCGGTTTTATTTGTAGAGCCTAATATTGGCGACATGATATATGGTACCCATGCCGCCTATGATTGATATTTATGATTTGAAGTTGTTTTACACACTATGCACTGATAATAGTATCAAATGATTTGTTTTAAAACATATCAAGCATTCTTTGGCTGTTATAAGGGAAAACCCTATCCCCCGGCTTGCGTTGCATTGTGTGATAGGACCTGGGTCTTATAACAGCTTCATTTTTTCTTTATTTAGCATTGCGCTGTTTATTTTATGCACTGGTATTCTTGGGAGGAAACCCGTTCCGTGTTATACGGCGTGGTCCCTTGATATATCTTCTTTAAAATAAAGATTAATAACTGTTTTATTTCTCACACCAGTAACATGACTGACCTGGAGTTTATTGTTTTAACCTAAACTCTGGGTGTCCTTATTTTCGACACGGGCAGCTAGTAGTTTTGGTTTTGCAGATTTATATTCACAGGATCCTGGTTTACAGCTGGAACGATATCCGGAAAGCTTTGTATCCGTATATCTCCTTCTAGTTGTGTATTGTATTATTTTCCGCTGCGATGTATTTAAATGTAATTTAAATCTCTGATATTTCTGTGTAATATTAATTTATACTCTGTATATTCTTGTAATCTGATGGCATTGTTGTAATATGCAATGAAATATTCTTCCGTCTGCGTTCTTTTTTGTCGTGTTCTCAAAACAATTCGTTCTTTCTCTTCTCTTCGGAGATCGGGGAAGTTCGGGTCGTTTCATCGTGGTATCAGAGCTTTGGTTTACCAAGCTCAGAGAACAGGACACATTAGAACCATACGAAAGAATTCATCAGATATTGGATTAGTAATATCCAATGGGGATGACTCGTTAGAGATGGGATCAGTAGTATCCTAGAACGAGTGTGAAGAGTATATTTTTGAAAGTAAAAACAATTTTTGTTTTGAAAATTTAAATCGTTGTATACGTATTTGAATATTTATTTTATATTGATTAAGACAGTCCAGTATATAAAGATTTTGCACATACGCCTTGCAAACGTGTATTTGAAGTTTTAATATACTGGATAGATATAGAATTACACTCTAATCGCCCGGAGATGATTTTAATGTTGGAGCTCCATCATTAGAATTTATATTCGAGTGACGAACGTGCAATATCTATATATTTCCTATTGACTGGTGTGAGAACCAAAAACTAGATAGGGCTTATTGTTGTGATTTGGCATCAAAAATTTGATTTTTGACTATATATCAAAGTTATATATTTGAAATGCTAACCAACTAATTGATTGATGGTTGGGTTGTTTGATTATTGGTTGAGTAATTAAAATTTATACCATATAGCCAAATTGAATCAAATTGTGAGTTATATTGAAAATTGGTCACATTAGCTTGCATATACATGTACTTACATTGAACAGGTCATAGCAAGGAGGCTAGAGCAGAGAATAAAATTTGTTTGCCCGACAAATAGGTACATGTTTATCATAATTTACTATTTTGTTTGTGTGATGATGATTTTATGAGCCGATTGGCTTTTTCTTTTTGAGATCAAAAGGCCTATATGGTAATTTCGGGATTTTCCCGTGGCTCCCGGTGCAGGGGAGGTTATGGCGAAATTTTTCAAAAATTTAGGGTGTTAGCCAAATTTTTGAAAAATTTGAAAAGTTCTTAGAAACTGAAAAGTTGAAGAACTTAAGCCGTAGTCAAATTAATGAAAGTTGAGTTGATTTGTGAAACAACTTTCGGCTTCGTTCCTTTTCGGGGACGAAAAGTTTTAAGTGGGGGAGATTGTAACAACCCGAAAATCTGGGCCAATTTAAAATTTTTATTTTGGCAATTTTAATGAATTTTGAATATTTAAAATGAATTATTTTAAATAATAATGACGAGAAATTTATTTTGAATATAATTTGAACGTATATAGTTATATAGATCGTATTTAGAATATAAATATTTATTTTAAATTATAAAAGGAATTAAAAATGGCGCGGTAGTTCGATAATTCGATTTCAAACTTCAAATGAATGTACATGGTTCAATATAAACCGGATTTTAGTGAAACCAAAAATATTTGAATCTAATTGAGAATATTTTTACAAGGAATCCGAAAAATCAAAATTTCATAGCGGGAATCAAAAGATGCGTCCAAATGAAAATTCTGAATAGTCGCTATGGAATTCAGGCCCTTAAAAATAGCCATTTTTTCAAACGACCTCGGATTTCGACGAAACCACTTTAGTTGGATCTGTGATGTCAAGTTATTGCTAGGTTTCTAATTTCATAATTTTTCGAATTAATATGTGAGCGTGGCAAAGGAAAACGCGTTTGACCAGTTTTAGTTGATTTTAATCGACTGGAAAATGGCCATTTTTCAAACGATCTCAGAATTCGACGAAACTAGTTTTGTTAGGACCGTATCGTCAATACGAAGCTTGAAAATATTTTTCTGGAATTTTTCGAGTTAGTATGTGACCCCAGTAAATTGAAATGTACGTTTAAAATTCAAAATAATGATTTAAATGTAAATTCGATAGAAACGGATCGAAACGATCGAATCAGCTTACGATACATATCCCATTGTGTCCGGAAGGGTGGTAATTACCTAGAAGCGACAGTCGTTAAGTTTGGTTTGGAGTTGGTAAAGTTAAACTTCAAAATGTGATAACAAAAGAATTAAATAATATTTTAAATTAATATATAACCCTAGCAATCCCGAACCCTAAGTCAAAATAAATAACTACGGTCGACCCTTTTGTTACAGCCGACATCAGCTTCAACCTGTAGGAATATATAGGAAAAATATTTTAGAATCCTACAATTCATGTTATACGTAACCACAATTTATCATTTACAAACTTTAACCATATTCATAATCAGATCTGATGGTTGCCAATAATTTCACAATATTTAAATGAACAGATTTGATATCCATAAAACACAGATTTAATTCAAACGAAATAGATAAGTCATTATAGCTATATTAGTAAATTTCCCACTCACCTTATAATTATAAGTTTTGAATCCTTTAGGCCTACAATCCACAAATTATTATAAATCTACAATCTATCTTGAAAGGGGAACATTCTATATCTGTAGAAGTGTAAGAAAAAGGGAAGAGAGCGAAGAATCTATCGTTGAGCATCCTCTTCCATTGACTCTAATAATCTTTCCAACTTCATATGAATTTGATTTGATTTGATAGGTATAAACATATTTTTATTTTAGAAATTAGGTTAGAAGAGGAAAAACATGATGGAGCTCTACTGCCATTATAGATTTGAATGGAAAAGAATGTGGCTCTACCCTTTATTTATAGGAGTGGAAATGGCCATGCACCATTGGATTTATCTTAAATAATATCCGTCCATTCGTTTTATAAAATATAACAAGAATTCCCCTCAAAACCTAGCCATCATTGGGCACTACAGGCCCGTAGTGGTCGATCGCTCCCTAGGAGGGTGTCGACCGCCCTACGGCTAGTTTTCCCAATCAGGACTTGTTATAAAAGGGAAGATATTTATTAATTATACTGTTTATTTATTTATGTCCCTCTTTCATGTTTCGTTCGTAACTTTTTTATACGGACTCCGTTCGCGAAACTCCAAACATGAAAGTTGATCAGAATTCCGAGACGAACGCAACAGTTAAATTTTCGTAGTCAAATTCCATCATTTGCAGAAATTCCTATTTTTGAGATTTTAATTAAATAACTATTTTTGTCAAAATTTCGGATTGTTACAGATTTAATGAGGTGTGTGAATTATTTTCCTAAAATAATTAGAATATACAGGACAATAAATAAATGAATGTTACAATATTAAAAGTTTGGTTAATGTTAAGAAAACTAGTGAACATGTAATGAACGGGGAATATAATCTATTATTATTAATTATATGAATGAGAATGTAATATAATAGGTAAGCTTGTCCATGGGACAAGTGGAATTATAACGTGGATTATAATAATTGAAAAGAGAACTTGTTAATAAACCTTAGTTAAGGGAACTAAGTTAATTTTTAAACTCACAACTATGGTTGTGATAATGGTGTAAGATAAGGTTATGATTAATTAAGAAAGAATAACGTAGACTTATAATTGAAAGTATTAAGTCTAATAAATGTAATAAATAATAAGCGAAAGTCCGCTTTGGCGGCATAGGGCTGAATAAAGTAAGTAAGCAGCCAATTGTGAGCTAATAAACCAAGTGACTTAAATAAAAAGTGAATATGTGAATAATTAAGTTAATTGGAAATATGATAAGGTAAAACAAGCGCATGATAAAAATATTAGATGTGGGATTTAATAACACGATGGCATGATGTTCTTGGACCAGTCCATACGTATAAAGGTGAAGAACCCAACGGAGTATATCATCTTGGTGTTTGGAGACACGAGTGGAGCACTTCCAACTTATTATTCTATGGGTCTGGAGGGAAGCACGCGACTTCTGTGGGATGTGGTAGGGTACTCCGCGGTGGTCCTCCGTACGGTTTGTGCTCAGGCCGTACCCATAAAGGTTTGGTCTGTACGGTACCATACGGTGAGTATACCTTGACTACAACTGTGGTATGGCAGTTAGAAGGCTGTGGCAGATGAAGTTGGGTGATTCAGCAGTTTGCCTTAGGGGAGATTGGTCAGGACCAAATTCAGGATAGTGATCGTCGATTACCTATCATCGATGGTCTGTGTGATGCAGAATATAAGAGCTAAACCTACATACCTTCGTTCTTTCAATATCCATACGTTGGATGCGGGAGACGCCAAATTGGATGTTAGATTGGTTGATAGGGGCATGTCACTTTTCTCTTTAAGAAAGCATTCATTAGTTGAGGGAGGGGCCATAGCCACCGTGAAAAGACAGACCATATTTGAATATCTGTATTGTAGGCCTAATGAGGCGGTCCTTTACAGATATTGAAAGCTCTGGATTGATTTTCATACATTGGATGCAGCGCTATTACAAGACTCAGGTTATGGTAGATAGTATGTTCGTGTGAGGGTCTAGATACACGCACTGGGTGGTGTATTGTAGACAGTAGGGCATTACTTCGACGTGATTCGACCAAGGATTTTGGATATGACTATCTGTACGCTTATGTGGCATAGCGATGGTAGTTCTGTTTGATTACATGGCGTAATAATATAGATTTCTGTACGCGATTTGGCGTAGGATAGATGCTGTATATGCTTTCATGTCGTGATGGCACAGACTATAACACCTCGTATTTTCTATGAATATTAAAATAAAGAATTAAAGAATACTTAATTTTAGGATTGGGAATTATGTAAAATAGGTAGCGCCATTGCGTTCGTCTCAAAATTCTGCTTGAGATAGAGTCCGAGTTTGCGTAAAAGGGATACAGTATGAATAAGTTATGGATATTAGAAGATTTAAGTTTAAATAAGAATTAAAACAATAATTAATAAATCAAAATTAGAAATTCAAACCAGTGAAAAGAAGCGGGCGGGAAAATTCCCGCCAGAGGGTGTCGACCCCCTTATGGGGTGTCGACACAGGTGTCGAACCCGCTATAGGGGTCGACCCCCGTTGACTGTTCTAGACCATGACGATTTTCTGAGTCTTAGGGCTACGTGGCGACTTCTGATTGGCCTAATGACGCGTTTTCTTGGACTGGATGGTTTGGATGGATCCTATGTTGATCGAAAGGGTCTAATTAATCCTACACATCTATATAAGCAACTTAAACCTAAACCCTTACCTCATAACCCTATTCTATGATGCCACCATGTTGTCCATCTCTAAACTAGCCTAGCCTCCTTCTTCTCCAAACTAGAAATCAAATTAGAGAGTTTCAAATTGAATAAAAGGTTTTCCGCTTCAATCAACAAAGAAAGATTAGAATCGCTACAACGTCAACTTATTCACTTTTTCTAATCCTATCACTGTAAGTTCAGTTATTATTCAGATTTGAACACCTAATAGAAATCATGACTGTAATGAATCGAATCTAGAACTATGCCTAATTGTAAGATAATCAATTCTGATTCATGCTTATCCTTTTGTCAAATCTGAATTACCTATGCCTATGAGATTGTTGTGATTGATACAATGGAACTTATCATGTTGTACACCAAATTGGTGATTCTTTTGTGTTCAATTCTATCGAATCTTTATGCCTATGACGTAACTTGCTCATTTTGCTCATGTTTATTGTTAGTATACAACAAATCTATTGGGATCATGATTCTCGTGTTTGGTACACCTTTACATGCCTATTCTCTTATGTCAATTCTTGTTTTTCTTCTCTTTTCCCCTTTTCGTTTTATTTTATGAATACTAGGTTCATTCGGAAGCCTACTTTTAAATCTTGTTGTTTGTACAATTGAAATCCGGGGAATTGGGTATAACTTAATTAAGTAATTTTGGGCATAACAAGTAAATGTGGCATAACTTGAATTGACTACACTTGTGGATAACTGACATATAAACCTGGGCATGTATGGTAAATATGTAAATTGGCTAAAAGATGAACATGCCTAACCTGAGCTTAGATTGAGTTGCGGTGTAAGGCTGCCCGGAACCGCCCAGCACATCCAGCGACCACAACAACAGATCTAATGTGAGAGGTTAGCGCATTAAGCCCAAAACCCGAGGTTAGAATGAGTCTACGGTAGAAGTATGCCCAGAATTGCCCGGCACATCCAGCAACCGCAAACAACATTTCTAATGTGAGAGGTTGAGGCATTAATGAATGAATTAATGCTAATGAACAGACATGCTAAGAATGGTAGGGTTAAGTTATCGTAGGCAACACTTAGCCAATACAACATGTTAATTAAACAAATGGGTGGGGTTAGGTTAAATTGAGAACACTTAATCGTTATAACATGTTGGTTAGGAAACCCTAGTAACGGGGACCCATTTCAGCAATAACCCACATAGATGTATCATGGTACCCTGAACTAGGCAGGGTGGGGAACGATTACTAGGCTGATTATAAGCGGTCAAAATAGCGGCAGGTGGTGTGTCAGTGTAGGTTCCGACGGAGTACGGGCGTGCACGTACTTCGGAGTGGAAAAATCAGGCATTAGGCATCAGTAGTTATACACTATGCATCTTGAATTGTGTCGGGTAGCCATCATAGGGATTGATACACCCCATGATGGGACCAGCACAGGTATCTACAAAAAAGCGGGGCCGAATGGCACAAGTAATAAATACATGCGAGTAGAAGCCGATCGATAAAGGGATCACTTTATCATGAACACATGAGGCTAGTTGAAACAATTGTTAGTAGGTGTTGAGAAATAGAAATGAGTGTGATAGCATATTCAGTTTATCTTGCCTTACCTTGTATTAGGTTATCTTGTTACTATGGTATTGTCCTATATTTAGTTTATTCATGTCATGATCCTTTTTCTTGTTTACATGCTAAAAATCACTGGGCTTACCAGGCTTTATGTCTGACCCATTTTCTTTCGTCTTTTGTTCTTTCGTCCCCCCCCCCCCCCCCCCCGGTCCACAGGGAGGGAATACTTCAGCTTAGTTCAGACCTTTTCCAGCTTGAAGAGAGTAGATGTATTGCTTGGATTCTCTTTTCATGGGCTATGGCTGTGGTTACACTTTTATTGGGGATTTATGCTGCTTTACTACTGTTTTATGCTTCTTTATGTATTTGGAGTTTTTAATCAAGACAGAGGTTTTATTGTAATGATTTGAAAGTTGGGTTTGAGACAATGGTTGTAATGTTGCAGAGATAGAGATTTAAAATAGGGCGCGAAGGGATGTTCGTTTTAGGACACCTTATCTAGTTCTAGGATAGTCTGTTATCCTGATATCGTCCTGTTCTCACTTTATGCAAGTCATGATCTTTTTATTATTAACATTCTAGGAATATAGCTAGACTTACCAGACTTATGTCTGACCCATTTTCCTTTCATCTTCTTTTCTTCCGTTCCCTCCCCCACCCCCCCCAGGTCCATAGGGAAGAAACACCGCAGCTTAGTCAGTTTTTCATCCAGCTTGAAGAGAGAGAATGTATTGCTTGGATTTCTTTCATTTGGACCATGGCTTTGGATATCATTTATGAGGATTATGCAGCTTTATTTATGTTTCATGCTTCTTTAACTTTTAAAATCAAGACAGTATTATGGTTGTAATAATTGGAAGTTTGTTTTGAGACAATGTTGGAAATGTTCTGTATAAACACGTATTTATGATAATAAAAGTCTGTTGGTTTTTCCGCTGCTTATTTATATGTGTTTATATCTGTCTTGTGTTTTATCTGTGTCTTTTACTTATAAACCTCCACCAAAATTAAGGCAATCCCTTTGTGAGTGACCTTAACGGATGTGGGGTGTTTCATCCTGGCTGGCCTGGTCGGGGTTCCGGACGAATTTCTGAGCTTTGGTGTGTCACTAAGGCTGATTTGTCACTTTCCGATTGGCTCCTTGTGACGGCAAAGAATTTCGCTCGGTCCGAATCAGTCGCTAAACCGACCCAGACCGTTCGAAACGCCCTATCGTTTGAAAACACGACAAAGCAGAACGCATACAGAAGAACATTTCATTGTATATTACAACAATGCATCAGATTACAAGAATATACAGAGTATAAATGAATATTACACAGAAATATCAGAGATTTAAATTACATTTAAATACATAGCAGCGGAAAATAATACAATACACAACTAGAAGAGATATACGGATACAAAGCTTTCCGGATATCGTTCCAGCTGTTAACCAGGATCCTGTGAATATAAATCTGCAAAACCAAAACTACTAGCTGCCCGTGTCAAAATAGGGGCACCCAGAGTTTAGGTTAAAACAATAAACTCCAGGTCAGTCATGTGACTTGTGTGAGAACTAAAACAGTTAATCTTTATTTTAAAGTTAGGTAAATCAAGAGACCACGCCGTATAACACGGAACGGGTTTCCTCCCAAGAATACTAGTGCATAAAACAAACAGCGCAATGCTAAATAAAGAAAAATGAAGCTGTTATAAGACCCAGGTCCCATCACACAATGCAACGCAGCCGAGGATAGGGTTTTCCCTTATAACAGCCAAAGAATGCTTGATACGTTTAAAACAAATCGTTTGATACTATTGTAAGTGCATAGTGTATAAAACAACTTCAAATCATAAGTATCAATCATAGGCGGCATGAGCGTCCCATGCCACTATGTCGCCATATATAGGTTTACAAATAAAACCGCAAAGTCACGTACTTGGAAATTGGATTTCCATCTATGAACCGAGGCAAAAGATAGTCCTCAACCGATTCGAGACTGTCTAGCCCGAGCCTCAGGACCCAGACTCAGGTGGGCCCTTGGATCGTCAGGGCCGGTCCACCGATGTGGATTAAAATGCCTGAACACTACGTTTCCCTACCCTATGGGGTGTAAGTCTGGTCCGTCTGCCGACCAGAATGCATCGGCCGAAACCGATATAACCGAGGCGCCTCGCAACAGCAACAACCACATAAGTCAAACTCGTCAGGGCGTGTAAAACCACTGACGCCAATTCTAGCTAGAAAGAAACGCAAGTCCTCCCTGAGGTCCGTCTCCCGTTTTTGGTTCATACCGGGTGTGAAACTCGCGAAGTAAACGTTACACAAAGCTACGCCACAAAGGCCGTGCTTTGATCATCACCACAAGACTTTGCTTTTCAACAGAAGCCTCGATCAATTGCCACTTAGGCATGCCACACAGGCAATTCACTCCATGCGTTTGATATCCATCAATATATAACGCCTGAGCTCGTACATCTCAGAGAAGGGCGTTAAGCAAGAGAATAAATTCTCCGCCGCCAAATAGATATATATTAATAGAGATCAATCACACGGACTAAAATCCAATGTCAGACACACAGTCCATTTACAAGTCCGTTCTGGGGCTGAACGAAACCGGAGGCACCTAGTACCCCGCATATCCATCGATCTCCAAGTACGTCTGGACGATCACTAACTGTTTCCATCTTCTTGGGTGTAAAGCCCAATCAAGATCATCAGTAATCACCCAAACGATGTGAAGACTTCCGGTCTTCGACCACCGTCTTCATCTTCGACACCACGTCGAATCAGTTATTCAGAATGGGATAAACCCGGTCTTTCTGAATAACTCGCGTATATATTATAAAAGTGTTACACAAACACAACATACGCCTCATTCCAATTCAGAATATTCTTTTATTCAAATATTCCTATACTTTGGGAAAAGTTCCCATTAATTTTATCTAAGATAAATTTTTTAAATTTATTCTTTAATCTCCTTTGAATATCAATTCAAACTAGTCGGGATTAGCGAACCACACCGAAGTAATCATTTATTTTATTTCCCAATCCCAACCTATTCATCCCATGAAGTAAAACTGGTAATACTTCATATCTAACACCACAGTGTTATCGGTAAATTCAATTACCATTTCACGTTCAAATCTAATTAAAGATTTAACCATCGCCTGGAGCAAAACTGGTGATACTCCATTTTCGATCATTTCAATCTAATTAAAGATTCATTAAAACTCCACTTAGTTTTAATCTTTAACTGGGTTAAAGAATCAGTGTCATTTAAAAAAACACGGTTCACGATAAACCCAAAATCACATTCCATTAATTATCGGGTTAAAGAACAAGTGTTATTTAAAACACTGTTCACGATAAACCCAAAAATCAATACCAATTCAATTCCAATTAAATATCATTTAATTGATACACTTCATTAAATCTAAATAAAAAGATTTAATCTTTTCTCAACTGGGTTCAAGAACAGTGTTAGTGAAGACACCATTCACGACAAACCCAAATCACATTTGATATTCAATATAAGGCTCTGAATAGAAAATATATCGGCTTATATTCAATATCAAATTCTACGATTAACCAATGTCGTATTGGAAATAACGATATATATATATATATCTTTCAAATTTCCATAACAACATTCATATGATCCCGAATTCCAACATCGAAATATTCCGAAGACAATTTCGATTCAAATCCACTCCAATGCAATCATTGGAAATTTTGGTTATTTTTAAAACCCTTTTCACTTTCAATTTATTTATTTAAAAATAAATAGAATTATATTTCTAGTTCAAAACTAGTTCATTTCGATAAAAATCTATTTTTATCTTTTCAAATATGGAGTTTTTCATCCCAATTTTTCCCAAATCATTTCTTATGATTTTACACAAATTATTACTATTTTTAATAATTTTATCAAGGCTCGTACAGTCGATTTCCATCAATGGCCATCGAACTGCACTTACAGCGACCTTTTTCAAATTTGATTTGGACATAATTCCAAATCCAACCGTTAGATTTCTAATTTCTAATATTCTTTAGAAAGCTCTTTTCGATACGAACCCAACGGTTCCGGTTTTAGGAGAATCCGACGGTCGGATCTCCCGTAATGTCCGTTTGAAATAAATGGTCGAAATTCACGAACTGCCGCGGCGCGGCGCGTTCTATTCAGGCCATTATATTATATATATAATATATATAATATATACTTCGTCGATTTCTATTTAAAACGAATTATATAAATAGTTTTAAAATTCGTTTCAAAAGCAATTTCAACTTTCATTTCAATTCAAATCAAAATTGAATTCTTCTTTATAAATTCGTTTTAAAATTCATTTCTATTCAATTCAAATTTCAATTCAATTTGAATTCGTTTTCAATTCAATTCATTTCGAAATCGTTTTCAATTCCATTCATTTCGAAATCGTTTTTAATTCAATTCATTTCGAAATCGTTTTTAATTCAATTCATTTCGAAATCGTTTTTAATTCAATTCATTTCGAAATCGTTTTCAATTCAATTCATTTCGAAATCGTTTTCAATTCCATTCATTTCGAAATCGTTTTCAATTCAATTCATTTCGAAATCGTTTTCAATTCAATTCATTTCGAAATCGTTTAGTATCGATATAAATATCGTTCACGTCAAAATGGCGTCAATCTAATCCTCACGGCTTCACATATTTCTATTTTCAAATATTCTATTTCAAATATTTCTATTTCAAATATTTTCATTTCAAATATTTCTTTTTCAAATATTTTCATTTCAAATATTTCTTTTTCGAAACTGGAATGAGGCCCAATCAATTACCATTTAATGTTAATTATGTGGATTTTCTACAACACATGTATATATCAACAACGATGAATAATCAACCATCATCCAAAGTGCATTCTACACTGTATAAGCATCAAATATAAATATTCAACACTTATAACAGTCTGTCAATCAATCGATCGACACACAACTAAACAATCGGGATTAGTGTACGTCAAATATCATCCCAACACCCGTGTAGGGTTTCAAACAATCAAACACAGATTTTATTTGTGCAGTTGGGCGATGTGTAAAATTTATCGTCCCAATCAATGTCCTTCAAATAGGTGTACATAAACAAACCGTCTGGTTTGTAAATGAATATTTATTTATTCACATTCACGTTAAAAATTATATTTTTAACGATAAAATATTTTATTTCAACACATGAATTTCTATTCAGTTCATTTACACAATAAAAATGATATTTATATTTTTCTAACTTATTTTAGAAAATTTCGGCGGCATAACGGCACGATACTAGAAACGGGACAAGGCCTAGCCTTATCCCCGGTGTAGTGAAGGCCCACGCCATTCACACATCAATCAAACCATTCAATTTCACCAAACAATTCAATTCAATCAAATAATCTAATTAAATTATGCAATCAAACAAACAAGTCCATGGTCTGTGGACGATTGTGTCGGGTGCTACTAAGCACCGTCTGCATCCTAGTATATATATATAACTAGAAAATGAAATTGAAAGGTGAGAAATTCTCACAGATAGCTATCCTAGCTCCACGGCACTTCTAATGCAGGAAATCTTCGCCAACTCGCCTTTTGTCGCTTTCGTTGTCCGCTTTCACTACATATGTAAAAATCGAATTTTACCTCGCTATTCAATATATAAAAATCGAATTTTTACTTTGCTATTCAATATATAAAAATCGAATTTTTACTTTGCTATTCAATATATAAAAATCGAATTTTTACTTCGAAGTTCACTATATAAAAATCATATTTTTACTTCGCTATGTTATATAGATAAAAATTATATTTTTAATTCTTTACCTAAACAAAATCATATTTCTACCACTTCTATATAGTAAAGATTATATTTTTAATACTTTAAAAATATAAAAATCATATTTTTAATTCTTTAAAAATATAAAAACTATATTTTTCTTACTTTAAAAATATAGAAACCATATTTTCTTACTTTAAAAATATAGAAACCATATTTTCTTACTTTAAAAATATAGAAACCATATTTTCTTACTTTAAAAATATAGAAACCATATTTTTAGTTTTATTTACTAATAAAAATCAGTTTTATTAGCTAACTAACATCAAAATTAATAACTAACTAAAATTAGAATTCAATGAACAAATAAAATCAGGATAAAACTTACTGAAGAAAGAAAACTAGGGTTTCTCATCGTCGGATCTGCGGAGCGTCGAGGTTGGAGGCTGTTGCTCGGCTTCGGTTGGAGGAAAAGGGGAAAATGGCTCGCTGTTTGAACTGATGGGGTTATGGGGTGCGTTGGTGAAGGAAAGGGGGCGGGGTCTGTGTGGGTCTGAGGGGTTTCGACGCAGGAGGAGGCCGGAGTTTGAGGGAGGCGGCGGAAGCAGATGGTGGTGGGTTAGGGTTGAACGAGTTTCAGGGGGTGCGGCTAGGGTTTGGAGTTCGCGGTTTTTACTGAGGAGGGGAGGAGGAGCGGGACGTCACAGTGGCGAGGGGAGGCCAGGGCGGTGGTGTGGGGCTTCCATCGAGGCGGCGCACAAGGGGGGGCGAACGATGGGCGGTGGTGACGGGCGAACGTCGCCCCTTTTTTTTTCCTTTTTTTTTTGAATAAACAGGGTGGGGGTCGGCTGATAAGGGAAGAGGGAGGGGAGAGTTTTTTTTTATTTTTTTTAATTATTTTATTCTGCAAAAAGTTGACTTTCACATACGACCTCAAAACGAGGCCCACCGCCTGTCTTCCATAGCGTTTAACCCCTATTCCGAACACAATGGATATGCCACGTGGGACAATTCAATCGTTTCGATCAGTTTCCGTTAAATTTACATTTAAATCACTATATTGAATTTTAAACGTACATTTCAAATTACCGGGGTTGCATATGAACTTTAAAAATTCCCGAAAATTATTTTCTAGCTTCGTATTGACGATACGGTCCTAACAAAACTAGTTTCATCAAATTCTGAGACCGTATGAAAAATGGCCATTTTCCAGTCGATTAAAATCAACTGAAACTGGTCAAACGCGTTTTTCCTTCGCCACGCTCACATATTGATTCGAAAAATTATGAAATTTGAAACCTAGCAATAACTTTACATCACAGACCCAACAAAAGTGGTTTCGTCGAAATCCGAGGTCGCTTGCAAAATTTCCATTTTTAAGGGCCTGAATTCCATAGCGACTATTCAGAATTTTCAACTGGACATATCTTTTGCTTCCCGCTATGAAATCGCGATTTGTCGGATTCGATAGAAAGATATCATCCATTAGATCCTATCATTTTTGGTTTCACTAAAATCCGGATTGTTTTGCACCCGGTACGTCCAATTGAAGTTTGAAATCGAATTATCGAACTACCGCGCCATTTTCAATTCTATTTATAATTATATATAAATATTTATATTCTAACGATGACGTATATAAATATATACGTCGAATTAAATTCAAAATAAATTTCTCGTCGATATTATTTAAAATAATTCATTTTAAATAATCACAATTCGCTAAAATTGCCGAACTAAAAATTTTAAACTGGCCCAGATTTTGCGGGTTATTACACTCCTCTTAGTGTGTATGGTCTGGATTCACTCTATGACCATCTGACGGCTCAAATCAATCTGAAATTATATAAATACAACCCAACACTCAACCTCAATTCACACAAATAAAATAGAACTAGAGCCGTCATGCTGTTGGGAGGAAACTAGGAGTAGCCATAAGTTGGAGAAAGCTTAGAGATGAACAAATTATAATTCAATTAAGAATCAAAACAACGTTTATCTACCCAAAGGAAAGCATTGCAAATTCAGAACTCATAAACCAGAACTCAAGTTCGTCGTTCGCTTTAAGTTTAGTTATGTTTTGGGATGCGAATCAAAATCAATGTCATGCCTTGGAAATAAACTGAAAATAGAATGATGTTTATTATGTTATATGTGGAAATGAATGATATTGATCTATGTCTGTGGTTCTATTTTGTTATCATGTTGAATTGGGAATTAATGGATAAATCCATTCATAAGTATATGAACTTGGAGTACAACCTGTTATACAAGTTGCGTAGTTTATCACGTTATACAAGTTTTAGGTTGTAAAATCCTAACACATATGTGACCAAATGTTAGTTCTACATGTTTATGTGTATATGTTAAACCGATCCCATAATTCAAGTTCACACTTATTCATATGTTTGTGATTGATTTTGTAAGTTCACATATACGTAAGATGATTTAGTCTGTGTTGTAAGCTCACATATATGTAAGTTGATTTAGTCTATGTTGCAAATTCACATATATGTCTATGATGCAAATTCACATATATGTATGTGGCTTAGTCTACGTTGCAAGTTCACACCCATGACATTTATGATAACTATTTTGCAAGTTCATCCCTATTGTGTTCATATTGACTATGCCAAAAATGCCAAGTTTACACCTATGTCATGTTTATGTTAATGGATTTCTTTATGCAAATTTTGCGTACGCTAAATTAGGCTAAGTTTTTAGCCTAATACTATATGTCAAAAATCATGCGAGTGGAAAATTAGGCTAAGATTGTTAGCCTAATATTTAGACGGGGTAACATTGGGAAAAATTGGTAATTATAGGAAACTTCACATAAATGGATGAAAAATCACACAGATAATTTATGGCTTGAAACAGTATAAATTATATACCTTAAAATAATGAATTTGGAAAGTGGGCCCTAACATTTAATTGTTAACAAATTTACATATAAAAATAAAAGAACAAATATGTAAATTTAGAAAATACGAATATGCTTAACCCGATGTTGGATTGAGTTGTGATGTAAACCTACCCGGACCCACCCGGCTGTCCAGTAATCACAACAATGCCTATCCAATGTGGGAGGTTAAGGCATTAAGCCCAATAAGGACCCGAGGTTAGACTGAGTTGCGGTGTAAACCTACCCGGAACCGGCCGGCTGTCCAGTAACCGCAACAATACCTGTCTAATGTGAGTGGTCGGTTCTTTAATGAATAAATGAAATCTAGAATGAGGATGGTAGAGTTAAATTAACTAAAATACTTAACCAATTCAACATGTTAACTAAACTGATGGGTGGAGTTAGGTTAATACAGACACTTAACCATTTAACATGTTTGACTAGAAAACCCCAGTAACGGGGACTCATTTCAGCAGTAACTCAATTAGGTATCATGGTACCCTGAAACTAGGCAGGGTGGGGCACGATTACTGGGCTGATTGTAAGCGGTCAAAAGCGATGGCGGTTGGTGTAGCAGTGTGGGTTCTAACGGAGTGCGGGCGTGCACACACTTCGGAGCAGACAAACAGGGCACTGAGCACCAGTAGTATAACCTATGCATTCTAGAATTGTGTAGGGCCGCCACTATGGGACCTGATACACCCCATGGTGGGACCAACATAGGAATCTACAATCAAGTGGGGCGGTATGACATATGTTTATGCGAGTAAGAGCTGATCTTTAGAAAGGGGATCACTTCACCTTGATCATGGGGTGCCAATTGAGACAGTGCAAGTAGGTGCAGAGAAGTAATAGTGAGTGCGTTTAGTATAGTTAGTATTTCCTGCCATATCTTATCTTATATTCTGGTATTGTCCTGTTCTCAGTTTATACAAGTCATGATCTTTTTATTTTTCTCATGCTAGAATTATAACTAGACTTACCAGACTTATGTCTAACCCATTTTCCTTTCACTTTCTTTTCTTCCGTCCCCCCCCCCTCCCCCCCCCCTCCAGTCCATAGGGAGGAAACACCTCATCTTAGTCAGATTTTTCATCCAGCTTGAAGAGAGAGAATGTATTGCTTGGATCTCTTTTGTTTTGGGCTATGGCTTTGGACATTCTGTGGGGATTTATGCAGTTTAAATTTTGTTTCATGCTTCTTTAAGTTTTTAAATCAAGACAGTATTATGGTTGTAATAATTGGAAGTTTGTTTTGAGGCAACAATGGAAATGTTTTGTATGAAAGCGTATTTATGAAATGAAAGTCTGTTTGTTTTCCATTGCTTATATATATATATATATATATATATATATATATATATATATATATATATATCTGTGTGTGTGTGTGTGTGTGTGCGCGCGCGCGCGCGCGTGTGTGTGTGTGTGTGTGCGCGCGCGCGCGCGCGCGCGTGTGTGTGTGTGTGTGTGTGTGTTTATATCTGTCTTGTGTTTTATCTGTGACTTTTACCTATAAACCTCCACCGAAGTTAAGACATTTCCTTTGTGAGTGACCTTAATAGAGGTGGGGTGTTTCAACAGTTGAGCCAATTTCTTCAAACACCTCTGATTCCTCATCTGGATGCAGCATTTCATGTATTAAAATATCTGAAAGGTACTATTAATATGGGTTTATGTTTTCCTTCTAAGACTGATTTAGTTCTCAATGCATATTGTGATGCTGATTAGGGTATGTGTGATGATACTGGAAAATCTTTATCTGGTTATTTTGTTTTCTTTGGAAATGCATTAATTTCTTGGAAGACAAAGAAACAGAAAGTAGTTTCTAAAAGCAGCACTGAAACTGAATATAGATGTATGAGTTACGGCACTGGAGAGCTTGTTTGGATTGAGAGATTATTGGCAGATTTATGTGTTGATATTCCAACACCTATTACATTACATTGTGACAACTTATTAGCTATGTATATTGTCCAGGACCCATGCTTTCATGAGAAGACGAAGCATAT
Organism: Allium sativum; assembly: GCA_030737875.1. Classification (NCBI taxonomy): domain Eukaryota; kingdom Viridiplantae; phylum Streptophyta; class Magnoliopsida; order Asparagales; family Amaryllidaceae; genus Allium; species Allium sativum. The sequence goes on along the minus strand of CM060918.1, from coordinate 491,639,348 downwards.
GAGAACCAAGCATCAAAAACTAGATGTGCATTTTGTCAGAGAAAAAGTGCAGTAGGAGTTTATCGCAACAAAGTATGTTAAATTGGCCTTGCAAATTGCTGACATCATGACTAAGTCCCTTGGAGCTCATCAACATAAGTCTTTGGCATGCAAGCTTGGTATGGTTTCTCCGTCTTTGTTTCAAGATTGGCCATCACATACGGTCAATCTTGAGGGGAGGTGTAGAGTTGTACATGTATTGTATTTTTGTATTTTCTTTAGGCTTTATTTTCTTACAAGGCTTCGGCCTGTTTGTTGTGTTTTGCATATATGTAATACAAGATCTGAATGTAACTTTACCTTTTGGAAGGTCAAAATAAAATCAATTCTGTTTCTTAAGATCTCGTTTTTTCAAATATTTTGATATAATTGTCGCGATGTCTGCATTTTTTCGAAAAATTGCAGGATTTCGAAATGTGAATTTTTTTTGTTTTTTATTTTTGAAACAATTTTTTTTTTTATTCTCTTACATGAATACGAAGACGATTATATATTGAATTAAGTTTTGAAGTTTGATAATTTTTTACATTGAATTTTGATGATTTTCGAAAAACAGGATTTTAGTTTATGAAGTTTTAAGACAAAGTTATTTTTGTATTTTAAAACTTAAACCAAACCTTAGCCAAACAGTCTCTTTTCTTTTTAAACTGAACCTTAGTCAAACCGTCTCTTTTCTGTTACACCTGAGGTTGCAAAAAACATATGTAGAGGTGTCTTTTTTTAAAAATTTGTTATGTATGCATGGTTCTAGGTTTCCCCATCACTAGAGAATTGAGAAATGGCCTAAGATAAGAAGCAGTTGGGGACATCTGGACTATGAATAGGAACTTTATCATGGGAAACACAAACTTTATTATGAGAGGTGATATGTATATCTTAATCGATTTGTTATGGGAACACATGAAGTATAGTCCTAATTTACTAAGCATGGTCCCCTAATCAATTATGATGTATATTACACAATACACATGCTTTTTAAGTAAAACAACCAAAGTAGTCAGTTGACCGTTGGTGCACCTTTTAACTGTTTCAAATGAATATTAGCTTATGTGCACTTGTACGAGGAAAACATAAACAGACTTGCGCAACACAAAATTAGATTATGCTAAAGTTGATAATCATGCTTAACTTAATGATGACAAATAGTAAGAACTGATTAAAGTTGGAAGTTAAGGTTTGTTCGAGGCTATTACTGTGTTTTTCAGATGAGCCTTTTTGTGTCATGAATGCAGTTGGACAACTAAAACAAAGCATCAAAATAAGCATTTCTACTTTCTATTGTACATGTACATCATTATTAATATTACCCCCAGATCTACCCAAGTTAAATAGTGTCATATTAATGACTATGGTGTATAATAATCCTTGCAATAAATATGATATATAATGGCCAGACGTTAAAAAAACCTCACATGGTCATAACCACATGAAACTAAAGAAACTATAAAATGATTATTAATTTTGGAGCAGCCAAAGAATGCAAGTTAAACTAGTGTTCATCAGCCTAACTGCTCTCATTGCTGATTAAAGATAAAAGAATCAACCTTTTAACTGCATTTGTCTTTACACAGCCAACTTGAATCTGCCTCATGTTACTCTGTGATCTTCAATGTTTAATGTAGCAATGTTTAGATTGGAAGCTGCCTTCATGTTTTCTGTATATATATGACTTACATTCATATACCATGAGGCTGAATTCCGTGCATTCAGTTTTGTAACTGTGACACCATTTAGTTTGAAAGCGACATTAGCAATTAAAAACGCACTTAAATTTCACATATTTGACCCATAAGCAAACTATATGCCAAACACAAACTTGCAATTTTATTAAGTAAACCACGTGATCTAAACAGCTGGATACAGAATTACAAAATTTAGAATTCTAATGAATCTCAGCCTTGATGGTAATAGTCCTTAATCAATGATATGCTAAAATAACTCGGATCATTCTTTCTTTCGTCCCATTGATTAATGCAGAGAAGCAACAAAATGTTTAGAGCCTATGTACACATTTGAGCACTTCTTCCCCCATACTTTTACATCCTATGTGCGTCTGAATTGAAAATTGAAAGTCATAAATTACTTTGGAAAACCAAATTGATTTTCCTAATTACTCGCAAATGCATAAGAGAAGCGAAACCAAATTTATTTTCAGAATATAAGGACTAATCTTACCTGAACACAAACTGAGCACACACATCACTTGAGAATCGAGGAACAACTGTTTAGAATCAGAATCATGCATGACTGATATTATTTATGTACAATTTAACTTAGCTGCGATAATCATTCTCTCCATGTGCATAATCATTAAAGGTCCAACAAGGCAATAGCTATATACCATTAATACACTTGCATGTGTATAACAATATTGCATAGTCCTATATTTGCCATTTAAATATGTGCTCCATAAAATAAATACAGTAGAAATGAAATTTGAAGTACTAAGAAGTAAACAAGATGTGGTACATCAATTGATAGCAGCATGCTATAGACTTATTCAAACATAAATTGATCCTAAAACAAAGCATAAAAAGACTCGACTAGGCTCGGCCTTCCAGAAGAATTGTGAAGTGATACACTGATACGCACAAGATGAAGAAGAAGCAAGGGACACCTGGACCATGAGAATAGGAACTTTATCGGGAATGATTTGTTATATGGGAACACATTGATGAAATATTCTTCTAATTTATTAAGCATGGACCCATACTCATTATGATGTATATTACTGATCTAAGATAATGCTTTTTAAGGTAAGTGGAATGCTACCAAAATAATTTGTTATAAGTCAGTTGACCGTTGGTGCACCTTATTTACGTACCAGCTTCAAAAGGAGAACTAGCTTCTGTGTGCACTTGTACGAGGAACGCATAAACAAACTTGCTCAATACTAAAAATTGATTGCTTGTGTTAAAGTTGAAAATGATGCTTAATGATGACAGACAGGTCGTAAGAATTGATTAAAGTTGGAAGTTAAGGTTTGTTTGGGGCTATTATTATTCATGTTCAATCCAAAGGGAACACCCACCTGCACATCACTGTTTTTTTGGATGAACCTTTTTGCGTCATGAGCATAAATGAACGCCTGAAAAAAAAAAGTATCAAAATAAGTAACTTGACTATTCACAGGACATGCACATTATTATTACGATCAGACCTGCCCAAGTTAAACAGTGTCATTATTACTTACTACAACATGGTCATGACTAGATGAAATTGAAGAAATATATAAAATGATTATAAATTTAGGAGCAGCTGAAGAATACAAGTTAATACATCCAACTCTTTAGTGTTCATCAGCCTAACTGCTTTCATCCAGCGAATTAAAGTAAAAAAAAAAAAAAAAAAAAAAAAAAAAAAAAAAAAAAAAAAGAAGAATCAACCTTTCTGCATCTTATCTTTACACAATCAACTTGAATCTGCATCATATTGTTACTCTGCTTTTCCAATCTTAATGTTTAAATTGGAAGCTGCCTTCTCGTTCTCTTTGCACACACACCATTATGCTGAATCCCATGCATTCAACTTTACTACCATGTCACTATTTGGTTTGAAAACGAACTAAAATTTCACATATTGGACTCTTGAGCAAATTACAAAAAGCAAACTTGCAATTTCATTAACCATAACATGTGATGTAAACAGCTGGAAACATAATTACTGAGAAGAGCTGAAATCTTTACATAGATGATCTCAGTCTCAGTCTTCCTCACTATCTGGTCGGACATAGTCAACTGTTGTATGTGTTGTGGAGAAATTTTGATTCAAGACCGCTTAAATCAAAAATCCCCAACGCCACGGAAAACGAGATCGTAGTAACAGTGCAAAAACAACTAATCGAACAATCTCAATTTTATCCAAGCCAATCACAATCACCAAACAATGAAAATAATAGAGCAATAACGAGAAACTAAACACACAGGGATTTATAGTGGTACCACCGAGTCTTGTCAGTGTACGTCCACTTTGAGAGAGAAACCTTTAATAATATCAATAGAAGAGTACAAGAAATTGATTACAATGATCAAATTTACTAGAAAAAATTGATTTTGTGAAGAAAAGAATTGAAGAAGATTAGGATTGTCTAAACCCTAATTAGAATAATCTTGGATCTAATCTCTTGATTTGTGATCCACCTCCTTTTGTATTCGATGTAGCTTATATAAGCATAGAGAAGTATATGGAAATTCCCAAAATTTCCTCCAAAATATCCTCTAGATCCAAAATATTCTTCAAATCCAAAATATCCTCTAGCTCCAAAATATCCTCTAGATTCAAAATATCCTCTAGATCCAAAATATCCTCTAGATCCAAAATATCCTCTAGATCTAACACATATTATCGCATACTTCAACACTCCACCTTAATACTACATCCGTCTACATCACAAACTCTAATGCACTCAAGCATTTCCTTCTATCTTCAATCAAGAAAGCTTGAATGTTTCCCCAATGAACTTCGGCATAGCCATCGCCCATTGCACTTCACTAACGAGTTCAGGCATGGCCTCCGAATCAAGCACCCAATCGCTGTCCGAAACATCCGATGCAACAACCGACTAAACATCTATGTCTTACTCACCAACATCTCTCTCCACCGCAACTGATGAAGATGCTACTTCCTTTTTCCCATTGTCTGGACAATCATTCTTCCAGTGACCAGATTTCTTACATATAAAGCACTTGCCATTTCTTTCCTTCGATTTTCCTCTTCCACCGGGCTTCTTTGACATAAAACGCTCCCGGTTTCCCTTCTTCTCTGACTTTTCTTTCTCCGCAAATAAACCTTGACCATTACCAGCACCACTGCTACCATCACTCAGCTCCTTAATCTGATCTCGTAATTCCTCACTAAGAAGACCCGTCTTGACATCATTTAGGGTCAATGTATCCCGGCCATAGATCAAACTATTTGAGAACCCAGTATAGCGTTCAGGCAACGAACATAGCAATATCATCGCCTTCACTAGAAGAAAACATTGATTTAGCGTCAAATATTTAGAAGCGGAAATTTTCGTCGCTGATTTGCGACGGATTTCCAAGTGATTTGCAAGGGATACTTTTTTGTATTTTCAAACCTTTTTTCTTTTATTTATTACCATCGTCTTCTGTCATCCGTCACTGATCCGTTGCAAATTGCATCGAATTACCGACAGAAAATTTCTGTTGCTACTTTCCGCTGCAAATACAGACAAAATACCGACGAATTAATATTTGTCGAAGCTATTTTGCAGCAAAATTCCAACAAATTTGCAAGAGATGTTTATATTATTTTTCTAAGATATACTTTAGTGTTATTTTTGAATAATCATTAACATGTTCAATAATTAATAATTAATTTGTTCTAATTAATGATTTAAAGTAATAATAAATAATAATTTACGTTATAAAATAAATAACTTATAATCATTGCTTATTTAGAATTTGCAAAATAATCTTTGCTCATAACCAATGTAATTTCTAAATTCTTAACAATATATCATAGGAATGATTTTATCAATGGGAATATCATAAGAGAGTTTGAAAAAACATTTAATTTCATTTGAAAATAAAAATAAATCAAAGTTTATTTTTGAAGTAATTAACATTTTCAGAAAAATTAAATATTTCAAAAAACAACGTTCGATATAATTTGTCTTTGTTGGTGTATTTTAAACTTTGAAAATTGAGTTTGTTTAGTTGTTTTTGTTAGCTCTTCGGTTTTATGTAAATTAACAACGTCAATTATCCTATTATTGATATTAATTTGATTTGATTTGATTTAGTTTAATTATATACAAGTCAATTATTTAGACATACAATGTATAATAGCTGTTGGATCCATTTGCGATCCATGTGATAATGATATACATCGTGGATCTAGATCGTAATCCAAGAATATAAATCAAATGACTCTGATCCATTGGATCTGTATGCCTACGTCTAGTTTTTTTTTTTTTTTTTTTTTTTTTGTCTGTTTATTTGAACGAAGGCTGCAAAACCTTCTACCGACTTCATCTTCTTTCAGAAGTACCTTTTTCCCCAAATTGAAAAAACCCTATTTCTCCTGATTAAACTTTTCTACCCATGAATTCACGACCCCAGATTATTATCCGCCCCTCTTCTTGCTTTCCCCATACATCAACCTTTATTCCCCGTTCAATATACATTTCTTTCGTTTCCAGATTATGGACAATGATGGAACGACTATGGGCTCAAGGTATGCGGCATGCAGATCTAAAAATAGAGGAGGTCTAGGTAGAGTATTTTTCTAGTGAAATTGTTTTGTTGCATTGAGATTTATTCTTTCATTTTTTTTTCATCAAACCCTAGCCCCTAAAATTAAAGACCTAAAATTTGTTAATGGGATTCAATTCAACAAATGATAACATTCTTAAACTTGTGTTTCAATTCTTAGAATAATGAAATAAATATGTAAAGTTATATTGTCCAGGTTCCTTGTCTTGTACCTTTCATGCCTTTATTTGTATGGCTGCTTCAAAATTATTTAATTCCGTTTGTATATGAAATGGTGTGAACGAACTTCTGGATTTATATTCATTTGTTTTTAATAGCTATAGCCATATACATGACAGTAAGAAGTGGAACTTATAAGTATAATTACAAGATTGTGATCATTAAGTACCGGTGACCTTGGACATATTCAACGAAGGTGCTTGGTTGCATGAGGATGGTACAGTGTGGAAGAGACAGTGGTTGAGTGTTATTTTGTAGATGTTATTTTATAGATGTGAAGTTGTAAAATTTAAGGGATTTTACAAACATAAGCAAAACAATGGTGCAACATATGGATGTTATTTTGCAATCATTTGATAAATAAAGCAACAATGTACTATGCTTTTAAAAATGTGAAGAACTTGATGAAAATGGAAGTATTCAAGCTTAGTAAAGTGTAAAAAATAAGCTTTCATATTAGAAGATCAGCAGGACATACCAAATTCTGTAATATGCTATGCTATGTATAGAAAATAATGCACCTTTATTTTATGTGGAAAGCTTGGGTTTCAAGTTTACATTTAATTTTGTTTCAGTTTTGATAGTAGACTGATATATCAAAGTATATGTTACTATTGGTTTTTTAAACAAAGATGACTGCTTTTTTTTAATTGAAAGTCATCAAAAAAGGAGGTATGCATTAGTGTATATTAAAAACAATGCACCCTTAATTTTTTTTATGAATGGATGTGGGTATCTATTATCTACGTTTCTCTCATGCAACTGTTGGATAGTTTGTACTTCCATCTACCATATTTTTGATTGACCGTCTGCACGAAGAGATAAAGCTTTCATTAGAGAAACACAAACAGCAAGAAAATAATTTTATCTCAACATCGTATTTAAAACAATTATAAAATATGGATCAATTTCAGTCTATTTGGCCATATGGGAAAAACCTTAATCGGACATTATACCCCTCCTGTTTATGTTATACTATTATGTAAGTTTTTTTTATTTGTTTTTCTTTACTTTGGGGTATAATATTTATTGCTACTTACTTTGATTCAACAAGTATAAATAGTTATTTACATGTAGACGTAGTCCTTGTTGTTCCTCCATTGATGAAGTTATCAGTTTTATTGCTCAATTTACCCGGCAAGGAACTAAAAGTTACTGGTATTTTTGTCTTCTTCCAAGTTACATTAATTTCTAAGTTACAATAACATCCACAACTTTTCTAAGTTAACCTCTCGTACATTAACCCAGCAAGAAAGTAAAAGTTATACTCTTGTAAATTTCTCGTATGTTGCTTTTCTAAGTTACATTAATTTCACTAATTATGTAATTAATTTCTGTGAAATTGGCATACTCTCGTATGTTTCATGCTCAATTGCAATTCCAAGTTACGATCTAACATAAAATTGACTGGGCCTATCTAAATTGCCCTGGATTCATTGAACACTCGGCAGGGTTGAACGGAATTTCCTCTGGAAGTTCGAGCGGCATAAAGATTAGGGTTTTCCATGTTTTTAGACATTAACACACCTTTGTACCAACTGATTTTTTTTTCTTGAATCCACAGTTATTAATCTGTCTTCTTTTTTATACCTGTCTGAGCGAAAGAACTTAAGTGCAACAACTTTTATTAGATTGAGTCGGCATCAAGTTTCATTTATGGCAGTCTTCTTGAGAGAGGGATCTAAAAATAGAATTTTGTTGTTCAACCGCAGTCTTCGTCTTCTCTCATCTATAGCAGCAAGTTTCTAATTTCTCCATCTTCTTAGGTATGTTTAGATTTTTGTTTTTCCTTTTATTAATTTATCATGTTTGTTCCATATGCTTAAAGTTTGAAATCTTGATTTCCCCACTTTCTGATTTCTCCTTTTTTTAATGAATAACAAGATAAGCAACATAGTTTTCTTAAATCTTAGTTGAAAAGAAATTATTTGTTAACTTTTAGAATCAGTGTTAATCCTCTACTAATACTGTAGTTTACAAATTTATCTGCGGATGTAATGACTAAAGATGCTCATAATCATCTTTGATGAAAGAAAGATGACTGAAGATGCATGCTCTTATGTAAATATCAAAATTAGTATTGGATCTAGTTGTTGTAAAGAGTCTTAACATGTCATTGATTAAGGTAATGGCATAAATTATCTGATTATCTCTGTTGCTTGTTCTATTTACTTTAAATTATTTTAATATTAGTGATTTTTTTTAAACCTCTATTCATAACATTCTATTAAACATAATCCTTTGATTGCAGTATATCAATATCTAGTTATTATATCCTTTCATTGATTATATTACATTCCATTGAGTTGATTTGCTAACTACAGATTCTCATTTGAATCTCAAAAAAAACTTAATCTAACTATTTAGTCTTTTTTTTACTGACTGGTGTCACCTGACCATTTTAATTCACCATTTTGGTGGTAAAAATATGATTAATTGCATTTACATACACCATTTTAAATAGGATTCATTTTAATACACCATTTGAAATGGGATTCATTTTAATACACCATTTTGGAGATATTGCAATATTTTGATCAAGATAGTTACGTGTACATCTTGGATTGTTTGAAAGATACCTTTACATTCAGATGGTTCTAGTATTATAAAAGATGCATTTGTGAGAATTGTCGATATCATTAAAGTTAACCATGTTGTTGATGGGAATGCTGTAGGCTCAAAAGTTCTTGCTGGTATTCATGCCATTGTTTTATCCCCAAATGAAACGGTATGACATCGCAGTATTTTAGCACTTGTATAAATCATGATATTGTATTTAAAATGTGTTTGGTTTATTTTAATTTACTTTGTTGCTTTGCAGTTGAATTATGGGATTAATGAATCCTATAAATTGTCTATTCTAGTGACTGGAAATCCAATATTTGCGCATATTGAGGTCTGCTCCCTTTGCTGAAACTTTAAATAGTAGTTGTAAAATATATATCGTTTTATTGGAAAATAATTTCAGTTTTATATATTAAATCGGTAGGAAATCATTTGCAAGCACAAACAGTTTATGGAGCAATTCATGATTTACAGGTCAATTGAGCTCATTGAGTACAAAATTTCAATCTTTTTATAGCAGTTTGGATAAGATACATACCTTTTAAGTTTCACAGACATTTAGCCAACTTTGCAACGATAATGTTGCATCGAGGACTATCGAGATAAACTCGGCTCCCATATCAATTATTGATAGGCCAAGGTTCCCTTTTCGTGGACTTCTGATTGGCTAGTGTATAACAATAAAACTCTCTTTCTTCTTCTTTGAAAGTTCATATTATGCACATCAAAGAGCCAAGGTTCATATTATGGACATCAGTTCATTAATTTCTGTCATTTATAAAAGAGCCAAAGAAAGTGTCATGAACAAAGCTTGTCTAATAGGTCTAAATGCTGGGAAGCTAGCTGAACTTATTTATTTTATTTGTAACATACAGATACATCACGCCATTTGCTGCCTGTGCCTGTAATGAAGGGTGTCATTGATTCCATGACCTATTCCAAATTGGTAACTAATACATTTCTCAACTACCATCTTAATTCTGATCATAAAATTAATTTCTTATCACCACTTAGTTATGTTTCATGTTCCAATATATATAAACACATGATGTTTTATACTAGCACATCGTAGATGCACAATCTTTCCCTTTAGAAATACCTTCATATCTGAAACTGTGGAAGGTCCAACACATTAATCTTATCTTTCCTTAGCTATTAATCATCATCATCAATCTATCTGTATTATGATCTGGAGTTGCATCAATATCGCTGCAAATTCATCATTTTAGGCCCATCCGGTACTATGTACTATGTATTACTTCGTTTGGGATTATCTAAACCCAGCTGTATTCTTTTAAATTTGATCAAATTTAAGGCTTATAAATATTTGTTTTGGTAGGTATTAGTCTGATCTTCTTGCTTTGGTAGGGATGAATGGGTTTGTTTCTTGGAAAAAATGTTGTTGTGTGGTGAGTGTACTGTGCTGTACAAGGAAGTTTTGTGCCATGTTAATGCTCGTGGAGCTGGTAAGTGCTCGTGCATTAAAATTAAGCCAATTCCTCAATGTTTGTGCTCTTGTATTCTTTATATGCCATGTTATATATTTTTATGCAGTTATAATCAATGATAATATGTGTTTATTTTTCTTTCAGTTGGGCAAGTGGAGCATTGGATCCAGGAAGTACTGCTTCCCATGACATTGTTACATCTGTCAGGTAGTCGTTCTCCGCTGTTATCTAGTATAAGGTGGTGTTTGGATGGTTTTCCTTGTGTATGGGATAATGTTATTAGCACCAGCTGAATAGTTTTGTTGTTTATAATTTAGCTTGGTGTATGAATTGTGGACATTCTTTTTTGAATTTGAATATGATTGTTCTTTTTTAAATGTTAATATGGATGTTGTTCTTTTTTTAATGTGATTATAGATGTTTTTTCTTGTAAATTTATCTTTGCTTTTTTATATGCTATTTCAGTGTTCATAGTTGAATAATGTTAGTTCGATATATATATATATATATATATATATATATATATATATATATATATATATATATATATATATCAGAAGGGGAATAGTGGCGGACTGCCAACAAAAAAAGTGAGGTCAAGTTTACTTTAATTTAATTTCCGTCGCTAATCCCTTGGCAATTAGTAAGGGTTTACCAGCGTCTTTTATAAATAATAATATATTATAAATTACTTATCCGTCGGTAAATAGTCGGTAAATAAATTAAAATTAAATTAATAAATAAATTTTAATTCTATTATAAAATTAGTAAAATGACGAAAAATTGTCGGAAAACTCATGTTAAATTCAGTCGCAAAATCTGACACAAATACCGTCATGCTTTTTACCGACCACAACGTTACATAGGAAATCCGTCGCTAAGGCCTGTTTAACGACAGATTAGAAGTGGATTCTGCTGCTGCTATATGCAGTTTTTCTTGTAGTGCTTCTGCTCCTCCTCAATCTTCAAATCTACCGCCTTCATCTTCATTAGCAAATCATCAAACACATTTAAGTGCGCCTTTAGCGAAGTTCCTTCCTTCATTTTGTAGGTAAAGAAAGTCCGCAACAAGATCAGTCGATTTGTGAGTGACTTCTTCATATACAACTCCTCCAACTTGTTCCAAATACCTTTAGCAGTCATCTCACCACTAATTTCGGAAATAACATTCTCCCCATGGCAAGTTGAAGTGTAGTGAATGCCCACTCTTCCATTTCTTCTCTCTCTACATCTGAGATGTCCTCTGGCAATAAATGTGTATCAAACACCACCCGATGTACCCGATTCCGCCTAAGAACCGCTTTCATATTCCATTACCACTTTTCGAAATCATTATCGTCATTCCACTTATCGATAACTAATTGTGAACCAACAGCTGCATAGGACCCACGTACATAAGGAGCTACACCACTTGGACCACCTGTTGATGGATTATTTGAACCTGATTCCGGTATTTCTACAACTATCTACCAACACCAATGCTTTGATACCAAATGTTGTGGAGAAATTTTGATTCAAGTCCGCTTAAATCGAAAATCCCCAACGTCGCGGAAAACGAGATCGTGGTAATAGTGCAAAAACAACCAATCAAACAATCTCAATCTTATCCAAGCCAATCACAATCACCAAACAATGGAAATAATAGAGCAACAACGAGAAACTAAATCACACAGGGATTTATAGTGGTTCCACCGAGTCTTCTCAGTGTACGTCCACTTTGAGAGAAAAACCTTTATTAATATCAATAGAAGAAAACAAGAGATTGATTACAATGATCAAATTTACTAGAAAAAATTGATTTTGTGGAGAAAAGAATTGAAGAAGATTAGGATTGCCTAAAACCTAATTAGAATAATCTTGGATCTAATCTCTTGATTTGTGATCCACCTCCTTTTGTATTCGATGTAGCTTATATAGGCATAGAGAAGTATATGGAAATTCCCAAAATTTCCTCCAAAATATCCTCTAGATCCAAAATATTCTCCAGATCCAAAATATCCTCTAGATCCAAAATATTCTCTAGATCCAAAATATCCTCTAGATCCAAAATTTTCTCTAGATCCAAAATATCCTCCAGATCCAAAATATCATCTAGATCTAACACATAGTATCGCATACTTCAACAGTATGTTGATTAGTGCATCACCTGCAAATTATCAACAAGCTCTTATGGTTTCATCATTAGAAATTCAACTTCATACCAAGGATTCATCTAACCTCTATATATAAGGTCCTTCCACGATACTGCTGTATCCGTCATCTTCCAAACAAGCTAGAGCTGCGGCTCTTCCTCATTTGTTTATTGGATAATTCGAAACCACACCTGCTTCACTCATAGATTTCGCCTACTGCATTTGTAGGCCTCAACTTCAAACAGGTCTCCTGAGCATTCCACAAGTATCCGACCCACTAAACGACTACACTCTTAGTTGTCTTTATCTTCATCACTGTCACATCAGCAACTAACGTTCTGCTGAACGTCTTCTTCATGCTAACATCAATAGCATCACTGTGACAAACAATGCCACATCACACAACTGCAGCATCCTCATAAGAGCTGCACTTAATGCCATCAACTTCATCCAAATCTTTGCTAAGCACACAAATCCAAACAAAAAAACCACTATTCCAACTAACAGCAGCTTGCCATCTTCACCACATACTTGCCATTGGTTCTAGCGAATATCACTTCAAAAACTCCACAAATCATCACCAAGAACAGCCACAACACCCATTCAAATTCAGCAAAAATAGCTAAATGGAAGTAAGGTGAAACAATCTCCAAACCACCGCTTCAACAGTTAGATCATCGTTCACTTTTCCAAGTCACAGAATTCCTTTTTTTTTTGCTTCATTTCCTCACTGCCAGGTTGTATCAGTCCTTTTCGATGTCACCACTCCAGTCATTATTGACGACACTAGCCCGGCGCTTACCCAGCACTAACAGGGCGGGTAACATCAAGATTTATTCACTTGTAAATAAATGATCGACACCTTTATTTGCCAAACGAAGAAAGAAAGTCAGATAAGGTGACGTACTAAGTCATGGAGGTTAGCGGGGACTGGGAAGAAATGTTAAGTCGACAGAGTGATGGCAGGAGGAAATTACTGAGTCGTTTTCCCGATTCTTAACAATGTAAATGGTATTATAACTCACGGTTGATTAACAAGTTAATTACAAAAATTAATTAATTTATTTAAATCATTAACTTATAATGCTAATAACTATAGATTGCAAGGTCCAAACTCGAAGAAAACAAAATGCAATGGGAACGTGGTAGAGAACAGAACATCCTGAAACTGCTTGAGACAGTGATGGAGATAACCAGAATTTATAGTTAAACTAAACACTGTTTAATTTAATTGTAACTGGACCATTTCAGAAAAACAAATCAAATCAAATCAAAGTGAGTTTACTCGCTCAGTTTTTACCCACTTAAATTTTACATAAGTCGGTTTGTATTTTGTGTACTACGGTTGATAATTATTTGTTGTGTGCTGAATAATATTTATATATTGAATGAACTGGTTGAATTAAACGTTCATTTATTTCAAACGAAATCAAATTGTTATTTTAACGATTTATTTCCAAACGAGGTAACTTGCCTAGTTGGTTACGTTTATAATAATATAAATGTAATAACTAAAAATATGGATGATTGAGTTACTGTTATAATTTATTTATTGTTAAATGTTACATCTGTTTATTGAATTGGATAATATTATTTGAGGTAACGTATTTGAATGCAGGGAAAACAGGTTGGAGGGATTCAAATGGATTTCTTAAATTTATTTTTATTTTCATGTTACAATTATATGAACTGTCTCACCAATATGGATTAGACAATTGATTGAGTTGTTGACTGTTGAACTAAAATTTAACAGTTGTTTGTTTTTAACCAATGAACGGTATTGGTTGAGAAATTGGCATCAGGTGGCATAAATCAATCGTTTTATAGATATGGATTTATCGTTAGGTAAATCGACTGGAATGAAGTTAAAAAATTTATTTTATAACTGAAAATAGATTTTTAAATCTATTATTTTGGAATGAAAATTTATAAAAAGAAAATAAATATTTATTATTTATGATTTAAGTATAACACAAATTCTTATGATAATAAGATTTAATAAGTAAATGAACAGAATTAACCGACGGTTAAGGTTGGATAAATTGTTTTAGAAACAATCAAATGTGGATGTTTAGATTAAATATATTATTAATTAATTTAAAGGAAGTATTAATTGGAACTGATTAATGAGATAATCATAGGTGAACTAATTAACGAGATAATCATGGGTTGAGTTTGACTAATTCAAATATTTTTTTTATAACTGAAAATAGATTTTGAAATATATTATTTTGGAATGAAAATTTATAAAAAGAAAATAAATATTTATTATTTATGATTTAAGTATAACACAAATTCTTATGATAATAAGATTTAATAAGTAAATGAACAGAATTAACCGACGGTTAAGGCTGGATAAATTGTTTTAGAAACAATCAAATGTGGATGTTTAGATTAAATATATTATTAATTAATTTAAAGAAAGTATTAATTGGAACTGATTAACGAGATAATCATGGGTGAACTGATTAACGAGATAATCATGGGTTGAGTTTGACTAATTCAAATATT
Organism: Allium sativum; assembly: GCA_030737875.1. Taxonomy (NCBI): domain Eukaryota; kingdom Viridiplantae; phylum Streptophyta; class Magnoliopsida; order Asparagales; family Amaryllidaceae; genus Allium; species Allium sativum. The sequence continues at coordinate 491,624,195 of CM060918.1, read as the reverse complement.
TTATTTGGAATTGGTTATTCGATTAATTTACTTTTAATTAATCAAATGGAATAGTAACGACGAGTTGTTTAATTTTTATAAGACTTTAAAAAGGAAATTTATTATTTATTTTTGTTAATAAAGAAGTTAACTAAATTTACAATAGTTAATGTTGAAGCAAATTTATTCTTTTAATTTAAGAGGTTTGTTTTTAAAGGAAAATGATTTAAGTAAAATGAAATATAGTTAAAATGTTAAATGAATAGGAACTTTATTATGGGAAACACTTGAAATTTATTACGAGAGGTGATTGGCATCGATTTGTTATGGGAACACATGAAATGTGGTCTTAATTTATTTAGCAGGGACCCCTACTCAACTATGATGTATGTTACTCTAAGATAGTAAGATACGTATGCTTTTTAAGTTAAACAACCAAAGCAGTAAATTGACCGTTGGTGCACCTATATATTTACCAGTTTGAAATGAGAATTAGCTTATGTGTACAGTGCACTTGTACGAGGAAAACATAAACAGACTTGCGCAACACAAAAATATGATTATGCTAAAGCTTAAAGTTGATAATGATGCTTAAATTAATGATGACAAATAGTAAGAACCGATTAAAGTTGGAGTAAAGGTTGGTTTGAGGCTATTATCATTTGTGTTCAGTCCAAAGGTAACAGCTACCTGCACATCACTCTTTTTTCTGTTTTTTCAGGTGAACCTTTTTGCACCATAAGTGCAGATGGACAACTAAAACAAAGCATCAAAATAAGTATTTCGACTTTCTACAGTACATGCACATTATTATTTACCACCAGATCTACCCAAGTTAAATTGTGTTATATTAATGACTGTGGATTATAATATTGCTTGCAATAAATATGATATATATAATATGGTCAGGCGTCGAAAAACCTCACATGGTCATAACTACATGAAGTTAAAGAAACTATAAAACGATTATAAATTTTGGAGCTGCCAAAGAATGAAAGTTAAATTAATATTCATCGGCCTAACTGCTCTCATCTAGCCGAATAATGTTTTTTTTTTTTTTTTTTTAAAAAAAAATAAAATAAAATTCAACCTTTTAAGTGCATCTTGTCTTTTCACAATCAACTTGAATCTTCATCATGTTACAGTGTATTTCCAATGTTTAATGTAGCAATGTTTAGATTGGAAGCTGCCTTCATGTTTTCTGTATATATGACTTACATATTCATACACCATGAGGCTGTATTCCATGCATTCAGCTTTATGACCGTGACACCATTTAGTTTGAAAAAGATATCAGCAATTAAAAACGCACTTAGATTTCACATATTTGACCCTTGAGCAAACTATATACGAAATACAAGCTTGCAATTTTATTAAGCAAAGGAAACAGAACTACAAAATTCAGTATTTTAATGAATCTCAGCCTTGATTGTAATAGTCCTTAATGATGCAAAAATAACTCGAATCATTAGTTCTTTCGTCCCATCGACTAATGCGGAGAAGCAACAAAATGTTTAGAGCCTACGTTGCGCATTTGAGCACTTCTTCCCCCGTTCTTTCACATCCTATGAGCGTTTGAATTGAAAAATGAAAGTCATAAATTACTTTGGCAAACCAAATTGATATTCCTAAGGATAAATTGACAGGAATAATCTGAAGTTTCACATATCTTCCCATATTAATCCGAAGTTTGGATTATTTTTAATTAATCTAAGTTTGGGGGTCCCTTCCCATATTGATCCCGATGACTTATTAACTTATCGTAGCCAATAATCAAACTTAAATTTGTCTTCCCCAAATTAGTTTCCCAATCCAGAAAAATCGTTTGGAGAAGACGAATTTAAGTTTGAAAACTGACTACAACAAGTTAATAAGTCATCGGGATCAATATGGGAAGGAACCCCCTAAACTTGGAATTATTTAAAAATAATCCAAACATCGGATTAATAAAGGAAGACACGTCAAACTTCGGATTATTCTTGTCAATTAATCATATTCCTAATTACTAGCCAATGCATAAGAGGAGCAAAACCAAATTTATTTTCAGAAAATAAGGACTAATCCTACCTGAACACAAACTGAGCACACACATCAAAGAGAACTGAGGAACAACTCTCTAAAATCCTGCACGACAGATATTATTTATGTATAATTTAACTAAGCTGTGATAATCATGATCCCAGATCTCCCATGTGCATAATTGTTATACGTCCAACAAATCAGAGCCTCTGAATTTCACATTTTTGTAATTAAGTCACTTTTCTTTCTTTGACTTAATTGCAAAAAGATGAAAAACAAGAATTTTGATTGGTTAGAAACAGGTAAATGAGGGATTTTGGGTATAGAGGATTTGCTCTCAATAACTATGAACCATCAATACACTTGCATGTGTATAACAATATTGCATATTCTTATATCTGCCATTTAAATATGTGCTCCATAAAATAAATACAGCAGAAAAGAAAGAGCGTACTAACAATTCCAATAGAATACAAGTCTCCAGTCCTGAAACCTCGGTTTAGAGTTTCATTAACTGCATTTTCAGTTATTTTGGCAGCATTCTCTTCCACTGGTCCATATCTTAAAAGCATTGCAGCACTGAAAATGGCAGCATTTACATACAATTTCAGCAACTACTGAATAAAGTTTTGATGTTATATATCCAATACAGGTTCACCAATACTAGCAGATGGCTTCATGCCGATAAGCAAGGATGCTTCATCTAACAATATATTACCAAAGATGCTGCATGTTACAATCGTATCAAAATGCATAGATATTGTAAAGCTTAGTACTTGAGAAAAGTAAACTCTTAAAAGTAATGGTTTGTGCAAGAAACACGGGACATTACGCTCGCAGTCACTATGGATAGTGACAAAGGTTTAAAACACTGTTGTAAGCAAACACAGTAAAAACAAAATTGTTTTTTATTTCTCAACCAAAGAGGTGGAAATACACAGGCAAACACTGGAATGAAACTTGAACTACTAAGAAGTAAACAAGATGCGGTACATCAATTTATAGAAGCTATAGACTTATTCAAACATAAATTGATCATAAAACAAAGCATACAAAGGGTCAACTTGCTCAATAGTCAATACTAAAAATTGATTGATAATGTTAAAGTTGAAAATGATGCTTAATGATGGCAGTAGTAAGAATTGATTAAAGTTGGAAGCTAAGGTTTGTTTGGATGAACCTTTTTGCATCATGAGCAGAAATGGACGCCTGAAAAAAGCATCAAAATAAGCAACTTGACTATTCATAGGACATTGCACATTATTTTTACCATCAGACCTGCCCAAGTTAAACGGTGTCATTATTACTGACTACAACATGGTCATGACTAGATGAAATTCAAGAAACGTATAAAATGATTATAAATCCAGGAGCAGCCGAAGAATACAAGTTAATACATCCAACTCTTTATCGTTCATCTGCCTAACTGCTTTCATCCAGCCAATTAAAATAAAAAAAGAATCAACCTTTATGCATCTTATCTTTACAATCAACTTGAATCTGCATCATGTTACTCTGTATCTCCTATCTTTAATGTGGCAATGTTTAAATGGGAAGCTGCCTTCATGTTTTCTGTATATATGACTTACATTCATATACCATGAGGCTGAATTCTGTACATTCAACTTCATAACCATGTCATGATCGAGCTTGAAAACGACACTAGCAATACAAAACTCGCTTAAATTTTACATATTTGACCCGTGGAGCAAACAAGAAAACACAAGCTTGCAATTTTAGAACTTGTGATCTAAATAGCTGGAAACAGAATGGCACACAAACTTACAAAATTTAGTATTTTAATGAATCTTAACCTTGATTGCAGTTGGAAATCAGGCGAGATTTGAACAAGTATTTGTGAAAATAGAGCTGTATTAAGTTTGATCAAAATGTACACAAACTGTAAACTATTATTACAATGCAGGAAACGAGAGTGCAGGTCTATAAATACATAAAATAGAATAGTGGGCTAGGCCCAATATGACAGCCCAATATAACATTATGTTATACAGGTTTAAGGTAAGTAAACGGAGCCACTTTATCATTTAACTCCCGCCTCGAAACCTAGCTAGGGTTTCACAACGAGAGCAAAGGAAATGGCGACTCCACTATCTCAGTAAAAACTTGATGAAGAATCTGCTCGTCAGGCCTCCAAGACAGGTAGATCCAGTCAATCTTGAGCTTTAGAGCTTGAGATCAACTGTGATTTGCTGAGAGAGGTTAAACTGATATGCTTCAATGAATTCATACTTCGAGTTCGTTGAAAGCCTAGCTGAACGAGTAGAATCTTGTACCAATTTGAACTCTGAAGCACTGATTTGAGAGGAAGACGTCAACAATCAGGAATAAAAATAATTCTTTTGGATCTTTGTGATGGATCAAGAGCTTCTACGTTTAATTCCTCTTTCAGCTTGATGAAATTAGGTTTAGACAAGGGTTTAGTGAGGACATCTGCTTTCTGCTCCATTGACGGTATATATCCAATTTTCAATTTATTTTTGATAACTTGCTCTCTGATAAAGTACAGATCTAGCTCGATATGCTTTGTTTTTGAATGTAAAACTGGATTTGATGATAGAGAGATTGCAATTACGTTATCACACCAAATAGTATGCTGTTTAACTGTAATGACTTGTAATTCATTCAGAAGTGATTCAATCCACATAATCTCTGCACAAGCACTAGCAACACTTCTGAATTTTGCTTCAGTGCTAGACCTTGATACTGTATTTTGTTTCTTAGCACACCATGATACTGGATTCTTCCCTAGATAAATACAGTAACCTGAAGTTGATTTTCTATCATCACAGTCTGTACCCCGGTCTGCATCAGCATATGCATTAATGTTTAATGTGTTACTGGACTTAAATATTAATCCATGATTAATGGTTCCTTTGAGATATCTGAGAATACGTTTAACAGCCTTCCAATGTGTGTCCAAAGGATCTTGCATGTATTGACTGACCTTGTTTACACTATAAGCTATGTCAGACCTTGTTATTGTTGCATATTGGAGAGCACCCACAATACTTCTGCACAATTTTCCATTTTGAAATTGCTCTCCTTTATATCTTGATAAATGTATATTGGTAATCATACGTGTGGGTAGAGGATTAGCCTTGTCCATCTTTGCTCTATGAAGAATCTCTGATATATATTTCTTTTGACTTAGACATATCTCTGAATTTGTTGATCTTTTGACTTCAACACCCAGAAAATAATTCAATTCTCCCAAATCCTTGATCGAAAATTCTGAATTCAACATTTTTGTAATAGCTTTAATTTCAGAATCATTGTTACCTGTAATAATAAAATCATCAACATAAATCAGTATATAAGTTGTTGAAGTATCAGAAATTTTAAAGAAGATTGAGTTATCAGATTTGGCAGATTTATAGCCATGATTAACAAGTGTAGCTTTCAGCTTGTCAAACCAAACTCTAGGAGCTTGTTTAAGCCCATAAATGGATTTGTTGAGTTTGCAAACTAGGTTTTTGTTGGACTGTTGCATAAAACCTTGAGGCTGTTCCATGTAAACTTCTTCCTGCAACTCACCATTGAGAAAATCATTATTAACATCAAGTTGTTTTATATTCCAATTTCTAAATAAAGCAATGGTTAAAATTATTCTTATTGATGTTGGTTTCACAACAGGTGAGAAAGTCTCTGAAAAATCAAACCCATACTGTTGTGAATACCCTTTAGCAACAAGCCTTGCTTTGTATTTAGAAATTGATCCATCTGGATTTTTCTTCAACTTGTAAACCCATCTGCAACCAATTATATTTCTATTTTCTGGTTTATCAACCAGTGTCCAAGTTCCTTTGTTTATTAATGCATTGTATTCATCAAGCATTGCTGCTTGCCATTTGTCACTTTGTGCTGCTTCATTAAAGGAAAATAGTTCATCAGAATTAATAGTAGTATTATAAAGTTTTGGTTTATAAATACTACACTTTGCTCTAGTAAGCATAGGATGTTGATTCACAGCATCTTTATTTGCAACTGGATTATCATCACTTGCTATATTTTCTTCAGTCTGATCAACATTGTTATGACTAACTTCTTTTTCTTGACTTGACTGATCTGCAATATTTCCACTACCACTTCTGGAGAAGGTTTGTTCTTGACGTGGTCTACTAGAAGGCACTGTGTGTTGAGAGGAAGGGAACTGCTCTTGACCTGGCCTACTAGAAGACACTGTGTGTTGAGAGCTTGAACAGTTGTCATGCTTTCTTTGGTGTGTAGGCACCAAAAACTCAACCTCATCAGGTAAATTGACAGTAATTTGTCTTGTACTTACAGATTTTTCACCTGTATTTGTACTTAATTTGCAAATGGGATAAACATGTTCATTGAACCTTACATGCCTAGAAATGTAAATTCTTCCTTTACTATCCATACATTTATACCCTTTTTGTCTATTACAGTAACCTAAAAAGGTACATGGAGTAGATCTGAAATCTAATTTATGATTATTATAGGGTCTAAGGTAAGGAAAGCATTCACAACCAAAGATCTTTAAATGCTTATAATCTGGTTTAACCTTAGTTAACACTTCCAGAGGACACTTGAATTTTAAAACCTTTGTAGGCATTAAATTAATCAAGTGAACAGCTGTATTAAAAGCATCAGGCCAATATTTAAATGGCATAGAGGCTTGAGCCAACAAGGTTAAACCTGTTTCTGCAATGTGTCTATGCTTTCTTTCTATAATTCCATTTTCCTCAGAAGTATAAGGACATGTAGTTCTATGATTAATACCATTTTTCACAAAAAATTCTTTCAATGGCAAAAATTCTCTTCTACCATCTGTTTGAAAATTTATGACTTTATTTCCAGTAATGTTTTCAACCTTGTTTATGAATTGAATTACAACATTACTGGTTTCAGATTTTGACTTAATCATATAGATCCAAACAAATCTGGAATAGGCATCAATAAATGATATATAATATTTGTAGCCATAGTTAGAACTGTTTGGGGCAGGACCCCATAAATCAGTTGCAATTAATTCAAGTCGCTTAGTATAACATGTTTGTGAGTCTGGAAATGCAAGTTTATGACTTTTTCCCAATTGACATGCAGAAAAAATGTAAGAGTCTGGAATTTTACTAATAGAAATATTGTTGCTATTCACGATATGCTTTACAATTTTGATACTGGGATGTCCCAGTTTACAATGCAACATATCAAATTCTTCATAGCATTCATGTTTATTCATAACAGACATTATGCATTTATTTCTACTAGAATCAGAATTTTTTGAATTACAGATATTAAATCTGTATAAACCCTTATCCTCTTTACCCTGCAAAATAATTTCTTGTGTCAGAATATCTTTAACAATGCATGCATTTGGGTAAAATTCAAAATAAACATTGTTGTCTTTAGCAAATTGGGAAACACTCATTAAGTTTTTCTTGATTGATGTAACTCTCAATAATTTTTTTAAAAATAATTGTTTTGTTCCATCAACACTTGCATTTCCAGTATGTGTAATATGTGCAGTTTTACCATTACCAATAATAAGATTTTGTGTACCTTTGTATTCCTTGTTTCCCAAATTAAGGTTGTTCAAATTGTTGGTGACATGGTTAGTTGCACCTGAGTCTGGATACCAGCAGTCATCATCCAAATCATCATTAGAAGAACTTTCAGTGTTGTTAACTTCAGAAACCTGTGCTTTACCATCTTTTTATACATTCACCATATTTGCACTTGCACTGCTGTTTTGCTGAGAAGGTGTGTAGTTAGTATTAAATCTGTGATAACATTTACTTGCCGTATGACCCATTTTATCACAAATTTGACACCTAACTCTGTTATTATTATTGTTATTATTACTTCTTCCTCCTCTTCTGCCTCTGCCTGACCAACCTCCCCTCTGGTTATTAAATTGATTTCTTGAAACTCCTTTTTCTTGATTCTTTCCACGTCCAAAGGCAGTGTAATTAATAGAAAGATCAGAATTGACATTCCTTTTATGTTCTATCCTACCTTCATGAGATAACAAAGTAGAATAGACATATTGCAAGGAGGGGGTTGGATCCATAGACAGAATGATAGCTGTAACAGCTTCATATTCATCATCTAAACCACTAACTATAGCAATTACCTGTTATGATTTAGGTATTTTTTGGCCTGCTGAATTTAGTTGATCACAAATGTTCTTGACCTTTAACAAATACTCATTCATAGATGACTTACCTTTTCTGATACTATGTAACAGTCTTCTGTGGTGCATCACTCTTGCAGAAGACTGTGCAGAGAAATTTCTTTCTATAGTAACCCAAACTTCTTGGGCAGTTCTTACCCCAATAAGTTGAGGTAAAATTGCAGATCCAATAGAAGACATGATCCATGCACAGACCAGTCCATCTTGCCTTTGATGAATGGTAAATTCTGGATTGGAAACCAGTTTGTCTTCAGCATCTCTTATGAATTTTGGTGGAATTATCTTTGTTTCTAAAATATAATCTTCTAAACCATATGCTCTAATTGCTGTTTCCACCTGTAATTTCCATAACAGGTAATTGGTTTCATCAAGTTGAATGGATATCAACTGGCTTTGAGGCTTGATAATGGACTTCATCAAATCTTGAACTGGATCAGTTGGACCTGGAGGAACTGGAGGAACAACTCTGTTGCTGGAAACTTGAGCACTAAAATCTGTTTCAACCATGATGTAAATCTTGAAAAACACACGGTATGTTTTTAAATTTCTAGAAGCTTTATTGAATTGAGATACAATTTTGGAATTCACACAACTGTAACTGAAGCAATATTGAGTGCTAGATGATGAAAACAAATTCTGATTGGCACTCTTTGATGGCTCTGAGCAGTTGTGAGGTTTTCTTGATAGATCTTGATCGGTTTCTAGAAATTTAAACGTACACCAGCAACACAACTTTATGTATAAATCAGGATGCGGCCACAAATATGTAGGCAAGGCACTTGATTTGTAGATAAAGCAACAACCCTCAAATGACAAGAAATTCGATGAGGGGAAGATCCAAATGATGATATTTTCCTGATGGATCTTCAAATAGATCAACACTTCTGATGATCTATTAATCTCAGATGAATTCTGAGATTTTGTTGGCTCCGATACCAAGTTGGAAATCAGGCGAGATTTGAACAAGTATTTGTGAAAATAGAGTTGTATTAAGTTTGATCAGAATGTACACAAACTGTAAACTATTATTACAATGCAGGAAACGAGAGTGCAGGTCTATAAATACATAAAATAGAATAGTGGGCTAGGCCCAATATGACAGCCCAATATAACATTATGTTATACGGGTTTAAGGTAAGTAAATGGAGCTGCTTTATCATTTAACTATTGCGATAGCCCTTAATGATGCAAATATAACTTGGATCGTTCATTCTTTCATCCAATTGATTATGCAGAAACGCAACAAATCGTTTAGAGCCTATGCATTTTTGAGCACTTATTCCCCCTTTTTTTTTCATCCTGCCAGCCGCTGAATTGAAGAGTAAAAGGCATAAATTACTTTGAAAAACCATACTGATATTTCCAATTAGTAGCACATGCACATGCATTTGACAGTAGGGCAAATTTATTTTCAGAAAATAAGCACTAATCTTATCTGAACACAGATTGAGCACACATAAGAATTGAGAATAATTCTTTAGAATCATGCACACTAATATTATTTATATACAACTTAACTTAGCTGTGATAACCAAGATCGCAGATCTCTCCATGTGCATGGTCAGAAAGATCAAATAGCTATATACCATCAATACGGTTCCATATGTGTAACAATATTGCTTAGTCTTTACATCTGGCATTTAAATACACGCATTCCACAAAATAAGTGTAGAAGAAAAGAAGTTTGTACTAACCGTTCCGATAAAATACAAGTCTCTAGTCCTGAAACCTCGGTTTAGAATTTTCCGTAACTGCATTATCAATTATCTTGGCAACGTTCTCTCCTCCTACTACATATCTTAAAGCATTGCAACGCCGATCACTGTTGCTAATGGATTTGCTATGTCCGGTATAAATAATTCTTCACGTATTGTACCTTCATACTTTTCCTTTTGGGGACAATGTAAGGTTTCTTACAACGAAAAATTAACCTGCCCAGCTGTATCAGGGCCAGAACCAAGTAGCGTTTCAAAAGACCAGTTCCCTGAATGATTTAAGTTGATATGATATATTGAAGTTCAGCAATGTTACAGGAAATAAATGAATGCCATCTTTATGCCGCCTTCCTCGTATTGTATATATCTTGTACAAGGGCTTATCACGTGTAATGGGCCAAAAGCCCATTACCTTTATATCCCTGTATATATAAGTTGGATTGTATAACGTTATTCATTCACTCTACACAAACCTTTATATCCTTGTATATATAAGTTGGATTGTAAAACCCCTCCCTGTGTTGAATGGGTAATTTGTATCCAAAGTGACTTTCAAACTACTCCTTTGAAGATAACAAATCTGCATGGACAACATGAGTTTCATGAATGCATAAATGTAGTCAATGTGTCTCTTTGTTATTCGCAAAAACAATCCTACTATGAAAAGAAAACAAGTAAATTATCTATCCAAGTTTTATCATAATCTTGTTTTTCTTATCATCAAACTTTAACATATTTGTGGTATCAGAGCCCCCCTTTGGATTCTTTCTCTCTTACAATGGCCTCCTCCAACAACAATGATCTAGCATTCACATATACACAACAAGGTGTTCCTGTCGTTAATGGTCAAGATTATGAGCAGTGGAGTGTTCTTATGCAAACGATATTCAAGTCTCATGAGCTATGGGATATTGTTGAAGAGAGATTCACGCCTCATACTACAGAAGAGGTGGCTGCATTCAGGAATGCACAGAAGAAGGAGCATAAGGAGAACAAGATCAAAGATGCAAAAGCTTTGGCTTTTATGCACTAAGGAGTAAATCGACCCATTCTTCCGCGAATTACTACGGCTAAGACATCGAAAGATGCGTGGCAAATATTGAAAAGTCAGTTGGGAGGACATGAAAAGTTATCACAATCAAGCTACAAAATACATGGCGTGATTTTGATAATTTAATGATGAAAGAAAATGAGGAAGTGCAAAATTTTCTTTCTAGAGTCTCTTTTATTGCAAATCAAATCAGAAGCTACGAAGACACTATAGAGGAGAAGAAGATAATCGAGAAAGTACTTCGTTGTTTACCAATGAAGTTCGAACATGTCGTCGCCGCAATCGAAGAATCTAAGGATTTATCTAAATTATCCTTAGATGAACTCATACGGTCTCTCGAAGCACATGAAAAGACAATGAGCAGATTTTGAAATCTGAACTTTGAGCAAGCTTTTCAAGGAAAAGTTAATCTCTCGTAGAAAGATCACAACAAAGATGACAAACAAGAGAAGAAAAAACCACTACCAAATTTCTCTCAAGGGAGAGGTCGTGTTCGACATCAAAATTTCTGAGGAAGAGGAGGCAAAGGTATTAACACTCCAAAATCTAATCATCAAAATTCTGAAGAATGTTTCTTCATCTGTAAGAAGAACAACCACGACACAAACAATTGTCGATATAAGTGCATAAGATGCAAAAATGCAACCCATTCTCATAGAGATTGCTGGTATCAAGAAGATGGTGATATAAAAGAAAAAAAATCATAGAAAAAGAAGAGGTAGAGCAGTTATTTTATTCCTATTTGAATTCTCAACAACATGGAGAAAATACTTGGCATGTGAATAGTGGTTGTAGCAACCACATGACAGGAAATAAAAAGATGTTCGTCGATCTTGATGAGTCATATTCCTCTGAAGTAAGGCTCGGCGATGGCAAAGGGCATAATATCACTGGAAAAGGAGCAATTGCAGTGAAGTCCAAAGAAGAAAAAATCAATGTCATCAAGGATGTCTATTTCGTGCCCAGTCTTGCTCAAAATTTATTGAGTGTGGGACAGTTGCTGCAGAAAGATTACAAAGTTGAATTTAATAATGGTTTATGCACTATTATTAACAAGGAAAAGAATCTTACTATGACAAAAATCAAGATGACTCCAAACAAGATCTTTACCCTTAGTTTGCAATCAACTAAGGAATGTGCGCTTCAAGGCACCATCGTCGGCGATGACCAGAAAATTTGGCATATGAGGTATGGCCATTTAAATCACAAAAGATTAATTTTGTTGAAGAAAAAAATTTGGTTTTTGGTCTCCCACACATTGTCGAGCAGGGAAGTCAATGTGAAGGATATATTTTTGTAAAAATGCATCGTCAACCGTTTCCAAAAATTTCATATAGAGCCAAGGATCCTCTTAAGCTAGCGCATGCTGATATTTATGCGCCGACACAAACTTCTTCTCTTAACGGCAACAGATATTTTCTACTCTTCGTCGATGATTACACCAGGATGATGTGGGTATATATCTTAAAGCAAAAATCTGATGCTTTCCTAAAATTCTTTGAATTCAAAAAATTGGTGGAGAACCAAAGTGGGAGGAATATCAAAATTCTTCACACAGATCGTGGTGGAGAATTTATCGGAAACTCATTCAAAAAATATTGCAAAGAAAAAGGTATTCATAGGCAACTTACAGTTCGGTACAGTCCACAGCAAAATGGTGTTGCCGAGCGCAAGAATCGAACGATTATGGAAATGGCTCGTAACATGATGGCGGAGAAAGGACTTTCAAAGAGTTTTTGGGCTGAAGCTGTGCTCACAGCAGTCTACATCTTAAATCGATCTCCGGCGAAGGCAGTTCCCAATCGAACTGCATATGAAGCTTGGTTCCAAAGGAAACCGCAGGTAAAACATATCAAAGTTTTTGGTTCGATTGCATATTTTCATATTCCATCTCAGAAAAGAAAGAAATTTGATGAAAAATGTGAGAAGCTTATTTTCATTGGCTATAGTGACGAGTCGAAAGGCTATCAGTTGCTAAATCCTAAAAATAATAACTTGGTTATCTCTCGAGATGTGTTTTTTGATGAGAAACAGTCATGGAGTTGGGGAGAAGATCAAGAAACGAAGTCAAATCCTTTGCACTCATCTTCTCCAATATTTCCGGAACCAATGGTTACTGAAGAAGCTCCTATTTTTCCCATTGATCCGGATTCGACCTCATCAGAATCCATTGAAGATTCATCTCAAAGTCCAGCAAGAAAATATCATAGCTTAGCAGAAATTTATGCTATAGCAAATGTGGGTCTTTATGCAGGGGAACCTGGAACTTTTAAAGAAGCGGTAAAAGATGATGTTTAGCAAAAAGGCTATGGACGAAGAAATAGCAAGCATCGAGAAGAACAAAACATGGGAGCTCGTTGATCTACCTAAAGGAAAAAACGTGATCGGAGTAAAATGGGTCTACAAGACCAAATTGAATGAAGATGGCTCAATCCAAAAACACAAAGCCCGTTTAGTCGCAAAAGGATACTCTCAACAACCTGGCACTGATTTCAATGAGATATTTGCGCCGGTTATTCGAATGGAGACCATTCGAATTATTCTTGCTCTTGCAGCTGAAATAGAGCTACCCGTTTATCAACTGGACGTAAAGTCAGCATTTTTAATTGGCGGTTTACAAGAGGAGGTATATATCCAACAACCTGATGGGTATATTGTTGATGGAGAAGAAAAGAAATTTTATCGTCTTAAGAAAGCTTATATGGGCTGAAGCAAGCACCGCATGCTTGGAACACTAAGATTGATAGCTATTTAAGAAGGTTGGTTTTCACCAAAGTCCAAGTGAAGCATCGTTATACATAAAGAAAGGTGCACATGGTTTTCTTAAAGTTTGCATTTATGTTGATGACTTAATCTACATGGGAAATAATCCTGTTATGGTAAAAGACTTTAAGGAAGACATGATGAAAGAATCTGAAATGACTGATTTTGGTTTGATGAAGTTTTTTCTTGGAATTCAAGTTCATCAATCAAAAGGAAAAATCTTTGTTTCGCAAGAAAAATACCTTGGAGAATTGCTGAGGAAATTTCAGATGGATAATTGCAAGCCTATCTTCACTCCTCTTGCTATTAATGAAAAATTGAAGTTGGATGATGGCGCAGCCAAGGTCGATGCAAGCACATATCGAAGCTTAGTCGGGTCACTGATTTACTTGGCAAACACCAGACTTGACATTGTTTATGCAGTCAGTTTGGTCTCAAGATTCATGCATAACCCAAGCAAGTTACATCTTGTTGCTGCGAAGAGAATTCTGTGCTATCTTCAAGGAACGAGAAAATTTGGGATTAAGTATATCAAAGAGGAAGAAAATGAGCTTATCGGTTACACCGATAGTGATTGGGTTGGATCACATGACGACCGCAAAAGTACATCCGGATTTGTTATCTCTTTGGGATCAAATATCATTTCTTGGTCATCAAAAAAGCAATCAACGGTCTCACTTTCAACAGCTGAAGCAGAGTATATTGCTATGAATGAAGCAGCTTGTGAAGCGGTGTGGTTAGGTAATTTTTTTTGCTGATGTTGAGAAGCATTAAGATAGTGGAACTTCGATCTTTTGCGATAACATGTCTGCCATTGCAATGACCAAGAACCCAGCTTTTCATGCAAAGTCGAAACATACTGAAATTCGTCATCACTACATCAGGCAACTTGTGGCCAAATAAGAAATCCAGTTGAAGTTTGTGGACACCAAGAAGCAACTTGCAGATAGCTTCACAAAAGCTGTGAGTTCTGAGACACTTGCACGGTTTAAAGATCATTTTCGGATTACAGATTAAGAAGAGGTGTTGAATGGGTAATTTGTATCCAAAGTAACTTTCAAACTACTCCTTTGGAGATAACAAATCTGCATGGACAACATGAGTTTCATGAATGCAAAATGTAGTTGATGTGTCTCTTTGTTATTCGCAAAAACAATCCTATATATAACCGTTGTAATCATCATTTGAAGCTATGAAAAGAAAATAAGTAAATTATCTATCCAAGTTTTATCATATTCTTGTTTTTTTATCATAAAACTCCAACACCCTGGTGCATCTAACCCGACCCACGAGCACCACATAAGTAACTGATCTTAGCGCATGCACATGGTAGGCTCTTAGCATATCATTCTGGGTTTCGAACCCACGCCACTGTTATCATAGCGCAATGTCTTTAACCGCCGGGCTACGGCTGCGGACCTTTATACAATACCAAAGTCAATTCAAACATTACAATAAAGCAATGTACACCATCACCATCTATTTCTGATTGCATTCAATATTACGAAGAACCAAGTTACAATATATTTCAATTTGGTATTTAGGCCACTACAATTGCCTTGCGGCTTTCTTCATCTTGATTCCGATGCTTGTTGGTCTATATTACTCAGAAAGATCTCATCATCTAAGTAATACACTACTAGAATGGATTGTTATTCCGACGTCCAGTTTCCAACGGCGGCCAACGGTTTTTTAATAGCAATTGGAAACCGTTGAAACGAAGACCGTTGGCGGCCGTTGAAAATTTACGGGATATTGTCTGCTCCAGCCAACCGAAAGCTTCATTTCCTCCTCCACCAATTATTCATTTCCTTCAACCATTCCTCTCCTTCCAAATTTGCTGCCAAAACTTCCTCCATCACTCCATCCTCTTTGGGCGCCATCTACGAGCTTCTCCAACCTATCTCCACCTTCTTGTTATCCAAATTAGGTAATTTCATAAAACCTAATTTTTAGGGTTTAATTGATTTCGGGTTTAATTTGTATTTTGCTTAATTCCTACTTGTTTGTATATGTATATTACATCATATTAACCTATAAATGATATTATTGTCTCAATAATGATCAAATTGTTTAGGATTAAATTGATTTAGGGTTAAATTGATTTAAAGCTTAGTTATGTTTGTTTAGGTAACTTATGTTAGTGAATATTATATGTGTGTGATAGTGTTTGCTAATAATATAATTTATGCAAACATGAAGATTATATTATGTTGACAAACATGAAGTAAATTACAAAAATATATAAATTTATGCATACACGAAGTAAATTACTATAATTGGTGCAAACACGAAGTAAATTACAAAAATATATAATTTTGTACACATGTACTAAAACGGTAAAATATTTAAAAATTATATATTTAAATTTAATGTAGATAAATATTTAACCCTTCGTTATTATTTGGCCCCATCTGGTAAGTGTTGTGTATGATCGTTATATGGATAACCGTTCTTTTACAAAATGGAAATCTATATTCGTCTGATACAACGTTTGTTGGATTTGTCCTTGGATTGGACTAGTTATAAACACTGTAAAGTAATTATATTTCGTAGATCATATCACTTTAAACGGTTCACAAAATTTTGATGGCATTTCTTTTATGTTCCTTGTCTACAGCAGGTGTGTACGATACAAAGAACATAGGGTAAACGCTGTCGAAATTTTGTGAAACCGTTTAAAGTAATATGATTTATGAAATATAATTACTATTGTGTTTGTAATGGGAAGTAGGATGATCGACCATCAAAGAAGACACATAAGCATCAGTGAACCAATAGTTATTTATTTTGAAATAAAGTTTGTAGACAACTATAAAATTAACGATTATTTTTTATTTCATCATAGATTTTAAAGTAGGAAAAATGGCCAATTACTTTAATGATCGGAGCTGGATGTATCGAAGAAGGGAAATTAGTGGTGCAATAAGTGAACATTTTGAAAATGGGGTAAAAGTGTTCATTGGTTTTGCGATAAGTAATATCGGAAACTGTAGAGAAATTCGTTGTCCATGTAGTAGATGCAAATTGTTGAACTATTTAATACCAAATATGGTTAAGATTTATTTTTGCCAATACGGTTTCCTACCCAATTATTTGTTGTGGGATCATCATGGAGAAATAGTAGCCCCTAATACTCAAGAACAGTCGACGGAGGTCAATAGTGTTGAAGTTAGCACGAATCTCATAGAAAATATAGTCGAAGATGCTGCACGATCAATGTTCCCTACCGTTCAAATTGGTAACGACGATGATAACGTCGAAGAGGAGCCAAATGTTAAAGCTAAAAAAATATATGATTTATTGAATAATGCTAAAAAAACCTTTGGAATGGATGTCAAAGTGGCACTCAATTATCGGTAACTGTAGAATACATTGCAATGAAATCAAAATACAACCTTATGGAAGCTGGATTTATGGCTGTTGTTCAAGCGGCTAAACACATGCCATCTGATAATTTAGTGTGCGAAAATTATTAATTATAAAGTGAAAAATTTTATATCATCTTTTGGTTTGCCATATTAGAAAATAGATACATGTTTAATGGGTTGCATGTTGTATTGGAAAGAAGACAACAATCTTAGAAAGTGTAAGTTTTGTAATCAAGAAAGATACAAAACAAGAAAAAAGAAAGGAAAAGAAATTTCGTACGAGCATATGCATTATTTACCCATCACCCCTAGACTTCAAGGATCATATGCATCATCCGTAATAGCGCGGCATATGAGATGGCACAGTGCGAGAACACCTCATGAAGGTACGTTGATACACCCAACGGATGGAGAAACATGGAAACATTTTGATAAGAAATATCATAATTTTGCAGCGGAAAGCCGCAATGTTAGACTAGGTTTATGTAAAGATGGCTTCACACCTTTTTCTTAGTTTGGCTCTAAATATTCATCTTGGCCTATAATAATCACACCTTACAATTTACCCTGTGGATGTGTATGAAAACTTCATACATGTTTTTGTCATCCCTGGCCCTGATGATCTGACACAGGGTATTGATGTTACTTACAACCGCTAATCGAAGAATTACAAATATTATGGAATGAAGGAGTTGAAACATACGATGTATCAAAAAAAAACCCGGATGTTTTCTTCTTTATTATGGACTATTAGTGATTTTTCTACATATGCAATGCTTTCGGGTTAGAGTACGGCCGGTCGTCTTTCTTGTCCTTATTGCATGGAAGAAACACGAGCATTTTCGTTACTGTACGGAAAGAAAATTTCATGGTTTGATTGTCATCGATGCTTTCTTTATATTAATCATACTTACATAAGAGACAAATTTTTTTCACGTCTAATAGACATGAGGCTCTACGGCCACCAACAGTTTGGTCAAGCGAGGAAATATATGAACTTGTACCAGATTATCCAAAGATACATGAAACCGGAAAACAAATTGATATTCAGGGTAAATCGACGATTCATAATTGGTGCAAACCGAATATGTTCTGGGGATTGCCTTATTGGAAACATCTCTTAATCCGTTAGAAAAACGTATTTGACAATGTATTTAATACAGTTCTGAATGTGAAGGGAAAGACTAAGGATGATTTGAAATCCAGACGTGATATAGAGGAAATATGTAATCATTCTGAGCTTCATATAAAGCCCAATGATAGTAAAAAACCCAAAACATGCTATGAACTAGACAACAACCAAGTTAAAGTACTGTTAAAATGGGTGGAAGAGTTATGGTTTCCCGATGGAATTTCCTCTAAACTTCGTAGATGTGTCGACTATAAAAACGGAAAGCCGAGTGGAATGAAAAGCCATGATTGTCATGTAATGATGGAAAATTTGTTACCCACCGCCTTCAAAGAATTGTTACCTAGAAAAGTTTGGAGTGTAATAACAGAATTTAGCTTATTTTACAAGAAGCTTTGTTCAACTACTTTAAAAGTTGACCGTCTACTAAAACTTGAAGAAGAAATCCCTGTACTGCTCTGCAAACTAGAGAAAATATTTCCTCTAGGTTTCCTTAATGTAATGGAGCATTTACATGTTCACCTTATAAAGGAAGCACGCCTTCGAGGTCCTGTGCAATATGGATGGATGTATCTATTCGAAAGGAATGTTATTATACTAAGGATTCAAATGATAATTTAATTATATTTAGAACTTAATATCGAACCGAACTATATTTTATTAGGTACTTGAATCATTTAAAAAAAAAGTGAGACAAAAAACTCGAGTGGAAAGTTCTATTTGCAAATCATATATCGAAGAAGAAGCCTTTTTTTTCTCTCATTATTTTAATGATCATGTGAACTTATCATTTGCAAGCGTTTCGCGTAATGATGAGAGGGCTAAACAAGATTCTTCTTCTGAATCAACATTATCTATTTTTAAACAACATGGCCGACATGCCGGAAAATGTGTGGAAATATGGCTAAATGATAAAGATTGTAATGTAACACACACATATATTCTTCTTAATTGTCCTGAAGTTGCTTCTTTCATCAGGTAATCATTTTTTTTAAGTTTTACTAAATTTATGTTAAACATGTTAATAATAATGTAACATATATTGTTTGTGTTTGCAGTATTAATGAATCACAAAATCCAAGCGGCGATTTAAGCAAAGATTTTAGTAGTTAGTTTAGAAACTATGTTTTTGATCCCACAAATAATGTGCTTGACGAAGGAATAAAACATTTAGCATTTGGACCGAAAAGAAAAGTCAAACCATTTCCAATATTTTTTTGTTAATGGGTATAAATTCAACATCAAAGAATACGGTGCTGAAAAATTAACAAACAATATTGGTGTGTTTGTCAAAGGCAGTGAAGATCCTAATAATCATATAAATGATTTTTATGGCGAGTTAACTAGGATTTTGCAAATGACATATTTTACAAGGCCCGTAGAGGATGTTTATTTGTTTAGATGCAACTGGTTCGGTAATGTTCTAGGTTTTGGTATTAACGTGCATCGAAAATATAATCTTGTAGAAATTAAACATACCTCACGTTATCAAAAGTGCAACCCTTTTGTACTAGCCAAATAAGCCATATAAGCTTATTATGCCTCTTATCCGTCTCTAAAAAGGGATAAAACAGACTGGTCTGCGATTTTAAAAAGCATGGCAAGATTTACATTCGATGGACAGAATATTCCTGATGAACAAGCCTATCAAGCAGATCTAGAGGAAAATGTTGAAATAACAATTGCAGATGATCAAACTGATTTTGGACCTATAAATGATGAGGCAAATGTATTGGTCGATGCATTTGAGAATGTAGAGGAAAATGGCACAGAACCCGAAATCGAGTCCGAATCAGAAAATGATGAAGAAATTGGCGAAGACTGTAAAATTTGGTCATTTTCACAACTATTCACATTACATTTACCTATGTTTAATATTGCATTTTCACAATTATTCACATTACATTTACCTATGTTTAATACTGTATTTTCACAACTATTTACATTACATTTATAACCTATGTTTAATATTCCATTTTCACAACTATTCACATCACATTTAACTATGATTTGTATATGTATCAATGTGGCAGGTATATTATGTCTGGCTCTCAATGATGCGGTGGTTGGAATAGTGGCTTCAAGAATTTGATGGTAATGAATCCTTCTGCATGCATACAATAAATTAACGTTTAAATATACAGTGTTATAATATTTTATATGCTGAAATAACATTTTTACTGCTCATTCTATTTGCAGATTCGACAACCTAAGATGGCCCAGTACAAAGAAGAAATTAAAGAGCTTAGAATTATGATTGAGCAATTATGTGACCAGAGTCGTCATCAGTATATGCAGTTGGAATAAATAAATCATAAGTTTGCGAAGTATATGCACACCATGATAGTCGTCCTTCGTCATTTGCTGATTCCTGAAGCGATGCTTAAGGTATGTTGTATGTTTTAGCATTGCGTGGGTGATAATAATAAATTTGATATAATTAGATGGTTTATGGACATGTAACTTTGATGTATTTGGTTTATGAACATGTATTTGTTGGTTTATGGATGTTTTGTTTTGTTTATATTGATGTTTCTTTGATATATTTTGGTTATTTATATTGTTATTGGTATATATGTGTTGTATATATGTGGAATTGATTGGGATTGGAAATGGATTGGATTGGAAATGTAGTGGCAGGAAGGTTATATGCTTGCTGGAATAAAAAAAATATAACCCAGTTTTTCCAATGGATACCAACGGTTTCCAACGGCTAATTGGTCATTGGTTTGTAATGGCTTTCAACGAAGGCAAACCATTTGAAGATGTTGGTACAACCTTTGGAAATATTCCATTGTTTCCATTGGAAGCCATTGGAAGTTGTGAATGCTATTCCAACGGCTATTCCAATGGCCGCCAATGGATGGGAGCCGTTGGAATATCCCTGTATTCTAGTAGTGATAGCTCATCAAAGTTTTTAAACTCATCATTTGAGTGAAGATACATCAGTTCATAAACATTCTTCATCTTGATTATGTGTTAACGGTGTTAAAGCTACTAGAAATCAATAAAGAAAATCAAGAAGTCACTGAAAACAGTTATAGTCATGCTAGTAAAAAATTCGGAGAATTATTCTTTATCACAATTAGAATGATCTATAAGGCCGCATATATTATGTTACGTACTAATATGTAGCCAGTGTCGATGACACAGATATAAATGTTTTATTCCCATTAAATCTGTTAAGTTGCATGTTGTGCTTCATGCGTAGATTTATCAAACTAAATATATTATTGTGCATAATAAAATAGACAATTTCACTTCTCCACATAAGGACAAAAAGATCCAATGTTTGAGGTTTTGTGCCTCTATGTTTATGTCTAATTTTGTGTCCAAATAGTCATCCTCGTAAAGGGAAAGTCTATTTAGACACAAATTTTTGACACAATTGGCGATACAATTGATGTCCACCATTAGAACGTCTTCTGAATTCCACTCCTCCACATAAGGACAAAAAGATCCAACGGTCGAGCCTTTATGTCTCTATGTTTGTGTCTAATTTTGTGTCCAAAATAACTATTTATTCTCTTAGAAATGGACGAATAAGCGTAAAAATACTCACCTTACGTTATTTTGTGCTTCATAGTCCATTCTCAGTCGTTATGCTTCCTAATTTTGACGTATCATTGTTATTCACCTAATTTTCTTTTGAAATAATTTGTTATGTACCTAAAACAATACATTAAGAATAAACTACATTAGAAAATAAAAGAAACGCTATTATTGTTGAAATTTGAAGTAATCAAGCCATAAAGGAAGAAAATTCAGAAGAACCTGAAAAGAAATTCATGTTTCCACTCTTATTTCCTTCACAAATACTAACTATTACCAAATGCAAAGCTGTAGTTGCACAGTTTAAAATCCACACAAAAAGGATAATATAAAGGATTAGTACAAAAATAATTGAATAATAAAAAAGTATAGAAAAAAGCCAAGTGGGGTGCAACTATCTTCTTTTGAGACATATTCAACTGTATTATATTTATAGGACAAGTTGTTTGGTCGGTGTCTATAAATTTATACAAAAGTGTTATAGAGAAATTTTGATTCAAGACTGCTCAAATGATAAAAATCCAAATCAACAACCGATTAGTATCAAAACAATCTCAACTCAATCTAAAAGCCAATCACAAGCACCAAAAAAGAGAAATAAATGAGAAATATTGAAAAGTAAATCACTCAGGGATTTATAGTGGTTCCACTAACAATTTGTTAGTGTACGTCCACTTGAGAGAGAGAGAGCGCCTTTTATTAATACCAATGAAGTATACAAGAGACTGATTACAATGGTCACTCAATTCACTCGAGAATTTGATTTGTGAAGATAAAGAATTTAAGAAAATAGATTTAGGTTAGATATCCCTAAATCTTAATTTAAGAGATGAATGAATGAATTACCTTTCAATCTCTCTTTTAAGCTCCTTTTATAAGACCAGTTACTTTATACCCAAGTTTTATATATATAGCAAAAGATCTTATCAATTATGTCACATAATGAGGTAAAGCAATATCTATCAAATCCCATTAATTAGGGAAAATAATATCTATCCAAATCCCATTAATTTTGGAATGCAATATCTACCCAAATCCCATTAGTTTGGGAATGCAATATCTACCCAAATCTAATTAATTTGGGAAAGCAATATCTACCCAAATCCTATTAATTAGGGAAACCAATATCTTCTCTTTCTCCTTCTATGAATAATTTCCTTCCATTTAATCTGATTTAGCATCACAAAATTTAACACTCCATCTTGATGCAAAATCACCTATCTCTAACTTCATGAACTAATGGTATCCATACCATCACTTGTAACCGATAGCTCAAACTATCACCAAATCTACCTTCACCAAGCTTGAAAGCTTTCCCAATGAGTTCCGGAAAAGACACCCCCCATTGCACTCCATCAACGAGTTCAGGCAAAGCCCCCAACCTCTAATAAAGTGTTGAAAACACCCGACTCCAAAACTAGTCTCATCAAAAGACAAACATACCAAAAAGATAGAACTTCAACCTCTAACCGGTACTCTTCTTCATCCATGGACAAGCTTTTCTCTCAACCGTGCCACCCTGTGGCACCTAGCACCTCCCCAAGCGAATTAAGTTCGAGCAATGCTCGAACTTCCCAATCGTTAGTGCCTTAGTGAACATATCTACCACATTATCCTTTGTGTGCACTTTCTGAAGGCGTACTTGTTTGTCTTCATCCTTGGCTACTAGAAATGACTCCCTCACTTCGATATGCTTGGTCCGTAAGCTAAATGCCAAATTCTTTGCCAAATGAATAACACTTTGGCTATCACATTGAACATCAACATTGTCATGTTCAAAGCCTAAGTCATACAAGAGTCACTTTAAATAAAGTGCTTCCTTTTAGGGCTGTTATGGTAATGGTAACCGCTACCGATGTATGAGAATCATTACCGTACCAGTACTACTGGTAAGTCAAAAATAGCTACCGATAATTTACCGTTACCAATGGTAAAACATTCACTGGTATAACGATAAACTGGTATACCGTTGGCTGGTAATGGGAAATTTACTAGTACAACAAACATTCAAATTTTGTTGCTAAAAATTTGAAAAAAAATCAATTATCTTGTTTTTATTATTACTCTATGATATTTATATTAGTGTTAAGACATATTTTAGTTAACATCTAAGTATTTCTTAATTCATCACAGCTTATTTACAATAATACGAGATAATAACATTTATAACCTCAAATTTTGAGCCTTACAAAACTTAAAAAGAATCATCATCATAAATATTAGTACAAAATCTTCTTAAAAACCACGACGTGTCGTTAAAAGTATCAATGGTTAAGGTTTGATATAATAGTGAAAAATAAATTTAATATGATTGGTAAATTTACCGTTACCACTGGTTTTGACTTTTCTTTACCGCTATATTTACCGTTAATAATGGTAAATTTACCGTTACCATACCGATAACATTGGTAAACCAAAATAGCTCAATTTTTTTTACCAATTACTTGGTAATGGTATGGTACTGGTAAATTTACCATTACCATAACAGCCCTACTTCCTTTGCTGCCTCCGCCGCAACTATTAACTCTGCCTCCGCATTGGATAAAGCAAATACAGTCAGCAATCTCGATCTCCAACTTATGGCTATACCATCAAGAGTGAAGACATATCCAGAAGTTGATTTTCTCCGATCCCTATCACCAACGTAGTAACTAACCAACATGCAATTCTTCTCCTTACCACCCTTAAAATAAGACCATGAGATGTTGTACCTTTCAAGCATCTCAAGACAAGCTTTACTGCTTCCCAATGCGATTTCCTCATATTAGCCATTTGCCAACTAACCACCCCGACGTCACTTGCAATATCGGTCCTTGTACACACCATGACATACATCAAACTACCAACTGCACTAACATATGGCACTTTTGCTATATAATCCTTGTCTTTCTCCTCGATATGTGATCCCTTACTCAAAAATTTACGTGCAAATGTAAAGGTGTATTTGACGTCTTTGCATCCTCCATGCTAAACCGACAAAGCATTTTTCTAATGTATTCATTTTGAGTTAATTTAAATGCAAAAAGCTTTCGTTCCCTTTCTTTCTCAATGCCCAAAATCTTCTTTGCTTCCCTAAGGTCTTTCATCTTGAATTCTGCCTTTAATTTCAATTTCAACTTGTTGATTTCAGCATTGTGCTTAGAAGCAACGAGTATCATCTACATATAAGAGTAAATACACCCAACAATCATTATTCAACTTTTTGAAATAAACACAAGCATCCTTGATGCTTCTTTCAGAACCATTTTCAAGCATAAAATGATCAAATCTCTTGTACCACTGCCTAGGTGATTGCTTCAAACCATATAGTGATTTCTTCAACTTACAAACCAAATTTGACTTACCATCTACAACAAACCCTTTCGGTTGCTCCTTGTAAATGTCTTCATCCAAGTCACCATACAAGAAGGCGGTTTTCACATCAAGTTGCTCCAACTATAAGTCATGAATAACAACTATGGAATGTAATATCCGGATAGAAGTATGTCTCACAACCGGTGCGAAGATCTCATCATACTCCTTTCCCTTCCTCTGTGCAAACCCCTTAGCCACTAGCGTAGCTTTGTATCTTCCATCATCCTTCACCTTGTATATCCATTTGCATCCAATAACATGGTTTCCATTAGGAAGTGGAACCAACTACGAAGTCTGGTCTTTATCAATGATTGCATCTCTTCCTCCGTGGCACAAATCCATTTCGAGCTATCACTCGAACTCATGACGTCAACAAGGTCCATTAGCTCATTTTGGACAACATGAAGAGCATAGTCCAAAATTTCACAAAAGATAAGATAGCTTTAGTCACCATTTCTTTTGGGTGGCCTTATAGCATGACGGCCAACCCAAGTAGCAATACCATCGTCTAATCTTCCTTCAGCTCCACCTTGAACTAAATCTTCTCTAGAATCATGCACACCACCAACACTACTAAAGGAACCTTGTGGACTATGTGATGTAACATCAACCGCTACATTTTCACAAGCATCTCCAACAACTGCACTCTCTCTAGGCCTGAAAGTGGCAATAACCTCCTTTTCCTTCGATTCACCATGAACCAAATCCGGAATATTCGATGAGCCCTCATTCTCCTTGAACATAGCCGACTCATCAAAATTAACATGACGAGAAACCATAGCCTTCTTCGTTTTTGAATTCCAAAATCTGATAGCCTTTAACCTCGTTCGTATAGCCAAGCAAAATCACTTTGAATGCTCTAGGCGTAAGCTTATCATTCCCCAGATCATGCACATAAACAGGGCTGCCAAATACGCAAAGATAACTCAAGTTAATGCTCTACCCCTTCCATACTTCCTCTGGAATTTTGTTATCAATAGCCGAGCATGGAATATTATTAATATGCACTGCGATCGACAAAGCTTCGGCCCAAAATCCCTTAGACAAACCCGATGTCAATCTCAAGCATCGTGCTTTCTCCAGTAGAGTTCGGCTCATTCTCTCCGCTAATCCATTGGATTGCGGATCCCAGGTGTAGTAATGCCTCTGAATACCATGATGCTTGCAAAATTTCAGAAAATCTCCGGAAACATACTCCCCGCCATTGTCGGACCTAAGAACCTTCAAAGACTTTCCACTCTCATTTTCAACAAGAGCCTTCCATTCCTTAAACTTTGCAAATGCCTCCAACTTGGCCTTTATTACGTACACCAGAACGTTTTGAGAAAAATCATCAATGAAAGAAATATAATATCTTGCTCCTCCCAAAGAAGCTGTTGGTGCTGGTCCCCAAACATCTGTGTGCACATACTCAAGAATACCTGTTGATCATGTTTTCCTTCACCGAATGACACTCTAATTTTCTTCCTCATGACACATTCCCTGCAAAACTCCAACTTGCTGAAACTCTCACCATCAATCATCCCCCTTCGATGAAGAATATCTAAACTCTTCTTCGAGACATGACCCAACCTCAAATGTCACAATCATGTCACATCTAAGCCACTAGAACTATCAACAACAAAACAAGTTTTTGCCATCCACTGTCACATCTTGAAGCGAATAAATTCCATGAGTCCTAGCACCCTTCATAACCACAAGCGCCCCCTTCGAAACCCTCAAGCTACCACTCTTAATAGTGATCTTGCATCCTAAATAATCCAGTTGTCCTAAAGAGATAAGTGACTTCCGTAGTCCCAAAACATAGAGCAAATTAGTGAGAGTACGAGTCACTCCGTCAAACATCTGTATTTGCACGGATCCAATGCCCTTCGATTTGCAAACTGCACCATTTCCCATAATAATTAAATTTCCTTCCCGATCAGTATAAGAAGAAAAACAGTTCCTATTAGGCGTCATATGATATGAAGCCCCGAATCAAGCACCCCGTAATGACCCAACTTTCGAACACATCGGAAGTTGTGCCATTAATAAGAATAAGAATAGATAGAAGATAAAATCACAGAAAACATCAGAGTCTCACAGCGGAATTTTTACAAAAGATGATACTTCATAATATTACACAGTGGTACATATTACATCAGAGCATACTGAATCTAGTGATACAAGCCATTCATAGTACATTCTTAATTATACATATCATTGATGACTAACTGACAGACTTGTAATTATACAGTAGATAAGATAAGTAGATCAGCCCACAGAAAGTTCCATTCCAGCTTTCCAAGTTTTATCCAATCCTGATTCACTTGTCTATTCATAATAGGTGTTATGAATACCCAAGAGTTTAAGCAAAACACAGAAAATAAACTCCGGGTCAGTCAGGGGACTGGTATGAGTAAACAGTTTAAACAAATTAAAGAAATAAAAATATCTCATAAGACCACGCCGTAAATACGGAACGAGTTTTACCTTATGAGATGCAAACACTTTGTGTACTTGAAATCAGATATTATCATAGTGTCTAGGCGTTTTCCACAAATAAATTAGAATCTAGAAGAATGCTTGCATCTCACATTCTTCTATATAGATTACAAGTAAAACCGGTTGGCGCTTATGGAAATTGAATTTCTGACTATGACAAGGTATGGGACCACCTTCCGATCGTGTATCTCTAGAGGCGAATACACTGGGTTCAACAAGAATTTCTTGCAACCCGGTCCACACGTGATCGACCACTCATTTCTCTTGAGTGTATCGAATGTATATCACCAACGGTTGGACTCAAACCACCGTTTCCCGAATGGGCAGAATCGATAGAGTAAGAAACATAAGGAATTTCTCTAGATAGGTGACTATACACCCTAATGGGAGCGACCCACATAGCCATGCCCGATTTTTGTCATTTCCTGGGTGTGCCCGATTTTTATCATTTCCTGGGTGTGAGGCTTGTAGCTGGACTTACCTTTTCATCATTACTGCTTATTTTCTTTGAATGCCACATCGTCAAATCCATCGGTAATCACTAATTGATTTCCACAAAAATACTCTGGTTGTCAGGCTAAAGAAGTTTCCCTTATGTGCCAGCAACTGGAACGTTTGAAGAAAACAATGCACGTGATTCTTTTGGAAATACTCTGTCAGACATTCATCCATACAAGTTGTCCTGGGACTGGACAAACCGAAGGCACTATTTAAGAATAGCCCTTGTATATCGTCGTCTTCAATTTTAAAAATCTCTGATGCGCGGCGTATAATTCGAATCGAAGTGGAATATACTTTCGGACTCTTCGAAACGATTTACGTTAATATCTTTTAGAAATGGATAACTAAGGCATGTGCTCCGCACATGGTAATTTGTACAATAATGTTACGACAATTATTCGTAATCAATACCTTTGTCTAATAAATATATTTAAATCATCGTTTATTTCTAAATGTACAGTTATCCAATTAAATCGACTTACTTAAATCACGTATCAATTACTTTCAATCACTGAGATTAATTCCGGCTCACTTATCAATCCTCATTTCCGTTTATTTACTTAGGACCATTCATTTATACTTGCCTTTCTATTTTATCCTCTTTAATCATACTAAAGTCCTTAAACTCCATTCACTTCGGCCAATCCTTCTTCTCACTAGTCCAAGGTATTGGCCCATTTTTTTCATTAATCATATTTATTAAACCTTAAAATCTTTTTATATCTTTACTTTTCTTCTTTATTTTATATTTCCTTTCCCTTCCTATTTAACTTCAGCTTTTTATGTCGGCTTATAATTCAACATACTTGAATTATTTTATTATTTTATAAATGTTTACCCAAATTATATATATATATATATATATATAATTTAACAAAACAATTTAAACCTTGAAACAAAACATTTAACGACATTTTTGTTTTGTTTCTCTCTTCATGATATTTACTTACCTTATTGATTTTCTTTTCATTTCTTGCTTTACATTTCTATCTTTCTTGTTATATATTTTCTATTTACATGTAAAAGAAATCTCGGCCTAACTATCTAAAGCCTGAATACCCTTATTTCTCCTTTATTTAATTTCTTCCTTTCTTACTTCTCTTTAATTTGTTTAAGCCCACTAGCCCAATTATTTGAGCCCAACCCCTCCTTTGTAATTTCTCTTATTAATATATATATATATTCCTCCTTAGTCGTTGATTCCTGTTTTATCCAACTTGACCTCGTCTACTTGCTTGATTCAGTGCTTATCATCACAATTATGTCCAATTCTTGCATCTACCACGACCCAGCAACAAGCCTACCCCTTTCCTTCAATTAGCAACTATGTTCCTTTGGTTTAATTATTGTTTTAATTGGTTTTGTTCCGATTTCTTGTTTTCAATCATTTATGAATGCCTAAACTAACCCAACAGCCATCGAACCCTTTCCTGTTTTGGTTTGCCAGTCTCCTTGCTCCAGTAATGGCTTTGACTACACAGCATTGCTCCGATCCTTCCTTGTTTCCAGTGTCGAAAAATCCTATGTCATCTGAGCTGTTCGATTCATGTGTTACAACCCATTGATCCAAGCCAGATCCCATGCCCAACTCCTTCTTCTTCCTGTTATTCTCGTGTACAGATGTACACTAGTGCACATGCACCAACAGTCCGATCACCTGATGGCCACCCAACCACCATCCACAAACTCCAATTCCTTCACTGACCTCACTGCCGAACTCAGATTTGTTAATCTCTGCTTCTACAGTATTTCCACTACTAAACCCAATTCCCTTCATGAACATCGATCCAGGAAAACACCTCCCATCACCTCCTCTGACCACCGGAATGCACCGTACCCTGGCCCCACCTTGGTGACGACCCATCGCACTCATCCCCTCTGGTGCGCACCCCTCTATCGCCGCGTTGGAGGTGCAGTTAGCCGCCAAAAACCCCATACCCAAAAACAGCCATGAACTCTAAATTGACCTCGTTCTTGAAATCCACACAATAAAAAATTTGTTTTGTATTTTTCCAATATTACTCCTACCACCCAGCACCTCCACGGCAAAGCTCACCACCTCCAATCGTTTTGATCACCGGAATTTGGCCGAGAAGGTACTTCCGTCCATCGCAATATTTCTTGTTATTCCCAAACTTAAAAATCACAAAACTTATTCTAAAAATCATCATTTTTATTAGGGATTCCATCCATGTATTCAAATTGATTTAATACGGGGTTTGAAAATTCGATGAAACAAAGAGCAAATGAACTGTCTGTGTTATTTTCCTGTTAAAATACAGTGGTTGTTTAAGTGTTTGTTTTGACAAATTACACCTTCTTTCCTTGTTTCCTATGGCCTGTATGTTATATATAAAGTGTTTAAACTCAACAGGATGTCATATTCAAACCTTCTTAAGTTCCCTGACCAAAGAATCAATGGTTTGATTCTTTTAAAACCGGATCAGAACAATAAAGTTTATGATAAGACTCTTAAGTAATGGCACTAAATATTTTAATTAGTAACTACTAGATCTGTGATTAGGCAAAGATTACTAAGCAATCAAGACATACAACTCAACAAAATCATCACAAAGGCCAGTTCAATTTACAGTTCAAAACTAGCAAAATACAGGAAATTCAAAACAAGAAATTTAAAAAGCAGTTTACTCACCAGAAAAAGCTTAAACACTTAACTTTCTTGCTGAATTCTCTTGAATGGTTTGTGTTTGTGTGAGTGAGATGTGTGTGCTTGGGGTCCTTTTACAGTGGTGAAAACCATAAAATATTGGTGGCCAAAATTAGTTTTTTAGATTTGTTTTGTTGACAATTGATAGACAACTCAAAAGAAAATATTTTTCTCTTGCCAACTAAAATACCACCAACATATCACATGGCTTCCCTCAGCCATTCTTCACCTACACATGACTTTACTTCCTTACTATTTGCCTCTATGAAATGCCAACACTAAATGCTCATGTACCATACATGAACTTTCACAAATCTTGCATTGGTTTGCACAAATTTTAATATCATTTTTGTACCATGTATATTGTAATAACCCGGAAATCTGAGCCAGTTTAAAATTTTTATTTTGGCAATTTTAGCGAATTTTGATTATTTAAAATGAATTATTTTAAATAAAAACGACGAGAAATTTATTTTGAATAGATTAGAACGTATATATTTATATTTGTCGTCGTTAGAATATAAATATTTATTTATATTTATAAAAGGAATTGAAAATGGCGCGGTAGTTCGATAATTCGATTTCGAAATTAAAATGAATGTACCGGGTGCAAAATAAACCGGATTTTAGCGAAACAAAAAATAATAGGATCTATTTGAGAATATCTTTCCAACGAATCAGAAAAAATTGAAATTTCATAGCGGGAATCAAAAGATATGTCCAGTTGAAATTTCAGAATAGTCGCTATGGAATTTCGGCCCTTAAAAATGGGAATTTTGCAA
Organism: Allium sativum; assembly: GCA_030737875.1. NCBI lineage: Eukaryota > Viridiplantae > Streptophyta > Magnoliopsida > Asparagales > Amaryllidaceae > Allium > Allium sativum. Next base: position 491,592,649 of record CM060918.1, on the reverse strand, counting down.
ACAACCTCGGATTTCGACGAAACCACTTTTGTTGGATCCGTGATGCCAAGTTATTGCTAGGTTTCAAATTTCATAATTTTTTTGAATCAATATGTGAGCGTGGCAAAGAAAAATGCATTTGACCAGTTTTAGTTGATTTTAATCGACTGGAAATTGGCCATTTTTCAAACGGTCTCATAATTTGACGAAATTAGTTTTGTTAGGACCGTATCGTCAATACGAAGCTAGAAAATATTTTTCGGGAATTTTTCTAGTTAGTATGTGGCCCCGGTAAATTGAAATGCGCGTTCAAATTCAATATATAGAGTTATATGTTGATCTTGACGAAAACTGATCGAAACAATCAAATCAGCTTACGAAACATATCCCATTGTGTTCGGAATGGGGGTAATTAGCTATGGACGACAAGCGGTGGGTCCCGTTTCGAGTTCGAAAATAAAAGTACCTTTTTGAAATTAAATTAATTAAATAAAAAAAATCTCTCCCTCTCTCCTTATTTCCTCTCAGACCCCCCCCCCCCCCGTTTACATTTCAAATCAATTTAAAAAAAAGAGAAAGGCGATCGAACCCAGAACCCCCGTCACCCCTACGCCGCCCCACCTCCGACGACCCCGCCGCCATGCCCTAGCCGACCACCGCCCTCCCCAGTGACGCACGCCATCGCCATTCCCCATCCTGCGTTCGATAACCGCCGAAAACCCAAACCCGATAACCCTAAATCAGAACCCAACCACCACCAAAGGCTTCCCCGCGCCTGAAGCCGTCCCTTCCACCATCCATACCTGAAGCCGCCCCTTCTCCTCCACCTTGGCGTGCACAGCAGCAAACCCTTCCTTCGACAACAAGCTCCAGCACCCAGGCGCAGCCCCGGACTTCGTCTGAAGCCGCCACGTCTTCATCCCGCTTCATCGTGAGTCAATTCGAATTTTAAAAATATGATTTTTATATTATTGAAAAAGTAAAAATTCGATTTTTATATATTGAATAGCAAAGTAAAAATTCGATTTTTATATATTGAATAGCAAAGTAAAAATTCGATTTTTATATATTGAATAGCGAAGTAAAAATTCAATTTTTATATATTGAATAGCGAAGTAAAAATTCGATTTTTATATATTGAATAGCGAAGTAAAAATTCGATTTTTATATATTGAATAGCGAAGTAAAAAATTCGATTTTTATATATTGAATAGCGAAGTAAAAATTCGATTTTTATATATTGAACAGCGAAGTAAAAATTCGATTTTTATACATTGAATAGCGAAGTAAAAATTTGATTTTTACATATGTAGAGAATACTGGCAAAGAAAGTGACAAGAGGCGAGAACAGCGAAGATTTCTACAAAGAAGAGTCGAGGCGTTTGGATTTAGCTATCTGTGAGAACTTCTCACTTTTGATTTTATTTTATAGTTATATAAATATATACTAGGACGCAGACGATGTTTAGTAGCACCTGACACCCGTCGTCCACAGACCATGGACGGCTTGTATGCTTGTTTGTTTGATTTTGCTGTGTAGTTGATTGTGTGTTGTGATGCGAAATGAAATAAAATATTCGTGTAGTTAAAAATATTTTAGAGTTGAAAATAGAATTTTTAACGGGTATATGAAATGAAATAAAAATAAACAGATAGGACGATTTGTTTATATACACACATTTGACTGATATTGATTGGAACGATAAATTTTACACATCGCCCAACTGCACAAATAAAATCTGTGTTTGATTGTTTGAAAACCCCACACGGGTATTGGGGTGATAGATGACATACACTAATCCCAATAGTTAGTTGTATGTCGATCGATTGATTGACAGACTGTTATAAGCGTTAAATATCTATATTCGATGCTTATACAGTGTAGAATGCACTTTGGATGATGGTTGATTATTCATCGTTGTTATTGTATACCTATGTTGTAGAAAATCCATATAATTAACATTATATGGTAATTGATTGGGCCTCATTCCAGTTTTGAAAAAGAAAGTTTTGAAATAAAAATATTTGAAATAGAAATATTTGAAATAGAATATTTGAAAATAGAAATATATGAAGCCGTGTTGATTAGATTGACGCCATTTTGACGTGAACGATATTTATATCGATTTTATTCATTTTATAATGAATATCGAAAGTGATTTCAAAATCTGATATTTTGAAAAGAATTGAAATTCGAATTGAAATTGAATATAAATGATTTCGAATTAAATTGAATAGAAATGAATTCGAATTGAAATTGAATTGAAAACAAACTGAAATTGAATTCAAAATCGATTTGAATTGAAATCAATTTGAAATGAATTTAAAACGAATTAGTAAGGGAAAATTCAATTTTGATTTGAATTTGAAAAAGAAGTTGAAATCGTTTTGAAAACGAATTTAAAATGATTTATTAAATACGTTTTAAAGGAAATCGACGAAGTATATATTATATATATAATATAATGGCCTGAATAGAACGCGCCGCACCGCGGCAGTTCACGAATTTCGACCATTGACTTCGAACGGATATTACGGGAGATCCGACCGTCGGATTCTCCTGAAACCGGAACCGATGGGTTCGTATCGAAAATAGCTTTCTAATGAATATTAGAAATTTGAAATCTAACGGCTGGATTTGGAATTATGTCCAAATCAAATTTGGAAAAGTTCGCTGTAAGTGCAGTTCGATGGCCGTTGATGGAAATCGACTGTACGGGCCTTGATAAAATTATTAAAAATAGTAATAATTCGTGAAAAATCATAAGAAATGATTTGTGAAGATTTGGGATGAAAATCTCCATATTTGAAAAGATAAAAATAGATTTTTATCGAAATGAACTAGTTTTGAACTAGAATTATAATTCTATTTATTTCTAAATAAATAAATTGGATTTGAAATGGTTTTGAAAATAACCAGAAATTCCAATAATTATATTGGAATGGATTTGAATCGAAATTGTCTTCGGAATATTTCGATGTTATATTTCGTGATGATACAGATATTGTTATGGGAATTTGAAAGATATATTTATATCGTTATTTCTAATACGATATTTGTTGGTCGTAGAATTTGATATTGAATATAAGCCGATATATTTCTATTCAGAGCCTTGTACTTAATATCAAATGTGATTTGAGTTTGTCGTGAGTGGTGTCTTTATTAACGTTGTTCTTGAACCCAGTTGAGAAAAAGATTGAATCTTTCTATTTAGATTTAATGAAGTGTACCAATTAAATAATATTTAATTGGAATTGAATTGATATTGATTTTTGGGTTTATCATGAACGGTGTTTTAAATAACACTTGTTCTTTAACCCGATAATTAATGGAATGGGATTTTGGGTTGTCGTGAATGGTATCTTCAACAATACTATTCTTAGACCCAAAGAAGTTAAGAAAATCGGAAACTAACTGGAGATTAGTTAAGTTGAATGGTTTCTTGGGTATTGATCTGATGTTGGTTTCGGCCTTCGGGGTTAATATTTAGGGAATTGCTCACTGGTTAATTTACGATTAGGGACTGATTGAATTGTGATGTGATTTTGGGGTTTATCGTGAACCGTGTTTTTAAATGACACTGATTCTTTAACCCAGTTAAAGATTAAAACTAAGTGGAGTTTTAATGAATCTTTAATTAGATTGAAAAGATCGAGAATGGAGTATCACCAGTTTTGCTCCAGGCGATAGTTAAATCTTTAATTAGATTTGAATGTGAAATGGTAATTGAATTTACCGATAACACCGTGGTGTTAGATATGAAGTATTACTAGTTTTACTTCATGGGATGAGTAGGTTGGGATTGGGAAATTAAGACAAATGATTACTTCGGTAAGGTTCGTTAATCCTACCTAGTTGAATCGAAATTCAAAAGAAGATTAAAGAATAAATTGAAGGAATTTATCTTTGATAAAATTAATGGGAACCTTTCCCTATGAATGTGAAATTTAGAAACTAACTGTCGGTTAGCTAAGCAGAATGGTTTTCTAGATATTGATTTGATGTTGGTTTCGGCCTTCGGGGTTAATATTTGGGGAATTATTCGCTTGTTAATTTACGGTTAGTGACTGATGAATTGGAATGAGGCGTATATTGTGTTTGTGTAACACTTGTTTATTATATACGCGAGTTGCTCAGAAAGACCGGGTTTATCCCATTCTGAATAACTGAATCGACGATAAGAAATCGAAGATGAAGACGGTGGTCGAAGATCGGAGATCTTCACCTCGTTTGGATGGTAACCGAGGTCCTGATTGGGAGGCATCCGAAATATGGATGATGAGTGGTGATCGTCCAGACGTACGTGGTGATCGATGGGTTTGCGAGGTATATAGTGCCTCCGGTTTCGTTCAGACCCAGAACGGACTTGCAAATGGATAGTATGTCTGACATTGGAATTTATTCTGTGTGATTGAGAGCCATCAGTTGCACGATGTGAATTGCCTGTGTGGCATGCTAAGATGCAGTGATCAGGCCTTCTGTTGAAAAGAAAAGTCTTGTGGTGATGATCAAAGCACCGCCTACGTGGTGTAGCTTTGTGTATAACGTGAAATCGCGAGCCTCACACCCCGGTATGAACCAGAAACGGGAGAAAGGACCTCAGGGAGGGCCTGCGTTTCCTCCTAGCTAGAAGTGGCGTCAGTGGTTTTACATGCCCTGATGAGTTTGACTTATGTGGTTGTTGCTGTTGCGAGGCGCCTCAGTTAGATCGGACGATCCGGGTCCGATGGAGTCATTTGTTGGCTCGCTTACGCCCCAAAGGGCGGCGAAACGCAGTGTTCAGGCATTTTAATCAACATCGGTGGACCGACCCTGACGATCCAAGGGTCACTCGAGCTCTGATCCTGAGACTCGGGCTAGGCAGTCTCGAATTCGGTAAGGACTATCTTTTGCCTTGGTTCATGACGGAAATTCAATTTCCAAATACGTGATTTTGCGGTTTTAATTGTAGAACTAGTATGGCGACATGATATATGTGTAACAACCCGCAAATTCTGGGCCAGTTTAAAATTTTTATTTTGGCAATTATAGCGAATTTTGATTATTTAAAATAGATTATTTTAAATAGTATCGACGAGAAATTTATTTTGAATAGAATTCAAACGTATATATTTATACGCGTCGTCATTAGAATATAAATATTTATATATATTTATAAATAGAATTGAAAATGGCGCGGTAGTTCGAAAATTCGATTTCTAATTTCAAATGAATATACAGAATTCAATATAAGTCAGAATTGAACGAAACAAGAAATATTTGAATCTGTATAACTATATCTTTGGAATGAAGTTAACAAACTGAAATTTCATTTTAGAAATGATAAGATATGTCCAGTTTAAAATTAGAAATAGTCGCTGTGGAATTTATATATATTTTTATATATATAAGGCCCTTAAAAATGGACATTTTGCAAACGACCTCGGATTTCGACGAAACCAGTTTTGTTGGATCCGCAGTGTCAAGTTATTGTTAGATTTCAAATTTCATAATTTTTCGAATCAATATGTGAGCGTGGCAAAGGAAAACGCGTTTGACCAGTTTCAGTTGATTTTAATCGACTGGAAATTGGCCATTTTTCAAACGGTCTCAGAATTCGACGAAACTAGTTTTGTTAGGACCGTATCGTTAATACGAAGCTAGAAAATATTTTTCGAGAATTTTTAGAGTTAGTATGTGACCCCGGTAATTTGAAATGTACGTTTAAAATTCAATATAGAGATTTAAATGTAAATTCAACGGAAACTAATTCAAACGATCGAATCAACTTGCGATACATATCCCATTGTGTTCGGAATGGGGGTATTTAGCTAGGGGCGACAGTCGTTGGGTCTCGTTAGGTGTTCGAATTAAAAGTCAACGTTTAGGGTTGAAAATAAAATAAATTAATAATAATAAAAAAATAATAATATATCTTTCTCCTTTAAACCCGCTGGCCCCCCCCCTCTTCACAAATCAGAAAATCGAAGAAGAAAAAAAAAAAAAAAAAAAAAAAACCTTGATCCCCTTTTCCTGCTCGTCGCCCCCTTCGTCGAAGGCGCCACCACCAGAGGGCCCCGCCGCCGCGCAACTCTCCTCCAGCCCTCCTTCTCCCTCCGACACCCCGTTCCCTCTCTCCCCTTCCCTCGAATTTGAATACTCCGATTACCCTAGCCGACACCGGCTAGTGGGGCGCCGCCTCTGACCATCCCCCACCATTCCCGATGCACCCGACCCCCTGCGGACCCCCAGCCATCCCCAACCGCCACCCTGGAAGACCACCACGCGCCAGTGAACACCCCTCCCCTCCTCCCGATACCTGTAAGTTTTATTTTTATCTTTATTTGTATTTACTTTTCAATTTTAGTTAAGTGTTCAATTCGAATTTTAAAACTGATTTTTCAGAGAAAAAAAAACTGATTTTATTTAATATATAAAATGATTTTTTTTTTAATATATAAACTGAATTTTATTTATGTGGTAAAGTAGAAAAATATAATCTTTTATATATATATATATATATTTTTTAAGGTAAAAATATGATTTTTGTTTAGCTAGGGAATTAAAAATATAATTTTTGTTATATAGAGGAGTTAAATGTATGATCTTTATATTTTTAGAATAATAAGAATATGATTTTTATATTTTTAAAGTATTAAAAATATTGTCTTTACTATATAAAGATTATAAAAATATGATTTTTATATTTTTAAAGTAGTAAAAATATAATCTTTTATATTGTAGGAAGGTAAAAATATAATCTTTGCATAGTAGGAACTGTAAAAATCAAATCTTTGTTTTTGAAAAAGGTGAAATCTTTAAATTTAAAAAGGCGAAATCTTCATATAGAAAATAGCGTGATAAAAATATAATTTTTATCTATATAACATAGTAGAAAAAAAAAACTTCGATTTTTATATATTGAATAGCAAAGTAAAAATTCGATTTTTATATAATGAACTTTGAACTAAAAATATGATTTTTATATATTGAATAGCGAAGTAAAAACTCGATTTTTACATATGTAGTGAAAGCGGACAACGAAGGTGACAAAAAGGCGAAACGACGAAGACTTCTGCAAATGAAGAGCCGTGGAGCTAGGATAGCTATCTGTGAGAATTTCTCACCTTTCAATTTCTTTTCTAGTTATATATTTATACTAGGATGCAGACGGTGCTTAGTAGCACCCGACACAATCGTCCACAGACCATGGACTTGTTTGTTTGACTGTTTGGTGATTGATTGCGATATTGGTTTGAATGTGGTTTGTGGTGTGAAAAATCGAATCGATAAATTGGCTAGGATTAGACGTGCGCCGTTATAAGGCGTAGGAGTAAGGCTAGGTTAGACCCTTACTCCAAATTTTGTGGTTTGCATAACGAAAGTGAATTCGATTGATGTGTGAATGGCGTGGGCCTTCACTAGACCGGGGATTAGGCTAGGCCTTGTCCCGTTTCTAGTATCGTGCCGTTATGCCGCCGAAATTTTCTAAAATATGTTAGAAAATAAAAATATCATTTTATTGTGTAAGTGAATTGAATAGAAATTCATAGGTTGAAATAAAATGTTTTATCGTTAAAAATATAATTTTTAACGTGAAGTGAATAAAATAGAATATTCATTTACAAACCAGACGGTTTGTTTATGTACACCTATTTGAATGACATTGATTGGGATGATAAATTTTACACATCGCCCAACAGCACAAATAAAATATGTGTTTGATTGTTTGAAACCCCACACGGGTGTTGGGATGAAATTTGAAGTTCACTCATCCTGGTTTATAAAATATGTCGATCGGTTGATTGACAGGCTGTTATAAGCGTTGAATATCTATATTTGATGCTTTTACAGTGTAGTGCACTTTGGTTGATGGTTGATTATTTTCAATGCTATTATATACATGTGTTGTATGAAAATCCATATAATTAACTTTATATGGTAATTGATTGGGCCTCATTCCAATCGTGAAAATAAAGAATAATTTGATAATAAGAAATATTTGAAATAGAATATTTGAAAATAGAAATTTATGAAGCCGTGTTGATTAGTTTGACGCCATTTTGACGTGAACGATATTTATATCGATTTTATTCATTTAGAAATGAATTGAAAACGATTTCGAAATGAATTGAATTGAAAACGATTTCGAAATGAATTGAATTGAAAACGATTTCGAAATGAATTGAATTGAAAACGATTTCGAAATGAATTGAATTGAAAACGATTTCGAAATGAATTGAATAGAAAACGATTTCGAAATGAATTGAATTGAAAACGATTTCGAAATGAATTGAATTGAAAACGATTTCGAAATGAATTGAATTGAAAACGATTTCGAAATGAAGTGAAAACGAATTCAAATTGAATTGAAAGCGAATTGAAATGAATTCAAATTGAATTGAAATTTGAATTGAATAGAAATGAATTTTAAAACGAATTTATAAGGAAGAATTCAATTTTGCTTTGAATTGAAATGGAAGTTGAGATAGGTTTTGAAACGATTTTAAAACTATTTATATAATTCGTTTTGAATAGGAATCGACGAAATATATATTATATATATTTTATATATAATATAATGGCCTGAATAGAACGCGCCGCGCCGCGGCAGTTCGTGAATTTCGACCATTTATTTCAAACGGACGTTACGGGAGATCCGACCGTCGGATTCTCCTAAAACCGGAACCGTTGGGTTCGTATCGGAAAGAGCTTTCTAACGAATGTTAGAAATTTAAAATCTAACGGTTGGATTTGGAGATACGTCCAAATCAAATTCGAAAAAGGTCGCTGTAAGTGCAGTTCGATGGCCGTTGTTGGAAATCGACTGTACGGGCCTTGATAAAATTATTAAAAATAGTAATAATTTATGTAAAATCATAAGAAATGATTTAGAAAGAATTGGGATGAAAAACTCCCTATTTGGAAAGATAAAAATAGATTTTTATCGAAATGAACTAGTTTTGAACTAGAATTATAATTCTATTTATTTTTAAATAAATAAATTGAATTTGAAAAGGGTTTTGAAAATAACCAAAATTTCCAATGATTGCATTGGAGTGGATTTGAATCGAAATTGTCTTCGGAATATTTCGATGTTGGAATTTGTGATTATACGGATGTTGTTACGGAAATTTGAAAGATATATATTTATATCGTTATTTCCAATACGACATTTGTTAATCGTAGAATTTGATATTGAATATAAGCCGATATATTTTCTATTCAGAGCCTTATATTGAATATCAAATGGGATTTGGGTTTGTCGTGAATGGTGTCTTCACTAACACTGTTCTTGAACCCAGTTGAGAAAAGATTAAATCTTTTTATTTAGATTTAATGAAGTGTACCAATTAAATAATATTTAATTGGAATTGAATTGATATTGATTTTTGGGTTTATCGTGAACAGTGTTTTAAATAACACTTGTTCTTTAACCCGATAATTAATGAATGTGATTTGGGTTTGTCGTGAATGGTGTCTTCACTAACACTGTTCTTGAACCCAGTTGAGAAAAGATTAAATCTTTTTATTTAGATTTAATGAAGTGTACCAATTAAATAATATTTAATTGGAATTGAATTGATATTGATTTTTGGGTTTATCGTGAACAGTGTTTTAAATAACACTTGTTCTTTAACCCGATAATTAATGAATGTGATTTTGGGTTTATCGTGAACCGTGTTTTAAATGACACTGATTCTTTAACCCAGTTAACGATTAAAACTGAGTGGAGTTTTAATGAATCTTTAATTAGATTGAAAAGATCGAAAATGGAGTATCACCAGTTTTGCTCCAGGCGATAGTTAAATCTTTAATTAGATTTGAACGTGAAATGGTGATTGAATTTACCGATAACACTGTGGTGTTAGATATGAAGTATTACCAGTTTTACTTCATGGGATGAATAGGTTGGGATTGGGAAATTAAAACAAATGATTACTTCGGTAAGGTTCGCTAATCCCGACTAGTTTGAATTGATATTCAAAAATGGATTAAAGAATAAATTCAAGGAATTTATCTTTGATAAAATTAATGGGAATCTTTCCCTATGAATGTGAAATTTAGAAACTAACTGTCGGTTAGCCAAGCAGAATGGTTTTCTGGATATTGATCTGATGTTGGTTTCGGCCTTCGGGGTTAATATTTGGGAAATTATTCTCTTGATTAATTTACGGTTAGTGACTAATGAATTGGAATGAGGCGTATGTTGTGTTTGTGTAACACTTTTATAATATATACGCGAGTTATTCGGAAAGGCCGGGTTTATCCCATTCTGAATAACTGATACGACGATAAGTCGAAGATGAAGACGATGGTCGAAGACCGGAGGTCTTCACGTCGTTTGGGTAATTACTGATGATCTTGATTGGGCTGTACACCCAAGAAGATGGAAACAGTTAGTGATCGTCCAGACGTACTTGGAGATCGATGGATATGCGGGGTACTAGGTGCCTCCGGTTTCGTTCAGACCCAGGACGGACTTGTAAATGGACTGTGTGTCTGACATCGGATTTCATTCTGTGTGACTGATATCGGTTGCATAGAATGGTTTGCCTGTGTGGCATGCTAAGATGCAAATGATCAAGGCTTCTGTTGAAAAGCAAAGTCTTGTGGTGATGATCAAAGCACGGCCTTTGTGGCGTAGCTTTGTGTAACGTTTACCTCGCGTGTTTCACACCAGGTATGAACCAAAAACGGGAGACGGACCTCAGGGAGGGCCTGCGTTTCCTCCTAGCTAGAAGTGGCGTCAGTGGTTTTACACGCCCTGACGAGTTTGACTTATGTGGTTGTTGCTGTTGCGAGGCGCCTCGGATTGATCGGTCGTTCTCGAACCGATGGAGTCATTTAGTTGGCTCGCTTACGCCCCAAAGGGCGGCGAAACGTAGTGCTCAGGCATTTTTAATCCACTCCGTGTGGACCGGCCCTGTCGCTCCAAGGGTCGATGCGTTCTGATCCTGAGACTCGGGCTAGGCAGTCTCGAATCGGTTGAGGACTATCTTTTGCCTCGGTTCATAGATGGAAATCCAATTTCCAAATACGTGACATTTGCGGTTTTAATTGTAATCCTATATATGGCGACATAGTGGGATGGGGCGCTTATGCCGCCTATGATTGATACTTATGATTTGAAGTTGTTTTATACACTATGCACTTAAAATAGTATCAAATGATTTGTTTTAAACGTATCAAGCATTCTTTGGCTGTTATAAGGTAAAAACCCTATCCCCCGGCTTGTGTTGCATTGTGTGATAGGACCTGGGTCTTATAACAGCTTCATTTTTCTTTATTTAGCATCGCGCTGTTTGTTTTATGCACTGGTGTTCTTGGGAGGAAACCCGTTCCGTGTTATACGGCGTGGTCCCTTGATTTTCCTTACTTTGAAAACAAAGATAATAACTGTTTTAGTTCTCACACCAGTCACATGACTGACCTGGAGTTTATTGTTTTAACCTAAACTCTGGGTGCCCTTATTTTGACACGGGCAGCTAGTAGTTTTGGTTTTGCAGATTCATATTCACAGGATCCTGGTTTACAGCTGGAACGATATCCGGAAAGCTTTGTATCCGTATATCTTCTTCTAGTTGTGTATTGTATTATTTTCCGCTGCTATGTATTTAAATGTAATTTAAATCTCTGATATTTCTGTGTAATATTCATTTATACTCTGTAAATTCTTGTAATCTGATGCATTGTTGTAATATACAGTGAAATGTTCTTCTGTATGCGTTCTGTTGTGGCTTGTTCTCGAACTATCCGACGCTTTCCTTTACGGGGAAGTTGCGGGTCTTTACAGTTGGTATCAGAGCTTTGGTTTACAAAGCTCAGAGAACAAGGCACATTAGAACCATACGAAAGAATTCATCAGATATTGGGTTAGTAATATCCAATTAGAATGACTCGTTAGAGATGGGATCAGTAGTATCCTAGAACGGGTGTGAGGAGTATATTTTTCAAATGAAAACAATTTTGTTTTTAAAATTTAAATCGCTTTATGCGTATTTGATTATTTATTTATATTGAATGTGGACAATCCAGTATATATAGATTTTGCGTATACGTCTGATCCGCGTGTATTCGAAATTTTAATATACTGGATAGATATAGAATTACACTCTAATCGCCCGGAGAGGATTTTGATGATGGAGCTCCATCATTAGAATTTATGTTCGAGTGACGAAAGTGGGCTTTCTATATATTTCCTATTGACTGGTGTGAGAACCAAAATTAGATAGGGCCTATTGTTGTGATTTGGCATCAAAAATCTGATTTTTGACTATGTATCATAATTATCAATTTGAAAAGCTAATCAACTAATTGATTGATGTTTGTGTTGTTTGTTTATTTGTTTGCTAATTTTGAACCATTTAGCCTATTTGAATCAAATATTGAATTGTATTGAAAATTGGTCGCATTTGCTTGCATATACATGTATATCATTGAACAGGTCATAGCAAGGAGGCTAGAGCCAAAGAATAAAATTTGTTTGCCCGACAAATAAGTACATGTTTACTACATAATTTCCTGTTTTGTTTGGGTGATGATGATTTTATGAGCCTATTGGCTAGCCGCTTGGCTTTTTCTTTTTCTTTTTGAGATCTGAAGGACCGGGGAAGCTATTTGAAATTCCCCGATGCTCCCGGTGCAGGGGAGGTTATGGCCAAATTTTTCAAAAATTTAGGGTGTTAGCCAAATTTTTGAGATTTTAGAAAATTCTCAGAAACTGAAAAGTTGGAGAATGAAAGCCAGATCGAACGTAGTGTTGATTAATCAAACCACTTTCGACTTTGTTCCTTTTCGGGGACGAAAAGTTTTAAGTGGGGGAGATTGTAACAACCCTCAAATTCTGGGCCAGTTTAAAATTTTTATTTTGGCAATTATAGCGAATTTTGATTATTTAAAATAGATTATTTTAAATAGTATCGACGAGAAATTTATTTTGAATAGAATTCAAACGTATATATTTATACGCGTCGTCGTTAGAATATAAATATTTATATATATTTATAAATAGAATTGAAAATGGCGCGGTAGTTCGAAAATTCGATTTCTAATTTCAAATGAATATACAGAATTCAATATAAGTCAGAATTGAACGAAACAAGAAATATTTGAATCTGTATAACTATATCTTTGGAATGAAGTTAACAAACTGAAATTTCATTTTAGAAATGATAAGATATGTCCAGTTTAAAATTAGAAATAGTCGCTGTGGAATTTATATATATTTTTATATATATAAGGCCCTTAAAAATGGACATTTTGCAAACGACCTCGGATTTCGACGAAACCAGTTTTGTTGGATCCGCAGTCTCAAGTTATTGTTAGATTTCAAATTTCATAATTTTTCGAATCAATATGTGAGCGTGGCAAAGGAAAACGCGTTTGACCAGTTTCAGTTGATTTTAATCGACTGGAAATTGGCCATTTTTCAAACGGTCTCAGAATTCGACGAAACTAGTTTTGTTAGGACCGTATCGTTAATACGAAGCTAGAAAATATTTTTCGAGAATTTTTAGAGTTAGTATGTGACCCCGGTAATTTGAAATGTACGTTTAAAATTCAATATAGAGATTTAAATGTAAATTCAACGGAAACTAATTCAAACGATCGAATCAACTTGCGATACATATCCCATTGTGTTCGGAATGGGGGTATTTAGCTAGGTGCGACAGTCGTTGGGTCTCGTTAGGTGTTCGAATTAAAAGTCAACGTTTAGGGTTGAAAATAAAATAAATTAATAAAAAATAAATAAATAATAATATATCTTTCTCCTTTAAACCCGCTGGCCCCCCCCTCTTCACAAATCAGAAAATCGAAGAAGAAAAAAAAAAAAAAAAAAACCTTGATCCCCTTTTCCTGCTCGTCGCCCCCTTCGTCGAAGGCGCCACCACCAGAGGGCCCCGCCGCCGCGCAACTCTCCTCCAGCCCTCCTTCTCCCTCCGACACCCCGTTCCCTCTCTCCCCTTCCCTCGAATTTGAATACTCCGATTACCCTAGCCGACACCGGCTAGTGGGGCGCCGCCTCTGACCATCCCCCACCATTCCCGATGCACCCGACCCCCTGCGGACCCCCAGCCATCCCCAACCGCCACCCTGGAAGACCACCACGCGCCAGTGAACACCCCTCCCCTCCTCCCGATACCTGTAAGTTTTATTTTTATCTTTATTTGTATTTACTTTTCAATTTTAGTTAAGTGTTCAATTCGAATTTTAAAACTGATTTTTCAGAGAAAAAAAAACTGATTTTATTTAATATATAAAATGATTTTTTTTTTTAATATATAAACTGAATTTTATTTATGTGGTAAAGTAGAAAAATATAATCTTTTATATATATATATATATATTTTTTTTAAGGTAAAAATATGATTTTTGTTTAGCTAGGGAATTAAAAATATAATTTTTGTTATATAGAGGAGTTAAATGTATGATCTTTATATTTTTAGAATAATAAGAATATGATTTTTATATTTTTAAAGTATTAAAAATATTGTCTTTACTATATAAAGATTATAAAAATATGATTTTTATATTTTTAAAGTAGTAAAAATATAATCTTTTATATTGTAGGAAGGTAAAAATATAATCTTTGCATAGTAGGAACTGTAAAAATCAAATCTTTGTTTTTGAAAAAGGTGAAATCTTTAAATTTAAAAAGGCGAAATCTTCATATAGAAAATAGCGTGATAAAAATATAATTTTTATCTATATAACATGGTAGAAAAAAAAAACTTCGATTTTTATATATTGAATAGCAAAGTAAAAATTCGATTTTTATATAATGAACTTTGAACTAAAAATATGATTTTTATATATTGAATAGCGAAGTAAAAACTCGATTTTTACATATGTAGTGAAAGCGGACAACGAAGGTGACAAAAAGGCGAAACGACGAAGACTTCTGCAAATGAAGAGCCGTGGAGCTAGGATAGCTATCTGTGAGAATTTCTCACCTTTCAATTTCTTTTCTAGTTATATATTTATACTAGGATGCAGACGGTGCTTAGTAGCACCCGACACAATCGTCCACAGACCATGGACTTGTTTGTTTGACTGTTTGGTGATTGATTGCGATATTGGTTTGAATGTGGTTTGTGGTGTGAAAAATCGAATCGATAAATTGGCTAGGATTAGACGTGCGCCGTTATAAGGCGTAGGAGTAAGGCTAGGTTAGACCCTTACTCCAAATTTTGTGGTTTGCATAACGAAAGTGAATTCGATTGATGTGTGAATGGCGTGGGCCTTCACTAGACCGGGGATTAGGCTAGGCCTTGTCCCGTTTCTAGTATCGTGCCGTTATGCCGCCGAAATTTTCTAAAATATGTTAGAAAATAAAAATATCATTTTATTGTGTAAGTGAATTGAATAGAAATTCATAGGTTGAAATAAAATGTTTTATCGTTAAAAATATAATTTTTAACGTGAAGTGAATAAAATAGAATATTCATTTACAAACCAGACGGTTTGTTTATGTACACCTATTTGAATGACATTGATTGGGACGATAAATTTTACACATCGCCCAACAGCACAAATAAAATATGTGTTTGATTGTTTGAAACCCCACACGGGTGTTGGGATGAAATTTGAAGTTCACTCATCCTGGTTTATAAAATATGTCGATCGGTTGATTGACAGGCTGTTATAAGCGTTGAATATCTATATTTGATGCTTTTACAGTGTAGTGCACTTTGGTTGATGGTTGATTATTTTCAATGCTATTATATACATGTGTTGTATGAAAATCCATATAATTAACTTTATATGGTAATTGATTGGGCCTCATTCCAATCGTGAAAATAAAGAATAATTTGATAATAAGAAATATTTGAAATAGAATATTTGAAAATAGAAATTTATGAAGCCGTGTTGATTAGTTTGACGCCATTTTGACGTGAACGATATTTATATCGATTTTATTCATTTAGAAATGAATTGAAAACGATTTCGAAATGAATTGAATTGAAAACGATTTCGAAATGAATTGAATTGAAAACGATTTCGAAATGAATTGAATTGAAAACGATTTCGAAATGAATTGAATTGAAAACGATTTCGAAATGAATTGAATAGAAAACGATTTCGAAATGAATTGAATTGAAAACGATTTCGAAATGAATTGAATTGAAAACGATTTCGAAATGAATTGAATTGAAAACGATTTCGAAATGAAGTGAAAACGAATTCAAATTGAATTGAAAGCGAATTGAAATGAATTCAAATTGAATTGAAATTTGAATTGAATAGAAATGAATTTTAAAACGAATTTATAAGGAAGAATTCAATTTTGCTTTGAATTGAAATGGAAGTTGAGATAGGTTTTGAAACGATTTTAAAACTATTTATATAATTCGTTTTGAATAGGAATCGACGAAATATATATTATATATATTTTATATATAATATAATGGCCTGAATAGAACGCGCCGCGCCGCGGCAGTTCGTGAATTTCGACCATTTATTTCAAACGGACGTTACGGGAGATCCGACCGTCGGATTCTCCTAAAACCGGAACCGTTGGGTTCGTATCGGAAAGAGCTTTCTAACGAATGTTAGAAATTTAAAATCTAACGGTTGGATTTGGAGATACGTCCAAATCAAATTCGAAAAAGGTCGCTGTAAGTGCAGTTCGATGGCCGTTGTTGGAAATCGACTGTACGGGCCTTGATAAAATTATTAAAAATAGTAATAATTTATGTAAAATCATAAGAAATGATTTAGAAAGAATTGGGATGAAAAACTCCCTATTTGAAAAGATAAAAATAGATTTTTATCGAAATGAACTATTTTTGAACTAGAATTATAATTCTATTTATTTTTAAATAAATAAATTGAATTTGAAAAGGGTTTTGAAAATAACCAAAATTTCCAATGATTGCATTGGAGTGGATTTGAATCGAAATTGTCTTCGGAATATTTCGATGTTGGAATTTGTGATTATACGGATGTTGTTACGGAAATTTGAAAGATATATATTTATATCGTTATTTCCAATACGACATTTGTTAATCGTAGAATTTGATATTGAATATAAGCCGATATATTTTCTATTCAGAGCCTTATATTGAATATCAAATGGGATTTGGGTTTGTCGTGAATGGTGTCTTCACTAACACTGTTCTTGAACCCAGTTGAGAAAAGATTAAATCTTTTTATTTAGATTTAATGAAGTGTACCAATTAAATAATATTTAATTGGAATTGAATTGATATTGATTTTTGGGTTTATCGTGAACAGTGTTTTAAATAACACTTGTTCTTTAACCCGATAATTAATGAATGTGATTTGGGTTTGTCGTGAATGGTGTCTTCACTAACACTGTTCTTGAACCCAGTTGAGAAAAGATTAAATCTTTTTATTTAGATTTAATGAAGTGTACCAATTAAATAATATTTAATTGGAATTGAATTGATATTGATTTTTGGGTTTATCGTGAACAGTGTTTTAAATAACACTTGTTCTTTAACCCGATAATTAATGAATGTGATTTTGGGTTTATCGTGAACCGTGTTTTAAATGACACTGATTCTTTAACCCAGTTAACGATAAAAACTGAGTGGAGTTTTAATGAATCTTTAATTAGATTGAAAAGATCGAAAATGGAGTATCACCAGTTTTGCTCCAGGCGATAGTTAAATCTTTAATTAGATTTGAACGTGAAATGGTAATTGAATTTACCGATAACACTGTGGTGTTAGATATGAAGTATTACCAGTTTTACTTCATGGGATGAATAGGTTGGGATTGGGAAATTAAAACAAATGATTACTTCGGTAAGGTTCGCTAATCCCGACTAGTTTGAATTGATATTCAAAAATGGATTAAAGAATAAATTCAAGGAATTTATCTTTGATAAAATTAATGGGAATCTTTCCCTATGAATGTGAAATTTAGAAACTAACTGTCGGTTAGCCAAGCAGAATGGTTTTCTGGATATTGATCTGATGTTGGTTTCGGCCTTCGGGGTTAATATTTGGGAAATTATTCTCTTGATTAATTTACGGTTAGTGACTAATGAATTGGAATGAGGCGTATGTTGTGTTTGTGTAACACTTTTATAATATATACGCGAGTTATTCGGAAAGGCCGGGTTTATCCCATTCTGAATAACTAATACGACGATAAGTCGAAGATGAAGACGATGGTCGAAGACCGGAGGTCTTCACGTCGTTTGGGTAATTACTGATGATCTTGATTGGGCTGTACACCCAAGAAGATGGAAACAGTTAGTGATCGTCCAGACGTACTTGGAGATCGATGGATATGCGGGGTACTAGGTGCCTCCGGTTTCGTTCAGACCCAGGACGGACTTGTAAATGGACTGTGTGTCTGACATCGGATTTCATTCTGTGTGACTGATATCGGTTGCATAGAATGGTTTGCCTGTGTGGCATGCTAAGATGCAAATGATCAAGGCTTCTGTTGAAAAGCAAAGTCTTGTGGTGATGATCAAAGCACGGCCTTTGTGGCGTAGCTTTGTGTAACGTTTACCTCGCGTGTTTCACACCAGGTATGAACCAAAAACGGGAGACGGACCTCAGGGAGGGCCTGCGTTTCCTCCTAGCTAGAAGTGGCGTCAGTGGTTTTACACGCCCTGACGAGTTTGACTTATGTGGTTGTTGCTGTTGCGAGGCGCCTCGGATTGATCGGTCGTTCTCGAACCGATGGAGTCATTTAGTTGGCTCGCTTACGCCCCAAAGGGCGGCGAAACGTAGTGCTCAGGCATTTTTAATCCACTCCGTGTGGACCGGCCCTGTCGCTCCAAGGGTCGATGCGTTCTGATCCTGAGACTCGGGCTAGGCAGTCTCGAATCGGTTGAGGACTATCTTTTGCCTCGGTTCATATATGGAAATCCAATTTCCAAATACGTGACATTTGCGGTTTTAATTGTAATCCTATATATGGCGACATAGTGGGATGGGGCGCTTATGCCGCCTATGATTGATACTTATGATTTGAAGTTGTTTTATACACTATGCACTTAAAATAGTATCAAATGATTTGTTTTAAACGTATCAAGCATTCTTTGGCTGTTATAAGGTAAAAACCCTATCCCCCGGCTTGCGTTGCATTGTGTGATAGGACCTGGGTCTTATAACAGCTTCATTTTTCTTTATTTAGCATCGCGCTGTTTGTTTTATGCACTGGTGTTCTTGGGAGGAAACCCGTTCCGTGTTATACGGCGTGGTCCCTTGATTTACCTTACTTTGAAAATAAAGATAATAACTGTTTTAGTTCTCACACCAGTCACATGACTGACCTGGAGTTTATTGTTTTAACCTAAACTCTGGGTGCCCTTATTTTGACACGGGCAGCTAGTAGTTTTGGTTTTGCAGATTCATATTCACAGGATCCTGGTTTACAGCTGGAACGATATCCGGAAAGCTTTGTATCCGTATATCTTCTTCTAGTTGTGTATTGTATTATTTTCCGCTGCTATGTATTTAAATGTAATTTAAATCTCTGATATTTCTGTGTAATATTCATTTATACTCTGTAAATTCTTGTAATCTGATGCATTGTTGTAATATACAGTGAAATGTTCTTCTGTATGCGTTCTGTTGTGGCTTGTTCTCGAACTATCCGACGCTTTCCTTTACGGGGAAGTTGCGGGTCTTTACAATATGGTACCCATGTCGTCTATGATTGATACTTATGATTTGAAATTGTTTTGACACTATACACTTATAATAGTATCATATGATTTGTTTTAAACGTACTAAGCATGTTTGGCTATTATAAGGGAAAACTCTATCCCCCGGCTTGCGTTGCATTGTGTGATAGGACATGGGTCTTATAATAGCTTCATTTTTCCAAAAAGCATTGCGCTGTGTTGTTATATGCACTGGTATTCTTGGGAGGAAACCCGTTACGTGTTATATGGCGTGGTCCCTTGATATATCTGATTTAAAGTAAAGTTTTAAATAACTGTTTTAGTTCTCACACCAGTCCCATGACTGACCTGGAATTATTGTTTTAACCTAAACTCTGGGTGCCCCTATTTTGACACGGGCAGCTAGTAGTTTTGGTTTTGCAGATTTATATTCATAGGATCCTGGTTTACAGCTGTAACGATACCCGGAAAGCTTTGTATCCGTATATCTCCTTCAGTTGTATATTGTATTATTTTCCGCTGCGATGTAATGTATTGTAATCTCTGATATTTATCGAATATATATTATTTGTTTATACTCTGTATATTCTTGTATTCTGATGAATTGTTGCAATATACAATGAAATGTTCTTCCGTCTGCGTTCTATTTTGTCGTGTTCTCAAAACAATCAGGCATTTCGAACGGTCTAGATTGGTTTAGCGATTGATTCGGATCGAGCGAAATTCCTTTTCGTCACAGTTGGTATCAGAGCTTTGGTTTACAAAGCTCAGAGAACAAGACACATTAGAACCATACGAAAGAATTCATCAGATATTGGATTAGTAATATCCAATGGGAATGACTCGTTAGAGATGGGATCAGTAGTATCCTAGAACGAGTGTGAAGAGTATATTTTTAAAAATGAAAACAGTTGTTGTTTTGAAATTTAAATCACTTATTCGTAGTTGATTATTTATTTTACATTGAATTGGGACAATCCAATATATAAAGATTTTGCATATACGTCTTGCAAACTTGTATTCGAAGTTCTAATGTACTGGATAGTTATAGGATCACACTCTAGTTGCCCGGGGATAATTATGGTGATGGGGCACCATCGCTAGTATTTATATTCGAGCGACGAAAGTGAGATTTCTATATATTTCCAATTGACTGGTGTGAGAACCGAAACTAGATAGGACTTATTGTTGTGATTTGGCATCAAAAATGTGATTTTTGACTATATATCAAAGTTATGCATTTGAAATGATAACCAACTAATTGATTGATGGTTGTGTTGTGTGATTATTGGTTGATTAATTAAAATTTGTACCATATAGCCAAATTGAATCAAATTGTGAGTTATATTGAAATTTGGTCGCATTTGTTTGCATATACATGTACTTACATTGAACAGGTCATAGCAAGGAGGCTAGAGAAGAGAATAAAATTGTTTGCCCGACAAATAGGTACATGTTTATCATAATTTACTGTTTTGTTTGGGTGATGATGATTTTATGAGCCGATTGGCTAGCCGCTTGGCCTTTTCTTTTTGAGATCAGAAGGCCTGTATGGCAATTTCGGGATTTTCCCGTGCTCCCGGTGCAGGGGAGCTTATGGCGAAATTTTTCGAAAATTTAGGGTGTTAGCCAAATTTTTGAAAAATTTGAAAAGTTCTTAGAAACTGAAAAGTTGAAGAATTTAAGACGTAATCAAAACACGGAAGTTGAGTTGATTTGTGAAACAATTTTCGGCTTTGTTCCTTTTCGGGGACGAAAAGTTTTAAGTGGGGGAGATTGTCATAACCCGGAAATCTGGACTACTTTAAAAATTTTATTTTGGCAATTTTAGCGAATTTTGATTATTTAAAATGAATTATTTTAAATAAAACGACGAGAAATTTATTTTGAATAGATTAGAACGTATATATTTATATTCGTCGTTGTTAGAACTTTAATATTTATTTATATTTATAAAAGGAATTGAAAATGGCGCGGTAGTTCGATAATTCGATTTTGAAATTCAAATGAATGTACCAGGTGCAAAATAAACCGGATTTTTGCGAAACCAAAAATAATAGGATCTATTTGAGAATATCTTTCCAACGAATCAGAAAAATTGAAATTTCATAGCGGGAATCAAAAGATATGTCCAATTGAAATTTCAGAATAGTCGCTATGGAATTTCGGCCCTTATAAATGGGAATTTTGCAAACGACCTCGGATTTCAACGAAACCACTTTTGTTGGATCCGTGATGCCAAGTTATTGCTAGGTTTCAAATTTCATAATTTTTTTGAATCAATATGTGAGCGTGGCAAAAGAAAACGCGTTTGACCAGTTTCAGTTGATTTTAATCGACTGGAAATTGGCCATTTTTCAAACGGTCTCAGAATTTGACGAAATTAGTTTTGTTAGGACCGTATCGTCAATACGAAGCTAGAAAATATTTTTCGGGAAATTTTCTAGTTAGTATGTGGCCCCGGTAAATTGAAATGCGCGTTCAAATTCAATATATAGAGTTATATGTTGATTTTGACGAACACTAATCGAAACAATCGAATCAGCTTACGAAACATATCCCGTTGTGTTCGGAATGGAGGTAATTAGCTATGGACGACAAGCGGTGGGTCCCGTTTCGAGTTCGAAAATAAAAGTACATTTTTGAAATTAAATTAATTAAATAAAAAAATATCTCTCCCTCTCTCCTTATTCCCTCTCAGACTCCCCCCCGTTTACTTTTCAAATCAATTTAAAAAAAAAAGAAATGCGATCGAACCCAGAACCCTCGTCACCCCTACGCCGCCCCACCTCCGACGACCCCGCCGCCATGCCCTAGCCGACCACCGCCCTCCCCAGTGACGCACGCCATCGCCTTTCCCCCTCCTGCGTTCGATAACCGCCGAAAACCCAAACCCGATAACGCTAAATCAGAACCCAACCACCACCAAAGGCTTCCCCGCGCCTGAAGCCGTCCCTACCACCATCCATACCTGAAGCCGCTCCTTCTCCTCCACCTTGGCGCACACAGCAGCAAACCCTTCCTTCGACAGCAAGCTCCAGCACCCAGGCGCAGCCCCGGACTTCATCTGAAGCCGCCACGTCTTCATCCCGCTTCATCGTGAGTCAATTAGAATTTTAAAAATATGATTTTTATATTATAGAAAAAGTAAAAATTCGATTTTTATATATTGAATAGCAAAGTAAAAATTCAATTTTTATATATTGAATAGCAAAGTAAAAATTCGATTTTTATATATTGAATAGCGAAGTAAAAATTCAAATTTTATATATTGAATAGCGAAGTAAAAATTCGATTTTTATATATTGAATAGCGAAGTAAAAATTCGATTTTTATATATTGAAAAGAGAAGTAAAAATTCGATTTTTATATATTGAACAGCGAAGTAAAAATTCGATTTTTATATATTGAATAGCGAAGTAAAAATTCGATTTTTATACATTGAATAGCAAAGTAAAAATGTGATTTTTACATATGTAGAGAATACTGGCAAAGAAAGTGACAAGAGGCGAGAACGGCGAAGATTTCTACAAAGAAGAGTCGAGGCATTTGGATTTAGCTATCTGTGAGAACTTCTCACTTCTGATTTTAATTTATAGTTATATAAATATATACTAGGATGCAGACGGTGTTTAGTAGCACCTGACACCCGTCGTCCACAGACCATGGACGGCTTGTATGCTTGTTTGTTTGATTTTGCTGTGTAGTTGATTGTGTGTTGTGATGCGAAATGAAATAAAATATTCGTATAGTTAAAAATATTTTAGAGTTGAAAATAGAATTTTTAACGGGTATATGAAATGAAATAAAAATAAACAGATCGGACGATTTGTTTATATACCCACATTTGACTGATATTGATTGGAACGATAAATTTTACACATCGCCCAACTGCACAAATAAAATCTGTGTTTGATTGTTTGAAAACCCCACATGGGTATTGGGGTGATAGATGACATACACTAATCCCAATAGTTAGTTGTATGTCGATCGATTGATTGACAGACTGTTATAAGCGTTAAATATCTATATTCGATGCTTATATAGTGTAGAATGCACTTTGGATGATGGTTGATTATTCATCGTTGTTATTGTATACCTATGTTGTAGAAAATCCATATAATTAACATTATATGGTAATTGATTGGGCCTCATTCCAGTTTTGAAAAAGAAAGTTTTGAAATAGAAATATTTGAAATAGAAATATTTGAAATAGAAATATTTGAAATAGAATATTTGAAAATAGAAATATATGAAGCCCTGTTGATTAGATTGACGCCATTTTGACGTGAACGATATTTATATCGATTTTATTCATTTTATAATGAATATCGAAAGTGATTTCAAAATCTGATATTTTGAAAAGAATTGAAATTCGAATTGAAATTGAATATAAATGAATTCGAATTAAATTGAATAGAAATGAATTCGAATTGAAATTGAATTGAATTGAAAACGAACTGAAATTGAATTCAAAATCAATTTGAATTGAAATCAATTTGAAATGAATTTAAAACAAATTAGTTAGGGAAAATTCAATTTTGATTTGAATTTGAAAAAGAAGTTGAAATCGTTTTGAAAACGAATTTAAAACGATTTATTAAATACGTTTTAAAGGAAATCGACGAAGTATATATTATATATATAATATATATAATATAATGGCCTGAATAGAACGCGCCGCACCGCGGCAGTTCACGAATTTCGACCATTGACTTCGAACGGATATTACGGGAGATCCGACCGTCGGATTCTTCTGAAACCAGAACCGTTGGGTTCATATCGAAAAGAGCTTTCTAACGAATATTAGAAATTTGAAATCTAACGGTTGGATTTGGAATTATGTCCAAATCAAATTTGGAAAAGGTCGCTGTAAGTGCAGTTCGATGGCCGTTGATGGAAATCGACTGTACGGGCCTTGATAAAATTATTAAAAATAGTAATAATTCATGAAAAATCATAAGAAATGATTTGTGAAGATTTGGGATGAAAAACTCCATATTTGAAAAGATAAAAACAGATTTTAATCGAAATGAACTAGTTTTGAACTAGAATTATAATTCTATTTATTTCTAAATAAATAAATTGGATTTGAAATGGTTTTGAAAATAACCAGAATTTCCAATAATTATTTTGGAATGGATTTGAATCGAAATTGTCTTCGAAATATTTCGATGTTGGATTTCGTGATAATACAGATATTGTTATGGGAATTTGAAAGATATATTTATATCGTTATTTCCAATACGATATTTGTTGGTCGTAGAATTTGATATTGAATATAAGCCGATATAATTCTATTCAGAGCATTGTACTTAATATCAAATGTGATTTGGGTTTGTCGTGAGTGGTGTCTTTATTAACGCTGTTCTTGAACCCAGTTGAGAAAAAGATTGAATCTTTTTATTTAGATTTAATGAAGTGTACCAATTAAATAATATTTAATTGGAATTGAATTGATATTGATTTTTGGGTTTATCGTGAATAGTGTTTTAAATAACACTTGTTCTTTAACCCGATAATTAATGGAATGGGATTTTGGGTTGTCGTGAACGGTATCTTCAACAATACTGTTCTTAGACCCAAAGAAGTTAAGAAAATCGGAAACTAACTGGAGATTAGTTAAGTTGAACAGTTTCTTGGGTATTGATCTGTTGTTGGTTTCGGCCTTTGGGGTTAATATTTAGGGAATTGCTCACTTGTTAATTTACGGTTAGGGACTGATTGAATTCTGATGTGATTTTGGGGTTTATCGTGAACCGTGTTTTTAAATGACACTGATTCTTTAACCCAGTTAAAGATTAAAACTAAGTGGAGTTTTAATGAATCTTTAATTAGATTGAAAAGATCGAGAATGGAGTATCACCAGTTTTGCTCCAGGCGATAGTTAAATCTTTAATTAGATTTGAACGTGAAATGATAATTGAATTTACCGATAACACCGTGGTGTTAGATATGAAGTATTACCAGTTTTACTTCATGGGATGAGTAGGTTGGGATTGGGAAATTAAAACAAATGATTACTTCGGTAAGGTTCGTTAATCCCGACTAGTTGAATCGAAATTCAAAAGAAGATTAAAGAATAAATTGAAGGAATTTATCTTTGATAAAATTAATGGGAACCTTTCCCTATGAATGTGAAATTTAGAAACTAACTGTCGGTTAGCTAAGCAGAATGGTTTTCTGGATATTGATCTGATGTTGGTTTCGGCCTTCGGGGTTAATATTTGGGGAATTATTCTCTTGTTAATTTACAGTTAGTGACTGATGAATTGGAATGAGGCGTATGTTGTGCTTGTGTAACACTTGTTTATTATATACGCGAGTTGCTCCGAAAGACCGGGTTTATCCCATTCTGAATAACTGAATCGACGATAAGAAATCGAAGATGAAGACGGTGGTCGAAGACCGGAGATCTTAACCTCGTTTGGATGGTAACCGAGGTCCTGATTGGGAGGCATCCCGAAATATGGATGATGAGTGGTGATTGTCCAGACGTACGTGGTGATCGATGGGTTTGCGAGGTATATAGTGCCTCCGGTTTCGTTCAAATCCAGAACGGACTTGAAAATGGACAGTGTGTCTGACATTGGAATTTATTCTGTGTGATTGATAGCCATCAGTTGCACGGTGTGAATTGCCTGTGTGGCATGCTAAGATGCAGTGATCAGGGCTTCTGTTGAAAAGAAAAGTCTTGTGGTAATGATCAAAGCACCGCCTACGTGGCGTAGCATTGTGTATAACATGAAATCGCGATCCTCACACCCCGGTATGAACCAGAAACGGGAGAAAGGACCTCAGGGAGGGCCTGCGTTTCCTCCAAACTAGAAGTGGCGTCAGTGGTTTTACACGCCCTGACGAGTTTGACTTATGTGGTTGTTGCTGTTGTGAGGCGCCTCGGTTAGATCGGACGATCCGGGTCCGATGGAGTCATTTGTTGGCTCGCTTACGCCCCAAAGGGCGGCGAAACGCAGTGTTCAGGCATTTTAATCCACATCGGTGGACCGGCCCTGATGATCCAAGGGTCACTCGAGCTCTGATCCTGAGACTCGGGCTAGGCAGTCTCGAATTCGGTAAGGACTATCTTTTGCCTTGGTTCATGACGGAAATTCAATTTCCAAATACGTGATTTTGCGGTTTTAATTGTAGAACTAGTATGGCGACAAGATATATGGTACCTATGCCGTCTATGATTGATACTTATGATTTGAAATTGTTTTGACACTATACACTTATAATATTATCAAATGATTTGTTTTAAACGTACTAAGCATGTTTGGCTATTATAAGGGAAAACCCTATCCCCCGGCTTGCGTTGCATTGTGTGATAGGACCTAGGTCTTATAATAGCTTCATTTTTCCAAAAAGAATTGCGCTGTGTTGTTATATGAACTGGTATTCTTGGGAGGAAACCCGTTCCATGTTATACGGCGTGGTCCCTTGATATATCTGATTTAAAGTAAAGTTTTAAATAACTGTTTTAGTTCTCACACTAGTCCCATGACTGACCTGGAGTTTATTGTTTTAACCTAAACTCTGGGTGCCCCTATTTTGACACGGGCAGCTAGTAGTTTTGGTTTTGCAGATTTATATTCACAGGATCCTGGTTTACAGCTGGAACGATATCCGGAAAGCTTTGTATCCGTATATCTCCTTCTGTTGTGTATTGTAATATTTTCCGCTGCTATGTAATGTATTGTAATCTCTGATATTTATCGAATGTATATTATTTGTTTATACTCTGTAAATTCTTGTATTCTGATGAATTGTTGCAATATACAATGAAATGTTATTCCGTCTGCGTTCTATTTTGTCGTGTTCTCAAAACAATCAGGCATTTCGAACGGTCTAGATCGGTTTACCGACTGATTCGGATCGAGCAAAATTCCTTTTCGTCACATATATTCAGTTTTACCTCTTGGAATTCTCAACCATAAATCCCTTATGACAACTTGATTTAACAACAAAATATAAAATCCTTACTTGCCTTGCAAGGTTAGGCAAAAATCTGAAAGTTCTTGTATCAAAAATGATCTTGGCATGATGAAAAGGGCATAGAAATATCTTGGAAAATCCCTATATGTTAGTGTTTATCTAGTGTAGGCAAAAGCCTATGGTATATGCAAGATTTTGTGATTTTTCATGCACATTTTTTATGACAAAACAAACATGATTTTGGAAAATGCAAAAGGAAATGTCATTTCGGAAAATCTTGTGCACAAAAAGAAAAAGATTTGAAACTTAAAATACACTGATCTAAGGTGATTTGCCATGTGACAAATATTCCAGTAGATCCTCTTTGCAAGCTAGTACTAATGTAGGTGTATCTTTGAATATTTTACATACTTTGCAAAAGAAAATGTTATTTTCATGTTTTAGTGTATGTACATGTGAATATGAACTTTGTTTTTGAACTTGCTTTCCGAAAAGAAAAAAGGATTTTGGCATGTTTAACTCAAGTGTCACAAGTTTTCAAATCAAAATTTTGCAAAAACTTAAATTCTAAATCTTTTGAAAAAATGAACAAACATATGTAATAAAAATAGCATTAAAACTTGCTATGTAAAAGTGTTGTTCTTCATACATGTTAAAAATTAAATTTAACTAAACGCTAACAAATACATTCTATCATACATGAATATCTAAAAATGGGTTTTAGTAAGTGCTGTAATATATGCATATATAAATGCTATTATTCACAGGTTAACATGTTTTGAAATTTCAAAGTCTGGAGATTTGTAAACACGTACTCATGATCAATTAATATTCATGTTAGCGATATAAAAACCCGGGACATTACAATCTACCCCCTTATAAAAATTTCATCCTAGAAATTTGTAAACAGTAGATTGAAATTATCGACTTATATATAAATAATTAACACACATCAGAAATTTTCCTATTCATAACCAAAAATATATGTCCAAATTCCCTTTTTAACTCATTAGTCAATTTACTTAACTCCGTTAAGTATTTCCCACAATCTTCATTAATTATCTCCATTTCAGGACTCACAAATCTGATTTAATTTCACAAATCGACCAGTTCACATTCCTTTGAGTTCATATCCAATTGGATGCTTAAGTCCAGCCTAAATTTCAGGAAATCCAAATTATAATTCAATTTATAATTCTAACTTGATTTTTTGGTATCAATATGATTGGATATTATTTTAATCCAACCATATTTATTTTATCTCAAGGCTGACCCTGGTTAATAACTCCTTTTATCGAAAAAGAGTAAGGTACCTTCTGAAGCTCCTTCCATTTTCACATTCTCAAAAGTTGATGACTTATCCATTAAAGCATAAACCTTTGGTTGCTGTGCCTTTTTCAGTGGACATTTTCTAACCAAGTGCCCAGGCTGATGACAGTTATAGCATGAAAATTTCTGGGGAATAGTATCACATGTTTCCTTTGGTTTCTGTTGAGGTTGCTCCGATTGCTGAGTTTGTTGTGGCTTTTCCGCTGCTGGCTTTATACAAAACATAGCAATGTGTCCCTTCTCCTTGCAGTTATGACATTGCGTATCTTTATAATGCTCCTTGCCTTTCTCCCCCATCTTTGGTATTCCCTTGTTGTTCCAGTTCGGATTAAATTTCCTTTTGTTGGAATCCCCGCCACTGGGTTCTCCTGTCTGCTGTTTTGCAACTGGCTTCTTTCCCTCTAGTGCCTCATAACGAACTGCCATATCCACTAGATCGACAAATGGAATCTTAAGAGGCCCAATCATTTGAACTTGCAGACTATCCTTCAATCCTGCTATGAACATTTCATTCTTCTTGAGTGGGTTATTGATCAGTTCTGGCCCGAAACGAGAAAGTGAATTGAACTTGTTCTCATATTCAGATATTTTCATGCTCCCTTGTTTGAGATCGATGAAATCCCGATACATTCTCGTCTTCCTTGCAGCAGGTAGAAATTGTGCTTCGAATGCCTCTTTGAATTTTTCACAAGTGAAATCCTCCTCAGGAACATTTGTGGTCTGAGCATCCTACCAAATAGCAATAGCTTCATGAAGTTGCCACGAAGCTAAGAGACGTTTCTTCTCATCGTTGAATTTCAATCCCTTGAAAATCCTCTCACAGGACCTCAACCATGCTTGGAGTTCAACGAAAGATTCCATCCCTTTGAAAACTTTTCCTCCCAGAGTCGTATATTCTTTACAGATAATCGCAAAGCTTTTGTCCTGTTGGACTGGTGCAACTTCCTCCACAGTCTCTCCTTGATCCTGGGATCCAGTATTATGACCAGTAGTAGTGGAAGATCCACTAGCTCGACCTCTTTGTCCTCGATTACTCATCTTAATCACCTGAAAATAGCATGTCGTCAATCCTGACTTAGTTGGATACAACTAACTTAGGTTTATCATCCAAGTTGATTTATTTTAAATTTTATTATAAAAATACGCTCTCTCACACTCACCCAAAGCCTAGGTAATCAGTAACTTAGGCTCTGATACCAATTGTAATGACCTAACTTTCGAACACATCGGAAGTCGTGCCATTAATAAGAATAAAAATAGATAGAAGATAAAATCACAGAAAACATCAAAGTCTCACAGCGGAATTTTTACAAAAGATGATACTTCATAATATTACACAGCGGTACATATTACATCAGAGCATACTGAATCTAGTGATACAAGCCATTCATAGTACATTCTTAATTATACATATCATTGATGACTAACTGACAGACTTATAATTATACAATAGATAAGATAAGTAGATCAGCCCATAGAAAGTTCCATTCCAGCTTTCCAAGTTTTATCCAATCCTGATTCATTTGTCTATTCATAACAGGTGTTATGAATACCCAAGAGTTTAAGGAAAACACAGAAAAATAAACTCTGGGTCAGTCAGGGGACTGGTATGAGTAAACAGTTTAAACAAATTAAAGAAATAAAAATATCTCATAAGACCACGCCGTAAATACGGAACGGTTTTTCACCTTATGAGATCAAACACTTTGTATACTTGAAATCAGATATTATCATAGTGTCTAGGTGTTTTTCACAAGTAAATTAGAATCTAGAAGAATGCTTGCATCTCACATTCTCCTATATAGAATACAAATAAAAACCGCTTGACGCTTATGGAAATTGAATTTCTAACTAGGACAAGGTATGAGACCACCTTCCGATCGTGTATCTCTAGAGGCGAATACACTGGATTCAACAAGAACGTCTTGCAACCCGGCCCACACATGACCGACCACTCATTTCTCTTGAGTGTATCGAATGTATATCACGAACGGTTGGACTCAAACCACTGTTTCCCAAATGGGAAGATTTAACGACCCGCCATTTTTGACCACTCCAAGCCAGTAATTAACCAACTCGAACTGCTCGAAAAGGACAGATTGTTATTAGCTTCTGAGGTAAATAGAATAAATCACAGAATCACAGATCACAGACATAGATACAGAGCAATATGATATCTCGCAGCAGAAATAAATAATACAATAGTAGTTCATGAAGCTACTAAATAAAATTTTACATCAGAGTTTACATAAATAATACAGCGGAAGCCTAATACAAAATGAATTCTAATACATGGATAAATGATATCGGTTTGAAATAGAAATGACAAGAACAACTGAATGACTGCGATGACTGATCAACAGGTGGATATAGGATGAGCAAAACCCAATATAACTTCAGACTCCAAAGTGAATCTCGACTGCAGTAATAATCGATCTGACCCGAACCATAATGCAAAACAAAATAATTCGGATCAGGACTAACATTCTCATGGAAGTAAATCAACTCAAATGAAATGTTCAATGAAATGCACTCAATAACTTAAAGGATGTTTGGGATCACCATCCTTTAATAATCCTTCCAACTAATATACTAGTTGCAATAGTGTAAATCAGTTAAGTAAATATCAAAATAGCATAGGCGGGATTTCCATACTTACACCGTTGGTATATTTCGTAACAAAATTTATATTTCAGTTTCAACAAATCATATCATATTTCAATTTCAAGTTGAAAAATCATATCGTGTTTTATAATTCCAGACATATAATTTGATGTCTTTATATAAAATTCAAGTCAATTCATAAAATTTGAGATTTAGCTTTATAAGAGTTCGCTTAAGTCGATTCCAAAATTCAATCGCTTCAATTCAAATTCGGTTTATAATTCAAATCAAATATTATCTTCAATTCAATAAATTGTATCATATTCCATAACTTATATATCGAATCAACTTCTTATACAACAATTCAAACAGTTCATATAATTTAAACTATTCTTATAAAATCGATTTAACAAAGTTTCTAATTCAAATCATATGATTATAAAATCAATTCCGTATATAAAATATATACATTCAAATTCACCTTTGGTCACTTAAAATCGAATTCAATTCAATATCTATTATAATTTCAAATAAAAATCAATTTACACAATTAACGTTCATTCCTTATAAAATTTCAATATTCAGATCTTCTACCAGTTCATTAATTAAATCAAGTTTCGTTATATACATTCAAATATCTAAATCTGAAGTTCATATCGCTAAAATCTTAACCTATCCACCTATTTGTTTGTTATTAAAGTTTGAAATATATGTACATAAAATAAAATTTAACTTTGAAAATAAATAAATATATATAAGTTCATAAAATTCTAGAACAAATTAGAAAAATAGATTATAAACATGTATAAGATTAAAATAATATAGAAATAGGTTTTAAAGAATTGTTTATTATATAAAAGTTTAAAATCTTTAAAAAATATATAAAATCTTAAGTTATTATTCAAAAATCCAAGTTCCAAATCATTTTTCGTCGAAACATGACCAACGACGTCATATATACTTTCCTACCCTATAGTCATGTGATACGGATATTTATCATTCTAATCCGCAATCCCAAATTCAATAAAAACCGTTCAGGTCTATCATTTCAACCCATAACGATTTTTCCCTATCTACTGTTCGTTCGGGTATGTATCATTTCAACCCTTAGTGATTTTCCCTAAACTAGGGTATCAACAATCACATAGCATCAATCACATCATATACATCATTAGTGCAACTACGTGTCATATGAGTATATCGTGTCACATATGAAATGTGCATACATATCAAATCAAACAATTCCTACCAATAGTCCTATACATTTCATATAACAGTTCATTATTGATCTAACATCCATGAAAAATGTAAGTCAGGTGTGAGATAAACTCACCTTTCGTGGCACAAAATTGGAGACAATGATTGACGGATTTACATTGAATGAGATGACAACTTTCAGGCACGACCCAGAATGATTTCAACTCGACAATCACTCAAATTTTATAATTTAATTTATAAGATCATGTCGGGGAATTTCTGAATGGATCGATATGGCTATTGGGTTTTGGAACGGTAAGGCTATTGGGTTTTGGAATGATTGGAACTCAACACCAGAACTGACTCAAAACCCAACAAGTTTTTACAAAAATAACATATATATATACACACACATATATAACCAGAATTTGTAACATAAATGTTTTAAAACTTCAACGCACACCAAAACCGGTTGTATTAATATATATTCAAGTATAAACGCACAAAAAAATGTATATATATAAAACACTAATATTTCAAACAAATAAATTTGCAAAACAACTCACGACTAAAACATATAATTTATAACACACATTATCTTACCCGAAATATATATGTATATATATATATATATATACATAAACATAAATTTAAACTCTCACACACAAATTTATATACTCACTCCAAAATAAAATACAAGAAAAATCACACAAACACTCACTGACATAAGCACTACTCACGCACAGCCATGCAACAGTACACACACGACTATACACACATGAAAATCCACACACACAAACTTGCACCAACAGAAGAAAAAAACATGCAGGTCTAGGTCAATTCATATGGTTAATCAAAGCAGTTGGGCGAGGCGAGGAGGTCGGTGAAGCAGCTGAAGGGGAGGATGGATCAGGTGATTGCATGGCAAAGTGGGCGCGGTTCGGAAAGGAGAGGCATGGCGGGTGGAAGAGCGAGAAGTAGCATAGCCAAACTGCTGTATCAATTTTGTTTTGTGAAGCGCAAATCGCGATCATAATTGTCATGGAGAAAAGTATGAGAAGGAAGAAAAGGAACTGACCTGGGTTGAAAGAAGTGGAACAACGATGGGAATGGCAAGAAATGCAGCGGGTATAGAGCTTGGCTAGTGGAAGAAGAAGAAAATGGAACAACAGTCCTGTCCCTCCTTTTTAGTTTATACTATGCGAAACGATGTTGTGTCCACCCTTATTTTGTGTGAAGTGGCATAAAAGAAGGAATTGGAACCGGTCTAATATTAGAAACTGTTGAAGATGTCCTTTCGAATGAAAAAACGCTTCATTTTAAATTTCAAAATGGAAAAGGAACGGTTGGTTGGAATTTAAAAAGGACGTGATGCATGGTATGAACATGCATTAATAATGGCATTGGAATTTTAAAGAAACACATGCATGAAAATTGTTGAAAGGTTGGAACGTAGAATGCATTAAAAGAAAAAAGAATGTGCATGCACGTGTAAACCGAATGAAGGGAAAATGGAACATGAATAGGCAAACAAATGAAGTAACGCATGCACCATGCATGTATTTTTATATAACAAAAAGGGTCCACTTACTATGCTTTTGAAAATGGAAACCAAATGTTTTATTTTTGAAAAAAAAAAATGGAACATGCATGAAATTTTTTCAATGGATGCATGTATGAAATCAACAACAAGTGCATGCATTTTTGAATGTAAATAGTCCACTTCCTAAACTAAAAAAATAGAAAATTAAACGGGTGGCTTAGTAAAATAAAAGAACGACTTTTACAGTCCCAAAATGTCTAGAAAAATATGAGAGATCCGAACATGGACACTTCGAACCCCAATGACTTTGTTTCAAAAATGAACTGCACAGCCTTTTGGCAATTACAGCGCGAACTGTGCACCAAAACTGACAAACGAATATACGTTGGAAATCAACACGACGAGACGGACACAATGATATATAATTTCCAGTGTCAGGATGCTCCATTCAAAAAGTCATTACGGACCCCTTTTAAAAGGAAAAATGACACGAGAAAACAATTAAACGGAGGTCAAAACGTCCGAATTTTATGAAACGAAATTTACCGTTGGATTCGTGATAAAGAATAGAATATTTTTCGTGTTAGTCCAAACTGGTTTCAGAGAGATTACAAAATCGTTAAAATTTGAATTGATATGCGCAGCTTTGCACTGAAAATTGCACGATCGACAAACATTCAAATTTTCCGATGAAATATATTTCTTCTCTATGTCTAGTTAGACGCATCTCAAATATATTTTTTCCGTATTTTTATTTTTATGTTACATTTTCATTTTTATTTGAGATATATCGATTGTCGCTACCGCAAATAATCGTCAAAAACTGATTCAAACGAAGTGACTAAAATTTGTCGTTTTCGATATAAAATTATTTAAATTACGTCTAAATGAAAATAACAAAATATTAAAGATAAACGTTTCATTATAAATCAATTTCATGCTTTAATTTTAATTCAGAATCAAAAATAGTTATAAAAGTACAAACAAACTGAGCTTTAAACGAATAAAATAAAATCAAAATCAAAATTTAAATTAAATAATCAAATAAAAATACACTTAAAATTCTGGGCTGTTACATACTCCCCTACTTAAACCTTTTCGTCCCCGAAAAGGAACAAGACAGGAAAATAGTATTTAAATAATTAATGTTTAAAACAGTAGTTCAAATCTATCTTCGTATCCATATATACTTTGAAAATTATATACATCTAAATCAATGTTAAAATATTTTCTAACGTTTCAAAATAATTTTGTGTATTAACTCGACGTCTCAATTGGCGATATATATCTATCCCACTTTCGAAACCCGAAAATAGATATCGATGATGCTGTGCAGTCATCACCAGAATCATTTTCAAGCGACTAGAGTGTGACTCTATATCTATCAAATACATATAGGATTTAACACATACGTTGATCAGACGTATACCCAAATCACTAAGTATTGATAGGCCAATTTTAACGTCAAATAGATACTCAAAACATCTTTCTATATTTAAATAGAAAATATATATCAAAATTTTCAAATCATATATTATAAATAATATATTTCAAATCGTTAAAATTTTAAATAGGAAATATATATTTCTCCCCTACTCGTTTATTTATTAAAATTCAATATTATACTAAGGAAATTATATATTATAATACCTTTCAAAATACTTATTTCAAATCAATTTTTAATAAATGTGAACTTGCTAGAAGACTTATACTCTCCCTCTACATCTTTCCTTGTTATGGACAAGAAACAGTTACAGAATTTGTGTTAAAAGTTGAGCGAACGAAAGAACCTAACCAAAGAGGATCTATGAAGGACGATGGGTTCAAATGGAAAGGAAGTTTCAGAAAAGATTTAAATATTAAACAAAATTTTATATCCAAAAATATTTGTTTTAAAACATTTAAAAATCACTTTCTTAGTTTATTATGTTGAGGTTATATAAATTTAATTTCAGTTTATTGGTTTTTTGTTTAACGTTTGAAAATACTTGATAACTCAAAGTTTAACCAGTTTATTGTTGTTCTTATAGATGTTAGGCATACGCTAGCCAGGCGTACCACCAAAATCTCTAAGTACTAAATATCCTTGTTTCAACTCCCAGTGAAAATACTTAAAACATTTAAAACAGATATGGAAAATACTTCCCCCATGGATCGCGGTTACTCGGCGGTTGCGCTACTATCCCAGTAGAATCGCTTGTAACCGTAGGTATCACACCCCTCGAATTACGCCATGGTTTTTGCCATAGATCGCAGTTACGCGGCGGTTACGTCACTATCCCAGTGAAATTGCTTGTAACTGTTGGCATCGCGCCCCCGAGTTACGCTATGGCGTCTAGATCGCGGTTACGCCACTATCCCAGTGGAATCGCTTGTAACTGTAGGCATCTCGCCTCCCGAATTACGCTAGAACAGATAAGTAATGATAATAGTCAATGTGATCTCACCGAGTGAGACTTCAATATTCGTGGATACTCCCTCGACGGAGTACCAACGTAGCTACGATTTCTTATTTTCGATGGACACTCCTTGATGAGCGCCAACGCAATCCCTCTTTCAGGATTTGTGATTTCGATGGAAGGTACTTCCCATATCTTTATTTCAAAAACATATATACTCTATATATAGTACTTCATTTCACGTTTCGCATATTTCGCAATTACATAAGATTTCTTTTTCAACATCTTGTTTCAAATATATCGTTCTTATATAAATTCATTATATAAGGTTTCATTTCAAATCAATTAACTTCCCAAATTAATAGTTTTCGAATAAATCATCACTTTTATATAAATCTTACATAATATTGAAAATCGCAACAACCCGAAGACAGATTTCAAATGGGATCAAGATTCAAATCGAAGGAGAACATAACGAAGAAGCAATCGAAGAGAATGGGTTCGAAGAGTGGCAATTTCATAAAGGATTTAAATTTCAAAATACTTTACGTTTCAAAATAAATTATATTTCCAAAATACGCCCTCTCACAAGAAGGATTCTTCGACTAATTCCACTCATTCAAGGGTATCACTACCCTATCTCTAATGAGCTTTTACCCCATAAGCTAAAGCTTTGATAAACCAAAGCTCTGATACCACATTTAACGACCCGCCATTTTTGACCACTCCAAGCCTGTAATTAACCAACTCGAACTGCTCGAAAAGGACAGATTGTTATTAGCTTCTGAGGTAAATAGAATAAATCACAGAATCACAGATCACAGACACAGATAAAGAGCAATATGATATCTCGCAGCGGAAATAAATAATACAATAGTAGTTCATGAAGCTACTAAATAAAATTTTACATCAGAGTTTACATAAATAATACAGCGGAAGCCTAATACAAAATGAATTCTAATACATGGATAAATGATATCAGTTTGAAATAGAAATGACAAGAACAGCTGAATGACTGCAACGACTGATCAACAGGTGGATATAGGATGAGTGTAACGACACGGATTTTGCCCGACCTTAATCGATCACAAAATCGACCAAGACCGTTCAAAACTCGCATACGTTAACTTTGGGAATACAAAACATCAGAACAATAACAGCAGACTTTTATTACATTATAATAATATAACATCAGAGTACAGAATATATCAGAGTACATTGAAATAAAATTACAGCGGAAGATAAACTACAAAAGATTTAATACATTAAATAAAATACGGTAAACAGCGGAAGACTACTAAGCTCTGGACACAGCTTTAGGCTTCGATCCAGGATCCTGCTAAAGAGAGAGATATCTGCAAAAAGCTACTCGACTGCCCGTGTGAAAAAGAGGGCACCCGAGTTTGCAAAGTGAAACAAACTACGAGTCAGTCATGGGACTGGTGTGAGAATTCTAAACTAATTTAACTAATAAGACAAATCCAAGGACCACGCCGCTAATGCGGAACGGGTTTTATTCCAATGAATTGTCGGTGCATAAACTAAAGTAAATCGAGAAATAACGCAATGTCTTTTTGGAAAAATGAAACCATTATAAGACCCAGGTCCCATCACACAATGCAACGCACACCAGAGGATAGGGTTTTACCTTATAATGGTCAAAAGATGCTTGATACGTATAAAACGGATTTGATATTATTATTAGTGTATATATGTTTTAATAAAAAGATTTGAATCATAAGTATCAATCCTAGACGGCATGGTTACCATATAGCATGTCGCCAATACTAGTTATACAATCAAAACCGCAAGGGCGTATTGGAAATTTGGATTCCATCATGAGTCGAGGCTAGGGGCAAGCTCCTCTCCGATTCGAGACACTCTAGCAAATGCCTCAGGATCCCCCGCAGTGAACCCTTGGATCTTCAGGGCCGGTCCCCGCCTATGGGCAGTGGATTAGTTATGCCTGAACACACGCTTCCCGGTCCCTTTGGACCTATAGTATGACCACCAACGGCCTATAAAAATAACGAGGCGCCTCAAAATCCATCATCCACATAAGTAAAATGTCAGGGCTGGTAGGTCACTGACACCACTCTAGCTAGAAAGAAACGTGTGCACTCCCTGTAGTCCGTATCCCGTTTTTGACTCATACCGGGGTGTGAGGCTCGCGAAGTCACGCTATACACAAAGCTACGCCTAAACAGGCCGTGCTTTGATCATCAACCACAAGGCCTGCTTTTCAACAAAAGCCTTAATCAATGCATCTTAGCATGCCACATTGTCAGTCCATACTATACCATTGATTTCTACCAATATATAACCCCTAAGCTCGTACGTCTCAGAGAAGGGTGTTAACCACCAAACAGATATATATTAAGAGAGATCAACGAATGTAGTATAAGGGACTACAACGTCAGACATACATTCCATTTATAAACTTATGCCCTGGGTCTGAGCGAAAGTCAAATCCGTGCAATCAACACTACGTCCGGACGGCTACTACTGTCGCCCCTTCAAGGTAGCTACTCCCATCATGGGTCTCAATAGCAACACACCCATTCGATGTGAAGATCGTCGGTCTTCAATCACCGTCTTCAACTCTTCGAACGTCGTATCATTATTTGGAATGAGAGTAAACTCGGACTTCCCAAATAATTCTCGCATATATAAATTTGTAAACCATTCTATATCGTTATTTATTCTTTTATAAATATCGATCATTCATTTCATGTATATATATATCGTCCATTCATTTCATAAATATCGTCCATTCATTTCATACGTATAAATATTGTCCATTCATTTCATGCATATAGATATATCGTCTATTCATTTCATAAATATCGTCCATTCATTTCATGCGTATAAATATTGTCCATTCATTTCATGCATTTAAATATATCGTCCATTCATTTCATGCATTTCATATGCGACTTCATGCTTTTTAAAACATGTTAAATTTTCATATGCGGTTCATGCTTCTAAATCATGTTTCATTTCATATTTTTATATTTTTATTCGCATGTGAAATGTAAATAAAAATTCCCTTCTTATTTTCATCTTTTTATTTACATGTGAAAAGTAAATAAAAGTTTCATTCTTATTTTTATCTTTTATTTACATGCGAAATGTAAATAAAAGTTTCATTACTTTTATTTATATAAAATATATAAATAATATAACCATTTCATGTTTTCATTCATTTATTCATTTATAACATGAAAATATTCATTGCTTTATGGTTCATTTTCCATTTTCGATCACTTTCTTAATTCAGTGATCTTAACTACTTAATTCCCTTTCAATCTAATTAAAGATTTAATTAAAATCTTGTTTAGTTTTAATCTTCCAAAGTCATTATTAAATGATTATTCAAATTTTAGGGAATTAATTCTATCATAAATTCGGTTTAAAGAATAAATGTTATTTAAAACATAATTCACGATAAACCCAAATTTAGATTTCATAAATTTCCCATTTAATATATATAATTAGACATCATTTATTTCAGAGTATTTCATTTAGTCTTAAATAAAATATTAATCATCTTCGATTTCCTTTATAAAATGTATAACATAATTTATACGGGTTAAAATGGAGTTACTATTTTTAAAATGGACCGAATAGCCCAATTCATTTTCCTTATCCATTTATTATGTTTATCTTTACATTTTATTATTTAATAGCGGGCCAGACCTCTCACATTAGGCCTACAACTTGTGGATGCTGGATATGCCGGTTGGTTCCGGGCAGACTTCTACCACAGGTTGGGCTTAACCTCGTGTCTTGACCCAATTCGTATTTGCTCACTTGGACCTCTCACATTAGGCCCAACATTTATGGCTGCTGGATATGCCGGTTGGTTCCGGGCAGACTTCCGCCATAAATGTGACCTAACCTCGTGTCCAGGTACAATTAAAAAAAATTTATTTATAAATATTATCCAAGAATATTATTTTAAAATATTTTATATTTTAAAATATCCTACTACTTAATATCATTCCTTACTTGAAATATTCTTTCATATAAAGCTTTATTATTCCATTTCAATACATATTAACTTTCCATATTATTATGATATTATAATAATAATAATTATAAAAAAACGGTTTTAATTTGTGATATTAAAACCTACCATTTCAATATTAAAATGAAATCAATTTAAAAACATTTCAAATTTTGAAATCCATCTTCCATTTTTAATGTTAACATAAAAAGTAATCTTTTCAATTTATAATCTTCTTAATATAATTGGAATGTGATTTACTAATTCCAATAATTTGTTTATAACCTTCCAAATGTTAAAGGTTTTTATCTACTTAATTCAAGCGTCAATTAATATCATTAATTGAATAATAAATGGGCATTTATTTCCTTCATTCGAAGGAAATATTGTCAATTCAAAAGCTTCTTTATTATTTCCTTTTTAAATGGAAAATTAAATCATCTAAATACTTCAACTTCCAATTTATTTCATTAATTTGCATATTTATTACTTTACTCAAAATTGGAATGAGACCCACCATTTCCATATAATTTAATTATACGTAAAATCAAACATTAATTACATAACAATTTCAGAACATCCATCCAAAGTGCATTTCTAATTATTCCAAGGGTGACGTGTATTCAAAAGTCAACCCTTGACCCGTGTGGGGTTTCAGCCAACACAATTCACATATTTAAAATAAACTGTGCTTCTGGACGATGTGTAAAAATTGATCGTTCACTCACATA
Organism: Allium sativum; assembly: GCA_030737875.1. NCBI lineage: Eukaryota > Viridiplantae > Streptophyta > Magnoliopsida > Asparagales > Amaryllidaceae > Allium > Allium sativum. Next base: position 491,551,325 of record CM060918.1, on the reverse strand, counting down.
AACAAGCCAGGGTCGCTTGTAAATGGCAGTGTATACAGGTGCATAAATGGAACATAGACAATTTGCACAATTTAACAATGTTCACATATTGGGTATTACCCTTTTTATTTCATTTGATTTAATGACACAAATTCACCATAAAATATATTCCTTTATCTAACTTAAAATAAAAATAAAATCTTTTATTAAAAGTCAAAATTTTAATTATTCTAAAATAAATATCAAAACTTTATTTATTATAATCGTCTCAAAATAAAGATGAAATTTTATAACCAAAACAAAGTTTTAATCTTTATAAACAAAACAAAATTTCAGTCTTTTATAAGCAAAAACAAGGTTTTAAATCTTTACCAACAAAACAAAGTTTTGTTCTTTTTAAACAAAACAAAATAAGGTTTGAACTTTTATTCAATAAACAAAACAAAGTTTTGTTCTTTTTCATAAACAAAATAAAGTTTGTTCTTTTCAAAAACAAATTAAAGTTTCAATTTTATATATAAAAAAAAACGCAAACAAAGTTGTAATTTTTTTTTTAGAACAAAAACAAAGTTGTAATCTTCTTAATCCCATTCAAAGTTATAATCTTTGTAAACATAAACCAAGTTTCATTTTTTCTGAACAACAATGAAAATTGTAACTTTTATTTAAATATAAATTTCCATACATTTTAAATAAATAAATAAAAATGAATTTATCATTTACATCATGTACATCGTTTCTATTGATTCAACAAATTTCATCAACAGTGTTTGCAACAACAATTTGTCCATAATAACCCAAACAACTATCACCAATTCTCAAACAGACATCATACATCATCAATCCACAATCATGTACATACAAACATCAAAACCACAAGAAAAATAATTTAAATTTAATAAATTATAAAATAGAATCTCACCTTGATTTTTGCTGAAAATCTGACTGTCTCGGATTCAGCTCTGGTCTGCGCCATCGCGAAGAGCTCTGAAAGATGAGTCCAACGCAATTTACGGTTCGTCAATCGGACCTCGTACGAGAGAGTTATGATTTATTAAAGTTGGACATAATTAAATAATTAATTAATATTCGTGAAAAATACCTAAAAATTTCTGTAACAACCCGAAAATCTGGGCCAGTTTAAAATTTTTATTTTGGCAATTTTAGCAAATTTTGAATATTTAAAATAGATTATTTTAAATAATATCGACGGAAATTTATTTTGAATAGAATTCGAACGTATATATTATACGCGTCGTCGTTAGAATATAAATATTTATATATAATTATAAAAGGAATTGAAAATGGCGCGGTAGTTCGATAATTCGATTTCAAACTTCAATTGAATGTACCGGGTGCAAAACAATCCGGATTTTAGTGAAACCAAAAATAATGGAATCTAATAGTGAATATCTTTCCAACGAAGTTGAGAAACTGAGATTTCACTTTATAAATGATGAGTTATGTCCAGTTGAAATTTAGAAATAGTCGCTGTGGAATTTATATATATTTTAATATAATATAAGGCCCTTAAAAATAGCAATTTTGCAAACGACCTCGGATTTCGACGAAACCAGTTTTGTTGGGTCCGTGATGTTAAGTTATTGCTAGGTTTCAAATTTCATAATTTTTCGAATCAATATGTGAGCGTGGCAAAGGAAAACGCGTTTGACCAGTTTCAGTTGATTTTAATCGACTGGAAATTGGCCATTTTTCAAACAGCCTCAGAATTCGACGAAACTAGTTTTGTTAGGACCGTATTGTCAATACGAAGCTAGAAAATATTTTTCTGGAATTTTTCTAGTTAGTATGTGACCCCAGTAATTTGAAATGTACGTTTAAAATTCAATATAGTGATTTAAATGAAAATTCAAAAGGAAACTGATTGTAACAATCGAATCAGCTTGTGATACATATCCCATTGTGTTCGGAATGGGGGTAATACGCTATGGACGGCAGGCGGTGGGCCTCGTTTCGAGGTCATATGTAAAAGTCAACTTTTTAATAATTAAATAATAAATAAATAAAAAAAAATATTATTATCTTCTCCCCTTTATACTCCAGGCCCCCCCCCCCCCGATAGAAATCCGTTCAGATCTAAAACAAAAAAAAAAAAAAAAGAGGAAAATCGCGCGCTCCTCCTCGTCAGCCTCCCACCGCCGGCGATGACCCCCTCCAGTTCGCCAGTCCCCTCCGCCCTCTCCTTCTGTCTCGCCTTCAAATCGAGCCCCCCCGTTCAAGAACATCGCAGACCTCCCCCCCCCCCCCCTCGACGCAACCGCCAGACCCCCCCCCCCCAGGCCCACCTGCGCACCTCCGACGTCGAGCACCTCGCCTGGCGAACCCCCCCCCCCCCCTGCTCCAAGACCGCCTGCGACTCCCCCCCCTCTGTAAGTAAAACTGACTTTTTTATTTATTTATTTATTTACTTTAAACTGATTTTTAAATGATTTTTAAACTGAATTTTAATTAGATTAGAAAACTGATTTTTAAAAGAAATAAAAACTGCATTTTTAAAAGATATAAAAACTGATTTATAAAAGAAGTTTAAAACTGATTTATTTATTTGTTTTTATTTTACTTTGAGTTTTTATGTTTTGAACTTCGAAAGAAAAATATAGTTTTTATGTTTTGAACTTCGAAAGAAAAATATAGTTTTTGTGTTTTGAACTTCGAAAGAAAATAGTATTTTTATATATTGAACTTTGAAATAAAAATTCGATTTTTATATATTGAACTTTGAAATAAAAATTCGATTTTTATATATTGAACTTTGAAATAAAAATTCGATTTTTATATATTGAACTTTGAAATAAAAATTCGATTTTTATATATTGAACTTTGAAATAAAAATTCGATTTTTATATATTGAACTTTGAAATAAAAATTCGATTTTTATATATTGAACTTTGAAATAAAAAAAATTTTGATTTTTAAATATTGAATAGCGAAGTAAAAATTCGGTTTTTACATATGTAGTGAAAGCGGACAACGAAGATGTCGAAAAGGCGAGAGCGAAGAAGAATAATCGAAGTGGAGTCAGGATGTTTGGATAGCTATATGTGAGAATTTCTCACCTTTCAATTTATTTCTCTAGTTATATATATATACTAGGATGTAGACGGTGCTTATTAGAAGCACCCGACACCCGTCCATAGACCATGGACTTGTTTGTTTAGTTGAATGATTGGGTGATTGATTTATTCGTTTGGTTGAATTGGAAATTGATTGAAATTGATTTGTGAATGGCGTGGGCCTTCACTAGACCGGGGATAAGGCTAGGCCTTGTCCCGTTTCTAGTATCGTGCCGTTATGCCGCCGAAATTTTCTAAAATATGTTAGAAAAATAAAAGTATCATTTTATTTAATAAATGAATTGAATAGAAATTCATAGGTTGAAATAAAATGTTTTATCGTTAAAAATATAATTTTTAACGTGAATGTGAATAAATAAATATTCATTTACAAACCGGACGGTTTGTTTATGTACACCTATTTGAAGGACATTGAGTGAGACGATAAATTTTACACATCGCCCAACTGCACGAATAAAAATCTGTGTTTGATTGTTTGAAACCCCACACTGGTGTTGGGATGAAATATGAATTTCACTCATCCTGATTGATTAAATATGTCGATCGATTGATTGACAGGCTGTTATAAGCGTTGAATATCTATATTTGATGCTTATACAGTGTAGTGCACTTTGGTTGATGGTTGATTATTTTTCAATGCTATGATATACATGTGTTGTATGAAAATCCATATAATTAACTTTATATGGTAATTGATTGGGCCTCATTCCAATCGTGAAAATAAAGAATATTTTAATAATAACAAATATTTTGATAATAGGAAATGTTTGAAATAGAATATTTGAAAATAGAAATTTATGAAGCCGTGTTGATTAGATTGACGCAATTTTGACGTAAACGATATTTATATCGATTTTATTCATTTTAAAATGAATATTGAAAAGTAATCTCGAAATCGACGATTTCGAAATGAATTGAATTGAAAACGATTTCGAAATGAATTGAATTGAAAACGATTTCAAAATGAATTGAATTGAAAATGATTTCGAAATGAATTGAATATATAACGTTTTCGAAATGAATTGAATTGAAAACGTTTTCGAAATGAATTGAATATATAACGATTTCGAAGTGAATTGAATTGAAAACGATTTCGAAATGAAATGAATTGAAAACGAATTCAAATTGAATTGAAAACGATTTCGAAATGAATTGAATTGAAAACGATTTCGAAATGAATTGAATTGAAAACGAATTGAAATGAATTCAAATTGAATTGAAATTTGAATTGAATAGAAATGAATTTTGAAACGAATTTATAAAGAAGAATTCAATTTTGATTTGAATTGAAAAGGAAGTTGAAATTGCTTTTGAAACGAATTTAAAACTATTTATATAATTCGTTTTAAATAAAAATCGACGAAGTATATGTTATATATATTATATATATAATATAATGGCCTGAATAGAACGCGCCGCGGCAGTTCGTGAATTTCGACCATTTATTTCAAACGGACATTGCGGGAGATCCGACCGTCGGATTCTCCTAAAACCGGAACCGTTGGGTTCGTATCGAAAAGAGCTTTCTAATGAATGTTAGAAATTTGAAATCTAACGGTTGGATTTGGAGATACGTCCAAATCAAATTCGAAAAAGGTCGCTGTAAGTGCAGTTCGATGGCCATTGATGGAAATCGACTGTACGGGCCTTGATAAAATTATTAAAAATAGTAATAATTTGTGTAAAATCATAAGAAATGATTTGGGAAGAATTGGGATGAAAAACTCCATATTTGAAAAGATAAAAATAGATTTTTATCGAATTGAACTAGTTTTGAACTAGAATTATAAATTCTATTTACTTTTAAAATAAATAAATTGAATTCGAAAAGGGTTTTAAAAATAACCAGAATATCCAATGATTGCATTGGAGGGGATTTGAATCGAAATTGTCTTCGGAATATTTCGATGTTGGAATTCGTGATTATACAGGTGTTGTTATGGAAATTTGAAAGATATATATTTATATCGTTATTTCCAATACGACATTTGTTAATCGTAGAATTTGATATTGAATATAGGCCGATATATTTTCTATTCAGAGCCTTGTATTGAATATCGAATGTGATTTGGGTTTGTCGTGAATGGTGTCTTCACTAACACTGTTCTTGAACCCAGTTGAGAAAAGATTAAATCTTTTTATTTAGATTTAATGAAGTGTACCAATTAAATAATATTTAATTGGAATTGAATTGATATTGATTTTTGGGTTTATCGTGAACAGTGTTTTAAATAACACTCATTCTTTAACCCGATAATTAATGAATGTGATTTTGGGTTTATCGTGAACCGTGTTTTAAATGACACTGATTCTTTAACCCAGTTAACGATTAAAACTAAGTGGAGTTTTAATGAATCTTTAATTAGATTGAAATGATCGAAATGGAGTATCACCAGTTTAGCTCCAGGCGATAGTTAAATCTTTAATTAGATTTGAACGTGAAATGGTAATTGAATTTACCGATAACACCGTGGTGTTAGATATGAAGTAAAGCCAGTTTTACTTCATGGGATGAATAGGTTGGGATTGGGAAATTAAAACAAATGATTACTTCGGTAAGGTTCGCTAATCCCGACTAGTTTGAATTGATATTCAAAAGCAGATTAAAGTATAAATTCAAGAATTTATCTTTGATAAAAATTAATGGGAACCTTTCCCTATGAATGTGAAATTTAGAAACTAACTGTCGGTTGGCCAAGCAGAATGGTTTTCTGGATATTGATCTGATGTTGGTTTCGGCCTTCGGGGTTAATATTTGGGAAATTATTCTCTTGATTAATTTACGGTTAGTGACTAATGAATTGGAATGAGGCGTATGTTGTGTTTGTGTAACACTTATTTAAAATATACGCGAGTTATTCGGAAAGACCGGGTTTATCCCATTCTGAATAACTGATACGACGATAAGTCGAAGATGAAGACGATGGTCGAAGACCGGAGGTCTTCACGTCGTTTGGGTGATAACTGATGATCTTGATTGGGCTGTACACCCAAGAAGATGGAAACAGTTAGTGATCGTCCAGACGTACTTGGAGATCGATGGATATGCGGGGTACTAGGTGCCTCCGGTTTCGTTCAGACCCAGGACGGACTTGTAAATGGACTGTGTGTCTGACATCGGATTTCATTCTGTGTGACTGATATCGGTTGCATAGGATGGTTTGCCTGTGTGGCATGCTAAGATGCAAATGATCAAGGCTTCTGTTGAAAAGCAAAGTCTTGTGGTGATGATCAAAGCACGGCCTTTGTGGCGTAGCTTTGTGTAACGTTTACCTCGCGTGTTTCACACCAGGTATGAACCAAAAACAGGAGACGGACCTCAGGGGGGACATGCGTTTTCTTTCTAGCTAGAAGTGGCGTCAGTGGTTTTACACGCCCTGACGAGTTTGACTTATGTGGTTGTTGCTGTTGCTAGGCGCCTCGGATTGATCGGTCGTTCTCGAACCGATGGAGTCATTCGTTGGCTCATTTACGCCCCAAAGGGCGGAGAAACGCATTGTTCAGGCATTATAATCCACATCGGTGGACCGGCCCTGAGGATCCAAGGTACGGTTGCGGCTGTGCCTGAGACTCGGGCTAGACAGTCTCGAATCGGTTGAGGACTATCTTTTGCCTCGGTTCATAGATGGAAATCCAATTTCCAAATACGTGACATTTGCGGTTTTAGTTGTAATCCTATATATGGCGACATAGTGGGATGGGGCGCTCATGCCGCCTATGATTGATACTTATGATTTGAAGTTGTTTATACACTATGCACTGACTATAGTATCAAATGATTTGTTTTAAACGTATCAAGCATTCTTTGGCTGTTATAAGGGAAAACCCTATCCTCGGCTGCGTTGCATTGTGTGATGGGACCTGGGTCTTATAACAGCTTCATTTTTCTTTATTTAGCATTGCGCTGTTTGTTTTATGCACTGGTATTCTTGGGAGGAAACCCGTTCCGTGTTATACGGCGTGGTCCCTTGATTTACCTAATGATTTAAAATAAAGATTAATAACTGTTTTAGTTCTCACACCAGTCACATGACTAACCTGGAGTTTATTGTTTTAACCTAAACTCTGGGTGCCCCTATTTTGACACGGGCAGCTAGTAGTTTTGGTTTTGCAGATTTATATTCACAGGATCCTGGTTTACAGCTGGAATGATATCCGGAAAGCTTCGTATCCGTATATCTCTTCTAGTTGTGTATTGTATTATTTTCCGCTGCGATAAATTTAAATGTAATTTAAATCTCTGATATTTCTATGTAATATTCTTTTATACTCTGTATATTCTTGTAATCTGATGCATTGTTGTAATATACAGTGAAATGTTCTTCTGTATGCGTTATATTGTGGCTTGTTCTCGAACTATCCGACACTTTCCTATACGGGGAAGTTGAGGGTCTTTACAGTTGGTATCAGAGCTTTGGTTTACAAAGCTCAGAGAACAAGGCACATTAGAACCATACGAAAGAATTCATCAGATATTGGATTAGCAATATCCAATGGAATGACTCGTTAGAGATAGGATCAGTAGTATCCTAGAACGAGTGTAAAGAGTATATTTTATAAAATGAAAACAAAATTTGTTTTGAAAATTTAAATCAATTATTCGTATTTGAAAATCTATTTATATTGAGTTGGACAATCCAGTATATATAGGTTTTGCGTATACGTCTGATCCGCGTGTATTCAAAGTTTTAATATATTGGGTAGATATAGAATCACATTCTAGTTGCCCGGGGGTGATTCTGATAATGCTGCAGCGTTACCAGTATTTATTTTCGAGTGACGAAGGTGTGATATCTATATATTTCCATTAGACTGGTGTGAGAACCAAAACTTATATAGTTAGAACACCTTGTTGTGAATTGGCATCAAAAACAAGATTTTCAGTATATATATCAAAATTATGAATTTGAAACGTTAAATTCACTAATTGATTGATAATTGTGTTGTTTGTTTAATTGTTTGATAATCTTGAACCATTATGCCTAACTGCATCACATTTTGAACTGTATTGAAAATTGGTCGCATTTGCTTGCATACATATACTCACATTGAACAGGTCATAGCAAGGAGGCTAGAGCCAGAGAATAAAATTTGTTTGCCCGACAAATAGGTACATGTTTACTACATAATTTCCTGTTTTGTTTGGGTGATGATGATTTTGTGAGCCTATTGGCTAGCCGCTTGGCTTTTTCTTTTTCTTTTTGAGATCTGAAGGACCGGGGAAGCTATTTGAAATTCCCCGATGCTCCCGGTGCAGGGGAGGTTATGGCGAAATTTTTCGAAAATTTAGGGTGTTAGCCAAATTTTTGAAATTTTGAAAATTCTCAGAAACTAAAGAGTTGGAGAATGGAAGCCTGATCGATCGTAGAGTTGATTAATCAAACCACTTTCGACTTTGTTCCTTTTCGGGGACGAAAAGTTTTAAATGGGGGAGATTGTAACAACCCGAAAATCTGGGCCAGTTTAAAATTTTTATTTTGGCAATTTTAGCGAATTTTGAATATTTAAAATAGATTATTATAAATAATATCGACGGAAATTTATTTTGAATAGAATTCGAACGTATATATTATACGCGTCGTCGTTAGAATATAAATATTTATATATAATTATAAAAGGAATTGAAAATGGCGCGGTAGTTCGATAATTCGATTTCAAACTTCAATTGAATGTACCGGGTGCAAAACAATCCGGATTTTAGTGAAACCAAAAATAATAGAATCTAATAGTGAATATCTTTCCAACGAAGTTGAGAAACTGAGATTTCACTTTATAAATGATGAGTTATGTCCAGTTGAAATTTAGAAATAGTCGCTGTGGAATTTATATATATTTTAATATAATATAAGGCCCTTAAAAATAGCAATTTTGCAAACGACCTCGGATTTCGACGAAACCAGTTTTGTTGGGTCCGTGATGTTAAGTTATTGCTAGGTTTCAAATTTCATAATTTTTTGAATCAATATGTGAGCGTGGCAAAGGAAAACGCGTTTGACCAGTTTCAGTTGATTTTAATCGACTGGAAATTGGCCATTTTTCAAACAGCCTCAGAATTCGACGAAACTAGTTTTGTTAGGACCGTATCGTCAATACGAAGCTAGAAAATATTTTTCTGGAATTTTTCTAGTTAGTATGTGACCCCAGTAATTTGAAATGTACGTTTAAAATTCAATATAGTGATTTAAATGAAAATTCAAAAGGAAACTGATTGTAACAATCGAATCAGCTTGTGATACATATCCCATTGTGTTCGGAATGGGGGTAATACGCTATGGACGGCAGGCGGTGGGCCTCGTTTCGAGGTCATATGTAAAAGTCAACTTTTTAATAATTAAATAATAAATAAATAAAAAAAAAAAATTATTATTATCTTCTCCCCTTTATACTCCAGGCCCCCCCGATAGAAATCCGTTCAGATCTAAAACAAAAAAAAAAAAAAAGAGGAAAATCGCGCGCTCCTCCTCGTCAGCCTCCCACCGCCGGCGATGACCCCCTCCAGTTCGCCAGTCCCCTCCGCCCTCTCCTTCTGTCTCGCCTTCAAATCGAGCCCCCCCGTTCAAGAACATCGCAGACCTCCCCCCCCCCCTCGACGCAACCGCCAGACCCCCCCCCCCCCAGGCCCACCTGCGCACCTCCGACGTCGAGCACCTCGCCTGGCGAACCCCCCCTGCTCCAAGACCGCCTGCGACACCCCCCCCCCTCTGTAAGTAAAACTGACTTTTTTATTTATTTATTTATTTACTTTAAACTGATTTTTAAATGATTTTTAAACTGAATTTTAATTAGATTAGAAAACTGATTTTTAAAAGATATAAAAACTGCATTTTTAAAAGATATAAAAACTGATTTATAAAAGAAGTTTAAAACTGATTTATTTATTTGTTTTTATTTTACTTTGAGTTTTTATGTTTTGAACTTCGAAAGAAAAATATAGTTTTTATGTTTTGAACTTCGAAAGAAAAATATAGTTTCTGTGTTTTGAACTTCGAAAGAAAATAGTATTTTTATATATTGAACTTTGAAATAAAAATTCGATTTTTATATATTGAACTTTGAAATAAAAATTCGATTTTTATATATTGAACTTTGAAATAAAAATTCGATTTTTATATATTGAACTTTGAAATAAAAATTCGATTTTTATATATTGAACTTTGAAATAAAAATTCGATTTTTATATATTGAACTTTGAAATAAAAATTCGATTTTTATATATTGAACTTTGAAATAAAAAAAATTTTGATTTTTGAATATTGAATAGCGAAGTAAAAATTCGGTTTTTACATATGTAGTGAAAGCGGACAACGAAGATGTCGAAAAGGCGAGAGCGAAGAAGAATAATCGAAGTGGAGTCAGGATGTTTGGATAGCTATATGTGAGAATTTCTCACCTTTCAATTTATTTCTCTAGTTATATATATATACTAGGATGTAGACGGTGCTTATTAGAAGCACCCGACACCCGTCCACAGACCATGGACTTGTTTGTTTAGTTGAATGATTGGGTGATTGATTTATTCATTTGGTTGAATTGGAAATTGATTGAAATTGATTTGTGAATGGCGTGGGCCTTCACTAGACCGGGGATAAGGCTAGGCCTTGTCCCGTTTCTAGTATCGTGCCGTTATGCCGCCGAAATTTTCTAAAATATGTTAGAAAAATAAAAGTATCATTTTATTTAATAAATGAATTGAATAGAAATTCATAGGTTGAAATAAAATGTTTTATCGTTAAAAATATAATTTTTAACGTGAATGTGAATAAATAAATATTCATTTACAAACCGGACGGTTTGTTTATGTACACCTATTTGAAGGACATTGAGTGAGACGATAAATTTTACACATCGCCCAACTGCACGAATAAAAATCTGTGTTTGATTGTTTGAAACCCCACACGGGTGTTGGGATGAAATATGAATTTCACTCATCCTGATTGATTAAATATGTCGATCGATTGATTGACAGGCTGTTATAAGCGTTGAATATCTATATTTGATGCTTATACAGTGTAGTGCACTTTGGTTGATGGTTGATTATTTTTTAATGCTATGATATACATGTGTTGTATGAAAATCCATATAATTAACTTTATATGGTAATTGATTGGGCCTCATTCCAATCGTGAAAATAAAGAATATTTTGATAATAACAAATATTTTGATAATAGGAAATGTTTGAAATAGAATATTTGAAAATAGAAATTTATGAAGCCGTGTTGATTAGATTGACGCCATTTTGACGTAAACGATATTTATATCGATTTTATTCATTTTAAAATGAATATTGAAAAGTAATCTCGAAATCGACGATTTCGAAATGAATTGAATTGAAAACGATTTCGAAATGAATTGAATTGAAAACGATTTCGAAATGAATTGAATTGAAAACGATTTCGAAATGAATTGAATATATAACGTTTTCGAAATGAATTGAATTGAAAACGTTTTCGAAATGAATTGAATATATAACGATTTCGAAGTGAATTGAATTGAAAACGATTTCGAAATGAAATGAATTGAAAACGAATTCAAATTGAATTGAAAACGATTTCGAAATGAATTGAATTGAAAACGATTTCGAAATGAATTGAATTGAAAACGAATTGAAATGAATTCAAATTGAATTGAAATTTGAATTGAATAGAAATGAATTTTGAAACGAATTTATAAAGAAGAATTCAATTTTGATTTGAATTGAAAAGGAAGTTGAAATTGCTTTTGAAACGAATTTAAAACTATTTATATAATTCGTTTTAAATAAAAATCGACGAAGTATATATTATATATATTATATATATATAATATAATGGCCTGAAAAGAACGCGCCGCGCCGCGGCAGTTCGTGAATTTCGACCATTTATTTCAAACGGACATTGCGGGAGATCCGACCGTCGGATTCTCCTAAAACCGGAACCGTTGGGTTCGTATCGAAAAGAGCTTTCTAATGAATGTTAGAAATTTGAAATCTAACGGTTGGATTTGGAGATACGTCCAAATCAAATTCGAAAAAGGTCGCTGTAAGTGCAGTTCGATGGCCATTGATGGAAATCGACTGTACGGGCCTTGATAAAATTATTAAAAATAGTAATAATTTGTGTAAAATCATAAGAAATGATTTGGGAAGAATTGGGATGAAAAACTCCATATTTGAAAAGATAAAAATAGATTTTTATCGAATTGAACTAGTTTTGAACTAGAATTATAATTCTATTTACTTTTCAAATAAATAAATTGAATTCGAAAAGGGTTTTAAAAATAACCAGAATATCCAATGATTGCATTGGAGGGGATTTGAATCGAAATTGTCTTCGGAATATTTCGATGTTGGAATTCGTGATTATACAGGTGTTGTTATGGAAATTTGAAAGATATATATTTATATCGTTATTTCCAATACGACATTTGTTAATCGTAGAATTTGATATTGAATATAGGCCGATATATTTTCTATTCAGAGCCTTGTATTGAATATCGAATGTGATTTGGGTTTGTCGTGAATGGTGTCTTCACTAACACTGTTCTTGAACCCAGTTGAGAAAAGATTAAATCTTTTTATTTAGATTTAATGAAGTGTACCAATTAAATAATATTTAATTGGAATTGAATTGATATTGATTTTTGGGTTTATCGTGAACAGTGTTTTAAATAACACTCATTCTTTAACCCGATAATTAATGAATGTGATTTTGGGTTTATCGTGAACCGTGTTTTAAATGACACTGATTCTTTAACCCAGTTAACGATTAAAACTAAGTGGAGTTTTAATGAATCTTTAATTAGATTGAAATGATCGAAATGGAGTATCACCAGTTTAGCTCCAGGCGATAGTTAAATCTTTAATTAGATTTGAACGTGAAATGGTAATTGAATTTACCGATAACACCGTGGTGTTAGATATGAAGTAAAGCCAGTTTTACTTCATGGGATGAATAGGTTGGGATTGGGAAATTAAAACAAATGATTACTTCGGTAAGGTTCGCTAATCCCGACTAGTTTGAATTGATATTCAAAAGCAGATTAAAGTATAAATTCAAGAATTTATCTTTGATAAAAATTAATGGGAACCTTTCCCTATGAATGTGAAATTTAGAAACTAACTGTCGGTTGGCCAAGCAGAATGGTTTTCTGGATATTGATCTGATGTTGGTTTCGGCCTTCGGGGTTAATATTTGGGAAATTATTCTCTTGATTAATTTACGGTTAGTGACTAATGAATTGGAATGAGGCGTATGTTGTGTTTGTGTAACACTTATTTAAAATATACGCGAGTTATTCGGAAAGACCGGGTTTATCCCATTCTGAATAACTGATACGACGATAAGTCGAAGATGAAGACGATGGTCGAAGACCGGAGGTCTTCACGTCGTTTGGGTGATAACTGATGATCTTGATTGGGCTGTACACCCAAGAAGATGGAAACAGTTAGTGATCGTCCAGACGTACTTGGAGATCGATGGATATGCGGGGTACTAGGTGCCTCCGGTTTCGTTCAGACCCAGGACGGACTTGTAAATGGACTGTGTGTCTGACATCGGATTTCATTCTGTGTGACTGATATCGGTTGCATAGGATGGTTTGCCTGTGTGGCATGCTAAGATGCAAATGATCAAGGCTTCTGTTGAAAAGCAAAGTCTTGTGGTGATGATCAAAGCACGGCCTTTGTGGCGTAGCTTTGTGTAACGTTTACCTCGCGTGTTTCACACCAGGTATGAACCAAAAACGGGAGACGGACCTCGGGGGGGACATGCGTTTTCTTTCTAGCTAGAAGTGGCGTCAGTGGTTTTACACGCCCTGACGAGTTTGACTTATGTGGTTGTTGCTGTTGCGAGGCGCCTCGGATTGATCGGTCGTTCTCGAACCGATGGAGTCATTCGTTGGCTCATTTACGCCCCAAAGGGCGGAGAAACGCATTGTTCAGGCATTATAATCCACATCGGTGGACCGGCCCTGAGGATCCAAGGTACGGTTGCGGCTGTGCCTGAGACTCGGGCTAGACAGTCTCGAATCGGTTGAGGACTATCTTTTGCCTCGGTTCATAGATGGAAATCCAATTTCCAAATACGTGACATTTGCGGTTTTAGTTGTAATCCTATATATGGCGACATAGTGGGATGGGGCGCTCATGCCGCCTATGATTGATACTTATGATTTGAAGTTGTTTATACACTATGCACTGACTATAGTATCAAATGATTTGTTTTAAACGTATCAAGCATTCTTTGGCTGTTATAAGGGAAAACCCTATCCTCGGCTGCGTTGCATTGTGTGATGGGACCTGGGTCTTATAACAGCTTCATTTTTCTTTATTTAGCATTGCGCTGTTTGTTTTATGCACTGGTATTCTTGGGAGGAAACCCGTTCCGTGTTATACGGCGTGGTCCCTTGATTTACCTAATGATTTAAAATAAAGATTAATAACTGTTTTAGTTCTCACACCAGTCACATGACTGACCTGGAGTTTATTGTTTTAACCTAAACTCTGGGTGCCCCTATTTTGACACGGGCAGCTAGTAGTTTTGGTTTTGCAGATTTATATTCACAGGATCCTGGTTTACAGCTGGAATGATATCCGGAAAGCTTCGTATCCGTATATCTCTTCTAGTTGTGTATTGTATTATTTTCCGCTGCGATAAATTTAAATGTAATTTAAATCTCTGATATTTCTATGTAATATTCTTTTATACTCTGTATATTCTTGTAATCTGATGCATTGTTGTAATATACAGTGAAATGTTCTTCTGTATGCGTTATATTGTGGCTTGTTCTCGAACTATCCGACACTTTCCTATACGGGGAAGTTGAGGGTCTTTACAATTTCACTGTCTCAGAATTGGACAAAATTAGTGTCCACGCGTCCATCTCGTCGCCACGATCCCAACGCACCTGAAATCGTCGATTTTCGACTTCGTATGAGTGAGTTATGCAATTTTAAAGTTCTGGAAATTAATTAAATAATTTAAAAATAAAATGGAAAATACCCTCAGCCCGTTGACCGAAAAACACTGTTCACCGCCGAATTTGACCGCACTTTGCCGCTGCCTCGGGCCACCTGACGCCACGGGACCACCGCCAATGTCTTCGTCTTGGCGAGACGCACCACCACCAGAAAGAGCCGCCCCTAAAGCTTCTCCGATCATCGGGAAATCGCCTAGAAAGGATTTCGCCTCGCGGGTCCCACAGGCCGCCTCACACCTCCAAACTGCCTGAAATTTTCTGAGCATCTTCGTCTTGCGTAGACGAAGAACTTCCGTGTTAGTGTCTTCGTCTAATTCTTCCTCGATTCATGGGAATTTCTTGATTTACGTTTTGAGTTTCTGAATTTCGAAAACAGCGAGCTTTAAGACGAGATTCCGGCGAATCCGAGCGCTGTTTGACAAAACCGACTACACCATTAGCTTCGTATCGTCGAGACCTTCGAGAAAACACATAATTTGCTATGGTTTGAAGAGATTTTATTTTTTTATGAATTTTAGAGGAAGAGGGAGCCGCCATGGAAATTGAGAAAAAATGATGGAAAAGAGAGTGGCTGCTGTGCATTTCGAATTTCAGCCCTAAAACTCAGAAAAAAAGATAATATATACCATGGGTTTAATTTTGGTTTGGTTCTTCAGTTCAAAAATTCTTATAAATACATGCTGATTTCAAAATTAATAAAATTTTAAACATAATTATTTCAGGTCATTACGAATCCAACGAACCTGATTTCGTAATTTTCCGAGTCCGTATGAATTTATTATGAATTTCCGAAGTCTGAAAATATGCTGTATTTCCACTGTAAAAATTATACAGGCCACAAAATAATTCCAAAAAATTATAAATTTTAGAATTTTACCTTAATTTAATATTCCGAATCCATAGAAACTGGTTTCGTCGAATTCGGATTTCGTTTGCAAAAATTCTATTTTTCAGGTGTATATTTTAATATTTTAAAAATACCAAAAATAGTGGAATTTTTCCGAAACTCAAAAATATAAGTTCTTATAGTCATTTTTATATGTAAACAACATTCTAAAACCAATGGAGATGGTTTCGGGTCCTAATTCCTTATTCTGCAAAATGTAGCATTTTGGCCCTTACAAATTTCATAGCGACCATTCTAGATTTTAATTTTAACATAACTTTTGATTCCCGTTATGAAATTTCGATTTTTCGGATTCGTTGGAAAGATAAATTTAAATAGATTCTAATATTTTTGGTTTCACTAAAATCCGTTAAATTTTGCATCCTGTACGGTCAGTCAAAGTTCAAGTTTGACTTTTCAAACTACCGCGTTATTTCTAACTCTTTTTATAATAAAAATTAAATCATTCATTCTAACTTCGATTTGAATCAAATTTGTGATCATTATTATTTAAATAAATTATTTTATATTGTCAAAATTCATTAAAATTTTCTAAAATAAAATTTTTAAATTGGTCCTGATTTTTGCGGGTTGTTACAATGAGCAAAACCCAATATAACTTCAGACTCTAAAGTGAATCTCGAATGCAATAATAATCGATCTGACCCGAACCATAATGCAAAACAAAATAATTCGGATCAGGGCTAACATTCTCTTGGAAATAAATCAACTCAAATGAAATGTTCGATGAAATGCACTCAATAACTTAAAGGATGTTTGGGATCACCGTCCTTTAAGATTCCTTCCAACTAATATACTAGATGCAATAGTGTAAATCAATTAAGTAAATATCAAAATAGCATAGGCGGGATTTCCTTACTTACACCGTTGGTATATTTCGTAACAAAATTTATATTTCAGTTTTAACAAATCATATTTCAATTTCAAGTTGAAAAATCATATCGTGTTTTATAATTCCAGACATATAATTTGAATTCTTTATTTAAAAATTCAAGTCAATTCAACAAAATCGAGTTTTCGCTTTATAAGAGTTCGCTTAAGTCGATTCCAAAATTCAATCGCTTCAATTCAAATTCGGTTTATAATTCAAATCAAATATTATCTTCAATTCAATAAATTGTATCATATTCCATAACTTATATATCGAATCAACTTCTTATACAACAATTCAAACAGTTCATATAATTTAAACTATTCTTATAAAATCGATTTAACAAAGTTTCTAATTCAAATCATATGATTATAAAATCAATTCCGTATATAAAATCTATATATTCAAATTCACCTTTGGTCACTTAAAATCGAATTCAATTCAATATCTATTATAATTTCAAATAAAAATCAATTTACACAATTAACGTTCATTCCTTATAAAATTTCAATATTCAGATCTTCTATCAGTTCATTAATTAAATCAAGTTTCATTATATACATTCAAATATCTAAATCTGAAGTTCATATCGCTAAAATCTTAACCTATCCACCTATTTGTTTGTTATTAAAGTTTGAAATATATGTACATAAAATAAAATTTTACTTTGAAAATAAATAAATATATATAAGTTCATAAAATTCTAAAACAAATTAGAAAAATAGATTATAAACATGTATAAGATTAAAATAATATAGAAATAGGTTTTAAAGAATTGTTTATTATATAAAAGTTTAAAATCTTTAAGAAATATATAAAATCTTAAGTTATTATTCAAAAATCCAAGTTCCAAATCATTTTTCGTCGAAACATGACCAACGACATCATATATACTTTCCTACCCTATAGTCATGTGATACGGATATTTATCATTCTAATCCGCAATCCCAAATTCAATAAAAACCGTTCAGGTCTATCATTTCAACCCATAACGATTTTTCCCTATCTAATGTTCGTTCGGGTATGTATCATTTCAACCCTTAGTGATTTTCCCTAAACTAGGGTATCAACAATCACAAACAACAATCACATAGCATCAATCACATCATATACATCATTAGTGCAACTACGTGTCATATGAGTATATCGTGTCACATATGAAATGTGCATACATATCAAATCAAACAATTCCTACCAATAGTCCTATACATTTCATATAACAGTTCATTATTGATCTAACATCCATGAAAAATGTAAGTTAGGTGTGAGATAAACTCACCTTTCGTTGCATAGAATTGGAGACGATGATTGACGGATTTACATTGAATGAGATGACAACTTTAAGGCATGACCTGGAATGATTTCAACTCGACAATCACTCAAATTTTATAATTTAATTTATAAGATCATGTCGGGGAATTTCTGAATGGATCGATATGGCTATTGGGTTTTGGAACGGTTAGGCTATTGGGTTTTGGAATGATTGGAACTCAACACCAAAACTGACTCAAAACCCAACAAGTTTTTACAAAAATAACATATATATATATACACACACGTATATAACCAGAATTTGTAACATAAATGTTTTATAACTTCAACGCACACCAAAACCGGTTGTATAAATATATATTCAAGTATAAACGCACAAAAAAATGTATATATATATATATAACACTAATATTTCAAACAAATAAATTTGCAAAACAACTCACGACTAAAACATATAATTTATAACACACACATTATCTTACCCGATATATATATATATATATATATATATATATATATATATACATAGACATAAATTTAAACTCTCACACACAAATTTATATACTCACACCAAAATAAAATACAAGAAAAATCACACAAACACTCACTGACATAAGCACTACTCACGCACAGCCATGCAATAGTACACACACGGTTATACACACATGAAAATCCACACACATAAACTTACACCAACAGAAAAAAAAACACGCAGGTCTGGGTCAATTCATATGGTTAGTCAGAGCAGTTGGGCGAGGCGGGGAGGTCGGTGAAGCAGCTGAAGGGGAGGACGGATCAGGTGATTGCATGGCAAAGTGGGCGCGTGTTCGGAAAGGAGAGGCATGGCGGGTGGAAGAGCGAGAAGTAGCATAGCCAAACTGCTGTATCCATTTTGTTTTGTGAAGCGCAAATCGCGATCATAATTATCATGGAGAAAAGTATAAGAAGGAAGAAAAGGAACTGACCTGGGTTGAAAGAAGTGGAACAACGATGGGAATGGCAAGAAATGCAGTGGGTATAGAGCTTGGCTAGTGGAAGAAGAAGAAAATGGAACAGCAGTCCTGTCCCTCCTTTTTAGTTTATACTATGCGAAACGATGTTGTGTCCACCCTTATTTTGTGTGAAGTGGCGTAAAAGAAGGAATTGGAACCGGTCTAATATTAGAAACTGTTGAAGATGTCCTTTCGAATGAAAAAAATGCTTCATTTTAAATTTCAAAATGGAAAAGGAACGGTTGGTTGGAATTTAAAAAGGACGTGATGCATGGTATGAACATGCATTAATAATGGCATTGGAATTTTAAAGAAACACATGCATGAAAATTGTTGAAAGGTTGGAACGTAGAATGCATTAAAAGAAAAAAGAATGTGCATGCACGTGTAAACCGAATGAAGGGAAAATGGAACATGAATAGGCAAACAAATGAAGTAACGTATGCACCATGCATGTATTTTTATATAACAAAAAGGGTCCACTTACTATGCTTCTGAAAATGGAAACCAAATGTTTTATTTTTGAAAAAAAAAATGGAACATGCATGAATTTTTTTCAATGGACGCATGTATGAAATCAACAGCAAGTGCATGCATTTTTGAATGTAAATAGTCTACTTCCTAAACTAAAAAAACAGAAAATTAAACGGGTGGCTTAGTAAAATAAAAGAACGACTTTTACAGACCCAAAATGTCTAGAAAAATATGAGAGATCCGAACATGGACACTTCGAACCCCAATGACTTTGTTTCAAAAATGAACTGCACAGCCTTTTGGCAATTACAGCGCGAACTGTGCACCGAAACTAACAAACGAATATACGTTGGAAATCAACACGACGAGACGGACACAATGATATATAATTTGCAGTGTCAGGATGCTCCGTTCAAAAAGTCATTACGGACCCCTTTTAAAAGGAAAAATGACACGAGAAAACAATTAAACGGAGGTCAAAACGTCCGAATTTTACGAAATGAAATTTACCGTTGGATTCGTGACAAAGAATAGAATATTTTTCGTGTTAGTCCGAATTGGTTTCAGAGAGATTACAAAATCGTTAAAATTTGAATTGATATGCGCAGCTTTACACTGAAAATTGCACGATCAACAAACATTCAAATTTTCCAATGAAATAAATTTCTTCGCTATATCTAGTTAGACGCATCTCAAATATATTTTTTCCGGATTTTTATTTTTATGTTACATTTTCATTTTTATTTGAGATATATCGATTGCCGCTACCGCAAATAATCGTCAAAAACTGATTCAAACGAAGTGACTAAAATTTGTCGTTTTCGATATAAAATTATTTAAATTACGTCTAAATGAAAATAACAAAATATTAAAGATAAACGTTTCATTATAAATCAATTTCATGCTTTAATTTTAATTCAGAATCAAAAATAGTTATAAAAGTACAAACAAACTGGGCTTTAAACGAATAAAATAAAATAAAAATCAAAATTTAAATTAAATAATCAAATAAAAATACACTTAAAATTCTGGGTTGTTACAAAGGAATTGATAGAGTAAGAAACAAAAAGAATTTCGCTTGATAGGTAATTATACACCCTAATGGGAGCGACCCACATAGCCATGCTGCCTGCCCGATTTTTGTCATTTCCTGGGTGTGAGGCTTAATGCTGGACTTACCTTTTTATCATCACTGCTAATTTTCATTGAATGCCACATCGTCAAATCCATCGGAAATCACTAATTGATTTCCACAAAAATACTCTGGTTGTCAGGCGAAAGAAGTTTCCCTTTTGTGCCAGCAACTGGTACATTTGAAGAAAAAAACGTACGTGATTCTTTTGGAAATACTCTGTCAGACATTCATCCATACAAGTTGTCCTGGGACTGGACAAACTGAAGGCACTATGTAAGAATAGCCCTTGTATATCGTTGTCTTCAATTTTAAAAATCTCTGATGCGTGGCGTATAATTCGAATCGAAGTGAAATATACTTTCGGACTCTTCGAAATGATTTACGTTAATATCTTTTAGAAATGGATAACTAAGGCACGTGCTCCGCACATGGTAATTTGTACAATAATGTTACGACAATTATTCGTAATCCATACCTTTGTCTTATAAATATATTTAAATCATCGTTTATTTCTAAATGTACAGTTATCAACTTAAACCGATTTACTTAAATAACGTATCAATTACCTTCAATCACTGAGTTTAATTCCGGCTCACTTATCAATCCTCATTTCCATTTATTCACTTAGGACCATTCATTTATGCTTTCCTTTCTATTTTATCCTCTTTAATCATGCTAAAGTCCTTAAACTCCATTCACTTCGGCCAATCCTTCTTCTCACTGGTCCAAGGTATTGGCTTATTTCTTTCCTTAATCATATTTAATAAACCTTAAAAAAAATTATATCTTTACTTTTCTTCTTTATTTTATATTTCCTTTCCCTTCCTATTTAACTTCAGCTTTTTATGTCGACTTATAATTCAACATACTTGAATTATTTTATTATTTTATAAATGTTTACCCAATATATAATTTAACAAAATAATTTAAATCTTGAAACAAAACATTTTATGGCATTTTTGTTTTGTTTCTCTCTTCTTGATATCTACTTACCTTATTGATTTTCTTTTCATTTCTTGTATCTTTCTTGTTATATATTTTCTATTTACATGTAAAATAAATCTCGGCCCAAATATCTAAAGCCCGAATACCCTTATTTCTCCTTTATTTAATTTCTTCCTTTCTTACTTCTATTTAATTTGTTTAAGCCCACTAGCCCAATTATTTAAGCCCAACCCCTCCTTTGTAATTTCTCTTATTAATATATATATATATATATATATATATATATATATTCCTCCTTAGTCGTTGATTCCTGTTTTATCCAACTTGACCTCGTCTACTTGCTTGATTCAGTGCTTATCATCACAATTATGTCCAATTCCTGCATCTACCACGACCCAGCAACAAGCCTACCCCGTTCCTTCAATTAGCTACTATGTTCCTTTGGTTTTATTATTGTTTTAATTGGTTTTATTCTGATTTCTTGTTTTCAATCAATTATGAATGCCTAAACTAACCCAACAGCCATCGAACCCTTTCCTGTTTTGGTTTTCCAGTCTCCTTGCTCCAGTAATGGCTCCGACTACACAGCATTGCTCCGATCCTTCCTTGTTTCCAGTGTCGAACAATCCTATGTCATCTGAGCTATTCGATTCATGTGTTACAACCCATTGATCCAAGCCAGATCCCATGCCCAACTCCTTCTTCTTCCTGTTATTCTCGTGTACAGATGTACGCTGGTGCACATGCACCGACGGTCTGATCACCCGATGGCCACCCAACCACCATCCACAAACTCCAATTCCTTCACTGACCTCACTACCGAACTCAGATTTGTTCATCTCTGCTTCTACATTATTTCCACTACTAAACCCAATTCCCTTCATGAACATTGATCCAGGAAAACACCTCCCGTCACCTCCTCTGACCACCGGAATGCACCGTACCCTGGCCCCACCTTGGTGATGACCCACCAAACTCATCCCCTAAGGTGCGCACCCCTCTATCGCCGCGTTGGACGTGCAGTTTGCCGCCAAAAACCCCATACCCAAAAATAGCCATGAACCCTAAATTGAACTCGTTCTTGAAATCCACAGTATAGAAAATTTGTTTTGTATTTTTCCTATATTTCTCCTACCGCCCAGCACCTCTATGCCAAAGCTCACCACCTCCAATCGTTTTGCTCACCGGAATTTGCCGAGAAGGTACTTTCGTCCATCGCAATATTTCTTGTTATTCCCAAACTTAAAAATCACAAAACTTATACTAAAAATCATCATTTTCATTAGGGATTCCATCCATGTATTCAAATTGATTTAATACGGGGTTTGAAAATTCGATGAAACAGAGAGCAAAAGAACTGTCTGTGTTATTTTCCTGTTAAAATACAATGGTTGTTTAAGTGTTTGTTTTGACAAATTACACCTTCTTTCCTTGTTTCCTATGACCTGTATGTTATATATAAAGGGTTCAAACTCAACAGGATGTCCTATTCAAACCTTATTAAGTTCCCTGACCAAAGAATCAAGGGTTTGATTCTTTTAAAACTGGATCAGAACAATAAAGTTTATGATAACATTCTTAACTAATGCCACTAAATATTTTAATTAGTAACTACTAGATCTGTGACTCGGCAAAGATTACTAAGCAATCAAGACATACAACTTAACAAAATCATCACAAAGGCCAAGTTCAATTTACAGTTCAAAACTAGCAAAATACAGGAAATTCAAAACTGGAAATTTAAAAAGAAGTTTACTCACCAGAAAAAAGCTTAAACCCTTAACTTTCTTGCTGAATTCTCTTGAATGGTTTGTGTTTGTGTGAGTGAGATGTGTGTGCTTGGGGTCCTTTTATAGTGGTGAAAACCATAAAATATTGGTGGCAAAAATCAGTTTTTCAGATTTGTTTTGTTGACAATTGATAGACAACTCAAAAGAAAATCTTTTTCTCTTGCCAACTAAGATACCACCACCATATCACATGGCTTACCTCATCCATTCTTCACCTACACATGACATTCTTTCCTTCCTATTTGCTTCTATGAAATGCCAACACTAAATGCTCATGTACCATACATGACCTTTCACAAATCTTGAATTGGTTTACACAAATTTTAATATCATTTTTGTACCATGTATATTCTGTTTTGCTTCTTGGAATTCTCAACCATAAATCCCTTATGACAACTTGATTTAACAACAAAATATAAAATCCTTACTTGCCTTGCAAGGTTAGGCAAAAATCTGAAAGTTCTTGTATCAAAAATGATCTTGGCTTGATGAAATGGACATAGAAATTTCTTGGAAAACCCCTATATGTCAGTGTTTATCTAGTGTTGGCAAAAGCCTATGGTATATGCAAGATTTTGAGATTCTTCATACACATGTTTTATGACAAAACAAACATGATTTTGGAAAATGCAAAAGGAAATGTCATTTCAGAAAATCTTGTGTACAAAAAGAAAAAGATTTGAAACTTAAATACATTGATCTAAGGTGATTTGCTATGTGACAAATATTCCACTAT
Source organism: Allium sativum (assembly GCA_030737875.1). Lineage (NCBI taxonomy): Eukaryota > Viridiplantae > Streptophyta > Magnoliopsida > Asparagales > Amaryllidaceae > Allium > Allium sativum. The sequence continues at coordinate 491,527,174 of CM060918.1, read as the reverse complement.
ATCCTCTTTGCAAGCTAGTACTAGTGTAGGTGTATCTTTGAATATTTTACCTACTTTGCAAAAGAAAATGGTATTTTCATGTTTTAGTGTATGTACATGTGAATATGAACTTTGTTTTTGAACTTGCTTTGCCAAAAGAAAAAAAGATTTTGGCATGTTTAACTCAAGTGTCACAAGTTTTCAAATCAAAATTTTGCAAAAACTTAAATTCTAAATCTTTTGAAAAAATGAACAAACATATGTAATAAAAATAGCATTAAAACTTGCTATGTAAAAGTGTTGTTCTTCATACATGTAAAAAATTAAATTTAAACAAACGCTAACAAATACATGCTATCATACATGAATATCTAAAAATGGGTTTTAGTAAGTGCTGTAATATATGCATCTATAAATGCTATTATTCACAGGTTAACATGTTTTGAAATTTCAAAGTCTGGATGTTAAATCGTATTTGTAAATACGTACTCACAATCAATTAATATTCATGTTAGCGATATAAAAACCCGGGACATTACACACCCATTCACTGCCCGAAATGCTATAGGCGATAAAACATCTATGTCTCCCTCACCAACATCTCTCTCCACCGCAAATGATGAAGAAGTTACTTCCTTCTTTCCATTATCTGGACATTCATTCTTCCAACGGCCAGATTTCTTTCATATAAAGCACTTGCCATTTCTTTCCTTTGGCTTTCCTCTCCAACCGGGCTTCCTAGACTTAGAACTCCCCCGGTTTCCCTTCTTCCGAGACTTCTCCTTCTCCACAAATAAGCCATGACCATTGACTAGACCACTACTTCCATCACTCAGCTCCTTCATCGGATCTCGCAACTCCTCACTAAGAAGACCCGTCTTGACATCATCAAGAGTCAATGTATCTCGACTATAGATCAAAATATTTGAGAATCCAGTAAGCTTTCAGGTAATGAACATAAAAATATCACCAGCTTCTGCTCCTCCTCAATCTTCAAATCTACCGCCTTCATCTTCATTAGTAAAACATCAAACACGTTTAAGTGCGCCTTTAGCGATGTTCCTTCCTTCTTCTTGTAGGTAAAGAAAGTATGCAAAAACATTATTCGATTTATGAGTGACTTCTTCATATAAAACTCCTCCTACTTGTTCCAAATACCTTCAACTGTCGTCGCCACTAATTTCTGAAATAACATTCTCCCCCATGGAAAGTTGAAGTGTAGTGAATGCCGACTCTTCCATTTCTTCTCTCTCCATATCTGAGATGTCCGCTAGCAATAAATGTGTATCCAGCACTACCCGACATACTCAATTTCGCCTAAGAACTGCTTTCATCTTCCAATGCCACTTTTCAAAATCATTATCATCATTCCACTTGTCAATAACCAATTGTGATCCAGAAGCTGCACACGAACCACGTACGTAAGGAGCTGTACCACACAAATAAGAACCCCCAAATGAACAGAAGACGAGTTCATGGTAAACATACAAAAAAACCAATCAATATCTCAATAAACAATCTCAAACCAATCCAAAAGCCAACCAAAAGCACCACACAAGAGAAATAAAGAGGCTATAATGAAAAGTAAATCACATAGGGATTTATAGTGGTTCCACTAACAATTTGTTAGTGTACGTCTACTTGAGAGAGAGAGAGCATTTTATTAATACCAATGAAGAGTACAAGAGATTTATTATAATGGTCACTCAATTCACTCAAGAATTTTATTTGTAGAGATAAAGAATTAAAGAAAATAGATTTAGGTTAGAGATCTCTAAATCTTGATTTGAGAGATGAATGATTGAATTACCTTACCTCTCCCCTTTAGGCTCTTTTTATAAGACCAATTACTTTATACTATATATGGCAAAAGATCTTATCAATTATGCCATATAATGAGGGAAAGCAATATCTATCCAAATCTCATTAATTAGGGATAACAATATATACCCAAATCCTATTTATTTGGGAATACAATATCTACCCAAATTCCATTAATTTGGGAATGCAATATCTACCTAAATCCCATTAATTTGGGAAAACAATATCTACCCAAATCCCATTAATTTGGGAAAGCAATATCTTGTTGGAGAATGGAGTTTTGATGACAATAACCTTATTTCAATTATCATTGATTATAAAATATATGCTAATACTTTTTGCATAGAATATGTGTATATATATATATGTGTGTGTGTGTGTGTGCGCGCATGCATTAATTATATACAGAAAATATTACTGAAGACTATACAGTTATAATGATAATACAGATTTAAAGATCAAAGAAATTTCAAGACTCATGAGTAATCAAGATTTCAGGAGTCCAAGATTAATATAGTTATAGAGTCTAGATTTTGTAAGACTCTGAATATCACTCTAGGTTTAAATTTCAAAATCTGATTTATATTTATCCTCAATCCTCTCTATTTTGTTTTTCTATTTTTATTCTTCTTGGTTTTCAAAACTTAATTTTTTTATATACTTTATATTTGTACTTTATATAGTTTAAAACTTTATATTTTTATAAATATATTTATATAGTTTAAAAATATGTTTTTATATGATTTTCTATCATATTTAATGTACAATGGCAAGAATTTCCAGAATTAGTTTTATATCAAAACACTTGAAAAATGCTTTGAAAATCAAAAATACACACGAGCATGTCGACATAGCAAAAAGTGTATGTCGACATATAACTATTATTTTATCTAATTTTGAAGGGAAGTGTCTTTTCACTATTTGAAATGCTTCAGAACCGCTGCAACCCTTCATACTATAAAAAGAGGTTAAAACCGAATTTTTTAACATATCTTCTTACCTAACTTCATTCTCTTTCACCCCATCATTATTCTTAATCATTTTTATGATTCTTACACTTATACTCTGCCGAATTCAATTCTATTTTGATCAAACTTCTTCTCTCTACACTCTCTACTCTCTGCTCTCTGAATCAAGTGCTATTGAAGAGTTATAGAGCTGTCTTGTAATTGCTTGGGTTGAATAAACCCTGTTTGTAAGTCAAAGAGGAATCGGTGTATCCTTGTAGCCGTGGAATCAAGGAATATAAGTCGGTGTGCCCTTGTTGAGCCGTGGAATCAAGGGATAGGAGTCGGTGTCTCCTTGTTGAGCCGTGAAATCAAGCAGGTTGTATTTAACTATTGGAAATAGTAATAAAACTCTACACAATCCACCGTTGTGCAGGACTGGATGTAGGAGTGATCCGAACCAGTTTAAAATGCAGTGTGTTCTTTCCTTTTTCTGCATTTTTAATTCTGTTTATTTTGTATCTGTGTTTAAATCTGTGTCTGTGATTGTGTTTGTGGTGTTTGATTCATTCAATAATTCTCTTTAGTTTTAAGCTTTGTTTAAATTCTTATGAACAGTATTCACCCCCCTCTAGTGTTTGCTTTTCCCGAATGATCCATTCCGCAGTCCCTAACAATTGATATTAGAGCAAGGTCTTTCAAAAAGTTCATAATCTGATTTTTGAAAATGTTAAATGGCAAAATTTGAAAACTAGTTTAAACTTATGTATTGCATCAGTATTAGATGAGTTTTTAAATGAAAAGAAGTGTTATATGTCTAATGGATATTCAAACTCTGAAAAGATTGGTGACGTGGCTATTGGTGATTCAAATTCCAAAATGGTGGCTATTGAAAATTCAAATTCTGAAAAGAATTCAAAAAGAGGAGAAGAGAACGACGGTTGGTGAAGAGACATAAAGAAGAAATGGATATATATAATATAAATTAGCAAAGAAATAGGTACCACATCAATTTACAACTTTGGATTTTCATCTACAACTTATCTTCATACTGTACTTCTCTTTGTTTGCTTTGAAACGTCACTAGTTTCGTGTGATTCCATCAAGAATTGATCAAGTAATGATTAAATGAAGTTTTGGTGAATAAAAAGAGAAGGAAACCAAATCTGTCGACAAAGATCATCAAATTGCATCCACAAGTTAGGCTGTGTTATCCCAAATCCTTTCTTGGATTGTAGTTCTCGCAGTCGATTTGATAGGTAGATCGTCAAATTCCGATCAAAATTGGGTGAGATATGGCAGTTTGAAATTGGCGATTCAAAACTGAAAAACTGCTATGGGATTTCATACATATCTCTTACTTTTTTGACTTTCTGCACCCAATACCATCGAAATTCATCCGCAAGCTGCTACTAGATCGTAGTACTCGAATTCCTCTTCGATTTGTCGCTGATTTCGTCCAATTCCGTCAAGAAACGAAGAAGTTATGCCTCTTGAAAGTTTGATTAAAAGTGAAAAACGAGAGGAAGAAGAAGAGGAGTAGTTATGAAGAGACATGACTTTTGGGCCTTTATATAGTAGTTGAAGTGTCCATTCATTCAAAATTCAAATTCAAATTTTGGCACCAAGTTGGTTATACTACTAAATCTTCAATATCTTTCTCATACAATGTTCAAATTCAGCAAATGAATACACTATCCTAATCAGAAATATGAGCCCGTCACAATAGAGCAGATCTCCTCATCAAATTCCAGAAGATCAATTTAGAATTCAGAGAATATCGAAGAAATGGATCTAAAAACCGGGTACGCCTTAATTAATTTTTAAATTTTTTGTTGAATGGATGTTTTGCTTGCTTTGCTTTGTTTTAAATTTAAAATTTAAACTTTAAAATTCAATTTTGAAAATTAAAATTTGGAACTAAAAAATAATTATAATAAAATTGATATAATAATAAAATAAATTTTGGTTGTTTGTTAGGAATAATATTATTTTAGGAAATAGTTAAACCTGAAATATAAATCGATATTTTAAAAACCAAAGTCACAGAACCATACTCTCTTTGAAATAATACATATATGTCAACATACATATATCTACGTGTTAACATATCAGCCTGTAGAATGAAATTCAAATCATTTATTTCAAAGATTTAAACTTTTAAACTTTCCTCCATCTTTTTCAATTAGAAAATGCGAGTTAAAATTCTAGTTATTAAATTTATCTGTATACTTATTTTCTTATATCACGTTTCAATATATATATATATATATTAAAATATATAATTTAATAAAATTATATAAACATGTTAATATGATATATAAGAGTTAATCTAACTTTTTGATATTGTTATAAAATATAAATTTATTCATCTTTTATATAGTTTAAACGTGCATAGTTTAACTTATAAATTATTCTTATGATTTCATAACAATTTTGGGTTACATTATAACAAATATTATTGGTAACTTAATATTTTTTTGACTTCCTATTAAGATTTATAAAACTTGTATATTTAACTTAATATACAGAAATATACATACATGATTTTTTATGTAGTTTAAATATAAGAAGTTTTATAGATTACTTTATAATGTTTCCTTCTAAAATATAGAATGGTTTATTAGCAAATAAATATGTTTGGATTTCTAAAAGTTTGAATCTAAAATTAAATTATCAAGAAGATTATTGTATCACTCATACTAAATTTTAAGTTCTTTTTAAATGAGTTTTATATAAACTTATGAATATATGTTTATATAGCTTACTTTATATTATACAAATTGTATATTCTCTTTAGAAAGAACTTCAATTTTTACAATATTTACCTGACTAATATTATTTAACTTCATGATTTTTCTGAATATTTTACTACTTATCATTTTTTTGAAAGCAAAAATGTGTGGTCTTCTAAAAAGAAGAGAGCACACATACATAATAAAAACAAAAGGGTACAATATCCGACTACAGAACCAAAAAGAGACAAAAGTAATACAAAACATGACTAAAAGAATGTAAAGGACAGTAGATAGATGAGCTCCGGATAAACCACCGGCCATCAAACTTCAATATCGAATTCTGACAAAGCCACCCCCGATATAGAAGTATACGTACTCCAATACAAAATCTAGTCACTCCAAACTAAATACAACAGAAAGAGCTTCAAGCACCCTAAAAACTCTCTACCACCAAACACCACCATAGATCCAGAGAAAAAACAACCACCAATCCAGACAGCTATCCACTAAGCTTCCCACTAAATCCACAACCTGAAATCTAAAATAAACTAGACAAACTATTAGTAAACAACACACACACACATATATATGAGTATATGTGTGTGTATATATATATATCTAAGGTATATATATATACAGATATAAATCCATATATATATGTGCAAAAGAGATAAAACAGAAAAGGAGACAAAACAACAACACCAAGAAACAGAAAAATCAACAAAGGAGAAATCTATTACAACTAAAACATCTATTGATTCTAACAAATAAACTCAAATTAAGTCTAACCCTAATCAAAAAGCTCACAAAACGAGAATCACCAAAAATCTTATAGTGTGAGTTAGACATCCAATCCAGACAGAAAAAACAATCCTAATGATTAAATTGTCAACACAAACAGAAATAGAGTGAAAAAGTCTCTGATTTCTCTCCAACCAAATGTACCAACAAATGATAGTAACTAAAGAATCCAACACATACCTCTGCCTAGAATTATAAGCAAATATATAACAATCCCAATAATCTACAGAGTTACTAAAAGAAATAAAACCACCAAAAACAAAAATCCTTAAAACCATATTAAAAATAAAATTGGTAAAATCACAAGAGAAAAATAAATGGTCAACATCTTTAGCCAAAAGACTACAAAAACATCACTTAACATCAAAAATAATATTCTTCTTCTTTAAAAGCTCAACTGTATTAAGCTTCTTATGAGTAATCAACCACATAAAAAACATAGCTTTAGGAGGAGAATTAGAATTCCAAATATACTTAAAAGGGTGTAAAGAAATACCATAAAAATTAATAAAATTATACGTAGAATTAACAGAGTAAACAAAACTCTTATCCAAACCCCAATTAAAAGAATCCATTCTCATCCGAATGATACAAAGCTAACTTAACTTTAAGTAAGGCTAATTGCCTTAACAAACTCCCTTCTAAAATATTATCAATGGAAAACTCCCACAGGGGGTCTAAATCTCTTCCATAAACATCTACAATTAAAGCATTCTTAAAATTGCAATTATTAAAAAGCTCACTAAATTCAATTCTAAGAGGTACCCGAGAAATCCAAGCATCATGCCAAAAGAAAATAAGGTTTCCTGAATGAACCGTCACCTTACAACCTAAATTAAAAAAAATCAAAACAATACAAAACGGACTTCCAAAAATAAGATAATCCATTTAACCAACTAACGCTAGAACCAACTATAAACTCACCACCAGAATAATAAAATTTGGACACAATAATCTTCCAAGTAGCCGTCACATCAGGACACCTAAATCTCCATAACCATTTGGCTAACAAAGAAGAATTGAAATGATATAAATTAATGATCCCTGGACCCCTATCATTCTTGGGCTTACAGCACACGTCCTAGTTGACTAAACATTTATAACCTTTACAAATAGGAACACCACCCCAAAGATAATTACGCCTGATCTGTCTATTTTCTCAATAACCCATTGAGGAAATCTATGAACAACCATCCAATAAGAAGGAATAGCAGATAATACCGAATTAACAAGAACTAATCTACCCGCTCTAGATAAAAATATGCTGTTCCAACTCGATAATCTATTATTGATCTTATCAATAATAACTAATCAATCTTCTTCTTAAGCTTCGAAGGCCTGATCTTAAAACCCAAATAATCAAAAGGAAATTTCATGACAGAACAGTTCAAGGTAAGCCTCAACATTATCAAAATCATTAAGGACCATAGTAGCACTGTTATCAAAATTGATTTTGAGACCAGATAACATCTCAAAACAATAAAGGATAAAATTAAGAGCAATAATGTGCTTAGGCAAGTGGGAAGAAAATAATAATGTGTCATCTGCAAATTGTAGAATAGATAATTCATTATTAAATTCCTCATTACCAACACTACCTAAGACACCTAATCTCCCAGCTCTCTCAGTAATTCTAGTGAAAACATCGACCGCTAAATTAAATAGAAAAGGAGATAGGGGGTCACCATGCCTAAGACCCCTCTTAGATTGAATCTTCTTGCCCACAACCCCATTAACAACAATATTAGAGCAACAGACCTAAGTAAAAGCACGATCTAGTTGATCCATCTAACACTAAAACCCATAGCAAGACATAATTCGCAAATAAAATCCCAATCAATAGAATCAAATGCCTTCTCAAAGTCTAGCTTCAGGATAGCACATGAGAAATTATTCTTACAGCAGGCATTAATATATTCCTGCACTGCTGCCACACCATCCACAATATTTCTGCCTTTAATAAAGGCAGTTTGGGAACAATCAATAAGATCATTCATCTTAAAACTAAGCCTATTCGCTAGAACCTTAGAAATGATCTTGACAGAAACATTGATTAAGGAAATAGGCTTAAAGTCCTTAAGAGAATTAGCTCCCTCTCACTTATGGATAAGGATAACATTAGCAAAATTAAAACTACCTAAATGCAATACACCACTATAAAAGTCATTAAAAAGACAAATAAGATCAAATTTCAAGATCTCCTAGGATTGCTTATAAAAAAGAACATAAAAACCATCAGGCCCAGGAGCTTTATCACTAGGCACATCACAGATGGCCTTTTAAATCTCCTGCTCAGAGAAAGGCTTATCTAAATCAACTAATTTAACATTAGTATCAGATGGATAAATGCCCATCCATCTAACATTAATCCTTCTCTTAATCCTAGATCCAAAAATCTACTTGTAATAACTAGTGAAAGCTTCGTTTAAATCTCTCTGAACGGTTAACTCCACGTCATCAATAAAAATAGAATGAATCAGATTATCACGCGTCCTCTTATTAGCCACACTATAAAAGAAGTTCATGTTATTATCCCCCTCCTTAATCCATTGAACTTGGGATATTTACTTCCACATGATCTTTTCTTTTTCTAAAATCATCTTAAGATCATTTCTAAGGCTGCAAAGTCTATCCCTCTCATTGAGATTAATGTAATGGCTGGATTTTTCAAGCATCTAATATCTATTTTAATAAGGAAATTTAAATATATTTGAGTTGCTCAACCAATTAAAATGTGTATAATCACCTATATGTATGTATATACATATATGGTTTGCACTAGAACTTAACTTATATAAGGTATGTTTACTATTTATATTATAACATACTTAAGCAAAACATTTGTGGCAAAATTTCTAACTTAGAGAAGAGTGAGAATATTGGCAACACAAAATAGTGTAACTAAATCCTATTTACAACTAGCATATGGAAGTTAGCATACAAAAGCAAACAAGATCCAAACCCATCATTAAGTAGTAGATTAGGACCTAATCCCCTCATACATATATATCTGCGGCTGAAATGATTTAGTAGCAAACAAATATCAGGAGAGAAATATCCATTCTCTTACACTTTGATGGCAAGTGTTGTGTAGCATTTAATGAAATCAAGCCTTGCATTTAATGCAAGCATAGGCTCATATACTTAGTAGAGACCAAAGAGAGGTTGGTAAGAAGATGTTTCGGTGAAGGGTACAATTACTTTTGCTGTAACAATTTTACACCACAAATGCAAGAGAGAGAAAGGGGGTAGGTAGAGAGTTTGTTGTAGAAAACTTTAGAGATTTTCCTATAAATACACGTCCAATTCCATGCATTTTCTCTTTACACAAATACAAGTTTTTGCTGAGAGTTATCATCCATTTTAAAGCAAGAATTCAAGAGCTATTTACAAGTGAGTAAACCTCACTAAGTTCAAGTTTGATTTCATTGTTTACAGTAAACAGTTTTATATACCTCCCATGTTTATATATTATCAATGCAAGTTATCATGTTTTTAACACCAGTGTAGATGCTAGAGCACCAAGTTTATATCATCAGTAAACCATGTATATGAGTAGTAGTCGTTGGGGTAATGAGTTCATCCTTTAAAATCATGATCAAGGAAATACTGCTACCTTACTCAGTTTAAACAAATACTCCTTTGTTTTGAAACTCCACCCTGATTGTTCGAAACACAAAACCATACGTATATATTTAGTAATAAACATATATACTAGAACATCTACAACCTTTTGAAAGCTGTGAGCATGAAGAACATGCTGTGAAAACCAAGAACAACAGAGAACAGCTGTGTCCTCTGTCTCAAACTCTACACTCGAATTTTCAAACATCCTAAAATCGTAATACAGGTTTATGAATGCAATCGACATACCAAACTATGATTTTTAAAAGTGTTTTCAAGATTTTAAACGTTGGGATGAGGGAGATAAGCCGAGATGAATGGAATTGGCATTCTTTCCAATTTCCGGTGATCGACGTCGAGGAACGCCAGGGCGTGGGGCGTGGTGGAGGTCGAAGCTTCGGGGATCATGGGAAAAATACCCAATGATTTTACCATCGAGTGATTTGAGCTAGCGAGCTCGCTTTAGGTTTTTGGAGGCAGAATGGGTTCGATCGGTTGGAGGCGTCGTACGGGGTCCACAGGCGATCGAGTGGGCCAGGAAGTGACGTGGAGCGGCGTTGGGACATGGTGGAGCAAATGGAGGCGGTGCGAGGTGCTCCGGTGGTCGGAGGTGGCGGGTCGAGGTCGATGTAGGTGGGGAGGTTCAGAAGCAGGTTTCGGTTTCAAAACGTGGAAGAGTGATTTGGAGAGGGAGGTGACTGGAGGTGGTGGTGATTGGTCATAGATGATCGGTGGTGACAAGGGAACTTGTGGGTGGTGGTTCGAAGGTGCCACGATGTCGGGTGGAGGTGTGCACGTGCACACCAGTGCACGTTGTACAGGCGAGGCCAGAGAAGAAAATGGAGAAGGAAAAGAGGAGGTTGGCACAAGATTTTCGAGTGGATTCACTAGTGTTTTCGAGATGATCGGAGTGGCAAGGCAAGGGTCGAGGCAAGGCTTTCTGGCATGGTTGATCCGGTGGGTTTGGCAAGTGAAAGTGAGTGATCACCCCTTGGTGGTCATTTGATTTGGAGATGCCAGATCCGACTTGGCAATTGTAAGAGAGAAACAATTTTTAAATGCAAGAATTTAATTTAATCGAATTTAATTAAATAAATAAATAAAATATAATTAATCAGTAATTAATTAATTAAATAAAAATATAGTTTTTATTTAATTTAGCTTAGGCAAGTGGAACAGTAAAGATGACAGTGAGGTCAGAGAATCGAAGTTGTCCGATGAAGTTCATCGAGATGGAAACTTAAGTTTTAAAGATAATTTAATTTAAATAAATTATTAAACAATTTATTTAAGTAAAATATGTAGGAAATAAATGATTTCTAGCAGAACTTTAGCAGGGAAACATTATCTAAGCATCAATTTTCAACACGAAAAAATACCGTGTGCGAAGCACGGGCTTTTTCCTAGACACTGTCAAATATTGATAAAAATTGTATAACATCTTGTGTGCGTCGCACATACTTTAACTATACATTTGTAAATGATATTTAAAATATCCATATATGAACCAGAGAATTATATACTGTATATATAATTATAAATACAGGATGTGCAACTGGATTAAAAACAGTAAGCTGATAGTAAATTATCAACTACAAAAGACAATTCGTACATCGTTTCGAAGAGTCCGGAATTTACTTCCCACTTCGACTCGAATTTTACGACGTATACCGGGAATCGATAAAGATGAAGAATGCAAGGACTATTTCAAAATAGTATCTACGGTCTGTTCAATCCCAGAACAGATCCGAACAGTCGGATGTCTGACAACGTATATCGTTCAGATTTTACACATCGACTTTACGTAAGTGTATTTTGTTGGTGGCGAAGAAATTCGTTTCTTTAGCCTTATACCCAGAATATATTTGTGGAAACAAATGAGTGATCTGTCAGATAGGACGGTGTGGTATTCAAAGACGTTGAAGAATAATCCATCAACGGTAAACGTGACTTCAAACCTCACAACCCGGAAAGACAATAGTTGGGCTAGGCAGCATGGCTAGTTGGGTCATACCCAAGCAGGGTATATTATCACTATCTAGAGTATTTCCTTTTGTTTCTTAAATCTATATTCACTGCTGTAACTTCGGTAATCGGTGGGTTATTCCCAACCGTGGAGGTGGTAATATATTCGTTACACTCAAGCTAAATGAGTGGACGGTCATGTGTGGCCGGGTTGCAGGATGTTCTTGTTGAAGCCCAGTGTATCTTCTCTAGAGTACACTGATCGGTGGGTGCTCCCATACCTTGTCAGTTAGAAACCAAATTCCAATAAGCGCTCGACGGTTTTAGATTTTTTTCTATGTACGTGAACGTGAGATGCAAGCGATTCACTAGATGATTATTTATTTGATAATTACTATCGTAAATATCAAACGTTTTGATATCAAAATACAAGGGTCATTTTCCATATGTTAGTTATGGAGTTGGGCTTAAGATTTCTAAAGTAATTGAATCTATTAATAACGGAACACCTTATTCCTTATTTCCCTGTTTACATCTTTTTAACTGTATTTACTCACACCAGTCCCCTGACTGACCCGGAGTTTATTTTCTGTGTTTTCCCTAAACTCTTGGGTACTCATAATATTTATTATAAGTAGGCAAGTAATTCAGGTTGGCGAATGGAACCTTACGAAGTTCAAGTTGCAGGACCGGTCTAGTAGTTTTATCTACACCTATGTATCCAGTTTAGATTTGTATTCCCAAATCATGATGTATAATTATGTTAATGTACGATGATGGTGTAATATGATGATGTACTATGATGTATCAGACCCTATGATGTAATGTATTTTGTATTTTTAAATTCCACTGTGAGATTTCTGATAACTTCTTATTCTTCTATTCTATTAGTTCTATCTTTTCTATCTCATCTTCTAATTTCTTTCAATAATGACACGGTTTTCGGAGGGTCGAAAATCGCGCCGTTACAGTTGGTATCAGAGCCTATGTTCTTCGGAAACATTTAGGCTTTGAAATAGTAAGAGAGCGTATTTTTACTAAAAACTATATTTTAGTATAGGTAGATCGTAGTTACTTAGGTAATCCCTTGACATATTTTTCCGAGGAGTCATTTATTTTCAATCCGTGTACTCCGGGAGTTGAAAATGAGTTCTCGTGGAGGAAGAGGCCGAGGAGCAAGCGGAGCAACTACGACAAACGGACACACTGTTAACCAGACCCAAGTGGATACTACTGAAGTAATCCGAGCACCAACTCAGCCTAACTTTGCTATGGTCTGTAAGAATTACACAACTCTGGGAGGAAAGATTTTCAGAGGTACTGAATCACTGGTCGGAGTCCAAGCATGGATTAGATCATGTGAGAAGATCTTTAAAGGACCGAAGTTGGATGACGAGCATAAGCGTCTCTTAGCTTCATGGAATCTGGAAGGAGCCGCAGCAATATGGTGGGATGCCCAGACTGCTAACACTCCTGAGGAAAACTTTACTTGGCCCATGTTCAAAGAAGCTTTTGAAGGTCAGTATCTACCTGCTACTGGAAGGTCAAGGATGTACCGAGACTTCATTGACTTAAAGCAGGAAATCATGTATGTCGCTGAGTACGAAAACCAGTTCAACGCACTTTCAATCTTTGGACCGGAGCTGATAAATACTCTTTTGAAAAAGAACGAGATGTTTGTAGCTGGTCTTAGAGATAATATGCAAGCTAGGATGATGGGACATTTGAAGGATCCATTTGTAGAATTAGTAGACTTAGCACTCAGACACGAAGCACTAGATGCTAAGAAGCCAGTAGCAAAGGCTCAGACCGGAGAGTCAAGTGGAGGGAATTATCTGAAAAGAAAGATCAACCCAAACTGGAAAAGATTATTCGAGGAGTCACAAACGGAAAAGAGACTGACTTCGAGTTGGACAATCAAGGAGTATTGAGAATAAACAGCAGATTATGCGTACCTAACGTGGATGGGATAAGGCAGAAGGTTTTAAAAGAATGCCATGCATCAAAGTTGAGCATCCATCCAGGAATTCATAAAATGAATCACGATATGAGACGAGTATTCTGGTGGTCAGGAATGAATAAAGATATCATTACTTTCGTAAATGAATGTCTATGTTGTCAGCAAGTCAAGGGAGACCATCAAAAGACTGCTGGACTATTACGGCCATTAGAGATTCCCAACTGGAAGTGGGAAATGATATCGATGGACTTCATCGATAGTTTGCCAAGAACAAGGAGAGGCTACGAAGGGATTTGGGTAATCGTAGATCGGTTAACTAAGAGTGCGCACTTTATTCCAGTGAAACCAACGCGCACTGCCATAACATTAGCCGAAGTATTCATGAAAGAGATAGTACGACTGCACGGTATTCCAACGAGCATTGTAAGCGATAGAGATACCATTTTCACAAGTATATTTTGGGAAGCTTTGCAGAGAACATTGGGAACAAGATTAAATTTCAGTACAGCTTACCATCCTCGAACGGACTGTCATACGGAAAGAGTTAATCGTATATTGGAGGATCTTCTAAGAGCGTGTATTTTAGATTTTGGAGGGTCGTGGGAAGATCATTTACACCTAGTAGAATTTTCATATAATAACAGTTACCAGGCGAGTATACAGATGGCACCATATGAAGCATTATATGGAAGACCACGGCAAGAAAGAGGGTGACACCACTCCTGTTTCTTAGGCTGCGAGCAAAGAGACAAAGAGTAGGAGATTCCGACAATAACTGAGAGAGATCACCCATCGACGACGAAGGTACACACATATCATCAGAAGGATCAGTGCTTGGCAGGAACGAACCAATAGAACAAGATGGAGGACACCAAGACGTTACTGATGAGGATGAAGTGATAGGAGATGAAGGAAGTGTTGACGGTTATGGTAAAGGAGATGAGGGTGGCGAAGAAGAGGAAGAATATGAAGAAGAATACAAAGAAGAAGAAGAATAGGAAGAAGAAGACCAAGTTGTTCCGGGAACCCCAGTCATTGCTACGGGAAACCAGCAAGAAGAGCAAGTAGCCCAAAGGACAGCGATATGGAATAGATTGGAACAAGTTCTCGTCGAGTTTCGCATAGCAGGAGGTGGAGTACAAGTATTCGGTGAGTATGGATACCCCGTGGTGAGGCTATATTTAATACCACCAGTGGGTCTGATTTATATAGAGGATGATGAGGAGGAGACTGATGCAGAAGACGTAGTTGAGGTCCTTAGTATATCTGATGACGAGGAGGTCGTAGAGATAATAGATATCTCTGACGACGAGTAGTAGGACAGAGAATGGACGAGGATAGTTACGTATGTATATTTTGGGGCAGTTTAGAACTTGAGTAGTCAAGTCTAGTATTATTGTATGTATCGAGACTAGTGTTAGTATAGAACTAGTCGCTTGTGTATGTGTACTAAAACAACCAGTTTATGAAATATTTTCTTTTGGAAACTCTCTATCTTTCTTATGTAATTTCGGGGCGAAATTCTTTTAAGTGGGGTAGTCTGTAATGGCTGGATTTTTCAAGCATCTGATATCTATTTTAATAAGGAAATTTAAATATATTTGAGTTGCTCAACCAATTAAAATGTGTATAATCACCTATATGTATGTATATACATATATGGTTTGCACTAGAACTTAACTTATATAAGGTATGTTTAATATTTATATTATAACATACTTAAGCAAAATATTTGTGACAAAAATTTCTAACTAAGAGAAGAGTGAGAATATTGGCAACACAAAATAGTGTAACTAAATCCTATTTACAACTAGCATATGGAAGTTAGCATACAAAAGCAAACAAGATCCAAACTCATCATTAAGTAGTAGATTAGGACCTAATCCCCTCATACATATATATCTGCGGCTGAAATGATTTAGTAGCAAACAAATATCAGGAGAGAAATATCCATTCTCTTACACTTTGATGGCAAGTGTTGTGTAGCATTTAATGAAATCAAGCCTTGCATTTAATGCAAGCATAGGCTCATATACTTAGTAGAGACCAAAGAGAGGTTGGTAAGAAGATGTTTCGGTGAAGGGTACACTTACTTTTGCTGTAACAATTTTACACCACAAATGCAAGAGAGAGAAAGGGGGTAGGTAGAGAGTTTGCTGTAGAAAACTTTAGAGATTTTCCTATAAATACACTTCCAAATCCATGCATTTTCTCTTTACACAAATACAAGTTTTTGCTGAGAGTTATCATCCATTTTCAAGCAAGAATTCAAGAGCTATTTACAAGTGAGTAAACCTCACTAAGTTCAAGTTTGATTTCATTGTTTATAGTAAACAGTTTTATATACCTCCCATGTTTATATATTATCAATGCAAGTTATCATGTTGTTAACACCATTGTAGATGCTAGAGCACCAAGTTTATATCATCAGTAAACCATGTATATGAGTAGTAGTCGTTGGGGTAATGAGTTCATCCTTTAAAATCATGATCAAGGAAATACTGCTACCTTACTCTGTTAAAACAAATACTCCTGTGTTTTGAAACTCCACCCTGATTGTTCGAAACACAAAACCATACGTATATATTTAGTAATAAACATATATACTAGAACATCTACAACCTTTTGAAAGCTGTGAGCATGAAGAACATGCTGTGAAAACCAAGAACAACAGAGAACAGCTGTGTCCTCTGTCTCAAACTCTACACTCGAATTTTCAAACATCCTGAAATCGTAATACAGGTTTATGAATGCAATCGACATACCAAACTATGATTTTTAAAAGTGTTTTCAAGATTTTAAACGTTGGGATGAGGGAGATAAGCCGAGATGAACGGAATTGGCATTCCTTCCAATTTCCGGTGATTGACGTCGAGGAACGCCAGGGCGTGGGGGCGTGGAGGAGGTCGAAGCTTCGGGGATCATGGGAAAAATACCCAATGATTTTACCATCGAGTGATTTGAGCTAGCGAGCTCGATTTAGGTTTTTGGAGGCAGAATGGGTTCGATCGGTTGGAGGCGTCGTACGGGGTCCACAGGCGATCGAGTGGGCCAGGAAGTGACGTGGAGCGGCGTTGGGACATGGCGGAGCAAATGGAGGTGGTGCGAGGTGCTCCGGTGGTCGGAGGTGGCGGGTCGAGGTCGATGTAGGTGGGGAGGTTCAGAAGCAGGTTTCGGTTTCAAAACGTGGAAGAGTGATTTGGAGAGGGAGGTGACTGGAGGTGGTGGTGACTGGTCATAGATGATCGGTGGTGACAAGGGAACTTGTGGGTGGTGGTTCGAAGGCGCCACGATGTCGGGTAGAGGTGTGCACGTGCACACCAGTGCACGTTGTACAGGCGAGGCCAGAGAAGAAAATGGAGAAGGAAAAGAGGAGGTTGGCACAAGATTTTCGAGTGGATTCACTAGTGTTTTCGAGCTGATCGGAGTGGAAAGGCAAGGGTCGAGGCAAGGCTTTCTGGCATGGTTGATCCGGTGGGTTTGGCAAGTGAAAGTGAGTGATCACCCCTTGGTGGTCATTTGATTTGGAGATGCCAGATCCGACTTGGCAATTGTAAGAGAGAAACAGTTTTTAAATGCAAGAATTTAATTTAATCGAATTTAATTAATAAAATAAATAAAATATAATTAATCAGTAATTAATTAATTAAATAAAAATAGAGTTTTTATTTAATTTAGCTTAGGCAAGTGGAACAGTAAAGATGACAGTGAGGTCAGAGAATCGAAGTTGTCCGATGAAGTTCATCGAGATGGAAACTTAAGTTTTAAAGATAATTTAATTTAAATAAATTATTAAACAATTTATTTAAGTAAAATATGAAGGAAATAAATGATTTCCAGCAGAACTTTAGCAGGGAAACATTATCTAAACATCAATGTTCAACATGAGAAAATACCGTGTGCGAAGCACGGGCTTTTTCCTAGACACTGTCAAATATTGATAAAAATTGTATAACATCTTGTGTGCGTCGCACATACTTTAACTATACATTTGTAAACGATATTTAAAATATGCAGATATGAACCAGAGAATTATATACTGTATATATAATTATAAATACAAGATGTGCAACTGGATTAAAAACAGTAAGCTGATAATAAATTATCGACTACAAAAGACAATTCGTACATCGTTTCGAAGAGTCCGGATTTTACTTCCCACTTTGACTCGAATTTTACGACGTATACCAGGAATCGATAAAGATGAAGAATGCAAGGACTATTTCAAAATAGTATCTACGGTCTGTTCAATCCCAGAACAGATCCGAACAGTCGGATGTCTGACAACGTATATCGTTCAGATTTTACACATCGACTTTACGTAAGTGTATTTTGTTGGTGGCGAAGAAATTCGTTTCTTTAGCCTTATACCCAGAATATATTTGTGGAAACAAATGAGTGATCTATCAGATAGGAAGGTGTGGTATTCAAAGACGTTGAAGAATATCCCGTCAACAGTAAACGTGACTTCAAACCTCACAACCCGGAAAGACAATAGTTGGGCTGGGCAGCATGGCTAGTTAGGTCATACCCAAGCAGGGTATATTATCACTATCTAGAGTATTTCCTTTTGTTTCTTAAATCTATATTCACTGCTGTAACTTTGGTAATCAGTGGGTCATTCCCAACCGTGGAGGTGGTAATATATTCGTTACACTCAAGCTAAATGAGTGGACGGTCATGTGTGGCCGGGTTGCAGGATGTTCTTGTTGAACCCCAGTGTATCTTCTCTAGAGTACACTGATCGGTGGGTGCTCCCATACCCTGTCAGTTAGAAACCAAATTCCAATAAGTGCTCGACGGTTTTAGATTTTTTTCTATGTACGTGAACGTGAGATGCAAGCGATTCACTAGATGATTATTTATTTGATAAATACTATCGTAAATATCAAACGTTTTGATATCAAAATACAAGGGTCATTTTCCATATGTTAGTTATGGAGTTGGGCTTAAGATTTCTAAAGTAATTGAATCTATTAATAACGGAACACCTTATTCCTTATTTCCCTGTTTAAATCTTTTTAACTGTATTTACTCACACCAGTCCCCTGACTGACCCGGAGTTTATTTTCTGTGTTTTCCCTAAACTCTTGGGTACTCATAATATTTATTATGAGTAGGCAAGTAATTCAGGTTGGCGAATGGAACCTTACGAAGTTCAAGTTGCAGGACCAGTCTAGTAGTTTTATCTACACCTATGTATCCAGTTTAGATTTGTATTCCCAAATCATGATGTATATTTATGTTAATGTACTATGATGATGTAATATGATGATGTACTATGATGTATCAGACCCTATGATGTAATGTATTTTGTATTTTTAAATTCCGTTGTGAGATTTCTGATAACTTCTTATTCTTCTATTCTATTAGTTCTATCTTTTCTATCTCATCTTCTAATTTCTTTCAATAATGACACGGTTTTCGGAGGGTCGAAAATCGCGCCGTTACAATTAAGAACCTTGGCCTCGCTAACTTTGTCTAAGTCCAACATCTCACGTAAAATCTTATCTTTCCTAATTCTAACACTACCAAAAATATAATTATTCCACCGCTTAAGAAAAAATCTTAACTTACCAAGCTTTGCAACAAAAATCTTCATTGAATTACCCTTATACAAATTATTAAAATAAAATAAAGAATTCCACTTAACAGGAACAAGATTAATAAAACTAGAATCCAAAAGCCACATCTTTTCAAATTTGAAACTGTTATAAATAGAAATATTTGAATCACATGAAAGGATGATAGGACAATGATCCGAGTAAAGAAAAGGAAAACCCTTAACTCTACAAATAGAAAATCTATCATCCACACTAAAAAAAAATCTATCCAACAAAGCAAAAGAAGGACTACCTCTAACATTTGACCAAGTGAATGATCTATTATTAAGAGGAATATCGATCAAATTATTATCTAAAATGAAGTCATTGAAATCCTCCATAGCTGAGAAATCCCCCTCTCTAGGAGATCTCTCCACTAAAAATTTAGTGATATTGAAATCTCCACCCATAATCCAAAAATAGGGGACAAGACTTCTAAAATCAGAACATTTAACCCACAAGATTCTCCTATTTATTCTAGTATGAGGACCATACACATTAGAGATGCCCCATAAAGAATTGTCAATAAGGGAGGCTAAAATGATGTGCAGAGAATATAACTTAGGCACCTCTTGAACTAGTCTAAACTAATTATCTTTCCAACCAATCAAAAGACCCCCAGCACTACCTATGGACGGAAGGCAAGCCCAATTACGGAAGAGGGACCCACCTAACCTCACAAAAAAACTAAGATCAGGGTTCTCGATTTTAGACTCCTGAAACAAAACAATATCAATATGAAAGTCTTTAAGAAAGGTCCTAATTTCAGCACACTTTTTAGGATCGTTAAGACGCCTAATATTCCAGCTAACAATCCTCAACATCTCAAAGAGGCAGCTCTCTCTAATTCCCTACTCCTAACGTAATCCGCATCCAACTCAATATCAGTAAACATAAAAGCAGAATCATTAGCAAGATGAAATAACTGACTAGTCGAGAGGCAACCTAAAGCAAAAGGAGAATAATCACTACCAAATACCGGGACCACACCTGAGCCTAAACCCGAATTACTACTACTATTACTGGGGCTTGGAAACCTACCATGATAAGATGAAGAATGCGATCTAGTTCTTACGCTGCGACGGACCAGTCCCGAGCTAGGAATAGTTCTCCTATGACGCCCCCTAGACGAAGAAGAGGACACTGTACTGACCAAAGATGTCCCACCTCTAAGCTCTTGCGGACCATAACTATCCGAAATACTAGACCGATCCGGTGCAACAACTGAAGAAAAAGACCCATCACCACCCACCTGAAACACACCATAACAAAGCTTCAAACAAAGGGAAAAAGCCTCACATCATGCTTGCCCAAAACCAGAGAACTACTCACTACATTCAAAAGAGACATAAAACCACTCTCGCCAACAAAAACAGGCTTCTTCACTGATACAAGCTTCAGCCAAGGAACGACACTATCAGACTCCCCACTATGAATGCCATAACCACTACCAAATACCACCCCATCCACGTTCTTATTGACATCCAAAATAATCCTATCAGAAACCTCAACGCCATGCCCCAATTCAACACAGTTGCTCTTATCACTACAAGCAAAGAAAGACAGTTCCCACTTCTCTGACTATCACAAATAAGGTTAACACTCAAAGGCAAAGAAACAGTAAGACTATCAATACAGTCATGAAAAACTCTCGAACAAGTTGCATCAGAAAAATTCTGATTAGAGACCGAGTGCCCAAAAAATGCACTAACATTCTTCACACCATTATTCATCTTGGACTTCGAGAACGAAGACTTCGAAAGCTGTGTTACTATATAAGTGCTAGCGGTAGAATCAGATTTCTTCTTCCACTTAGACTTCGAGAAAGAAAACAAAGAAGAATCAGACACCTTGACAGCTGGAGAACTACAACAACCTCCCTCTTTAAAACCTTTTTCCCATCATCCACCTCCAACAACCCAAAACTGTTGAACAAATCAATACCTTCAGCCACATACCATTTAACCCCATCTTTAACACAAGAGAACAGTTTAGCTCCATTAGAACACTCATGGATACTAACACAACAACACACTGCATGTTAATCCAATCTAGCCCAGTCATCACTTCCTTGTCCTTCGTTATACTCCAGAACTCGGAATCTAGATCAACATAACAACATAAATCATCTAAACAGCCCATGCAAACCTGGACTGATGGATCCAAAGACATGGAGTCAAAACTCTTAACATCCCAAAATTGCCCATCAAAACCCACCAAATCTTCAACTAAAATATGCAGCCCTTCCTCCGAAACAACAACTCCATCATCCACACAAATCCCTTTACCATCTTCTGAGATTCCATAGGTCTAGCATTAACGTTTTCCTTTGACAAACTGACAACTTCACTAACTGGAAAAATCTGAGAATCAATCACACAGCTCTCGACATTCACGGAAGTATTAATAGTATCAAAATGAAATAAAATCTCATTCAACAGACGCAATGCTTTTCCATTATTCTGCGAACATGAATATGCAAATATCCTCTGTAATTTCAAAAGATTCATACAGAAAAGGAAAGTGTGTTCCTTTCTGTACAACGATCGAGATAATGGAGGAAAAAATACAACTTCTTGATTCGTCAAGAAAACTATTTTGCCATAATAAACCATCGACCTAACCCTACATATGCCAACCCAACAGAAGCATCTAATAAGCCCCATCATTATCATGTTTAGGAAAATCCAGTTCAAAAAGTTTCAGTAAAGAAATAAGTTTCTGACAAAAGATCGAAAAGTTGAAGCGCATTAATTCAAGAACCAAACCACCTCTAAACAAGTTTGGTCAAAGATCTCTCCAATGGCCCCAACCACCACATTGAAAACAGCGAATAACATTCCTACAATCTTTCGCAATATGCCACGAATCTGTGATAGCCCGTAACTTCCCCGATAAGGAAAGCCCAGATTGCTTTGAGGACAAGCCACAAAAGAACGTAGACAGAAGAATATTTCATTGTATATTACAACAATCCATCAGAATACAAGAATATATAGAGTATAAATTACATATTACACATTTACTACATATCAGAGATTTAAATTACAATTAAATACATCGCAGCGGAAAATAATACAATACACAACTAGAAGTAATACACGGATACAGAGCTTTCCGAGTATCGTTCCAGCTGTAAATCAGGATCCTGCGAATATAAAATCTGCAAAACCAAAACTACTAGTTGCCCGTGTCAAAATAAAGGCACCTAGAGTTTAGGTTAAAACAATAAACTCCAGGTCAGTCATGTGACTGGTGTGAGAACTAAAACAGTTATTATTCTTTATTTTAAAGTTAGGTAAATCAAGGGACCACACCGTATATCATGGAACGGGTTTCCTCCCAAGAACACCAGTGCATAAAACGACAGCGCAATGCTAAATAAAGAACAATGAAGCTATTATAAGATCCAGGTCCCATCACACAATGCAACACAAACCGGAGGATAGGGTTTTACCTTATAATAGCCAAAGAATGCTTGATGCTAAATTTCATGTTTATTTCTTAACCAGACTCCAACCGTAAATTAGTAAGAGAACGATTCCCTAAGTATCAACCCCGAAGGCCGAAACCAACACCAGACTAATACCCAGGAAACCACCCATCTTAGCTCGTTTCCAGTTAGTTTCTGATTTTATATACAATCATAAATATCAATCATAGACGGCATGAGTGCCCCATCCCACTATGTCGCCATACTAGGCTCTACAATCAAAACCGAATTACCACGTATTGGAAATTGGATTTCCGTCTGTGAACCGAGGCCAAGGATCGTCCTCTACCGATTCAAGACAATCTAGCCTAACATGTCTCAGGCAAGCGCGCAGGCAAGCCTTGGATCGTCAGGGCCGGTCCACTCGATGTGAATTAAACTTAAACCCTGGACAATACGTTTCCCCGCCCAATGGGGCGCAAATGAGCCAACGAATGACTCCATCGGCTTCACATAGACACCGATAAATCTGAGGCACCTCGCAATAGCAACAACCACATAAGTCAAACTCGTCAGGGCGTGTAAAACCATTGACGCCACTTTTAGCTAGAAAGAAACGCATGTCCTCCCTGAAGTCCTCTCCCGTTTTTGGTTCACAACCGGGGTGTGAGGCTCGCGAATTAACGCTACACAAAGTTGTGCCACACAGGCTGTGCTTTGATCATCAACCACAAGACTCTGCTTTTCAACAGAAGCCTTGATCATTTGCATCTTAGCATGCCACACAGGCAAACCACTCCATGAAACCGATATCCATCAATGACACAGAATGATATCCAATGTTAGACACACAGTCCATTTACAAGTCCGTTCTGGGTCTGAACGAAACCGGAGGCACCTTATACCTCGCATATCCATTGATCTCCAAGTACGCCTAGATGACCACTAACTAATTCCCTCCTCCTGGGTGTACGGCCCAATCAAGATCATCAGTAATTATCCAAACGACGTGAAGACCTTCGGTCTTCCACCACCGTCTTCATCTTCGACTAATCGTCGAATCAGTTATTCATAATGGGATAACCTGGTCTTTCTGAATAAATCGCGTATATAATAAACAAGTGTTACATAAACACAACATACGCCTCATTCCAATTCATCATTCACTAACCGTAAATTAGCAAGAGAATAATTCCCCAAATATTAACCCCGAAGGCCGGAACCAACATCAGATCAATACCCAAGAAACCATTCAACTTAGCTAACCTACAGTTAGTTTCTAAATTTCACATTCTTAGGGAAAGGTTCCCATTAATTTTATCAAAGATAAATTCTTTTAAATTTATTCTTTAATCTTCCTTTGAATATCAATTCAAACTAGTCGGGATTAGCGGACCACACCGAAGTAATCATTTATTTTTTTCCCAATCCCAATCTATTCATCCCATGAAGTAAAATTGGTCATACTTCATATCTAACACCACGGTGTTATCGGCAAATTCAATTAACATTTCACGTTCAAATCTAATTAAAGATTTAGCTATCGCTTGGAGCAAAACCGGTGATACTCCATTCTCGATCTTTTCAATCTAATTAAAGATTCATTAAAACTCCACTTAGTTTTAATCTTTGACTGGGTTAAAGAATCAGTGTCATTTAAAACATGGTTCATGATAAACCCCAAAATCACATCACATTTCAATCAGTCCCTAACCGTAAATTAGCAAGTGAGCAATTCCCTAAGTATTAACCCTGAAGGCCGAAACCAACATCAGATCAATATCCAAGAAACCATTCAACTTAGCTAATCTCCAATTAGTTCCTGATTTTCTTAACTCCTTTGGGTCTAAGAACAGTATCATTGAAGATACCATTCTCGACAACCCAAAATCACATTCCATTAATTATCGGGTTAAAGAACAAGTGTTATTTAAAACACTGTTCACGATAAACCCAAAAATCAATACCAATTCAATTCCAATTAAATATTATTTAATTGGTACACTTCATTAAATCTAAATAAAAAGATTTAATCTTTTTCTCAACTGGGCTTAAGAACAGTGTTAATGAAGACACCATTCACGACAAACCCAAATCAAATTTGATATTAAATACACGGGTCTGGATAGAAAATATATCGACTTATATTCAATATCCAATTCTACGACCAACAAATATCGTATTGGAAATAACGATATCTATATATCTTTCAAATTTCCATAATGCTATCTGTAAAATCACGAAATCCAACATCGAAATATTTCGAAGACAATTTCGATTCAAATCCATTCCAATTCAATTATTGGAAATTCTGGTTACTTTTAACCCTTTTCAAATTCAATTTATTTATTTAAAAATAAATAGAATCATAATTCTAGTTCAAAACTATTTCATTTCGATAAAAATCTATTTTTATCTTTTCAAATATGGAGTTTTTCATCACAATTTTTCCCAAACCATTTCTTATGATTTTACACAAATTATTACTATTTTTAATAATTTTATCAAGGCCCGTACAGTCGATTTCCATCAACGGCCATCGAATTGCACTTACAACGACCTTTTCCAAATTTGATTTGGACATAATTCCAAATCAAACCGTTAGATTTCAAATCTCTAGCATTCGTTAGAAAGCTCTTTTCGATACGAACCCAACGTTTCCAGTTTTAGGAGAATCCGACGGTCGGATCTCCCGCTATGTCCATTCAAAGTCAATGGTTGAAATTCACGAACTACCGCAGCGCGATGCGTTCTATTCAGGCCATTATATATATAATATATTATATATATTTCGTCGATTTCTTTCAAAACGTATTTTATAAATCGTTTTAAATTCTTTTTCAAAATGGTTTCAACTTCATGTTCAATTTCAAATCAAAATTGAATATTCCATATCATTAACATATAAATGATAATATTTTCAAAACATTATATTTTGAATTCACTTCCTTTTCGATATTTGTTATAATAACGAATAAAATCGATATAAATATCGCTTGCGTCAAAATGGCGCAAATCTAGTCAACATGGCTTCATATATTTCTATTTTCAAATATTCTATTTCAAAACTGGAATGAGGCCCAATCAATTACCATATAATGTTAATTATATGGATTTTCTATAACACATGTATATATTAACCACGATAAATAACCAACCATCATCCAGAGTGCACCACACAACTGCATAAGCATTAAATATAAATAATTAACGCTTACACAGTCTGTCAATCCATCGATTGACATACAACTAAACAATCGGGATTAGTGTATGTCAAATCTCTTCCCAATACCCGTGTGGGGTTTCAAATCAACAAACACAGATTTTATTTGTGCAGTTGGGCGATGTGTAAAATTTACCGTCCCAATCAATATCAGTCAAATCAGTGTATATGTGATGACCCCAAACTTCCGAGGACCGAAAGTAAGGATAATCATTTTGGAATACAACATATTTACAACAAAAACAGATCTCAGATAATTATCATAACACATAAACCATTGCAGCGGAAATAGATGTCATCAGCATCATAATATCCAATACATCAGAGTATGCAATACAGGATACAACTTAGCCAAATAAAGAGTCTCAACAAAAGGGAAATAAGTTTCAATGGAAAGAAACAAGTCTCAAACTCCATTACATACATCAAAGCTACAGAAGATAAAATGTCTCAAAGAAGAAGTAAAAACTAGAGAAAAGGTCTTCTTCTTCCTTCCAAGCAAGCTCCAATCAGAATGTATCACCTGAACCTGTCAATTGGCTGCCCGTGTGGAAAGAGGGCACCCGAGTTTGCAAAGTGAAACAAACATTGAGTCAGTCATGGGACTGGTATGAGAAATCTTCCTATACTAACTTTCAATATGGCGAATCACAGGACCACGCCGCTAACGCGGAACGAGTTTACTCCATTGGATTGCCAGTGCAAAATTTATAAAGTTTATATAAAACAACGAAATGATTTTTGAAAAATGAAATCATCATCAGACTCAAGTCCTATCACACAATGCAACGCACACCGGAGGATAGAGTTTTCCCTTATGATGATCAAACATGCTTAATACGTGAAAAATACTATTTTAATATTATCATTAGTGTTTTAAGCAGTATTAAAATACTTCAATATAAATATATCAATCCTAGATGGCATAGTACCCCATCGTACTATGTCGCCGTATATAAGTTTACAATCAAAACCGAAATGTCGTCGTATTGGGAATTGGTTTTCTGTCACGAAATCGAGGCTAGGGATCGTCCTCTTCCGATTCGAGGAACTCTAGCAAATGCCTCAGGATCCCCCGCAGTGAACCCTTGGATGCGATAGGGCCAGTCCCCACCTAACGGTAGTGGATTAGTTATGCCTGAACACACGTTTCCCGGTCCCTTTGGACCTATAGTATGACCACTTCCGGCCTATAAAAACCCGAGGTACCTCAATCCATAATCCACATAAGTAAAATGTCGGGCCGTGTCAAAGCCCAAACATCACTTCTAGCTAGAAAGAAACGTATGCACTCCCTACGGTCCATATCCCGTTTTTGACTCATACCGGGGTGTGAGGCTCGCGAAGTCACGCTATACACGAAACTATGCCTAAATAGGCTATGCTTTGATCATCAGCCACAAGGCCTGCTTTTCAACAAAGCCTTGATCATTGCACTTGGCGTGCCACATTGACAATTCGACGCCATGCGATCGATAACTATTACTACATATCAGGGTGTTAAGCAGAGAATAAATTCTCCACCACCAAACAGACATATATTAATACCAATCGATTTAATTACATGGGATGAACTCCAACGTCAGACACGCATCCATTTACAGTTCCGTTCTGGGTCTGAACGAAACCGGAGACACCAAAGAGGCGCTCGCTTATCCGCACGACCAACACACACGTCCGGACAATTACTGCTTCAACCCCGTCCTGGGAGCAAGTAAGTCCAAGGCATCAGTAGTCGTCGTCC
Organism: Allium sativum; assembly: GCA_030737875.1. Taxonomy (NCBI): domain Eukaryota; kingdom Viridiplantae; phylum Streptophyta; class Magnoliopsida; order Asparagales; family Amaryllidaceae; genus Allium; species Allium sativum. The sequence continues at coordinate 491,499,336 of CM060918.1, read as the reverse complement.
ATTCGATGTGAAGATCGCCGGTCTTCAACCATCGTCTTCTTACATCTTTGATTTAATCGCCGTGCAAATATTTGAAATGAGTTAAACTCGGTCTTTTCAAATAATTGTCGCATAATTATCATTTAAAACATTTCATATATATTTATAACTATTTATCACTATTTTTATTTATTTGAAAATAGCTCAAGATAAATAAACGACGCTTCGCGTCAATGGGCGGCCCTGACACTGTTTTTACCAAAATTTGATTTACACATATCTTAAAATCTAACCGTCGGATTTTGATGAAATTTAAATCGTTAGAAAGCTCTTCCCAAAGTGATCCTAACGGTTCCAGTTTTGGGAAAATCCAACGGTCAGATCTTCCGGAATAATCGTTTGAAGTTACGATTGTCGGTACGCGAACTGCCGCGCTCGTTTCGTTTAATTATATATGTGTATATATATATATATATATATATATATATATATATATATATATATATATATAAACCATTTGGCGATTTCCACTATTAGAATCCATTCTTTTTATTCTATAAAAACAATATTTTTGTTCGCCAATCCTAATGCGACCAAATGACGGTTTCATTAATGTATATTTTTATATTCAATAAAAATAACATTTTTGTCCGCCAAATCTAATGCAACAAAAATGACGTTTTCAACAATGTATTTTTATATTCAATAAAATAATATTTTTGTTCGCTAATTCTAATGCGACAAAAATAAAGGTTTCAACAATGTATACTTTTATATTCAATGAAATAACATTTTTGTTCGCCAATTCTAATGCGACAAAAATGACGTTTTCAACAATGTATACTTTTATATTCAATAAAATAACATTTTTGTTCGCCAATTCTAATGCGACAAAAATGACGGTTTCAACAATTTATATTTTCTGTATACAATAAAATAACATTTTTGTTCGCCAATTCTAATGCGACAAAAATAATGGTTTCAACAATGTATACTTTTATATTCAATAAAATAACATTTTTGTTCGCCAATTCTAATGCGACAAAAATGACGGTTTCAACAATGTATATTTTCTATATTCAATAAAATAACATTTTTGTTCGCCAATTCTAATGCGACAAAAATGACAGTTTCAACAATGTATATTTTTATATTCAATAAAATAACATTTTTGTTTGCTAATTCTAATGCGACAAAAATGACGGTTTCAACAATGTATATTTTTATATTCAATAAAATAACATTTTTGTTCGCTAATTCTAATGCGACAATAATGACGGTTTCAACAATGTATATTTTTCTTTAATGACCTAAAAATGTTCTTTTTCTCCAATTCATTTTTACAACATAAAAATGTACTTCTTATCCTATTCCTTTTTAATACATAAAAATATACTTTTTATCCTATTCGCTTTAAATACACAACAATGTACTTCTTATCCTATTCCTTTTTAAATACACAAAAATGTACTTTTTATCCTATTCGTTTTAAATACACAAAAATGTACTTTTTATCCTATTCGTTTTAAATACACAAAAATGTACTTTATATCCTATTCGTTTTAAATACACAAAAATGTACTTTTTATCCCTTTTTCTTTTACATTGAATAATGTAAATCTTTTATCTTTACATAGAAAAAAGTAAATCCTCTAATTATCTTTATTACATTAGAAAAATGTAAATTTTCTAATTATCTTTATTACAATAGAAAAATGTAAATTTTCTAATTATCTTCTTAATGCACATTTTTCCTTATAGGGGGTATTTTCCTATCTAACTCACATGTCAATTTGGTGTCAAAATATGATAACCAAAAATAATGGTTTTTTGTCTAACCATTTCTATTTATGCAACATCGTAGTTTTAATATCCACAAATATAATAATATGGTTTTTGGTCTAACCATTTCTATTTACCCAACGTCGTAATTTCAATGTCCACGCATACAACACAATATATGATTTGGTGTATAAATTTGATGAATCATAATAAAAGGTCTCATCTTTATTTTATTTGTAAATCAAATAAAATATCTAATCTTTATTTGTAAATCAAATAAAATATCTAATCTTTATTTTATATTGTAAATCAAAATAAAATATCTAATCTTAATTTATCTTTTAATTAAAATTTAAAAGATTTAAACTTTCTTTATTTTATAAGTCATAAATCAAAATAAAGATTCAACTTTTGTTCTTATTATGCAAATCAAAATAAAGATTCAACTTTTGTTTTATTTTGCAATCAAAAATAAAGATTCAACTTTTGTTTTATTTTGCAAATCAAAAATAAAGATTCAACTTTTGTTTTATTTTGCAAATAAAAAATAAAGATTCAACTATTGTTTTATTTTGCAAATCAAAAATAAAGATTCAACTTTTGTTTTATTTTGCAAATCAAAAATAAAGATTCAACTTTTGTTTTATTTTGTAAATCAATAATAAAGATTCAACTTTTGTTTTATTTTGCAAATCAAAAATAAAGATTCAACTTTTGTTTTATTTTAGAATTCAAAAATAAAGATTCAACTGTTGTTTTATTTTGCAAATCAAAAATAAAGATTCAACTTTTGTTTGGTAAATCAGAATAAAGATTCAATTTTTCATTTTATTTTGTAAAAACAAAATAAAGATTCAAAATTTCATTTTTGTTTGTAAAACAAACAAAATTCAATTTTTCATTCCTATAAAGGAATAAAAAAAATAGAAATAAAATAAAAATAAAACTAATAAAGATGAGAACTTTATAGAGATTACATCAGGATTTATAGATCTAAACTAACATGGCTATATCATGATATCACAACGAATATTAACAACCATACAACAATCACAACATCGTAGATCAGAAACAATAACATACAATGATTCACATAACAAATATAATTAAATTATTTAATTATTCAGAATTTAGAAATCTCACAGTCGTTGCAGATTTTGTCAAAATTTCAAACAGTCCAGAATGGTCCCGTTTCAGTTCAGAGTCGTAGATCTTGACAATACGATCACAACGTCGCTGAAATCATCGAATTCTGAGCTGAAACGAATCAGTTTTGATTAAATCAAGCTTTAAAACAATTTAAATTAATTAATTAATTAGGCAAAACACCTTTCTTCCACTTCACAGATGAAGGCCGCCGTATTTCCTATTGGGTTCAAAACTTTGATCCAAACTTTCACTCAATCCAGGGGGTATGAAGCCGATCGGGTTGTTGGATGTCGAAGGGGGATGGACGGCGCTTCGATGGGGGGTGGTGGCGGCGAGCTCGGCGCACCCTGGTGGGCCCGGCGGCGGTGCGAAACGGCGGTCTTTGGGGGCTCGGTCCTCCGATTTCAGGCGATGAGAGGTCGATCAACTCGTATGAGATTAAAGAGGGAGGAAAGGGCTTCGATTTGGTATAAAGAGTGGGTTCTAATTCGAAGAGATAAAGGAGAAATTAGGAGAAGAAGTTTCGAAGGTCGGTGGCCATTGAACGAAGGGGGCGGCGGCTGTAACGAGGATGAATTGTGTTAGGGTTTAGAATTTTCTGATTTTTGTAATGTTTTAATTGCTATTTTACAAATAAATCCGTAAATTTTAAACTAATCTATTTCCAGTCCAACAAAAAGTGACCCTAGCCAATAACCCATATTCCAGATCCAATGGGACAGGTCCCGTGAGCCCAAACGGCTGTCTGTGGCCTGAATTATTTAATTTAATAATTAAATCCTTTATTAATTTAGTTTGTCTGCATAAATAAATTCAACGAGGCCAGATACGGACTCAGAAAAATCAAGAAAAAAAATATTTGTCTTTGTTATGACGATACGGTCCTAACAAAATTAATTTCGTCGAATTCAGAGACTGTTTGAAAAATGGCTATTTTTCTGTCGATTAAATTTGACTGAAATCGACCAAAACACATTTTCCTTCACCACGCTCACATATTAATTTGAAAAATTCTAAAAATTGTAACCTAGCAATAATTTGACATTCCGGTTCCAACAAAAGTGGTTTCGTCGAAAACAGAGATCGTTTGAAAATTGACTATTTTCACTGGCTTTAATATTATTAAAAATGAAATTTTTTAATTTCTGCCACATTTTTCCACAAAATAATTTAAAATAATTTTTTTTAAATTGGTTCGGCTTTTCTGGGTCGTTACAGTATATAAACAAATCATCCGATTTGTTTATAAATATTTATTTTATATACACGTTAAAAATTATATTTTTAACTATAAAATATTTTCCACTATAAAATATTTTATTTCATTCCACATCACACAATCAAATTTCACAACATAGCAATCAAACAAACAAGTCATCCATGGTCTGTGGACGATGGGTGTCGGGTGCTACTAAACACCATCTACAACCTAGTATATATTTTAACAAGAAAATTAAATCAAAGGTGAGAACTTCTCACCGACTAGCTAATCCAAACGCCACGACTCTTCTTGTAGAAATCTTTGCCGTGCTCGCCTTTTGTCAATTTTGTTGCCCGTAGCCACTTCATATATAAAAATCTCATTTTTATATTCTTACTATATAGATAAAAATTCTATTTTTATAACTGCGTTCATATAATAAAGATTATATTTTGATCACACTATTCTCTATATAAAAATTATATTTTTATATCGCTCCTTCCTCTATAAAGGTCGAATTTTTATATCATTGCTATAGAAATCACATTTTTATTTCATCACCTCATATATATAAAAATCAAATTCTTACTACCTATACAATATAAAAATCGTATTTCTATTGTCGTACACATATAAAAATTATATTTTTATATTCTCTATTATATAAAAAAATATATTTTTATCATCTACATCATATAAAAATTTCGCCTTTCTTTGTATAAAAATTTCGCCTTTCAACTAATAAAAATATCGTCTTTCTCTAATTAAAAATATCGCCTTTTCATACTGTCACTTCATATTTAAAAATAAAAATTTTATTTTATAATCCTATGTGTAAAATCATATTTTTACTTGGCTAATCAATTATATTTTTATATCATTTTTTAAATTATAAAAGATCATGCTTTTATCGAAACAAAGATCAAACCTTTTACATTTACAAATCAGTTTATATAATCATTAAAAATCAGTTTTTATAACGATTAAAAATCAGTTTTATTTTACTAAGTAAATAAATAAATAAAATTATAAAAACATACCTTTATAATCATTGGTGAATGGGGGATCGGAGGCGAAGCAGGTGGTTCTGAAGCGGAGGGGGGAGGTCCTGGTCGTCGACGGTGGTGGAGGCCGGGGGCGCGTTAGGGATCGGGCTTTGGAAGGGGAGGCGGCTCCATCTTTTAGGGTTTCTGGGGGTATAGGACGCGGTGGAGTCGAACGGAGAGGAGGAGGAGCTGGAGGGGGTGCGATGGTGGGGGGGGAGGGGCTCCGATGATTGTGGTAGGCCGTGGTGGCGGCGTCGAACGAGATGGGGGGCTCCGTCGATGTTAGGGTTTTTTTTTTCTATTTTGATTTTTGACGTAGAAGGGAGAGTGTGGAGAGAGAGAGGGGTGAGGATAAGTTTTTATATATATATATTTATTTATTTAATTATTTTATTTTCCACCAAAAAGTAACTTTTTACCTCGAACTCGAAACGAAACCCACCGCCTGTCGTCCATAGCTAATTACCCCCATTCCGAACGCGATGGGATATGTATCGTAGTCTGATTCGACCATTTCGATCAATTTTCGTCAAAATCAAAATATAACTCTATATATTGAATTTGAACGCGCATTTCAATTTACTGGGGTCACATACTAACTATAAAAATTCCCGAAAAATATTTTCTAGCTTCTTTTTGACGATACGGTCCTAACAAAACTAATTTCATCGAATTCTGAAACAATTTGAAAAATGGCCATTTTTCAGTCGATTAAAATCAACTGAAACTGGTCAAACGTGTTTTCCTTTGCCACGCTCACATATTGATTCGAAAAATTAGGAATTTTGAAACCTAGCCATAATTTGACATCCCGGATCCAACAGAAGTGGTTTCGTCGAAAACAAAGGTTGTTTGCAAAATTTCCATTTTCAAAGGCCTTTATATATATATATATAATATATATAAATTCCACAGCGACTTTTCTGAATTTTAAACTGGACATATCTTTTGATTCCCGCTATGAAATTTCAATTTTTCGGATTTGTTGGAAAGATATTCTCAAATAGATTCAAATATATTTTTTTCAATAAAATCCGGTTTATTTTGAATCCTATACATTCATTTGAAATTTGAAATCGAATTATCGAACTACCGCGCCATTTTCAATTCCTTTTATAATTTAAAATAAATATTTATATTCTAACGACGATCTATATAATATATACGTTCGAATTCTATTCAAAATAAATTTCTCGTCGATATTATTTAAAATAATTCATTTTAAATAATCAAAATTCACTAAAATTGCCAAATTAAAATTTTAAATTGGCTCAGATTTCCGGGTTATTACAATCTCCCCCACTTAAAACTTTTCGTCCCCAAAAGGAATGAAGACGAAAATTGTTTAACTAATCAACTCAACTTTCGTTATTTTCATTACGGCTTAAGTTCTTTAACTTTTCAATTTCTAAGAACGTTTCAAATTTTTCAAAAATTTTGCTAACACCTTATTTTTTCGAAAAATTCCGCCATAACCTCCCCTGCACCGGGGACTTCGGGATATTTCATATAGCCTCCCATGGCCTTCTTCAATCCAAAAGAAAACGAAAAAGCCAAGCGGCTCGCCAATCGGCTCATAAAATCATCATCACCCAAACAAAACAGTAAATTATGGTAAACATGTACCTATTTGTCGGGCAAACAATTTTATTCTTCTGCTCTAGCCTCCTTGCTATGACCTGTTCAATGTAAGTACATGTACATGCATGCATATGCGTCAAATTTTCAATACAATTTACTATTTGGTTCAAATTGGCTATATGGTTCAAATTTTAATTAATCAAACAGTAATCAAACAAGACAATCAGCAATCAATTAGTTGATTAACATTTCAAATTTATAATCTTGATATATAGTCAAAAAATCAGATTTTTGATGCCAAATCACAACAATAAGCCCTATCTAATTTTGGTTCTCACACTAGTCAATAGGAAATATATAAATATCCCACCTTCGGCACTCGAACATCAACTCTGATCACAATGCATCAATCATCAGAATCATCTCCGGGCGACTAGAGTGTGATTCTATATCTATCCAGTATATTTGGGACTTCGTATACACGCTAGCTAGGCGTATATGCAAAATCGTCATATACTAGATTGTCCAAATCAATTTAAAATAAATTATTCAAATACGTATAATACGATTTAAATTTCAAAACCAAATTTATTTTCATTTTAAAAAATATACTCTTCACACTCGCACTAGGATACTACTGATCCCATCTCTAACGAATCATTCTTATTGGATATTACTAATCCAAACTCTGATGAATTCTTTCGTATGGTTCCAATGTGTCTTGTTCTCTGAGCTTTGTAAACCAAAGCTCTGATACCAACTATGATAGCCCGTAACTTCCCCGGTAAGGAAAGCCTGGATTGCTTTGAGGACAAGCCACAAAAGAACGCAGATAGAAGATTATTTCATTGTATATTACAACAATTCATCAGAATACAAGAATATACAGAGTATAAATTATATATTACACATTTACTACATATCAGAGATTTAAATTAAATACATCGCAGCGGAAAATAATACAATACACAACTAGAAGTAATACACGGATACAGAGATTTCCGAGTATCGTTCCAGCTGTAAATCAGGATCCTGTGAATATAAATCTGCAAAACCAAAACTACTAGCTGCCCGTGTCAAAATAAGGGCACCCAGAGTTTAGGTTAAAACAATAACCTCCAGGTTAGTCATGTGACTGGTGTGAGAACTAAAACAGTTATTAATCTTTATTTTAAAGTTATGTAAATCAAGGGACCACGCCGTATAACACGGAACGGGTTTCCTCCCAAGAACACCAGTGCATAAAACGACAGCGCAATGCTAAATAAAGAACAATGAAGCTATTATAAGACCCAGGTCCCATCACACAATGCAACACAAACCGGAGGATAGGGTTTTACCTTATAATAGCCAAAGAATGCTTGATACGCTAAATTTCATGTTTTAATTCTTAATCAGACTCCAACCGTAAATTAGTAAGAGAACGATTCCCTAAGTATCAACCCCGAAGGCCGAAACCAACATCAGACTAATACCCAGGAAACCACCCATCTTAGCTCGTTTCCAGTTAGTTTCTAATTTTATATACAATCATAAATATCAATCATAGACGGCATGAGTGCCCCATCCCACTATGTCGCCATACTAGGCTCTACAATCAAAACCGAATTATCATGTATTGGAAATTGGATTTCCGTCTGTGAACCGAGGCCAGGGATCGTCCTCTACCGATTCGAGACAATCTAGCCTACCATGTCTCAGGCAAGCGTGCAGGCAAGCCTCGGATTGTCAGGGTCGGTCCACTCGATGTGGATTAAACTTAAACCCTGTATAATACGTTTCCCTGCCCTATGGGGCGCAAATGAGCCAACGAATGACTACATCGGCTTCACATATCACCGATAAATCTGAGGCGCCTCGCAACAACAACAACCACATAAGTCGAACTCGTCAGGGCGTGTAAAACCACTGACGCCACTTCTAGCTAGAAAAAAATGCATGTTGTCCCTGAAGTCCTCTCCCGTTTCTGGTTCACAACCGAGGTGTGAGGCTCGCGAATTAACGCTACACAAAGCTGTGTCACACAGGCTATGCTTTGATCATCAACCACAAGACTCTGCTTTTCAACAGAAGCCTTGATCATTTGCATCTTAGCATGCCACACAGGCAAACCACTCCATGCAACCAATATCCATCAATCACACAGAATGATATCCAATGTCAGACACACAGTCCATTTACAAGTCCGATCTGGGTCTGAACAAAACCGAAGGCACCTTGTACCTCGCATATCCATCGATCTCCAAGTATGCCTGGACGACCACTAACCGATTCCCTCCTCTTGGGTGCACGGCCCAATCAAGATCATCAATAATTATCCGAACGACGTGAAGACCTCCGGTCTTCCACCACCGTCTTCATCTTCGACTAATCGTCGAATCAGTTATTCAGAATGGGATAACCCGGTCTTTCTGAATTACTCTCGTATATAATAAACAAGTGTTACACAAACACAACGTACGCCTCATTCCAATTCATCAGTCACTAATCGTAAATTAGCAAGAGAAAAATTCCCCAAATATTAACCCCGAAGGCCGAAACCAACATCAGATCAATACCCAAGAAACCATTCAACTTAGCTCACCTACGATTAGTTTCTAAGTTTCACATTCTTAGGGAAAGGTTCCCATTAATTTTATCAAAGATAAATTTTTTTAAAATTTATTCTTTAATCTTCCTTTGAATATCAATTCAAACTAGTCGGGATTAGTGAACCACACTGAAGTAATCATTTATTTTATTTCCCAATCCCAACCTATTCATCCCATGAAGTAAAACTGGGCATACTTCATATCTAACATCATGGTGTTATCGGCAAATTCAATTACCATTTCACGTTCAAATCTAATTAAAGATTTAACTATCGCTTGGAGCAAAACTGATGATACTCCATTCTCGATCTTTTCAATCTAATTAAAGATTCATTAAAACTTCACTTAGTTTTAATCTTTGACTGGGTTAAAGAATCAGTGTCATTTAAAACACAGTTCACGATAAACCCCAAAATCACATCACATTTCAATCAGTCCCTAACCGTAAATTAGCAAGTGAGCAATTCCCTAAGTATTAACCCTGAAGGCCGAAACCAACATCAGATCAATACCCAAGAAACCATTCAACTTAGCTAATCTCCAGTTAGTTCCTGATTTTCTTAACTCCTTTGGGTCTAAGAACAGTATCATTGAAGATACCATTCACGACAACCCAAAATCACATTCCATTAATTATCGGGTTAAAGAACAAGTGTTATTTAAAACACTGTTTACGATAAACCCAAAAATCAATACCAATTCAATTCCAATTAAATATTATTTAATTGGTACACTTCATTAAATCTAAATAAAAAGATTTAATCTTTTTCTCAACTGGGCTTAAGAACAGTGTTAATGAAGACACCATTCACGACAAACCCAAATCAAATTTGATATTAAATACACGGCTCTGAATAGAAAATATATCGACTTATATTCAATATCAAATTCTACGACCAACAAATATCGTATTGGAAATAACGATATCTATATATCTTTCAAATTTCCATAATGCTATCTGTAAAATCACGAAATCCAACATCAATATATTCCGATGACAATTTCGATTCAAATTGGTTGAAGACATGAAGTGATTTGGTTGAAATCGCATCACAAACAAAGAATGGCCCGAAACTCCTACCAGATGACCTTTTTTGGGCCCGAAAACAGCGATTACAGATCTATGCTCAATAACTCTTGTAAATCTCTGAATTAGATTCAGTTTGAGCTTTGGTTTGGCTCAATCGGACTTACGGTTTGAAAGTTATGCCCGTTTCCGTGAACGCATGCAGAACCGGAAACTTGGAATTTGGAAATTGGCTTGACCTCCCGGATCGGATCGGACCCGCTCCGACTCCTCTCTTCGAAGAAGCATAGCATTGGATGGTTTTGGCAAAGCTCTGACTCGGTTCGGATCGGGTGGAATGGAGCAATCCGACCCGCTTCGCATCGGATCCTCACAAGAGCACAAAGTCTTCGGGTTGAAGACACCAACTCGGTTCAGATCGGATAACCGAACCGACCCGCCTTACACACTGCACAGAAGTGCTTCCACTCTTCGGATCGAAGAAACCAAATCGGTTCGGATCGGAAGTCCGAACCTACCCGCCTTGCACCAGATGTATAGCAACACGTCTCGCCTTCGGTTGGAATGCTCCGGATCGGTTCGGAAGAAAGAGGACCCGAACCGAACCGCTTCGACCTGCTGCTACACCTCAACTTTGACCTGTTCCCAAGGGGTAACTACCTCCTACTAATCCGGATCGGCTTACACCTGTCCTAGCACGATCTGAAGACCATATCTCTACTATCTCCGAGATGGCCTCTCCACATGCCATGTGCCCCTCCGATTCGATCCGATTCAGGACTCCCAGTAGCTCCTCTACGCCTATAAATACACCACGAGATGGTCATTTCAAGGGACTTTTCCGGCACTAACATCTCCCGACCTCCATTACCAAGTATTCAAGGACTTTGGGTACTCCTCAACTCAATCAAACACGAGGCTATCGTGCATAAATTCAATCTCTTTTCTCCTCTTCTTCATTACAACACAAGGCTATTGTGTATAATCGAATCTCACGGATTGTGAGACACCATTGTAATTGTAATTCCTCAGGATATGAGAAACTATAAAGTGGACGTAGGCTTGGATTGAGCCGAACCACTATAAAAATCTCGTGTGTTCCCTGTTTTTACTGCTTTTTCTGTATTAATCTGTGATTGTGAGGTTTTCACACAGAATTTGGGTGTTAGGACCAAATTTCGGTCTAACATTTTGGCGCGCCAGGTAGGGGGGCACAAGATACAACTTCTTCTACTAGCTTGAACGGAAGCGGATTATTTGGCTATTGGATCAATGGTCAAGCGAAAGAAAGACGGAACCTTCTCTCGTGCTGAGGATGTTGGCACTGAAGGCATAAGGAGCGAGGCAAGCCAGGAGGCTTCCTCTCATGAAAATCCATCAGCATACTTAACCAGAGATGAAATGGATGGCGTTCTTGCTGAATTGAGAACTCAGATGAATAGGCAAGATGATCTCCTCCGCAAACAACAGGAGATGATTGACCAATTCTTCGCTCGGATGGAAGGCAGGCCGAGCGGCAATGCACAACTCACTGGAAATGGTACTGAAATGGCTCCAGCAGGAATAACAAACCAAATCGGTTCGGATCCGATCCGAACCGAGGGCCAAAATCTTAATCCAACACAGATGGAAATGGGGGACATTCCCCACCGGATCGGTTCGGACCCGATCCGAACAGCAACCCTGCATGAGCCTGGGGGCAGCAGCCTCCCCTCTGGAAATCAAGGCTTCGCTCCTGTTCGACCTACATTCGCACTGGTTCGGGTCGGAAATACCACACAAATTCAGCATCAAGCTCCCCGGTTCGGAACAGGCGAACCTGTTCCGATCGGCACCTCCGATCCGAACCGTGCACCTCTCCATAACATCCCTCGCTTCTCCGAGCCGCAGCAAGGGGGCACCTCCGAACTGAACTGGATGACCTGCCAGGCTCCTTATACTCTTCCACACTCTTCTGAACTCAACGCTGGGGGCACCAGCTCTGGCTTTAGCAGCTTGCAACAGCTCTTTGAAGGCGATCGGCTCGTGTGACGGCAAGGAATTTCGCTCGGTCCGAACCAGTCGCTAAACCGATTCAGGCTGTTCGAAACGCCCTATCGTTGAGAACAGGACAAAACAGAACGTATACAGAAGAACATTTCATTGTATATTACAACAATGCATCAGATTACAAGAATATACAGAGTATAAAAGAATATTACACAGAATTATCAGAGATTAAATTACATTTAAATACATCGCAGCGGAAAATAAAACAATACACAACTAGAAGGGATATACGGATACAAAGCTTTCCGGATATCATTCCAGCTGTAAACCAGGATCCTGTGAATATAAATCTGCAAAACCAAAACTACTAGCTGCCCGTGTCGAAAATAGGGGCACCCAGAGTTTAGGTTAAAACAATAAACTCCAGGTCAGTCATGGGACTGGTGTGAGAACTAAAACAGTTATAAATCTTTATTTTAAAGTTAGGTAAATCAAGGGACCACGCCGTATAACACGGAACGGGTTTCCTCCCAAGAATACCAGTGCATAAAACAAACAGCGCAATGCTAAATAAAGAAAAATGAAGCTGTTATAAGACCCAGGTCCTATCACACAATGCAACGCAAGCCGGGGGATAGGGTTTTCCCTTATAACAGCCAAAGAATGCTTGATACGCTTAAAACAAATCATTTGATACTATTATAAGTGCATAGTGTATAAAACAACTTCAAATCATAAGTATCAATCATAGGCGGCATAAGCGCCCCATCCCACTATGTCGCCATAAATAGGATTACAATTAAAACCGCACATGTCACGTGTTTGGAAATTGGATTTCCTCCTATGAACCGAGGCAAAAGATAGTCCTCAACCGATTCGAGACGCTCTAGCCCGCCCCTCAGGAACAGCCGCAACTGCCCCTTGGATCCTCAGGGCCGGTCCACACGGAGTGGATTATTATGCCTGAACACTACGTCTCCCCACCCTATGGGGTGTAAGTCTGGTCCGTCAGCCGACCAGAATGCATTCGGCCGAAACCGATATAACCGAGGCGCCTCGCAACAGCAACAACCACATAAGTCAAACTCGTCAGGGCGTTTAAAACCACTGACGCCACTTCTAGCTAGAAAGAAACGCATGCCCTCCCTGACGTCCGTCTCCCGTTTTTGGTTCATACCTGGTGTGAAACACGCGAGGTAAACGTTACACAAAGCTACGCCACAAAGGCCGTGCTTTGATCATCACCACAAGACTTTGCTTTTCAACAGAAGCCTTGATCATTTGCATCTTAGCATGCCACACAGGCAAACCATCCTATGCAACCGATATCAGTCACACAGAATGAAATCCGATGTCAGACACACAGTCCATTTACAAGTCCGTTCTGGGTCTGAACGAAACCGGAGGCACCTAGTACCCCGCATATCCATCGATCTCTAAGTACGTCTGGACGATCACTAACTGTTTCCATCTTCTTGGGTGTACAGCCCAATCAAGATCATCAGTTATCACCCAAACGACGTGAAGACCTCCGGTCTTCGACCATCGTCTTCATCTTCGACACCACGTCGAATCAGTTATTCAGAATGGGATAAACCCGCACTTTCCGAATAACTCGCGTATATTTTAAATAAGTGTTACACAAACACAACATACGCCTCATTCCAATTCATTAGTCACTAACCGTAAATTAATCAAGAGAATAATTCCCCAAATATTAACCCCGAAGGCCGAAACCAACATCAGATCAATATCCAGAAAACCATTCTGCTTAGCTAACCGACAGTTAGTTTCTAAATTTCACGTTCATAGGGACTGGTTCCCATTAATTTTATCAAAGATAAATTCTTGAATTTATTCTTTAATCAACTTTTGAATATCAATTCAAACTAGTCGGGATTAGCGAACCTTACCGAAGTAATCATTTGTTATAATTTCCCAATCCCAACCTATTCATCCCATGAAGTAAAACTGTGAATACTTCATATCTAACACCCCAGTGTTATCGGTAAATTCAATTACCATTTCACGTTCAAATCTAATTAAAGATTTAACTATCGCCTGGAGCAAAACTGGTGATACTCCATTTTCGATCATTTCAATCTAATTAAAGATTCATTAAAACTCCACTTAGTTTTAATCTTCGACTGGGTTAAAGAATCCGTGTCATTTAAAAACACAGTTCACGATAAACCCAAAATCACATTCATTAATCATCAGGTTAAAGAACGAGTGTTGTTTAAAACACTGTTCACGATAAACCCAAAAATCAATATCAATTTAATTCCAATTAAATATCATTTAATTGGTACACTTCATTAAATCTAAATAAAAAGATTTAATCTTTTCTCAACTGGGTTCAAGAACAGTGTTAGTGAAGACACCATTCACGACAAACCCAAATCACATTTGATATTCAATACAAGGCTCTGAATAGAAAATATATCGGCTTATATTCAATATCAAATTCTACGACTAACAAATGTCGTATTGGAAATAACGATATAAATATATATCTTTCAAATTTCCATGACAACATCTGTATAATCACGAATTCCAACATCGAAATATTCCAAAGATAATTTCGATTTAAATCCACTCCAATGCAATCATTGGAAATTCTGGTTATTTTTAAAACCCCTTTCGAATTCAATTTATTTATTTAAAAATAAATAGAATTATATTTCTAGTTCAAAACTAGTTCATTTCGATAAAAATCTATTTTTATCTTTTCAAATATGGAGTTTTTCATCCCAAATCTTCACAAATCATTTCTTATGATTTTACACAAATTATTACTATTTTTAACAATTTTATCAAGGCCCGTACAGTCGATTTCCATCAATGGCCATCGAACTGCACTTACAGCGACCTTTTTCGAATTTGATTTGGACGTATCTCCAAATCCAACCGTTAGATTTCAAATTTCTAACATTCATTAGAAAGCTCTTTTCGATACGAACCCAACGGTTCCGGTTTTAGGAGAATCCGACGGTCGGATCTCCCGCAATGTCCGTTTGAAATAAATGGTCGAAATTCACGAACTGCCGCGGCGCGGCGCGTTCTATTCAGGCCATTATATTATATATATAATATATATAATATATACTTCGTCGATTTCTATTTAAAACGAATTATATAAATAGTTTTAAATTCGTTTCAAAAGCAATTTCAACTTCCTTTTCAATTCAAATCAAAATTGAATTCTTCTTTATAAATTCGTTTCAAAATTCATTTCTATTCAATTCAAATTTCAATTCAATTTGAATTCATTTCAATTCGTTTTCAATTCAATTCATTTCGAAATCGTTTTCAATTCAATTCATTTCGAAATCGTTTTCAATTCAATTCATTCGTTTTCAATTCAATTTGAATTCGTTTTCAATTCATTTCATTTCGAAATCGTTTTCAATTCAATTTGAATTCGTTTTCAATTCATTTCGAAATCGTTTTCAATTCAATTCATTTCAAAATCGTTTTCAATTCAATTCATTTCGAAATCGTTTTCAATTCAATTCATTTCGAAATCGTTTTCAATTCAATTCAAAATATTCGATTTCGAAATCACTTTTCAATATTCATTTTTAAGATGAATAAAATCGATATAAATATCGTTCTCGTCAAAATGGCGTCAATCTAATCAACACGGCTTCATAAATTTCTATTTTCAAATATTCTATTTCAAATATTTCTTTTTCAAAATAGTTGCTATTATCAAAATATTTCGTTCAACACATGACCAATCTCAATGGATGAGTACTGTCAACACATGAACTTTTATTTTATAATATTCTTTATTTTCTAAATTGGAATGAGGCCCAATCAATCACCATATAATTTTAATTATATGGATTTTCATACAACACATGTATATAATAGCATTGAAAATAATCAACCATCAACCAAAGTGCACTACACTGTATAAGCATCAAATATAGATATTCAACGCTTATAACAGCCTGTCAATCAATCGATCGACATTTTTAATCAATCAGGATGAGTGAACTTCACATTTCATCCCAACACCCGTGTGGGGTTTCAAACAATCAAACACAGATTTTATTTGTGCAGTTGGGCGATGTGTGAAATTTATCGACCCAATCAATATCAGTCAAATCAGTGTACATACAAACAAATCGGCCGATTTGTTTATAACTATTCATTTATTCACATTCACGTTAAAAATTATATTTTTAACGATGAAACATTTTATTCCAACATATGAATTTCTATTCAGTTCATTCTTTAAATAAAATGATATTTTTATTTTTCTAACATATTTTAGAAAATTTCGGCGGCATAACGGCACGATACTAGAAACGGGACAAGGCCTAGCCTTATCCCCGGTCTAGTGAAGGCCCACGCCATTCACTCATCAATCAAATCAATTTCATTTTGCAAACCACAAAATTTGGAGTAAGGGTCTAACCTAGCCTTACTCCTACGCCTTATAACGGCGCACGTCTAATCCTAACCAATTTATCGATTCGATTTTTCACACCACAAACCACATTCAAACCAATATCGCAATCAATCACCAAACAATCAAACAAACAAGTCCATGGTCTGTGGACGATTGTGTCGGGTGCTACTAAGCACCGTCTGCATCCTAGTATAAATATATAACTAGAAAAGAAATAGAAAGGTGAGAAATTCTCACCGATAGCTATCCAACTGCACGACACTTCACTTATAGAAATCTTCGCCTTTTGTCGCTTTCGCCCGTATTCTCTACATATGTAAAAATCGAATTTTTATGATGCTATTCAATATATAAAAATATGATTTTTACTTTTGCTTTCAACATATAAAAATATGATTTTTACTTTTGCTTTCAACATATAAAAATATGATTTTTCCTTTTGCTTTCAACATATAAAAATAAAAAAAATATGACAATTCTATTTTTACTTTCTTTAAAGAAACCAGTTTTAACTTTTTTTTTTTTAAATTTCAGTTTTTAATTTTTAAAACCTAAATCAGTTTTACTTACCTAAAATTAAAATCAGTTTTAAATTTTTAAAACCTAAATCAGTTTTTCTTTAAAAACATAAAACAGTTTTTAACTTTAATAAAATCAGTTTTTAATACTAAAAAAAAATTCCAGTTTTTAATAATTCCAGTTTTTAATAATTTAAAAATAAAAACAAAATAAAAATACTTACAGACAAAAGGGGGGGGGTTTCTGCTTTCGTCGGAGGGCTTCTGGCTTCGAGGGCGGCGCTAGGGCTTCGAACGAGGTGCTCGTGGGTGTCGCGAAGCTTAAGGGGGGGGGGTCGCGATTTGGCAGGGAACGTTCGGGCCTTCGATCGATGGGGGGGGAGGAGAACAGGCGGAGTCGGCAGAGGCGGTGTGGGGTGGTCTTCGTCGGCGGCTGCTGCTGCCTTCTTCTTCTTTTTTTTTTTTCTTATCGAAATAAAAGTGAACGGGGGGGGGGGGGGGGGGGCAAGCAGAAGATAAAGGGGGGGGGGGGGGGGAAGGGAAATTATTTTTTTTTTTTTATTTAAATTTGCAAAAGGGTTGACTTTTACTCACGACCTCGAAACGAGGCCCACCGCCTGTCGTCCTTAGCGTTTTACCCCCATTCCGAACACACTGGGATATGTATTGCTAGCTGATTTGATCGTTACAATCAGTTTCCTTTTGAATTTTCATTTAAATCACTATATTGAATTTTAAACGCACATTTCAAATTACCGGGGTCACATACTAACTAGAAAAATTCCAGAAAAATATTTTCTAGCTTCGTATTGACGATACGGTCCTAACAAAACTAGTTTCGTCGAATTCTGAGACCGTCAGAAAAATGGCCAATTTCCAGTCGATTAAAATCAACTGAAACTGGTCAAACGCGTTTTCCTTTGCCACGCTCACATATCGATTCGAAAAATTATGAAATTTGGAATCTAGCAATAACTTAACATCACGGACCCAACAAAACTGGTTTCGTCGAAATCCGAGGTCGTTTGCAAAATTGCTATTTTTAAGGGCCTTAATTCCATAGCGACTATTCAGAATTTTCAACTGGACATATCTTTTGATTCCCGATATGAAATTTCGATCTTTCGGATTCGTTGGAAAGATATTACCAATTAGATCCTAATGTTTTTGGTTTCACTAAAATCCGGATTGTTTTGCACCCGGTACATCCAATTGAAGTTTGAAATCGAATTATCGAACTACCGCGCCATTTTCAATTCTATTTATAATTATATAAAATTATTTATATTCTAACGACGACGCGTATAATATATACGTTCGAATTATATTCAAAATAAATTTCTAGTCGATATTATTTAAAATAATTCATTTTAAATAATCAAAATTCGCTAAAATTGCCAAAATAAAAATTTTAAACTGGCCCAGATTTTCGGGTTGTTACAATCTCCCCCACTTAAAACTTTTCGTCCCCGAAAAGGAACAAAGTCGAAAGTGGTTTGATTATTAAGCTCTATGCTCGGTCTAACTTCCATTCTCCAACTCTTTAGTTTCTGAGAATTTTCAAAATTTCAAAAATTTGGCTAACTCCCTAAATTTTCGAAAAATTTCGCCATAACCTCCCCTGCACCGGGAGCATCGGGGAATTTCAAATAGCTTCCCCGGTCCTTCAGATCTCAAAAAGAAAAAGAAAAAGCCAAGCGGCTAGCCAATAGGCTTACAAAATCATCATCACCCAAACAAAACAGGAAATTATGTAGTAAACATGTACCTATTTGTCGGGCAAACAAATTTTATTCTCGGCTCTAGCCTCCTTGCTATGACCTGTTCAATGATATACATGTATATGCAAGCAAATGCGACCAAATTTCAATATAATTCAATATGCGGTTCAATTAGGCTAAATGGCTAAAAATTAGCAAACAATTTAAACAAGCAACACAATCATCAATCAATTAGTGAATTAGAGTTTCAAATTCATAATTTTGATACATATACAAAAATCAAATTTTTGATGCCAAATCACAACGATAGGCCCTATCTAATTTTGGTTCTCACACCAATCTAATGGAAATATATAGAAATCTCACTTTCATCACTCGAATATAAACACTGATAATGTGATCACAATTATCAGTATCATCCCCGGGCGACTAGAGTGTAATTCTATATCCATCCAGTATATTAAAATTTTGAATACACGCGGATCAGACGTATACGCAAAATCTTTATATACTGGACTGTCCAACTCAATATAAATAAATAATCAAATACGAATAATTGATTTAAATTTTCAAAACAAAGATTGTTTTCACTTTCAAACTATACTCTTCACACTCGTTCTAGGATACTACTGATCCCATCTCTAACGAGTCATTCCCGTTGGATATTACTAATCCAATATCTGATGAATTCTTTCGTATGGTTCTAATGTGTCTTGTTCTCTGAGCTTTGTAAACCAAAGCTCTGATACCAACTGTGACGGCAAGGAATTTCGCTCGGTCCGAACCAGTCGCTAAACCGATTCAGGCTGTTCGAAACGCCCTATCGTTGAGAACAGGACAAAACAGAACGTATACAGAAGAACATTTCATTGTATATTACAACAATGCATCAGATTACAAGAATATACAGAGTATAAAAGAATATTACACAGAATTATCAGAGATTAAATTACATTTAAATACATCGCAGCGGAAAATAAAACAATACACAACTAGAAGGGATATACGGATACAAAGCTTTCCGGATATCATTCCAGCTGTAAACCAGGATCCTGTGAATATAAATCTGCAAAACCAAAACTACTAGCTGCCCGTGTCGAAAATAGGGGCACCCAGAGTTTAGGTTAAAACAATAAACTCCAGGTCAGTCATGGGACTGGTGTGAGAACTAAAACAGTTATAAATCTTTATTTTAAAGTTAGGTAAATCAAGGGACCACGCCGTATAACACGGAACGGGTTTCCTCCCAAGAATACCAGTGCGTAAAACAAACAGCGCAATGCTAAATAAAGAAAAATGAAGCTGTTATAAGACCCAGGTCCTATCACACAATGCAACGCAAGCCGGGGGATAGGGTTTTCCCTTATAACAGCCAAAGAATGCTTGATACGCTTAAAACAAATCATTTGATACTATTATAAGTGCATAGTGTATAAAACAACTTCAAATCATAAGTATCAATCATAGGCGGCATAAGCGCCCCATCCCACTATGTCGCCATAAATAGGATTACAATTAAAACCGCACATGTCACGTATTTGGAAATTGGATTTCCTCCTATGAACCGAGGCAAAAGATAGTCCTCAACCGATTCGAGACGCTCTAGCCCGCCCCTCAGGAACAGCCGCAACTGCCCCTTGGATCCTCAGGGCCGGTCCACACGGAGTGGATTATTATGCCTGAACACTACGTCTCCCCACCCTATGGGGTGTAAGTCTGGTCCGTCAGCCGACCAGAATGCATTCGGCCGAAACCGATATAACCGAGGCGCCTCGCAACAGCAACAACCACATAAGTCAAACTCGTCAGGGCGTTTAAAACCACTGACGCCACTTCTAGCTAGAAAGAAACGCATGCCCTCCCTGACGTCCGTCTCCCGTTTTTGGTTCATACCTGGTGTGAAACACGCGAGGTAAACGTTACACAAAGCTACGCCACAAAGGCCGTGCTTTGATCATCACCACAAGACTTTGCTTTTCAACAGAAGCCTTGATCATTTGCATCTTAGCATGCCACACAGGCAAACCATCCTATGCAACCGATATCAGTCACACAGAATGAAATCCGACGTCAGACACACAGTCCATTTACAAGTCCGTTCTGGGTCTGAACGAAACCGGAGGCACCTAGTACCCCGCATATCCATCGATCTCCAAGTACGTCTGGACGATCACTAACTGTTTCCATCTTCTTGGGTGTACAGCCCAATCAAGATCATCAGTTATCACCCAAACGACGTGAAGACCTCCGGTCTTCGACCATCGTCTTCATCTTCGACACCACGTCGAATCAGTTATTCAGAATGGGATAAACCCGGACTTTCCGAATAACTCGCGTATATTTTAAATAAGTGTTACACAAACACAACATACGCCTCATTCCAATTCATTAGTCACTAACCGTAAATTAATCAAGAGAATAATTCCCCAAATATTAACCCCGAAGGCCGAAACCAACATCAGATCAATATCCAGAAAACCATTCTGCTTAGCTAACCGACGGTTAGTTTCTAAATTTCACGTTCATAGGGACTGGTTCCCATTAATTTTATCAAAGATAAATTCTTGAATTTATTCTTTAATCAACTTTTGAATATCAATTCAAACTAGTCGGGATTAGCGAACCTTACCGAAGTAATCATTTGTTATAATTTCCCAATCCCAACCTATTCATCCCATGAAGTAAAACTGTGAATACTTCATATCTAACACCCCAGTGTTATCGGTAAATTCAATTATCATTTCACGTTCAAATCTAATTAAAGATTTAACTATCGCCTGGAGCAAAACTGGTGATACTCCATTTTCGATCATTTCAATCTAATTAAAGATTCATTAAAACTCCACTTAGTTTTAATCTTCGACTGGGTTAAAGAATCCGTGTCATTTAAAAACACAGTTCACGATAAACCCAAAATCACATTCATTAATCATCAGGTTAAAGAACGAGTGTTGTTTAAAACACTGTTCACGATAAACCCAAAAATCAATATCAATTTAATTCCAATTAAATATCATTTAATTGGTACACTTCATTAAATATAAATAAAAAGATTTAATATTTTCTCAACTGGGTTCAAGAACAGTGTTAGTGAAGACACCATTCACGACAAACCCAAATCACATTTGATATTCAATACAAGGCTCTGAATAGAAAATATATCGGCTTATATTCAATATCAAATTCTACGACTAACAAATGTCTTATTGGAAATAACGATATAAATATATATCTTTCAAATTTCCATGACAACATCTGTATAATCACGAATTCCAACATCGAAATATTCCGAAGATAATTTCGATTTAAATCCACTCCAATGCAATCATTGGAAATTCTGGTTATTTTTAAAACCCCTTTCGAATTCAATTTATTTATTTAAAAATAAATAGAATTATATTTCTAGTTCAAAACTAGTTCATTTCGATAAAAATCTATTTTTATCTTTTCAAATATGGAGTTTTTCATCCCAAATCTTCACAAATCATTTCTTATGATTTTACACAAATTATTACTATTTTTAATAATTTTATCAAGGCCCGTATAGTCGATTTCCATCAATGGCCATCGAACTGCACTTACAGCGACCTTTTTCGAATTTGATTTGGACGTATCTCCAAATCCAACCGTTAGATTTCAAATTTCTAACATTCATTAGAAAGCTCTTTTCGATACGAACCCAACGGTTCCGGTTTTAGGAGAATCCGACGGTCGGATCTCCCGCAATGTCCGTTTGAAATAAATGGTCGAAATTCACGAACTGCCGCGGCGCGGCGCGTTCTATTCAGGCCATTATATTATATATATAATATATATAATATATACTTCGTCGATTTCTATTTAAAACGAATTATATAAATAGTTTTAAATTCGTTTCAAAAGCAATTTCAACTTCCTTTTCAATTCAAATCAAAATTGAATTCTTCTTTATAAATTCGTTTCAAAATTCATTTCTATTCAATTCAAATTTCAATTCAATTTGAATTCATTTCAATTCGTTTTCAATTCAATTCATTTCGAAATCGTTTTCAATTCAATTCATTTCGAAATCGTTTTCAATTCAATTCATTCGTTTTCAATTCAATTTGAATTCGTTTTCAATTCATTTCATTTCGAAATCGTTTTCAATTCAATTTGAATTCGTTTTCAATTCATTTCGAAATCGTTTTCAATTCAATTCATTTCAAAATCGTTTTCAATTCAATTCATTTCGAAATCGTTTTCAATTCAATTCATTTCGAAATCGTTTTCAATTCAATTCAAAATATTCGATTTCGAAATCACTTTTCAATATTCATTTTTAAGATGAATAAAATCGATATAAATATCGTTCTCGTCAAAATGGCGTCAATCTAATCAACACGGCTTCATAAATTTCTATTTTCAAATATTCTATTTCAAATATTTCTTTTTCAAAATAGTTGCTATTATCAAAATATTTCGTTCAACACATGACCAATCTCAATGGATGAGTACTGTCAACACATGAACTTTTATTTTATAATATTCTTTATTTTCTAAATTGGAATGAGGCCCAATCAATCACCATATAATTTTAATTATATGGATTTTCATACAACACATGTATATAATAGCATTGAAAATAATCAACCATCAACCAAAGTGCACTACACTGTATAAGCATCAAATATAGATATTCAACGCTTATAACAGCCTGTCAATCAATCGATCGACATTTTTAATCAATCAGGATGAGTGAACTTCAAATTTCATCCCAACACCCGTGTGGGGTTTCAAACAATCAAACACAGATTTTATTTGTGCAGTTGGGCGATGTGTGAAATTTATCGACCCAATCAATATCAGTCAAATCAGTGTATATACAAACAAATCGGCCGATTTGTTTATAACTATTCATTTATTCACATTCACGTTAAAAATTATATTTTTAACGATGAAACATTTTATTCCAACATATGAATTTCTATTCAGTTCATTCTTTAAATAAAATGATATTTTTATTTTTCTAACATATTTTAGAAAATTTCGGCGGCATAACGGCACGATACTAGAAACGGGACAAGGCCTAGCCTTATCCCCGGTCTAGTGAAGGCCCACGCCATTCACTCATCAATCAAATCAATTTCATTTTGCAAACCACAAAATTTGGAGTAAGGGTCTAACCTAGCCTTACTCCTACGCCTTATAACGGCGCACGTCTAATCCTAACCAATTTATCGATTCGATTTTTCACACCACAAACCACATTCAAACCAATATCGCAATCAATCACCAAACAATCAAACAAACAAGTCCATGGTCTGTGGACGATTGTGTCGGGTGCTACTAAGCACCGTCTGCATCCTAGTATAAATATATAACTAGAAAAGAAATAGAAAGGTGAGAAATTCTCACCGATAGCTATCCAACTGCACGACACTTCACTTATAGAAATCTTCGCCTTTTGTCGCTTTCGCCCGTATTCTCTACATATGTAAAAATCGAATTTTTATGATGCTATTCAATATATAAAAATATGATTTTTACTTTTGCTTTCAACATATAAAAATATGATTTTTACTTTTGCTTTCAACATATAAAAATATGATTTTTCCTTTTGCTTTCAACATATAAAAATAAAAAAAATATGACAATTCTATTTTTACTTTCTTTAAAGAAACCAGTTTTAACTTTTTTTTAAAAAAATTTCAGTTTTTAATTTTTAAAACCTAAATCAGTTTTACTTACCTAAAATTAAAATCAGTTTTAAATTTTTAAAACCTAAATCAGTTTTTCTTTAAAAACATAAAACAGTTTTTAACTTTAATAAAATCAGTTTTTAATACTAAAAAAAAATTCCAGTTTTTAATAATTCCAGTTTTTAATAATAAAAACAAAATAAAAATACTTACAGACAAAAGGGGGGGGGGGTTTCTGCTTTCGTCGGAGGGCTTCTGGCTTCGAGGGCGGCGCTAGGGCTTCGAACGAGGTGCTCGTGGGTGTCGCGAAGCTTAAGGGGGGGGGGTCGCGATTTGGCAGGGAGCGTTCGGGCCTTCGATCGATGGGGGGGGAGGAGAACAGGCGGAGTCGGCAGAGGCGGTGTGGGGTGGTCTTCGTCGGCGGCTGCTGCTGCCTTCTTTTTTTTTTTTTTTCTTATCGAAATAAAAGTGAACGGGGGGGGGGGGGGGCAAGCAGAAGATAAAGGGGGGGGGAAGGGAAATTAATTTTTTTTTTGTTTATTTATTTAAATTTGCAAAAGGGTTGACTTTTACTCACGATCTCGAAACGAGGCCCACCGCCTGTCGTCCTTAGCGTTTTACCCCCATTCCGAACACACTGGGATATGTATCGCTAGCTGATTTGATCGTTACAATCAGTTTCCTTTTGAATTTTCATTTAAATCACTATATTGAATTTTAAACGCACATTTCAAATTACCGGGGTCACATACTAACTAGAAAAATTCCAGAAAAATATTTTTCTAGGTTCGTATTGACGATACGGTCCTAACAAAACTAGTTTCGTCGAATTCTGAGACCGTCAGAAAAATGGCCAATTTCCAGTCGATTAAAATCAACTGAAACTGGTCAAACGCGTTTTCCTTTGCCACGCTCACATATCGATTCGAAAAATTATGAAATTTGGAATCTAGCAATAACTTAACATCACGGACCCAACAAAACTGGTTTCGTCGAAATCCGAGGTCGTTTGCAAAATTGCTATTTTTAAGGGCCTTAATTCCATAGCGACTATTCAGAATTTTCAACTGGACATATCTTTTGATTCCCGATATGAAATTTCGATCTTTCGGATTCGTTGGAAAGATATTACCAATTAGATCCTAATGTTTTTGGTTTCACTAATATCCGGATTGTTTTGCACCCGGTACATCCAATTGAAGTTTGAAATCGAATTATCGAACTACCACGCCATTTTCAATTCTATTTATAATTATATAAAATTATTTATATTCTAACGACGACGCGTATAATATATACGTTCGAATTATATTCAAAATAAATTTCTAGTCGATATTATTTAAAATAATTCATTTTAAATAATCAAAATTCGCTAAAATTGCCAAAATAAAAATTTTAAACTGGCCCAGATTTTCGGGTTGTTACAGCTCGCCAACCTCATTGAACGCCTCTCGAGAGGCCGCACTTATCAGAATGACATGGATGATGTCAATCACAATCCGTTCACACAGGAAATCAGGAATTCCCGCAATCCTCCAGATTTCAAACTTCCACAACTGGAACCCTACAACGGTAGGGCAGATCCAACCATGCACCTAATGCGCTATAAACGACATATGGAAGTTCAATCGGCGTCGGAAAACGTCATGGCTAATTGCTTTCCCCTCTTTTTGACTGATATTGCTGCTATGTGGTTTCGGCAGCTGGAATCTGAATCGATCAACAGCTGGAACATGTTGGTCGCTCGCTTTATTGAACAATTTTGGGTCCATATCGCTCGACCCAAGAATGTAATGTCACTAACTACAATCAAGCAGAGGCCTAAAGAAACTCTGCGGTCATTTCTGGAAAGGTTCAATGTTGCAGCAGCATCAGTTGATCGACCTGAGCCATCTATGGTATTGATGGCGGCAGTATCCGGTGTTCTGGACAACTCGGAGTTCAAAAAATCCTTGTACTGGGACCCACCAAGGAATCTCAGCGAGTTCTACCTTGAATCGGATAGGTTTTTGCGTGAAGAAGACGCAACCTCTGAGAAGAAAGTTCTCGATGTTAACATGCTCAAAGACGGAGAACCGTCTGATTCTGATAAAGGCAAAGGAAAAGCTGCCGTCAAGAATAACCCCAACGCTCAGCCCCGGAGAGGGCCCAGATATGAAAAGTACACAGAACTCAATTCGTCACTAACTGACATCTACGTGAACACAAACAGTGATGTCTCCTATCCAAAGCCTCCCAGGAGGGAGTCATCACAAAGAGAACACGATTCAGGGAAATATTGCATATTTCACGATATGGACGGTCATGACACGAATGACTGTAGACACTTGCGAGATCTGATTGAGGAACGGGTTAGACGTGGAGAGCTACCCGAGTATGTGAAACAACCAACAGCACCTGTACTTGTGCTGCCACCACCTGCTCCCCGGAGAGGGAATGACCCTGGAACGAGCTCCCATCGGCTCGTCATCAACTGATCTGGATTGGATCGCTATGCATTTTCAGCATTTCTTAGGATTTAAGATATGTTTCTTTGCTTTCTTTAGGTTTTCCGATTGGCTAAATCGGAGTACACACGTTCGGGGTTAGGATTTAGCTCCAAATCGTGCTCTGCACTCGATGACAAACCAACCAGGATTTGCTTTGGTTTTGTACTTTGGATTGAATAAGGAAGGACTTTCCGAGCATGGATTATGTTTGGCAATTTAAGTATCTTGTCAGGTTGTGGTAGGATTCTCAATCTCAACTAAAGTATGGCTTATACTTATCTCGGACCCCTAGGCATGGATTATGCTTAGGGACAGACTGTCTTGTCAGGTCTTGGCAAGCATAGCTCTATCCCGACATGGGTATGGATTGTACTCACTAGGACTCTTAAGTATGGATTATACTCTGGAACGGCTTATTGTTTTCTCAGGATTTGGCAAAGGAACTCAATAAAACTCGAGTATGGTTTATGCTCAGTTTGAACTTCCTGGTATGGCTTAAACCCGGAAGGTTAGATCCCTCGTCAGGTTTTGGCAGGATGATTCGAACGTGTCTTGAGTATGGTTTATGCTCAAACAAGCGCCCAAGCATGGTTTATGCTCGAAAGTGTAATTAGTTTTGTCAGGATTTGACACACCTTTCTGCTCTCTTTTCTTCGCAGGTATGGATTATACTTGCAGCTGGCAGGCCCGGCGTGGCCATGGATTATCCAGAACACATCTTCCTTCATTCAGCAAGATATGTTCTGAGGGGAAAAATGTTGACCCGCTTTTTAGTCAAAGCAGTCACACATGTAATCTCTTCTCAACAATACACTCAAGCGTTGGGAATATCGTCAGAAGACATGAAGTGATTTGGTTGAAATCGCATCACAAACAAAGAATGGCCCGAAACTCCTACCAGATGACCCTTTTTGGGCCCGAAAACAGCAATTACAGAGCTAAGCTCAGTAACTCTTGTAGATCTCTGAATTAGCTTCAGTTTGAACTTTGGTTTGGCTCAATCGGACTTACGGTTTGAAAGTTATGCCCGTTTCCGTGAACGCATGCAGAACCGGAAACTTGGAATTTGGAAATTGGCTTGACCTCCCGGATCGGATCGGACCCGCTCCGACTCCTCTCTTCGAAGAAGCATAGCATTGGATGGTTTTGGCAGAGCTCTGACTCGGTTAGGATCGGGTGGAATGGAGCTATCCGACTCGCTTCGCATCGGATCCTCACAAGAGCACAAAGTCTTCGGGTTGAAGACACCAACTCGGTTCGGATCGGATAACCGAACCGACCCGCCTTACACACTGCACAGAAGTGCTTCCACTCTTCGGGTCGAAGAAACCAAATCGGTTCGGATCGGAAGTCCGAACCGACCCGCCTTGCACCAGATGTATAGCAACACGTCTCGCCTTCGGTTGGAATGCTCCGGATCGGTTCGGAAGAAAGAGGACCCGAACCGAACCGCTTCGACCTGCTGCTACACCTCAACTTTGACCTGTTCCCAAGGAGTAACTACCTCCTACTAATCCGGATCGGCTTACACCTGTCCTAGCACGATCTGAAGACCATATCTCTACTATCTCCGAGATGGCCTCTCCACATGCCATGTGCCCCTCCGATCCGATCCGATTCAGGACTCCCAGTAGCTCTTCTACGCCTATAAATACACCACGAGATGGTCATTTCAAGGGACTTTTCCGGCACTAACATCTCCCGACCTCCATTACCAAGTATTCAAGGACTTTGGGTACTCCTCAACTCAATCAAACACGAGACTGTCGTGCATAAATTCAATCTCTTTTCTCCTCTTCTTCATTACAACACAAGGCTATTGTGTATAATCGAATCTCACGGATTGTGAGACACCATTGTAATTGTAATTCCTCAGGATATGAGAAATTATAAAGTGGACGTAGGCTTGGATTGAGCCGAACCACAATAAAAATCTCGCGTGTTCCCTGTTTTTACTGCTTTTTCTGTATTAATCTGTGATTGTGAGGTTTTCACACAGAATTTGGGTGTTAGGACCAAATTTCGGTCTAACATTTTGGCGCGCCATGTAGGGGGGCACACGATACAACTTCTTCTACTAGCTTGAACGGAAGCGGATTATTTGGCTATTGGATCAATGGTCAAGCGAAAGAAATACGGAACCTTCTCTCGTGATGAGGATGTTGGCACTGAAGGCACAAGGAACGAGGCAAGCCAGGAGGCTTCCTCTCATGAAAATCCATCAGCATACTTAACCAGAGATGAAATGGATGGCGTTCTTGCTGAATTGAGAACTCAAATGACAAGGCAAGATGATCTCCTCCGCAAACAACAGGAGATGATTGACCAATTCTTCGCTCGGATGGAAGGCAGGCCGAGCGGCAATGCACAACTCACTGGAAATGGTACTAAAATGGCTCCAGCAGGAATAACAAACCGGATCGGTTCGGATCCGATCCGAACCGAGGGCCAAAATCTGAATCCAACGCAGATGGAAATGGGGGACATTCCCCACCGGATCGGTTCGGACCCGATCCGAACAGCAACCCTGCATGAGCCTGGGGGCAGCAGCCTCCCCTCTGGAAATCAAGGCTTCGCTCCTGTTCGACCTACATCCGCACCGGTTCGGGTCGGAAATACCACACAAATTCAGCATCAAGCTCCCCGGTTCGGAACAGGCGAACCTGTTCGGATCGGCACCTCCGATCCGAACCGTGCACCTCTCCATAACCTCCCTCGTTCTCCGAGCCGCAGCAAGGGGGCACCTCCGAACCGAACCGGATGACCTGCCAGGCTCCTTATACTCTTCCACACTCTTCTGAACTCAATGCTGGGGGCACCAGCTCTGGCTTTAGCAGCTTGCAACAGCTCTTTGAAGGCGATCGGCTCGCCAACCTCATTGAACGCCTCTCGAGAGGCCACACTTATCAGAATGACATGGATGATGTCAATCACAATCCGTTCACACAGGAAATCAGGAATTCCCGCAATCCTCCAGATTTCAAACTTCCACAACTGGAACGCTACAACGATAGGGCAGATCCTACCATGCACCTGATGCGCTATAAACGGCATATGGAAGTTCAATCGGCGTCGGAAAACGTCATGGCTAAATGCTTTCCCCTCTTTTTGACAGATATTGCTGCTATGTGGTTTCGGCAGCTGGAATCTGAATCGATCAAGAGCTGGAACATGTTGGTCGCTCGCTTTATTGAACAATTTTAGGTCCATATCGCTCGACCCAAGAATGTAATGTCACTAACTACAATCAAGCAGAGGCCTAAAGAAACTCTGCGGTCATTTCTGGAAAGGTTCAATGTTGCAGCAGCATCAGTTGATCGACCTGAGCCATCTATGGTATTGATGGCGGCAGTATCCGGTGTTCTAGACAACTCGAAGTTCAAAAAATCCTTATACCGGGACCCACCAAGGAATCTCAGCGAGTTCTACCTTGAATCGGATAGGTTTTTGCGTGAAGAAGACGCAACCTCCGAGAAGAAAGTTCTCGATGTTAACATGCTCAAAGGCGGAGAACCGTCTGATTCTGATAAAGGCAAAGGAAAAGCTGCCGTCAAGAATAACCCCAACGCTCAGCCCCGGAGAGGGCCCAGATATGAAAAGTACACAGAACTCAATTCGTCACTAACTGACATCTACGTGAACACAAACGGTGACGTCTCCTATCCAAAGCCTCCCAGGAGGGAGCCATCACAAAGAGAACGCGATTCTGGGAAATATTGCATATTTCACGATATGGACGGTCATGACATGAATGACTGTAGACACTTGCGAGATCTGATTGAGGAACGGGTTAGACGTGGAGAGCTACCCGAGTATGTGAAACAACCAACAGCACCTGTACCTGTGCTGCCACCACCTGCTCCCCGGTGAGGGAATGACCCTGGAACGAGCTCCCATCGGCTCGTCATCAACTGATCTGGATTGGATCGCTATGCATTTTCAGCATTTCTTAGGATTTAAGATATGTTTCTTTGCTTTCTTTAGGTTTTCCGATTGGCTAAATCGGAGTACACACGTTCGGGGTTAGGATTTAGCTCCAAATCGTGCTCTGCACTCGATGACAAACCAACCAGGATTTGCTTTGGTTTTGTACTTTGGATTGAATAAGGAAGGACTTTCCGAGCATGGATTATGTTTGGCAATTTAAGTATCTTGTCAGGTTGTGGCAGGATTCTCAATCTCAACTAAAGTATGGCTTATACTTATCTCGGACCCCTAGGCATGGATTATGCTTAGGGACAGACTGTCTTGTCAGGTCTTGGCAAGCATAGCTCTATCCCGACATGGGTATGGATTGTACTCACTAGGACTCTTAAGTATGGATTATACTCTGGAACGACTTATTGTTTTGTCAGGATTTGCCAAAGGAACTCAATAAAACTCGAGTATGGTTTATGCTCAGTTTGAACTTCCTGGTATTGCTCATACCCGGAAGGTTAGGTCCCTCGTCAGGTTTTGGCAGGATGATTCGAACGTGTCTTGAGTATGGTTTATGCTCAAACAAGCGCCCAAGCATGGTTTATGCTCGAAAGTGTAATTAGTTTTGTCAGGATTTGACACACCTTTCTGCTCTCTTTTCTTCGCAGGTATGGATTATACTTGCAGCTGGCAGGCCCGGCGTGGCCTTGGATTATCCAGAACACATCTTCCATCATTCAGCAAGATATGTTCTGAGGGGCAAAATGTTGACCCGCTTTTTAGTCAAAGCAGTCACACATGGAATCTCTTCTCAACAATACACTCAAGCGTTGGGAATATCGTCAGAAGACATGAAGTGATTTGGTTGAAATCGCATCACAAACAAAGAATGGCCTGAAACTCCTACCAGATGACCTTTTTTGGGCCGAAAACAACGATTACGGAGCTGGGCTCAGTAACTCTTGTAGATCTCTGAATTAGCTTCAGTTTGAGCTTTGGTTTGGCTCAATCAGACTTACGGTTTGAAAGTTATGCCCGTTTCCGTGAACGCATGCAGAACCGGAAACTTGGAATTTGGAAATTGGCTTGACCTCCCGGATCGGATCGGACCCGCTCCGACTCCTCTCTTCGAAGAAGCATAGAATTGGATGGTTTTGGCAGAGCTCTGACTCGGTTCGGATCGGGTGGAATGGAGCAATCCGACCCGCTTCGCATCGGATCCTCACAAGAGCACAAAGTCTTCGGGTTGAAGACACCAACTCGGTTCGGATCGGATAACCGAACCGTCCCGCCTTACACACTACACAGAAGTGCTTCCACTCTTCGGATCGAAGACACCAAATCGGTTCGGATCGGAAGTCCGAACCGACCCGCCTTGCACCAGATGTATAGCAACACGTCTCGCCTTCGGTTGGAATGCTCCGGATCGGTTCGGAAGAAAGAGGACCCGAACCGAACCGCTTCGACCTGCTGCTACACCTCAACTTTGACCTGTTCCCAAGGAGTAACTACCTCCTACTAATCCGGATCGGCTTACACCTGTCCTAGCACTATCTGAAGACCATATCTCCACTATCTCCGAGATGGCCTCTCCACATGCCATGTGCCCCTCCGATCCGATCCGATTCAGGACTCTCAGTAGCTCCTCTACGCCTATAAATACACCACGAGATGGTCATTTCAAGGGACTTTTCCAGCACTAACATCTCCCGACCTCCATTACCAAGTATTCAAGGACTTTGGGTACTCCTCAACTCAAACAAACACGAGGCTGTCGTGCATAAATTCAATCTCTTTTCTCCTCTTCTTCATTACAACACAAGGCTATTGTGTATAATCGAATCTCACGGATTGTGAGACACCATTGTAATTGTAATTCCTCAGGATATGAGAACATATAAAGTGGATGTAGGCTTGGATTGAGCCGAACCACTATAAAAATCTCGTGTGTTCCCTTTTTTTACTGCTTTTTCTGTATTAATCTGTGATTGTGAGGTTTTCACATAGAATTTGGGTGTTAGGACCAAATTTCGGTCTAACAATTTTTATTTTCAAATATTCTATTTCAAAACTGGAAGGAGGCCCAATCAATTACCATATAATGTTAATTATATGGATTTTCTACAACACATGTATATAATAACCACGATAAATAATCTACCATCATCCAGAGTGCACCACACAACTGCATAAGCATTAAATATAAATAATTAACGCTTACACAATCTGTGAATCCATCGATTGACATACAACTAAACAATCGGGATTAGTGTACGTCAAATCTCGTCCCAATACCCGTGTGGGGTTTCAAATCAACAAACACAGATTTTATTTGTGCAGTTGGGCGATGTGTAAAATTTACCGTCCCAATCAATATCAGTCAAATCAGTGTATATAAACAAATCGTCCGATTTGTTTATAAATATTTATTTTATATACATTTTAAAAATTATATTTTTAACTATAAAATATTTTCCACTATAAAATATTTTATTTCATTCCACATCACACAATCAAATTTCACAACATAGCAATCAAACAAACAAGTCATCCATGGTCTGTGGACGACGGGTGTCGGGTGCTACTAAACACCGTCTGCATCCTAGTATATATTTTAACTAGAAAATTAAATTAAACGTGAGAAATTCTCACCGACTAGCTAATCCAAACGCCACGACTCTTCTTGTAGAAATCTTCGCCTTGCTCGCCTTTTGTTAATTTCGTTGCCCATTGCCACTACATATATAAAAATCACATTTTTATATTCTTACTATATAGATAAAAATTCTATTTTTATAATTGCGTTCATATAATAAAGATTATATTTTGGTCACACTATTCTCTATATAAAAATTATATTTTTATATCGCTCCTTCCTCTATAAAGATCGAATTTTTATATCATTGCTATAGAAATCACTTTTTTATTTCATCACCTCATATATATAAAAATCAAATTCTTACTACCTATATAATATAAAAATCATATTTCTATAGTCGTACACATATAAAAATTATATTTTTATATTATCTATTATATATAAAAAATATTTTTATCCTCTACATCATATAAAAATTTCGCCTTTCTTTGTATAAAAATATCGCCTTTCAACTAATAAAAATATTGTCTTTCTTTAATTAAAAATATCGCCTTCTCATACTGTCACTTCATATTTAAAAATCGAATTTTTATTTTATAATCCTATGTGTAAAATCATATTTTTACTTGGCTAATCAATTATATTTTTATATCGTTGTTTAAATTATGAAAGATCATGCTTTTATCAATACAAAGATCAAACCTTTTACATTTACAAATCAGTTTTTATAACCATTGAAAATCAGTTTTTATAACGATTAAAAATCAGTTTTATTTTACTAAGTAAATAAATAAAATTATAAAAACATACCTTTATAATCGTTGGTGAATGGGGGATCGGAGGCGAAGCGGGTGGTTCTGAAGCGGAGGGGGGAGTTCCTGGTCGTCGGCGGTGGTGGAGGCCAGGGGACGCGTCAGGGGTCGGGCATTGGAAGGGGCGGTGGCTCCATCTTTAGGGTTTCTAGGGGTATAGGGCGCGGTGGAGTCGAACGGAGAGGAGGAGGAGCTAGAGGGGGTGCGATGGTCGTTGGGAGGGGGGCTCCGACGATGATGGCAGGCCGCGGTGGCGGCGTCGAACGAGATGGGGGGGCTCCGTCGATGTTAGGGTTTTTTTCTTCTATTTTGATTTCTGATGTGGAAGGGAGAGTGTGGAGAGAGAGAGAGGGGTGAGGATAAGTTTATATATATTTAATTATTTAATTATTTTATTTTCCACCAAAAAGTAACTTTTTACCTCGAACTCGAAACGAAACCCACCGCCTATCGTCTATAGCTAATTACCCCCATTCCGAACACAATGGGATATGTATCATAGGCTGATTCGACCATTTCGATCAGTTTTCGTCAAAATCAAAATATAACTCTATATATTGAATTTGAACGCGCATTTCAATTTACTGGGGTCACATACTAACTCTAAAAATTCCCGAAAAATATTTTCTAGCTTCTTACTGACGATACGGTCCTAACAAAACTGATTTCGCCGAATTCTGAGACCGTTTGAAAAGTGGCCATTTCCAGTCGATTAAAATCAACTGAAACTGGTCAAACATGTTTTCCTTTGCCATGCTCACATATTGATTCGAAAAATTGCAAATTTTGAAACCTAGCAATAATTTCACATCCCGGATCCAACAAAAGTGGTTTCGTTGAAAACAGAGGTCGTTTGTAATATTTCCATTTTCAAAGTCCTTTATATATATAATATATATAAATTCCACAGCGACTTTTCTGAATTTTAAACTGGACATACCTTTTGATTCCCTCTATGAAATTTCAATTTTTCAGATTCGTTGGAAAGATATTCTCAAATAGATTCAAATATCTTTGGTTTCGCTAAAACCCGGTTTATTTTGAATCCTGTACATTCATTTGAAACTTGAAACCGAATTATCAAAATACCGCGCTGTAATAACCCGGAAATCCGAGCCAATTTAAAATTTTTATTTTTGTAATTTTAGCGAATTTTGATTATTTAAAATGAATTATTTTAAATAACAAAGATGAAAATTTAAGTTTGAATGGAATTAGAACGTATATATTTATATAGATCGACGTTAGAATATAAATAATTATTTATAAATATAAAAGGAATTGAAAATGGCGCGGTAGTTCGATAATTCGATTTCAAATTTCAAATGAATGTACTGGGTGCAAAATAAATCGGATTTTAGTGAAACCAAAAATATTAGAATCTATTTAAGAATATCCTTCCAACGAATCCGAAAAATCAAAATTTCATAGCGGGAATAAAAAGATATGTCCAGTTGAAATTTCAGAATACTCGCTATGGAATTCTAGCCCATAAAAATGGAAATTTTGCAAACGACCTCGGTTTTCGACGAAACCACTTTTGTTCGATCTGCGATGTCAAGTTATTACTAGATTTCAAATTTCGTATTTTTTCGAATCAATATGTGAGCGTGGCGAAGTAAAACGCGTTTGACCAGTTTTAGTTGATTTCAATCGAGTGGAAAATGGCCATTTTTCAAACTGTCTCAGAATTTGATGAAATTAGTTTTGTCAGGACCGTATCGTCAATACGAAGCTAAAAATAATTTTTCTAGAATTTTTCGAGTTAGTATGTGGCCCCGGTAAATTGAAATGTGCGTTCAAATTCAATATATAGAGATATATTTTGATTTTGATGGAAAATGTTCGAAAGACAGAATGGGCTTGCGATACATATCCCATTGTGTTCGGGATGGGGGTAATTAGCTAGGGGCGACAGTCGCTGGGTCCAATTTGGAGTTAGAGAGAAAAGTCAACTTTTTAAAAGAAAAATAAAAATAAAATAATAAAATAAAATATAAATATTCTCTTAACCCATCCCCCACTCCTCATTTCCCCCGATCCCCAAAGTGAATCAGAAAAACCCGCTCCCTCTCCTTGCCGCCACCCACGTCGGAGCCCGCCAATCCGCTGCCCAGGCCAGTCCGCCGCCCTTTCCGACGTCGCACACCCCCTCTGGCCCCCTCTCGCGCCACCTCCAGTCCACCCCCTCCAAAAACCGCCGATCCCTAAAAACCCTAGCCCAAACCACCTGAAATCGATACCAGCTACGTCGTCGAGCCACCACTGCCTCCCCTCAGTCAGCCACGACCAGTGGACCCCCCATTTCCGTTGGTAAATTTTAATTTAGTTTTTATTTATTTATTTTTATGTAGATTAAGTAAAAAAGTAGGATTTTTCTAAGTAAAAAGGTAGGATTTTTCTTAATAAAAAGTGTAGATTTTTATAAATAAAAAGAATATAGTTTTCAATGGTAGAAAAAAATTTGATTTTTAATTTGAAAAAGATTTAATTTTTTATTATGAAAAGATGTGATTGTTATTTTACAAAGATACGATTTTTTTTAAGTATATAAAAATTCAATTTTTATATATGAAGTAGCGAAATAAAGAAGTGATTTTTATATACATAACAACAAGATAAAAATATGATTTTTATTTATTGAAATGAAGTAATAAAAATATAATTTTTATTATGAACAACGTGAAAAGGACTGCATTGGAATTTCTGGCAGATCTAGACGGTTCAGCAGTTAAAAGGCAAAGCACGGCGGAGTGGAACCCTCTGTGAGAACTCCTCACTTTTAATTTATTTCTAGTTTGAAATATATACTAGGATGCAGACGGTGTTTAGTAGCACCCGACACCCGTCGTCCACAGACTATGGATGACTTGTTTGTTTGGTTGCTATGTTGTGAAATTTGAAAGTGTGATGTGAAATGAAATAAAATATTCATATAGTTAAAAATATTTTATAGTTGAAAATAGAATTTTTAACGTGTATATAAAATAAATATTTATAAACAAATCGGATGATTTGTTTATATACACTAATTTGACTAATATTGATTGGGACGATAAATTTTACACATCGCTCAACTGCACAAATAAAATCTATGTTTGATTGTTTGAAACCCCACACGGGTATTGGGATGATATATGACATACACTAATCCCAATAATTAGTTATATGTCGATCGGTTGATTGACAGACTGTTATGAGCGTTAAATATTTATATCTGATGCTTATACAGTGTAGAATGCACTTTGGATGATGGTTGATTATTTGTCATTGTTGATATATACATTCGTTGTATGGAAATCCATAGAAATAAAATCTATGGTAATTGATTGGGCCTCATTCCAGTTTTGAAATAGAATATTTGAAGAGAAATATTTGAGAATAAAATATTTGAAAAGAAATATTTAAAGAGAAATATTTGAATAAAATATTTGAGAAGAAATATTTGAAACGAAATATTTGAATAGAATATTTGAAATAGAAATATATAAAGCCGTGTTGATTAGATATGCGCTATTTTGATGCGAACGATATTTATATCAATTATATTCATTTTTATAGTGAATATTGAAAAGTGATTTCAAAATCAAATATTTTGAAATGAAATTCGAATTAAATTGAATTGAAACGAATTAGAATTCGAATTGAATTGAAACGAATTAGAATTCGAATTGAATTGAAAATAAAGTGAATTCGAATCGAGTTGAAATTGAATGGAAATCAATTTGAAATGAATTCGAATTGAAATTGAATAGAATTGAATTAGAATTGAAATTGAATAGCGATGAATTCGAATTGAAATTGAATTGAATTGAAAATGAACTGAAATTGAATTAGAAATCGATTTGAATTGAAATCAATTTGAAATGAATTTAAAACAAATTTATGAGACGACCCGATTTCCCGTTCTCACGGAAACAAGGTTATCTATTGGAATATAACACAGAAACAGATAATAGCAGAACAGAATTAAATAAATACACCAGAATGAACAACAAAATATACTGGATAAAAGTAATCATCAGAGTTACACAGTATACAGGATCTTACTTAGTACAAATACAGTTCAGCTATACATAAATGTCTACAGCGGAAATAAACAAAATATGTACAATAGGAGCTGAACAGCATAAAAAGAATAAATGATAGAATCCATCTTCAGCTCCAGCTATCCAGATAAAAAAGAACCAGCTAAACCTGAATACAAGGCTGCCCGTGTAGAAAAAGGGGCACCCGAGTTTGAAAGTGAAACAAACTACGAGTCAGTCATGGGACTGGTATGAGAAATCCACTCAACACATATATAATTGGCTAATCACAGGACCACGCCACTTTCGTGGAACGGGTTTACTCCATTGGATTGCCAGTACTTTAAAACAAATCTTTCTTTTAAACATCGCTATGCTTTTTATAAAAATGAAGCCGTTATAAGACTCAGTTCCCATCACACAATGCAACGCAAACCGGAGGATAGAGTTTTTACCTTATAACGGCCAAAATATGCTTGATACGAATAAAACAAAGGCATTTGATATTATTGCTAGTGTTTATATGTTTTGAAAACAATTTCAAATCATAACTATCAATCATAGACGGCATTAATGCCCCATACCACTATGTCGCCATATATAGGTATACAATCAAAACCGCACGATGTCGTATTTGGAAATTGGATTTCCGTCATGAACCAAGGCAAAAGATAGTCCTTACCGAATTCGTGACTCTCTAGCCCGAGCCACAGGCAAGTACTCAGTCAAGCCTTCGGAGCGACAGGGCCGGTCCACCGATGTGGATTAAAATGCCTGAACACTACGTTTCCCCGCCCTTTGGGGCGTAAACGAGCCAACGAATGACTCCATCGGACCCGGATCGTCCGATCAAACCGAGGCGCCTCGCAACAGCAACAACCACATAGGTGAAAAGTATATAAATGTCAGGGCTGGTAGGTCACTGACACCACCCTAGCTAGAAAGAAACGCATGCCCTCCCTGAGGTCCTTCTCCCGTTTTAGGTTCATACCGGGATGTGAGGCTCGCGAATTCACGTTATACACAAAGCTACGCCACACAGGCGGTGCTTTGATCATCACCACAAGACTTTGCTTTTCAACAGAAGCCCTGATCACTGCATCTTAGCATGCCACACAGAATAAATCCTATGTCAGACACACAGTCCATTTACAAGTCCGTTCTGGGTCTGAACGAAACCGGAGGCACTAAATACCTCGCCAACCCTTTGATCAACACGTACGTCTGAACGATCACCACTCATTATCCATATTTCGGGATGCCTCCCAATCAGGACCTCGGTTACCATCCAAACGAGGTGAAGATCTCCGGTCTTCGACCATCGTCTTCATCTTCGAATTTCAATCGTCGGTCGATTATTCGAAATGAGAATTAACTCGGCCTTTTCAAATAATTCACGTATATTTAGAATTTCAAATCGATTTATTTCAATGGTTAAATTATTCGACAACACCAATTGTGTTCTTTATATAGTTTTCACACCAAACACATTCAACCATCAAACATCACATAAATCAAGCAAATTCAGTTTATTTCCATCCCATATCGCTTACGA
This sequence comes from Allium sativum, assembly GCA_030737875.1. NCBI lineage: Eukaryota > Viridiplantae > Streptophyta > Magnoliopsida > Asparagales > Amaryllidaceae > Allium > Allium sativum. The sequence goes on along the minus strand of CM060918.1, from coordinate 491,459,268 downwards.
TATTTTATAACTATTTATCGCTATTTTTATTTATTTTAAAATAGCCATTTTATTCAAAACGACGCTTCGGGCCATAAGGCGGCCGTGGCGCTGTTTTTCTTCAGATTTGCTTTACACATATCTGAAAATCTAACCGTTGGATCTTCACAAAATTTACATCATTAGAAAGGTCTTTTCAAAACGAACCCAACGGTTCTAGTTTCGGGAAAATCCGACGGTCGGATCTCCCGGTACAATCGTTTGAAATTTCGATTTCAAAATACGAACTACAGCGTCGTTATTCGATTAAATATAATTATATTTATATATATAAATGAATATAATCGTTTCTGGCGCTGTTTTTCTTCATAATTGAATTAAACATTCCAGACAATCCAACCGTTGGATTTTAACAAGGTTGGTGCCGTTGGAAAGATTATTCCAAGGCGAACCCGACGGTTGAGGTTTCGGGAAAATCCAATGGTCGGATTTCCCGCACTAGTCGTTTGAAATCACGGTTTCAAAATACGAACTGCACGGCTTCGTTTCGTTTTAATTTTATTTATATTTATATATTTATATAAATATAGTTCATTCAATGATTTCCATATCGTTTTCACTTCAAAAATTTTTCTAACACCTTAAATTTTGGAAAAATTTCGCCATAACCTCCCCTGCACCGGGAGCGTCGGGAAATCGCAAATAGCGTCCCGGTCCTTCTAATCTCAAAAAGAAAAAGAAAAAGCCAAGCGGCTAGCCAACAGGCTCAAAATCATCACCCAAACAAATCAGTAAATGTGTACCTATTTGTCGGGCACAAAATTTTATTCCTCTTCTCTAGCCCCTTTGCTATAACCTGTTCAATGAATATTGCATGTACATATATATACAGTTCATATCATTTTTCAATTTCTATTCGACTTCATATTTGATTTCTATTTGGTTTAAAAACTCCATTCATTCTAATGTTACATAAATAGGTGCAAATCATTTCATTAGCTAATTAATGAATATTTCAACTCATATATGTTTATTTTGAACAAGTGGCTATTTTTAACACTTCACATTTCAACGATTTATGCATACAATAAAAATGCGATTTTTATTGTAAAACGATTCATTTCAAAACACTATTTTTCTATATAGTTCATATAGTCGATAAAAGGCGATTTTTATTATCAAACGGTTTATTTCAAAATATGAATACCATTCAACACATGAATTTCTAAACAACGAATGAATATCAATTCAACACATGAATGTTTTCAATAGTTTCTATATATAGATAAAAATGTGATTTTTATTATCGAACAATTTATTTCAAAATATGAATACCATTCAACACATGAATTTCTAAACAACGAATGAATATCAATTCAACACATGAATGTTTTCTATGGTTTCTATATATAGATAAAAATGTGATTTTTATTATCGAACAATTTATTTCAAAATATGAATACCATTCAACACATGAATTTCTAAACAACGAATGAATATCAATTCAACACATGAATGTTTTCTATAGTTTCTATATATAGATAAAAATGTGATTTTTATTATCGAACAATTTATTTCAAAATATGAATACCATTCAACACATGAATTTCTAAACAACGAATGAATATCAATTCAACACATGAATGTTTTCTATACAACGAATAAATATAGTTTAAGCATATGAAAATAATTCAAACACACAAATATTATTCAAAATTTCGGCAGCATAACGGCAGGGTAGTTACACCGGCACCGTCCCTAGTACGGCTCCTCGCTCTACCTTAAAACCTCGCGGTTTTTGACAATGGGGATCATGCATCTAGTTCGCACGCAGGCGGCATGTATATATTTATTTCATTTCCACAAACTAATCCTAAGTGGTTTCAACCAAATATTTCACAACCACCAATGGGTATTTTTCAACCACAATCAACCAATATCAATCTCAAACAATCCCAAACAATCATTCAATTTTCACAACAATTTCAACCAATAAATATCGTCCATGGTTTGTGGACGAGGGGGCGTATATATATATATAGATATATATTTATTTATATATAGCAATTCACTTTTACTTCACACATATATATATAAATTTTAAATCAGAAATCTCACCAATAGCTATCCAACTTCACGATTCTTCCTTTATAGAAATCTTCGCCTTTTGTCGCTTTCGCCCGTATTCTCTACACATGTAAAAATCGAATTTTTTTCTATGTTATTCAATATATAAAAATCGAATATTCAATATATAAAAATCAAATTTTTACTTCGGCTTTCAATATATATAAAAATATGATTTTTACTTCGGCTTTCAATATATAAAAATATGATTTTTACTTCGGCTTTCTATAAATAAAAATATGATTTTTACTTCGGCTTTCAATAAATAAAAATATGATTTTTACTTTTAAATTTCTAATCTCCTTTTAGTTTATAAATCATTTTAAAATCAGTTTTTAAAATGTTTTTCAAATCAGTTTTTTTTTATACTTTTATAAAATCAGACTTTATTTCCTTTTTTTAAAAATCAGGCTTTATACTTAAAAAAAATCATTTCAGTTTTATACTTTTTTTAAAAAAAAATCATTTCAGTTTTAAAATACTTTTTTTAAAAAAAAATCATTAATGTTTTAAAACTACCACGTTGAGACGACCCGATTTCCCGTTCTCACGGAAACAAGGTTATCTTTTGGAATATAACACAGAAACAGATAATAGCAGAACAGAATTAAATAAATACACCAGAATTAACAACAAAATATACTGGATAAAAGTAATCATCAGAGTTACACAGTATACAGGATCTTACTTAGTACAAATACAGTTCAGCTATACATAAATGTCTACAGCGGAAATAAACAAAATATGTACAATAGGAGCTGAACAGCATAAAAAGAAATAAATGATAGAATCCATCTTCAGCTCCAGCTATCCAGAAAGAACCAGCTAAACCTGAATACAAGGCTGCCCGTGTAGAAAAAGGGGCACCCGAGTTTGAGAGTGAAACAAACTACGAGTCAGTCATGGGACTGGTATGAGAAATCTACTCAACACATATACAATTTGGCTAATCACAGGACCACGCCACTTTCGTGGAACGGGTTTACTCCATTGGATTGCCAGTGCTCTAAAACAAATCTTTCTTTTAAACATCGCTATGCTTCTTATAAAAATCATATTTTTATATGTTGAAAGCAAAAGTAAAAATCATATTTTTATATGTTGAAAGTCGAAATAAACAACTTCAAATCATAAGTATCAATCATAGGCGGCATGAATGGCCCATAACACTATGTCGCCATATATAAGTTTACAATCAAAACCGCAAATGTCGTATTGGAAGTTGGGTTATCATTTATGGTATGAACCGAGGCTAGGGGCAAGATCCACAACCGATTCGAGACGCTCTAGTCCGCCCCTCAGGAACAGCCGCAACTGCCCCCTGGATCGTCAGGGCCGGTCCACCGATGTGGATTATAATGCCTGAACAATACGTTTCTCCTCCCTTTGGGGCGTAAGCCTGGCCCGTCAGCCGACCAGAAGCATCGGCCGAAACCGATATCACGAGGCGCCTCACTTTTCAGCAAGTAATAATAAGCAATATCCACATGAGTCAAACTCGTCAGCCAGTTCAAGCACTGACGGCACTCATAACTAGAAAGAAAACGCATGTCCCCCCTGAGGTCCGTCTCCCGTTTTTGATTCATACCGGGTGTGATACTCGCGAATCAACGTTACACAAAGCTACGCCACAAAGGCCGTGCTTCGATCATCAACCACAAGACTTTGCTTTTCAACAGAAGCCTTGATCATTTGCATCTTAGCATGCCACACAGGCAATTCACTCCATGCGATTGATATCCATCAATATATAACCCCTGAGCTCGTACGTCTCAGAGAAGGGCGTTAAGCAAGAGAATAAATTCTCCGCCGCCAAACAAATATATATTTAACAGAGATCAATCACACGGACTTCGCCCGGACTAGAGAGTTGTTTTAGTTGTAAACCTATATATGGTGACATAGTACTTGAAAACATTCATGTGTTGAATTGATATTCATTCGTTGTTTAGAAATTCATGTGTTGAATGGTATTCATATTTTGAAATAAATCGTTTGATAATAAAAATCACCTTTTATCGACTATATGAACTATATAGAAAAATATTGTTTTGAAATGAATCGTTTTACAATAAAAATCGCATTTTTATTGTATGCATAAATCGTTGACTATATATATTATTTATATAATTATATTTTTATAATAATATGTTATATATATATATAATATAATTATATAATATTTATATAATATTTATATGAAATCGTTTTAAACCAATATATGTATTCAGTTATAAATTTTTCAAATAATATTTTATATAAATATTATAAATATATTTTATAAATTTTTTAATGATATTGGTTGATGGTGGTTGAAAAATACCCATTTGTGGTTGTGAAATATTTGGTTGAAACCACTTAGGATTAGTTTGTGGAAATGAAATAAATATATACATGCCGCCTGCGTGCGAACTAGATGCATGATTCCCATTGTCAAAAACCGCGAGGTTTTAAGGTAGAGCGAGGAGCCGTACTAGGGACGGTGCCGGTGTAACTACCCTGCCGTTATGCTGCCGAAATTTTGAATAATATTTGTGTGTTTGAATTATTTTCATATGCTTAAACTATATTTATTCATTGTATAGAAAACATTCATGTGTTGAATTGATATTCATTCGTTGTTTAGAAATTCATGTGTTGAATGGTATTCATATTTTGAAATAAAAATATTTATTAATATATATATATTTGTGGTTGAAAAACCATGTTGAGACGACCCGATTTCCCGTTCTCACGGAAACAAGGTTATCTTTTGGAATATAACACAGAAACAGATAATAGCAGAACAGAATTAAATAAATACACCAGAATGAACAACAAAATATACTGGATAAAAGTAATCATCAGAGTTACACAGTATACAGGATCTTACTTAGTACAAATACAGTTCAGCTATACATAAATGTCTACAGCGGAAATAAACAAAATATGTACAATAGGAGCTGAACAGCATAAAAGAAATAAATGATAGAATCCATCTTCAGCTCCAGCTATCCAGAAAAGAACCAGCTAAACCTGAATACAAGGCTGCCCGTGTAGAAAAAGGGGCACCCGAGTTTGAAAGTGAAACAAACTACGAGTCAGTCATGGGACTGGTATGAGAAATCTACTCAACACATATATAATATGGCTAATCACAGGACCACGCCACTTTCGTGGAACGGGTTTACTCCATTGGATTGCCAGTGCTTCAAAACAAATATTTCTTTTAAACATCGCTATGCTTTTTATAAAAATGAAGCCGTCATAAGACTCAGTTCCCATCACACAATGCAACGCAAACCGGAGGATAGAGTTTTTACCTTATAACGGCCAAAATATGCTTGATACGAATAAAACAAAGGCATTTGGTATTATTGCTAGTGTTTATATGTTTTGAAAACAATTTCAAATCATAACTATCAATCATAGACGGCATTAATGCCCCATACCACTATGTCGCCATATATAGGTATACAATCAAAACCGCACAGTCACGTATTTGGAAATTGGATTTCCGTCATGAACCAAGGCAAAAGATAGTCCTTACCGACTTCGAGACAATCTAGCCCATGTCTCAGGCCCAGACTCAGGTGGGCCCTTAGATCGTCAGGGCCGGTCCACCGATGTGGATTATTATGCCTGAACACTACGTTTCTCCGCCCTTTGGGGCGTAAACGAGCCAACGAATGACTCCATCGGACCCGGATCGTCCGATCAAACCGAGGCGCCTCGCAACAGCAACAACCACATAGGTGAAAAGTATATAAATGTCAGGGCTGGTAGGTCACTGACACCACCCTAGCTAGAAAGAAACGCATGTCCTCCCTGAGGTCCTTCTCCCGTTTTAGGTTCATACCGGGGTGTGAGGCTCGCGAATTTACGTTATACACAAAGCTACGCCACACAGGCGGTGCTTTGATCATCACCACAAGACTTTGCTTTTCAACAGAAGCCCTGATCACTGCATCTTAGCATGCCACACAGAATAAATCCTATGTCAGACACACAGTCCATTTACAAGTCCGTTCTGGGTCTGAACGAAACCGGAGGCACTAAATACCTCGCAAACCCTTTGATCAACACGTACGTCTGAACGATCACCACTCATTATCCATATTTCGGGATGCCTCCCAATCAGGACCTCGGTTACCATCCAAACGAGGTGAAGATCTCCGGTCTTCGACCATCGTCTTCATCTTCGAATTTCAATCGTCGGTCGATTATTCGAAATGAGAATTAACTCGGCCTTTTCAAATAATTCACGTATATTTAGAATTTCAAGTCGATTTATTTCAATGGTTAAATTATTCGACAAAACCAATTGTGTTTTTTAATATAGTTTTCACACAAAACACATTCAACCATCAAACATCACATAAATCAAGCAAATCCAGTTTATTTCCATTCCATATCACTTACGATATTTTATAACTATTTATCGCTATTTTTATTTATTTTAAAATAGCCATTTTATTCAAAACGACGCTTCGGGCCATAAGGCGGCCGTGGCGCTGTTTTTCTTCAGATTTGATTTACACATATCTGAAAATCTAACCGTTGGATCTTCACAAAATTTACATCATTAGAAAGGTCTTTTCAAAACGAACCCAACGGTTCCAGTTTCGGGAAAATCCGACGGTCGGATCTCCCGGTACAATCGTTTGAAATTTCGATTTCAAAATACGAACTGCAGCGTCGTTATTCGATTAAATATAATTATATTTATATATATAAATAAATATAATCGTTTCTGGCGCTGTTTTTCTTCAGAATTGAATTAAACATTCCAGACAATCCAACCGTTGGATTTTAACAAGGTTGGTGCCGTTGGAAAGATTATTCCAAGGCGAACCCGACGGTTGAGGTTTCGGGAAAATCCAATGGTCGGATTTCCCGCACTAGTCGTTTGAAATCACGGTTTCAAAATACGAACTGCACGGCTTCGTTTCGTTTTAATTTTATTTATATATATATATTTATATAAATATAGTTCATTCAACAATTTCAATATCGTTTTCACTTCAAATATTTTTCTAACACCTTAAATTTTGGAAAAATTTCGCCATAACCTCCCCTGCACCGGGAGCATCGAGAAATCGCAAATAGCGTTCCCGGTCCTTCTAATCTCAAAAAGAAAAAGAAAAAGCCAAGCGGCTAGCCAACAGGCTCAAAATCATCACCCAAACAAATCAGTAAATGTGTACCTATTTGTCGGGCACAAAATTTTATTCCTCTTCTCTAGCCCCTTTGCTATAACCTGTTCAATGAATATGCATGTACATATATATACAGTCCATATCATTTTTCATTTTCTATTCAACTTCATATTTGATTTCTATTTGGTTGAAAAACACCATTCATTCTAATGTTACATAAATAGGTGCAAATCATTTCATTAGCTAATTAATGAATATTTCAACTCATATATGTTTATTTTGAACAAGTGGCTATTTTTAACACTTCACATTTCAACGATTTATGCATACAATAAAAATGCGATTTTTATTGTAAAACGATTCATTTCAAAACACTATTTTTCTATATAGTTCATATAGTCGATAAAAGGTGATTTTTATTATCAAACAATTTATTTCAAAATATGAATACCATTCAACACATGAATTTCTAAACAACGAATGAATATCAATTCAACACATGAATGTTTTCAATAGTTTCTATATATAGATAAAAATGTGATTTTTATTATCGAACAATTTATTTCAAAATATGAATACCATTCAACACATGAATTTCTAAACAACGAATGAATATCAATTCAACACATGAATGTTTTCTATAGTTTTTATATATAGATAAAAATGTGATTTTTATTATCGAACAATTTATTTCAAAATATGAATACCATTCAATACATGAATTTCTAAACAACGAATGAATATCAATTCAACACATGAATGTTTTCTATACAATGAATAAATATAGTTTAAGCATATGAAAATAATTCAAACACACAAATATTATTCAAAATTTCGGCAGCATAACGGCAGGGTAGTTACACCGGCACCGTCCCTAGTACGGCTCCTCGCTCTACCTTAAAACCTCGCGGTTTTTGACAATGGGGATCATGCATCTAGTTCGCACGCAGGCGGCATGTATATATTTATTTCATTTCCACAAACTAATCCTAAGTGGTTTCAACCAAATATTTCACAACCACCAATGGGTATTTTTCAACCACAATCAACCAATATCAATCTCAAACAATCCCAAACAATCATTCAATTTTCACAACAATTTCAACCAATAAATATCGTCCATGGTTTGTGGACGAGGGGGCGTATATATATATATAGATATATATTTATTTATATATAGCAGTTCACTTTTACTTCACACATATATATATAAATTTTAAATCAGAAATCTCACCAATAGCTATCCCACTTCAAGACTCTTCCTTTATAGAAATCTTCGCCTTTCTGTCGCTTTCACCCGTATTCTCTACACATGTAAAAATCGATCTTTTACGATGCTATTCAATATATAAAAATCGAATTTTTACTTCGACTTTCAACATATAAAAATATGATTTTTACTTCGACTTGCAAAAGTATATAATTGGCTAATCACAGGACCACGCCACTTTCGTGGAACGGGTTTACTCCATTGGATTGCCAGAGCTTTAAAACAAATCTTTCTTTTAAACATCGCTATGCTTTTTATAAAAATGAAGCTGTTATAAGACTCAGTTCCCATCACACAATGCAACGCAAACCGGAGGATAGAGTTTTTACCTTATAACAGCCAAAATATGATTGATACGAATAAAACAAAGGCATTTGATATTATTGCTAGTGTTTATATGTTTTGAAAACAACTTCAAATCATAACTATCAATCATAGACGGCATTAATGCCCCATGCCACTATGTCGCCATATATAGTTATACAATCAAAACCGCACAGTTGTCGTATTTGGAAATTGGATTTCCGTCATGAACCAAGGCAAAAGATAGTCCTTAACGAATTCGAGACAATCTAGTCTATGTCTCAGGCCCAGACTCAGGTGGGCCCTTAGATCGTCAGGGCCGGTCCACCGATGTGGATTATTATGCCTGAACACTACGTTTCTCCGCCCTTTGGGGCGTAAACGAGCCAACGAATGACTCCATCGGACCCGGATCGTCCGATCAAACCGAGGCGCCTCGCAACAGCAACAACCACATAGGTGAAAAGTATATAAATGTCAGGGCTGGTAGGTCACTGACACCACCCTAGCTAGAAAGAAACGCATGTCCTCCCTGAGGTCCTTCTCCCGTTTTAGGTTCATACCGGGGTGTGAGGCTCGCGAATTTACGTTATACACAAAGCTACGCCACACAGGCGGTGCTTTGATCATCACCACAAGACTTTGCTTTTCAACAGAAGCCCTGATCACTGCATCTTAGCATGCCACACAGAATAAATCCTATGTCAGACACACAGTCCATTTACAAGTCCGTTCTGGGTCTGAACGAAACCGGAGGCACTAAATACCTCGCAAAACCTTTGATCAACACGTACGTCTGAACGATCACCACTCATTATCCATATTTCGGGATGCCTCCCAATCAGGACCTCGGTTACCATCCAAACGAGGTGAAGATCTCCGGTCTTCGACCATCGTCTTCATCTTCGAATTTCAATCGTCGGTCGATTATTCGAAATGAGAATTAACTCGGCCTTTTCAAATAATTCACGTATATTTAGAATTTCAAGTCGATTTATTTCAATGGTTAAATTATTCGACAACACCAATTGTGTTTTTTAATATAGTTTTCACACCAAACACATTCAACCATCAAACATCACATAAATCAAGCAAATCCAGTTTATTTCCATTCCATATCGCTTACGATATTTTATAACTATTTATCGCTATTTTTATTTATTTTAAAATAGCCATTTTATTCAAAACGACGCTTCGGGCCATAAGGCGGCCGTGGCGCTGTTTTTCTTCAGATTTGATTTACACATATCTGAAAATCTAACCGTTGGATCTTCACAAAATTTACATCATTAGAAAGGTCTTTTCAAAACGAACCCAACGGTTCCAGTTTCGGGAAAATCCGACGGTCGGATCTCCCGGTACAATCGTTTGAAATTTCGATTTCAAAATACGAACTGCAGCGTCGTTATTCGATTAAATATAATTATATTTATATATATAAATAAATATAATCGTTTCTGGCGCTGTTTTTCTTCAGAATTGAATTAAACATTCCAGACAATCCAACCGTTGGATTTTAACAAGGTTGGTGCCGTTGGAAAGATTATTCCAAGGCGAACCCGACGGTTGAGGTTTCGGGAAAATCCAATGGTCGGATTTCCCGCACTAGTCGTTTGAAATCACGGTTTCAAAATACGAACTGCACGGCTTCGTTTCGTTTTAATTTTATTTATATATATATATATTTATATAAATATAGTTCATTCAACAATTTCAATATCGTTTTCACTTCAAATATTTTTCTAACACCTTAAATTTTGGAAAAATTTCGCCATAACCTCCCCTGCACCGGGAGCATCGGGAAATCGCAAATAGCGTTCCCGGTCCTTCTAATCTCAAAAAGAAAAAGAAAAAGCCAAGCGGCTAGTCAACAGGCTCAAAATCATCACCCAAACAAATCAGTAAATGTGTACCTATTTGTCGGGCACAAAATTTTATTCCTCTTCTCTAGCCCCTTTGCTATAACCTGTTCAATGAATATGCATGTACATATATATACAGTCCATATCATTTTTCATTTTCTATTTAAAATTTATGTATATTTAAATATATAGGTACACACATATATGTACCTATATGTCCAGTTGAAAATTCTGAATAGTCGCTATGGAATTCAGGCCCTTAAAAATGGACATTTTGCAAATGACCTCGGATTTCGACGAAACCACTTTTGTTGGATCCGCAGTGTCAAGTTATTGCTAGGTTTCAAATTTCATAATTTTTCGAATCAATATGTGAGCGTGGCAAAGGAAAACGCGTTTGACCAGTTTCAGTTGATTTTAATCGACTGGAAATTGGCCATTTTACAAACGGTCTCAGAATTCGACGAAACTAGTTTTGTTAGGACCGTATCGTCAATACGAAGCTAGAAATTATTTTTCTGGAATTTTTCTAGTTAGTATGTGACTCCGGTAATTTGAAATGTACGTTTAAAATTCAATATAATGATTTAAATGAAAATTCAAAAAGAAACTGATTGTAACGATCAAATCAGCTTGCGATACATATCCCATTGTGTTCGGAATGGGGGTGAAACGCTATGGACGACAGGCGGTGGGCCTTGTTTCGAGGTCGTATGTAAAAGTCAACTTTTTTGAATAATTAAATAATTAAATAAAAAAAAATATAAAATATATTCTTTCTCCCCCCTTTACCGTCGTACTGCCCCCCCCCCCCCCGTTCATTCGATTACAACCAGAAACTAAATAAAAAAAAAAGGGGAAGAAAACCCTAAGACTATCGATCGACGCAGCCGATCCACCGCTTCTCCTCCTCCTTCAATCCGACTGGCCCCCCCCCTCAGGCGAACGCCGCCAAGAGCAGAGCAGCCCCCCCTCCCAGACCGCACGAGCGCGACGAAGAGCCCCCCCCCCCCCCCCCCCGAAGTCAACGCTTTCACCGTTCGAAGCCACAACGCCACCGCGAAGCCCAACTCCGCCTTGCCGCCGACGAACTGCGAAGTTCTTTCCCCCCCTGTAAGTATTTCCTTTTATTTTATTATTTTATTTTATTTTATATAAACGTAATTTAAAAACTGAATTTATAAAATTAGGTTTAAAAAACTGAAAATTAAAAACTGATTTTATAAAAGCAAGTTAAAACAGATTTTTTATAAAAGAATTAAAAACTGAAATTTTTAAAGGAAGAAAAACTGAAATGTTTTAAAAAGTATTTTAAAACTGAAATGATTTTTTTTTTAAAAAAAGTATTTTAAAACTGAAATGATTTTTTTTAAGTATAAAGCCTGATTTTTAAAAAAGGAAATAAAGTCTGATTTTATAAAAGTATAAAAAAAAACTGATTTGAAAAACATTTTAAAAACTGATTTTAAAATGATTTATAAACTAAAAGGAGATTAGAAATTTAAAAGTAAAAATCATATTTTTATTTATTGAAAGCCGAAGTAAAAATCATATTTTTATATATATTGAAAGCCGAAGTAAAAATTCGATTTTTATATATTGAATATTCAATATTGAATAACATAGAAAAAAATTCGATTTTTACATGTGTAGAGAATACGGGCGAAAGCGACAAAAGGCGAAGATTTCTATAAAGGAAGAATCGTGAAGTTGGATAGCTATTGGTGAGATTTCTGATTTAAAAATTTATATATATATATGTGAAGTAAAAGTGAATTGCTATATATAAATAAATATCTATATATATATATATATATATATATATACACGCCCCCTCGTCCACAAACCATGGACGATATTTATTGGTTGAAATTGTTGTGAAAATTGAATGATTGTTTGGGATTGTTTGAGATTGATATTGGTTGATTGTGGTTGAAAAATACCCATTGGTGGTTGTGAAATATTTGGTTGAAACCACTTAGGATTAGTTTGTGGAAATGAAATAAATATATACATGCCGCCTACGTGCGAACTAGATGCATGATCCCCATTGTCAAAAACCGCGAGGTTTTAAGGTAGAGCGAGGAGCCGTACTAGGGACGGTGCCGGTGTAACTACCCTGCCGTTATGCTGCCGAAATTTTGAATAATATTTGTGTGTTTGAATTATTTTCATATGCTTAAACTATATTTATTCATTGTATAGAAAACATTCATGTGTTGAATTGATATTCATTCGTTGTTTAGAAATTCATGTGTTGAATGGTATTCATATTTTGAAACAAATTGTTCGATAATAAAAATCACATTTTTATCTATATATAGAAACTATAGAAAACATTCATGTGTTGAATTGATATTCATTCGTTGTTTAGAAATTCATGTGTTGAATGGTATTCATATTTTGAAATAAATTGTTCGATAATAAAAATCACATTTTTATCTATATATAGAAACCATAGAAAACATTCATGTGTTGAATTGATATTCATTCGTTGTTTAGAAATTCATGTGTTGAATGGTATTCATATTTTGAAATAAATTGTTCGATAATAAAAATCACATTTTTATCTATATATAGAAACTATTGAAAACATTCATGTGTTGAATTGATATTCATTCGTTGTTTAGAAATTCATGTGTTGAATGGTATTCATATTTTGAAATAAACCGTTTGATAATAAAAATCGCCTTTTATCGACTATATGAACTATATAGAAAAATAGTGTTTTGAAATGAATCGTTTTACAATAAAAATCGCATTTTTATTGTATGCATAAATCGTTGAAATGTGAAGTGTTAAAAATAGCCACTTGTTCAAAATAAACATATATGAGTTGAAATATTCATTAATTAGCTAATGAAATGATTTGCACCTATTTATGTAACATTAGAATGAATGGAGTTTTTAAACCAAATAGAAATACAATATGAAGTCGAATAGAAATTGAAAAATGATATGAACTGTATATATATGTACATGCAATATTCATTGAACAGGTTATAGCAAAGGGGCTAGAGAAGAGGAATAAAATTTTGTGCCCGACAAATAGGTACACATTTACTGATTTGTTTGGGTGATGATTTTGAGCCTGTTGGCTAGCCGCTTGGCTTTTTCTTTTTCTTTTTGAGATTAGAAGGACCGGGACGCTATTTGCGATTTCCCGACGCTCCCGGTGCAGGGGAGGTTATGGCGAAATTTTTCCAAAATTTAAGGTGTTAGAAAAATTTTTGAAGTGAAAACGATATGGAAATCATTGAATGAACTATATTTATATAAATATATAAATATAAATAAAATTAAAACGAAACGAAGCCGTGCAGTTCGTATTTCGAAACCGTGATTTCAAACGACTAGTACGGGAAATCCGACCATTGGATTTTCCCGAAATCTCAACCGTCGGGTTCGCCTTGGAATAATCTTTCCAACGGCACCAACCTTGTAAAAATCCAACGGTTGGATTGTCTGGAATGTTTAATTCAAATCTGAAGAAAAACAGCGCCAAAAGCGATTATATTTATATATATATAAATATAATTATATATTTAATCGAATAACGACGCTGCAGTTCGTATTTTGAAATCGAAAATTCAAACGATTGTACCGGGAGATCCGACCGTCGGATTTTCCCGAAACTGGAACCGTTGGATTCGTTTTGAAAAGACCTTTCTAATGATGTAAATTTTGTGAAGATCCAACGGTTAGATTTTCAGATATGTGTAAATCAAATCTGAAGAAAAACAGCGCCACGGCCGCGTTATGGCCCGAAGCGTCGTTTTGAATAAAATGGCTATTTTAAAATAAATAAAAATAGCGATAAATACTTATAAAATATCGTAAGCGATATGGAATGGAAATAAACTGAATTTGCTTGATTTATGTGATGTTTGATGGTTGAATGTGTTTGGTGTGAAAACTATATTAAAGAACACAATTGGTGTTGTCGAATAATTTAACCATTGAAATAAATCGATTTGAAATTCTAAATATACGTGAATTATTTGAAAAGGCCGAGTTAATTCTCATTTCGAATAATCGACCGACGATTGAAATTCGAAGATGAAGACGATGGTCGAAGACCGGAGATCTTCACCTCGTTTGGATGGTAACCGAGGTCCTGATTGGGAGGCATCCCGAAATATGGATAATGAGTGGTGATCGTTCAGACGTACGTGTTGATCGAAGGGTTTGCGAGGTATTTAGTGCCTCCGGTTTCGTTCAGACCCAGAACGGACTTGTAAATGGACTGTGTGTCCGACATGGGAATTTGTTCTGTGTGATTGATAGCCATCAGTTGCACGGTGTGAATTGCCTGTGTGGCATGCTAAGATGCAGTGATCAGGACTTCTGTTGAAAAGCAAAGTCTTGTGGTGATGATCAAAGCCCCGCCTGTGTGGCATAGCTTTGTGTATAACGTGAATTCGCTAGCCTCACACCCCGGTTTGAACCTAAAACGGGAGGAAGGACCTCAGGGAGGGCATGCGTTTCTTTCTAGCTAGGGTGGTGTCAGTGACCTACCAGCCCTGACATTTATATACTTTTCACCTATGTGGTTGTTGCTGTTGCGAGGCGCCTCGCTTTGATCGGACGATCCGGGTCCGATGGAGTCATTCGTTGGCTCGTTTACGCCCCAAAGGGCGGGGAAACGTATTGTTCAGGAATTTTAATCCACATCGGTGGACCGGCCCTGTCGCTCCAAGGGTCGATGCGCTCTGACCCTGTGGCTCGGGCTAGAGAGTCACGAAGTCGGTAAGGACTATCTTTTGCCTTGGTTCATGACGGAAATCCAATTTCCAAATACGTGACTGTGCGGTTTTGATTGTATACCTATATATGGCGACATAGTGGTATGGGGCATTAATGCCGTCTATGATTGAAAGTTATGATTTGAAATTGTTTTCAAAACATATAAATACTAGCAATAATATAAAATGCCTTTGTTTTATTCGTATCAATCATATTTTGGCTGTTATAAGGTAAAAACTCTATCCTCCGGTTTGCGTTGCATTGTGTGATGGGAACTGAGTCTTATAACGGCTTCATTTTTATAAAAAGCATAGCGATGTTTAAAAGAAAGATTTGTTTTAAAGCTCTGGCAATCCAATGGAGTAAACCCGTTCCACGAAAGTGGCGTGGTCCTGTGATTAGCCAATTATATATGTGTTGAGCAGATTTCTCATACCAGTCCCATGACTGACTCGTAGTTTGTTTCACTCTCAAACTCGGGTGCCAATTTTTCCACACGGGCAGCCTTGTATTCAGGTTTAGCTGGTTCTTTCTGGATAGCTGGAGCTGAAGATGGATTCTATCATTTATTTCTTTTTATGCTGTTCAGCTCCTATTGTACATATTTTGTTTATTTCCGCTGTAGACATTTATGTATAGCTGAACTGTATTTGTACTAAGTAAGATCCTGTATACTGTGTAACTCTGATGATTACTTTTATCCAGTATATTTTATTGTTCATTATCTGGTGTATTTATTTTATTCTGTTATGCTATTATATGTTTCTGTGTTATATTCCAAAAGATAACCTTGTTTCCGTGAGAACGGGAAATCGGGTCGTCTCAACGTGGTAAGAGCACGTTGAGACGACCCGATTTCCCGTTCTCACGGAAACAAGGTTATCTTTTGGAATATAACACAGAAACAGATAATAGCAGAACAGAATTAAATAAATACACCAGAATTAACAACAAAATATACTGGATAAAAGTAATCATCAGAGTTACACAGTATACAGGATCTTACTTAGTACAAATACAGTTCAGCTATACATAAATGTCTACAGCGGAAATAAACAAAATATGTACAATAGGAGCTGAACAGCATAAAAAGAAATAAATGATAGAATCCATCTTCAGCTCCAGCTATCCAGAAAGAAGAACCAGCTAAACCTGAATACAAGGCTGCCCGTGTAGAAAAAGGGGCACCCGAGTTTGAGAGTGAAACAAACTACGAGTCAGTCATGGGACTGGTATGAGAAATCTACTTAACAAATATATATAATTTGGCTAATCACAGGACCACGCCACTTTCGTGGAACGGGTTTACTCCATTGGATTGCCAGTGCTTCAAAACAAATCTTTCTTTTAAACATCGCTATGCTTTTTATAAAAATGAAGCCGTTATAAGACTCAGTTCCCATCACACAATGCAACGCAAACCGGAGGATAGAGTTTTTACCTTATAACGGCCAAAATATGCTTGATACGAATAAAACAAAGGCATTTGATATTATTCCTAGTGTTTATATGTTTTGAAAACAATTTCAAATCATAACTATCAATCATAGACGGCATTAATTCCCCGTACAACTATGTCGCCATATATAGGTATACAATCAAAACCGCATGGTGTCGTATTTGGAAATTGGATTTCCGTCATGAACCAAGGCAAAAGATAGTCCTTACCGAATTCGAGACTGCCTAGCCCGAGTCTCAGGATCAGAGCTCGAGTGACCCTTGGATCGTCAGGGCCGGTCCACACGGAGTGGATTTAAATGCCTGAGCACTACGTTTCGCCGCCCTTTGGGGCGTAAGCGAGCCAACAAGTGACTCCATCGGACCCGGATCGTCCAATCTAACCGAGGCACCTCGCAACAGCAACAACCACATAAGTCAAACTCGTCAGGGCGTGTAAAACCACTGACGCCACTTTTAGCTAGGAGGAAACGTAGGCCCTCCCTGAGGTCCGTTCTCCCGTTTTAGGTTCATACCAGGGTGTGAGGCTCGCGAATTTACGTTATACACAAAGCTACGCCACACAGGCGGTGCTTTGATCATCACCACAAGACTTTGCTTTTCAACAGAAGCCCTGATCACTGCATCTTAGCATGCCACACAGGCAATTCATACCGTGCAACTGATGGCTATCAATCACACAGAACAAATTCCAATGTCGGACACACAGTCCATTTACAAGTCCGTTCTGGGTCTGAACGAAACCGGGGGCACTAAATACCTCGCAAACCCTTCGATCAACACGTACGTCTGAACGATCACCACTCATTATCCATATTTCGGGATGCCTCCCAATCAGAACCTCGGTTACCATCCAAACGAGGTGAAGATCTCCGGTCTTCGACCATCGTCTTCATCTTCGAATTTCAATCGTCGGTCGATTATTCGAAATGGGAATTAACTCGGCCTTTTCAAATAATTCACGTATATTTAGAATTTCAAATCGATTTATTTCAATGGTTAAATTATTCGACAACACCAATTGTGTTCTTTATATAGTTTTCACACCAAACACATTCAACCATCAAACATCACATAAATCAAGCAAATTCAGTTTATTTCCATTCCATATCGCTTACGATATTTTATAACTATTTATTGCTATTTTTATTTATTTTAAAATAGCTATTTTATTCAAAACGACGCTTCGGGCCATAAGGCGGCCGTGGCGCTGTTTTTCTTCAGATTTGATTTACACATATCTGAAAATCTAACCGTTGGATCTTTACAAAATTTACATCATTAGAAAGGTCTTTTCAAAACGAATCCAACGGTTCCAGTTTCGGGAAAATCCGACGGTCGGATCTCCCGGTACAATCGTTTGAATTTTCGATTTCAAAATACGAACTGCAGCGTCGTTATTCGATTAAATATAATTTTATTTATATATAAATAAATATAATCGCTTTCTGGCGCTGTTTTTCTTCAGATTTGAATTAAAC
This sequence comes from Allium sativum, assembly GCA_030737875.1. Classification (NCBI taxonomy): domain Eukaryota; kingdom Viridiplantae; phylum Streptophyta; class Magnoliopsida; order Asparagales; family Amaryllidaceae; genus Allium; species Allium sativum. Next base: position 491,440,904 of record CM060918.1, on the reverse strand, counting down.
ATTCCAGACAATCCAACCGTTGGATTTTTACAAGGTTGGTGCCGTTGGAAAGATTATTCCAAGGCGAACCCGACGGTTGAGGTTTCGGGAAAATCCAATGGTCGGATTTCCCGTACTAGTCGTTTGAAATCACGGTTTCGAAATACGAACTGCACGGCTTCGTTTTAATTTTATTTATATTTATATATTTATATAAATATAGTTCATTCAATGATTTCCATATCGTTTTCACTTCAAAAATTTTTCTAACACCTTAAATTTTGGAAAAATTTCGCCATAACCTCCCCTGCACCGGGAGCGTCGGGAAATCGCAAATAGCGTCCCGGTCCTTCTAATCTCAAAAAGAAAAAGAAAAAGCCAAGCGGCTAGCCAACAGGCTCAAAATCATCACCCAAACAAATCAGTAAATGTGTACCTATTTGTCGGGCACAAAATTTTATTCCTCTTCTCTAGCCCCTTTGCTATAACCTGTTCAAAGAATATTGCATGTACATATATATACAGTTCATATCTTTTTCATTTTCTATTCAACTTCATATTTGATTTCTATTTGGTTTAAAAACACCATTCATTCTAATGTCACATAAATAGGCGCAAATCATTTCATTAGCTAATTAATGAATATTTCAACTGATATATGTTTATTTGAACAAGTGGCTATTTTTAACATTTCACATTTCAACGATTTATGCATACAATAAGAATGTGATTTTTATTGTAAAATAATTCATTTCAAAACACTATTTTTCTATATAGTTCATATAGTCTATAAAAGGTGATTTTTATTATCAAACAATTTATTTCAAAATATGAATAACATTCAACACATGAATTTCTAAACAACGAATGAATATCAATTCAACACATGAATGTTTCTATAGTTTTTATATATCGATAAAAATGTGATTTTTATTATCGAACAATTTATTTCAAAATATGAATACCATTCAACACATGAATTTCTAAACAACGAATGAATATCAATTCAACACATGAATGTTTTCAATAGTTTTCTATATATAGATAAAAAATGTGATTTTTATTATCGAACAATTTATTTCAAAATATGAATACCATTCAACACATGAATTTCTAAACAACGAATGAATATCAATTCAACACATGAATGTTTTCAATAGTTTTCTATATATAGATAAAAAAATGTGATTTTTATTATCGAACAATTTATTTCAAAATATGAATACCATTCAACACATGAATTTCTAAACAACGAATGAATATCAATTCAACACATGAATGTTTTCAATAGTTTTCTATATATAGATAAAAAATGTGATTTTTATTATCGAACAATTTATTTCAAAATATGAATACCATTCAACACATGAATTTCTAAACAACGAATGAATATCATTCAACACATGAATGTTTCTATAGTTTTTATATATCGATAAAAATGTGATTTTTATTATCGAACAATTTATTTCAAAATATGAATACCATTCAACACATGAATTTCTAAACAACGAATGAATATCAATTCAACACATGAATGTTTCTATAGTTTTTATATATCGATAAAAATGTGATTTTTATTATCGAACAATTTATTTCAAAATATGAATACCATTCAACACATGAATTTCTAAACAACGAATGAATATCAATTCAACACATGAATGTTTTCAATAGTTTTCTATATATAGATAAAAAATGTGATTTTTATTATCGAACAATTTATTTCAAAATATGAATACCATTCAACACATGAATTTCTAAACAACGAATGAATATCAATTCAACACATGAATGTTTCTATAGTTTTTATATATAGATAAAAATGTGATTTTTATTCTCGAACAATTTATTTCAAAATATGAATACCATTCAACACATGAATTTCTAAACAACGAATGAATATCAATTCAACACATGAATGTTTTCTATAGTTTTTATATATAGATAAAAATGTGATTTTTATTATCGAACAATTTATTTCAAAATATGAATACCATTCAACACATGAATTTCTAAACAACGAATGAATATCAATTCAACACATGAATGTTTTCTATAGTTTTTATATATAGATAAAAGAGGATGCCATAAGTGCCGCCAGCCGGGTCATATTGCGAAGAATTGCTGGCTGTTAAAAAAGACCAATGTGGTTCAAATAAATGAAATAACAGAAGCTTCTGAGCCATCGCTATTCAGGAAAGACCAGATGTTTTAGAAGGCACGCTAACTGTCAAAGACATCCCAGTTAAAGTACTGTTTGACACTGGCGCGTCACGTAGCTTCATTGCCAAGGATGCAGCTAAGAAACTGGATTTGAATTTGAAAAAGCTCAAAGAGCCCATGACTGTCCAGAATCCGGTTGGGGGTTCCATTGATCTAAGTTGGGTTTGTGGAGTGCCGGTTTCCTTCTCTCGTTATCGGTTTCCTACCATCGCAGTCGTCATGAATTTTAAAGAGTTTGATCTTATCTTGGGGTTAGACTGGTTGACCAAATATGAAGCTGAAGTTAAATGCGCCGACAGAGTCGTGAAGGCGAAGATTAAATCAGGTGATTATATAACCATTCCCTGTGAAGGTCAGAATGCTAATAGAAAAGACTTCTGGGCAGCTTTGAATGTTTCTCCAGCCCAAATTGAAAATGTCCCTGAAATCACAGAGAATATTCCTGACCTCATCAAAGACATTCCTGTCGTCAAGAATTATGCGGATGTGTTTGAGGAAGTCGTTCGCTTACCTCCGCAGAGAGAAATAGATTTCAAGATTGCTTTAATTCCCAATGCAAGGCCGGTAGTTCACGCTATTCGAAGATGTCCTTGAAAGAGAAGGAGGAATTAGACAATCAAACAAGGCAACTAGTATGGAAAGGTCTGATCAGGCCTAGTTTCTCTGATTGGGGTGCAGCAGTGGTGTTTGTCCCAAAATCTGACGGTACTCTACGTCTATGTGTGGATTATCGTGATCTAAACAAGCAGACAATAAAGAACAAGTATCCATTGCCAAGGATTGATGATTTGTTGGATCGATTAAATGGACCACAAGTATTCTCACGAATGGACCTAGCTACAGGCTTCCATCAACTTCGAATAGCCGAAGAGTGTGTTCCAATGACAGCGTTCAGAGGCCCCGACTTATTCTACGAGTGGTTAGTAATGCCGTTCGGCTTATGTAACGCTCCAGCTTACTTCGTCGATCTAATGAACCGAGTATTTAGGGAGTATTGAATAAATTTGTTCTGGTTTTTATTGATGATATTCTAATCTTCTCTAAATCAAAGGCCGAGCATGAAAAACATCTGGAACAGGTTCTAGAAATCCTCAGAAGGAATGTATTGAAAGCCAAGTTTTCCAAATGTATATTCTGGCAAGATGAAGTGAAATTTCTGGGCCATGTCGTATCGAAAGATGGAATCGCTGTGGATCCAAGCAAAATCACAGCTATTCAAAATTGGAAACAGCCCAGTACTCCCACTGAAGTCCGCAGTTTTCTTGGATTGGCTAGCTATTACCGGAAGTTCGTTAAAAACTTTTCGAAGATATCTGGCCACTTAACGAAGCTTACAAAGAAGCATTCTAAATTTAAATGGACTCAAGAGAGTGAGGAGGCTTTCGAAGAGCTTAAGTTGAGATTAACCACAGCTCCGGTGTTAACCATTATAGATGGCAACCAAGATTTAAAGGTCTGGACTGATGCTTCTAGAGAAGGCCTTGGCGCAGTGTTAATGCAAAGGGGCCAAGTAATTGCTTATGCTAGCCGTCAACTGAAGCCACATGAGAAAAACTATGTAACTCATGATCTTGAGTTATTGGCTATCGTATTCTCTTTGAAAATCTGGAGACACTATCTTCTGGGCGAGAGGTTTGAACTGTTTACAGATCACCAGTCGTTAAAGTATCTGTTCACTCAGAAGGACTTAAATCTGAGACAGCAACGTTAGCTGGAGTTTCTTGCAGCATATGACTTTGAAATTATATATACTCCAGGAAAAGCCAATGTCGTGGCCGATGCATTAAGCAGAAAGAATGTAATGATCGCCAGTTTTATTATCACGACTTCATTGCTAGATAAGATATCTGCTCTTCAGGAGGATGATCACTTCATTCAGAAGATCAGAGGGATAATTCAACAAGGCGAACCCTCGAGTTTTCAAATAGACAACGATGGGATTCTAAGGCTCAAAGGTCGAATATGCGTTCCTAACATTCCTGAACTTCGAAAGGAAGTATTGGATGAATGCCACAAGTCAAAACTCAGTATCCATCCGGGAGTAAGCAAAATGTATAATGACATTAAACGCACTTTCTGGTGGAAGTCGATGAAAAGGGACATTTCTTTATATGTAAGCCGATGCCCCACCTGCCAGCTAGTCAAAAGTGATCAACAGAAATTGGCTGGATTGTTGCAACCGCTAGAAGTTCCTGGTTGGAAGTGGGAGCATATTTCTATGGATTTCATTGATGGTTTGCCCAGAACCAGAAAGGGAAATGACAGTATTTGGGTGATCGTAGATCGTTTCACGAAGACCGCCCATTTTATACCTGTCAGATCAAACAGAACCGCTCAGAGCCTGGCGCAGATATACTTCAGGGAAATAGTTAGACTGCATGGAGTGCCGCTCAGTATAGTAAGTGATAGAGATACGATATTCACTAGCAAATTCTGGGAAGCATTTCAAGTCGAGCTGGGAACGAAGTTAAACTTGAGCACCGCTTATCATCCTCAGACAGATGGTCAGACTGAGAGGGTGAATCGCATTTTAGAAGATCTATTGCGGGCTTGTGTTATAGATTTCGGTGGATCATGGGAAGACCATCTGCATTTGGCTGAATTCTCTTATAACAACAGCTACCAGGCGAGTCTGACAATGTCGCCATTCGAAGCATTATATGGTAGACCGTGCCGATCTCCTGCTTGTTGGGTCGAGCCTGGGAATAGACTTGTGTTGGGTCCCGATATGATTCGAGAAGCGGCCGGCAAAGTCGATTTTATTAAGAAACGATTGCTCGCCGCTCAAAGCCGACAAAAGAGCTATGCCGATAAAAGAAGAAGAGATATATCCTTCGAAGTTGGTGACTATGTATATTTGAAAGTATCGCCGATGAGAGGAGTTATCAGGTTCGGTAAAACTGGAAAGTTGGCACCCAAATTCATTGGTCCGTTTCCTATTCTGGAACGGATTGGGACTCTCGCATATAAAGTTAATCTGCCTGACTGGTTGCCTGGAGTGCATGATGTATTTCATATATCTCAACTCCGAAAGCACGTTCATGATCCAGACTTGATCGTGGAAGAAGCAGCTCAGCAAAATATTGAAATTACTCCAGAACTAGCTGTGAGGCGTGAGCCGCTAAAGATTATCGGCAAAGAAACCAAAGAGCTGAGAAACAAGAAGGTTCACTTAGTCAAAGTGCAATGGAGTGGAGATCCGCGAGATTGTACTTGGGAAACTGAGGAGAGCATTCAGAAAGCTTATCCTAGATGCCGAGTAGACATCTTTGATTGACTCTGGTGCAAGGTACATTTAACCTACTTTGCATTACCTTTTAATTCTCTATTCTGTTGCTATTTTCTTCCCATGGATGTGAATTGTTTATTCTATACTCTGAATATTAAAAACAAATTGGTTGTTGTATTGTGGGATTGTAGATTTATCAAACCACTTTCGACTTTATTCCTTTTCGGGGACGAAAAGTTTTAAGTGGGGGAGATTGTAACGACCCAGAAAATCTGAACCAATTTAAAATTTTTAAATTGGCTAAAATAATGGATTGTAAATATTTAAAATAAATATTTTAAATAATGGCGATGAAAACTGAGTTGAAATCGACATTTGAAAACCAATGTAGTTAATTCTAATTATATATAGAATTGAAAATGGCGCGGTAGTTCGATAATTCGATTTCAAACTTCAATTGAATATACCGGATGCAAAACAATCCGGATGTTAGTGAAACCAAAAACATTAGAGTCTAATTGATGATATCTTTCTAACGAATCTGACCAATCGAAATTTGATAGCGGGAATCAAAAGATATGTCCAGTTGAAAATTCTGAATAGTCGCTATGGAATTCAGGCCCTTAAAAATGGACATTTTGCAGATGACCTCGGATTTCGACGAAACCACTTTTGTTGGGTCCGCAGTGTCAAGTTATTGCTAGGTTTCAAATTTCATAATTTTTCGAATTAATATGTGAGCGTGGCAAAAGAAAACGCGTTTGACCAGTTTCTGTTGATTTTAATCGAATGGAAATTGGCCTATTTTCAAACGGTCTCAGAATTTGACGAAACTAGTTTTGTTAGGACCGTATCGTCAATACGAAGCTAGAAAATATTTTCTAGTTAGTATGTGACCCCGGTAATTTGAAATGTGCGTTTAAAATTCAATATAGTGATTTTAAATGAAAATTCAAAAGGAAACTGATTGTAACGATCAAATCAGCTTGCGATACATATCCCATTGTGTTCGGAATGGGGGGTAAAACGCTATGGACGACAGGCGGTGGGCCTCGTTTCGAGGTCATATGTAAAAGTCAACTCTTTGCTAAATTAAATAATAAAATAATAAAAAAAAAAAAATCATCTCCCTCCCTTTTCCTTCGTACTGCCCCCCCCCCCCCCCCGTTCATTCGATACAAACAGAAGAAGAAAAAAAAAACCCTAAAACCCTAAGCAGGCGATCGACGCCCCGAGCCCATCGCCACCTCGCTGAAACCCCGAAGCCGAGCCCATCGCCACCTTCGCTGAAACCCCGAAGCCGCCCATCGCCACCTCGCTGAAACCCCGAAGCCGAGCCCATCGCCACCTCGTTGAAACCCCGAAGTCGCCCGCCCGCCTTTTCTCCGTCGAAGCTCGAAGCGCCTCCGATCTTCTTTCTCCCCCCTCTGTAAGTTTGTTTTTATTTTTTTTATTTTTTTTATTTTTATTTTATATAAACTGTTTTTATAAAAGAATTTTAAAACTGAAATTTTTATAAAAGAATTTTAAACAGAAATTTTTATAAAAGTAAAACTGTTTTTATAAAAGTATTTTAAAACTGAACTGAATTTTTAAAAGTATTTTAAAAACTGAATTGATTTGTTTTTTTTAAAGAAATAAAACTGTTTTTGAAATAAAGAATAAAAACTGAATTTTATAAAAAAAATAAAAACATAAAAACTGATTTAGTTTTAAAGCTAAAAGCTTTAAAATGGGTAGAAAAATATTTGAACTTGCAAATGTGAAAATCATATTTTTATATGTTGAAAGCAAAAGTAAAAATCATATTTTTATATGTTGAAAGTCGAAATAAAAATCATATTTTTATATGTTGAAAGTCGAAATAAAAATCATATTTTTATATGTTGAAAGCAAAAGTAAAAATCATATTTTTATATGTTGAAAGTCGAAATAAAAATCATATTTTTATATGTTGAAAGCAAAAGTAAAAATCATATTTTTATATGTTGAAAGTCGAAGTAAAAATTCGATTTTTATATATTGAATAGCATAGTAAAAATTCTATTTTTACATATGTAGAGAATACGGGCGAAAGCGACAAAAGGCGAAGATTTTATACAAGGAAGTGTCGTGCAGTTGGATAGCTATTGGTGAGATTTCTGATTTAAAATTTATATTTTATATGTGTGAAATGAAAGTGAATTGCTATCTATAAATATATATCTATATATATATATATATATATATATATTATACGCCCCTCGTCCACAAACCATGGACGATATTTATTGGTTGAAATTGTTGTGAAATTTGATTGATAGCGAATGATTGTTTGGGATTGTTTGTGATTGATATTGGTTGATGGTGGTTGAAAAATACCCATTTGTGGTTGTGAAATATTTGGTTGAAACCACTTAGGATTAGTTTGTGGAAATGAAAATAAATATATACATGCCGCCTGCGTGCGAACTAGATGCATGATTCTCATTGTCAAAAACCGCGAGGTTTTAAGGTAGAGCGAGGAGCCGTACTAGGGACGGTGCCGGTGTAACTACCCTGCCGTTATGCTGCCGAAATTTTGAATAATATTTGTGTGTTTGAATTATTTTCATATGCTTAAACTATATTTATTCATTGTATAGAAAACATTCATGTGTTGAATTGATATTCATTCGTTGTTTAGAAATTCATGTGTTGAATGGTATTCATATTTTGAAATAAATTGTTCGATAATAAAAATCACATTTTTTATCTATATATAAAAACTATAGAAAACATTCATGTGTTGAATTGATATTCATTCGTTGTTTAGAAATTCATGTGTTGAATGGTATTCATATTTTGAAATAAATTGTTCGAGAATAAAAATCACATTTTTATCTATATATAAAAACTATAGAAAACATTCATGTGTTGAATTGATATTCATTCGTTGTTTAGAAATTCATGTGTTGAATGGTATTCATATTTTGAAATAAATTGTTTGATAATAAAAATCACCTTTTATCGACTATATGAACTATATATAAAATAGTGTTTTGAAATGAATCGTTTTACAATAAAAATCGCATTTTTATTGTATGCATAAATCGTTGAAATGTGAAGTGTTAAAAATAGCCACTTGTTCAAAATAAACATATATGAGTTGAAATATTCATTAATTAGCTAATGAAATGATTTGCACCTATTTATGTAACATTAGAATGAATGGTGTTTTTAAACCAAATAGAAATCAAATATGAAGTTGAATAGAAAATGAAAAATGATATGGACTGTATATATATGTACATGCATATTCATTGAACAGGTTATAGCAAAGGGGCTAGAGAAGAGGAATAAAATTTTGTGCCCGACAAATAGGTACACATTTACTGATTTGTTTGGGTGATGATTTTGAGCCTGTTGGCTAGCCGCTTGGCTTTTTTCTTTTTCTTTTTGAGATTAGAAGGACCGGGAACGCTATTTGCGATTTCCCGATGCTCCCGGTGCAGGGGAGGTTATGGCGAAATTTTTCCAAAATTTAAGGTGTTAGAAAAATATTTGAAGTGAAAACGATATTGAAATTGTTGAATGAACTATATTTATATAAATAATATATATATATATAATTAAAAACGAAACGAAGCCGTGCAGTTCGTATTTTGAAACCGTGATTTCAAACGACTAGTGCGGGGAAATCCGACCATTGGATTTTCCCGAAACCTCAACCGTCGGGTTCGCCTTGGAATAATCTTTCCAACGGCACCAACCTTGTTAAAAAATCCAACGTTTGGATTGTCTGGAATGTTTAATTCAATTCTGAAGAAAAACAGCGCCAAAAACGATTATATTTATTTATATATATAAATATAATTATATTTAATCGAATAACGACGCTGCAGTTCGTATTTTGAAATCGAAATTTCAAACGATTGTACCGGGAGATCCGACCGTCGGATTTTCCCGAAACTGGAACCGTTGGTTCGTTTTGAAAAGACCTTTCTAATGATGTAAATTTTGTGAAGATCCAACGGTTTAGATTTTCAGATATGTGTAAATCAAATCTGAAGAAAAACAGCGCCCACGGCCGCCTTATGGCCCGAAGCGTCGTTTTGAATAAAATGGCTATTTTAAAATAAATAAAAATAGCGATAAATAGTTATAAAATATCGTAAGCGATATGGAATGGAAATAAACTGGATTTGCTTGATTTATGTGATGTTTGATGGTTGAATGTGTTTGGTGTGAAAACTATATTAAAAAACACAATTGGTGTTGTCGAATAATTTAACCATTGAAATAAATCGACTTGAAATTCTAAATATATGTGAATTATTTGAAAAGGCCGAGTTAATTCTCATTTCGAATAATCGACCGACGATTGAAATTCGAAGATGAAGACGATGGTCGAAGACCGGAGATCTTCACCTCGTTTGGATGGTAACCGAGGTCCTGATTGGGGAGGCATCCCGAAATATGGATAATGAGTGGTGATCGTTCAGACGTACGTGTTGATCAAAGGGTTTTGCGAGGTATTTAGTGCCTCCGGTTTTCGTTCAGACCCAGAACGGACTTGTAAATGGACTGTGTGTCTGACATAGGATTTATTCTGTGTGGCATGCTAAGATGCAGTGATCAGGGGCTTCTGTTGAAAAGCAAAGTCTTGTGGTGATGATCAAAGCACCGCCTGTGTGGCGTAGCTTTGTGTATAACGTAAATTCGCGAGCCTCACACCCCGGTATGAACCTAAAACGGGAGAAGGACCTCAGGGAGGACATGCGTTTCTTTCTAGCTAGGGTGGGTGTCAGTGACCTACCAGCCCTGACATTTATATACTTTTCACCTATTGTGGTTGTTGCTGTTGCGAGGCGCCTCGGTTTGATCGGACGATCCGGGTCCGATGGAGTCATTCGTTGGCTCGTTTACGCCCCAAAGGGCGGAGAAACGTAGTGTTCAGGCATAATAATCCACATCGGTGGACCGGCCCTGACGATCTAAGGGCCCACCTGAGTCTGGGCCTGAGACATGGGCTAGATTGTCTCGAATTCGGTAAGGACTATCTTTTTGCCATGGTTCATGACGGAAATCCAATTTCCAAATACGACATCGTGCGGTTTTGATTGTATATATATATGGCGACATGATATATGGTACCCATGCCGTCTATGATTGATAGTTATGATTTGAAATTGTTTTCGAAACATATAAACACCAGCAATAATATCAAATGCCTTTGTTTTATTCGTATCAAGCATATTTTGGCCGTTATAAGGTAAAAACTCTATCCTCCGGTTTGCGTTTGCATTGTGTGATGGGAACTGAGTCTTATAACGGCTTCATTTTTATAAGAAGCATAGCGATGTTTAAAAAGAAAGATTTGTTTTAGAGCACTGGCAATCCAATGGAGTTAAACCCGTTCCACGAAAGTGGCGTGGTCCTGTGATTAGCCAAATTGTATATGTGTTGAGTAGATTTCTCATACCAGTCCCATGACTGACTCGTAGTTTGTTTCACTCTCAAACTCGGGTGCCCCTTTTTCTACACGGGAAGCCTTGTATTCAGGTTTAGCTGGTTCTTTCTGGATAGCTGGAGCTGAAGATGGATTCTATCATTTATTTCTTTTTATGCTGTTTCAGCTCCTATTGTACATATTTTGTTTATTTCCGCTGTAGACATTTATGTATAGCTGAACTGTATTTGTACTAAGTAAGATCCTGTATACTGTGTAACTCTGATGATTACTTTTATCCAGTATATTTTGGTTGTTAATTCTGGTGTATTTATTTAATTCTGTTATGCTATTATCTGTTTTCTGTGTTATATTCCAAAAGATAACCTTGTTTCCGTGAGAACGGGGAAATCGGGTCGTCTCAATGTGGTCATAACAGCCAAAATATGATTGATACGAATAAAACAAAGGCATTTGATATTATTGCTAGTGTTTATATGTTTTGAAAACAATTTCAAATCATAACTATCAATCATAGACGGCATTAATGCCCCATACCACTATGTCGCCATATATAGGGTATACAATCAAAACCGCATAGTCACGTATTTGGAAATTGGATTTCCGTCATGAACCAAGGCAAAAGATAGTCCTTACCGACTTCGTGACTCTCTAGCTCGAGCCACAGGGTCAGAGCGCATCGACCCTTGGAGCGACAGGGCCGGTCCACCGATGTGGATTAAAATTCCTGAACAATACGTTTCCCCGCCCTTTGGGGCATAAACGAGCCAACGAATGACTCCATCGGACCCGGATCGTCCGATCAAACCGAGGCGCCTCGCAACAGCAACAACCACATAGGTGAAAAGTATATAAATGTCAGGGCTGGTAGGTCACTGACACCACCCTAGCTAGAAAGAAAACGCATGCCCTCCCTGAGGTCCTTCCTCCCGTTTTAGGTTCAAACCGGGGGTGTGAGGCTCGCGAATTCACGTTATACACAAAGCTATGCCACACAGGCGGGGCTTTTGATCATCACCACAAGACTTTGCTTTTCAACAGAAGTCCTGATCACTGCATCTTAGCATGCCACACAGGCAATTCACACCGTGCAACTGATGGCTATCAATCACACAGAACAAATTCCCATGTCGGACACACAGTCCATTTACAGAGTCCGTTCTGGGTCTGAACGAAACCGGAGGCACTAAATACCATCGCAAACCCTTCGATCAACACGTACGTCTGAACGATCACCACTCATTATCCATATTTCGGGATGCCTCCCAATCAGGACCTCGGTTACCATCCAAACGAGGTGAAGATCTCCGGTCTTCGACCATCGTCTTCATCTTCGAATTTCAATCGTCGGTCGATTATTCGAAATGAGAATTAACTCGGCCTTTTCAAATAATTCACGTATATTTAGAATTTCAAATCGATTTATTTCAATGGTTAAATTATTCGACAACACCAATTGTGTTCTTTTAATATAGTTTTCACACCAAACACATTCAACCATCAAACATCACATAAATCAAGCAAATTCAGTTTATTTCCATTCCATATCGCTTACGATATTTTATAAGTATTTATCGCTATTTTTATTTATTGTTAAAATAGCCATTTTATTCAAAAACGACGCTTCGGGCCATAAGGCGGCCGTGGCGCTGTTTTTCTTCAGATTTGATTTACACATATCTGAAAATCTAACCGTTGGATCTTCACAAAATTTACATCATTAGAAAGGTCTTTTCAAAACGAATCCAACGGTTCCAGTTTCGGGAAAATCCGACGGTCGGATCTCCCGGTACAATCGTTTGAATTTTTCGATTTCAAAATACGAACTGCAGCGTCGTTATTCGATTAAATATATAATTATATTTATATATATATAAATATAATCGCTTCTGGCGCTGTTTTTCTTCAGATTTGAATTAAGCATTCCCAGACAATTCCAACCGTTGGATTTTTACAAGGTTGGTGCCGTTGGGAAAGATTATTCCAAGGGCGAACCCGACGGTTTGAGATTTCGGGAAAATCCAAATGGTCGGGATTTCCCGTACTAGTCGTTTGAAATCACGGTTTCGAAATACGAACTGCACGGCTTCGTTTCGTTTTAATTTTATTTATATTTATATATTTATATAAATATAGTTCATTCAATGATTTCCATATCGTTTTCACTTCAAAAAATTTTTCTAACACCTTAAATTTTGGGAAAAAATTTCGCCATAACCTCCCCTTGCACACGGGAGCGTCGGGAAATCGCAAATAGCGTCCCGGTCCTTCTAATCTCAAAAAAGAAAAAGAAAAGGCCAACCGACTAGCCAACAGGCTCAAAATCATCACCCAAACAAATCAGTAAATGTGTACCTATTTGGTCGGGCACAAAATTTTATTCCTCTTCTCTAGCCCCTTTTGCTATAACCTGTTCAATGAATATTGCATGTACATATATATACAGTTCATATCATTTTTCAATTTCTATTCGACTTCATATTTGATTTCTATTTGGTTTAAAAACTCCATTCATTCTAATGTTACATAAATAGGTGCAAATCATTTCATTAGCTAATTAATGAATATTTCAACTCATATATGTTTATTTTGAACAAGTGGCTATTTTTAACACTTCACATTTCAACGATTTATGCATACAATAAAAATGCGATTTTTATTGTAAAACGATTCATTTCAAAACACTATTTTTCTATATAGTTCATATAGTCGATAAAAGGTGATTTTTATTATCAAACGATTTATTTCAAAATATGAATACCATTCAACCACATGAATTTCTAAACAACGAATGAATATCAATTCAACACATGAATGTTTTCAATAGTTTCTATATATAGATAAAAATGTGATTTTTATTATCGAACAATTTATTTCAAAATATGAATACCATTCAACACATGAATTTCTAAACAACGAATGAATATCAATTCAACACATGAATGTTTTTCTATGGTTTCTATATATAGATAAAAATGTGATTTTTATTATCGAACAATTTATTTCAAAATATGAATACCATTCAACACATGAATTTCTAAACAACGATATGAATATCAATTCAACACATGAATGTTTTCTATAGTTTCTATATATAGATAAAAATGTGATTTTTATTATCGAACAATTTATTTCAAAATATGAATACCATTCAACACATGAATTTCTAAACAACGAATGAATATCAATTCAACACATGAATGTTTTCTATGGTTTCTATATATAGATAAAAATGTGATTTTTACTTCGGCTTTTCAATAAATAAAAATATGATTTTTACTTTTAAATTTCTTTATAAAATCAGTTAAAAAAAATGCTTTTAAAAAGAACAGTTTTTATAATCTTTTTCAAATCAGCTTTAAATTTAAAAAAAAACAGTTTTTTAAATCATTATAAAATCAGTTTTTAAAATGCTAATTAAAAACACAGTTTTTTAAATTATTATAAAATAAAATAACGAATTACTTACAGGGGGGGAAAGAATATATTCCTTTGAAGTTGGCGACTATGTATATTTGAAAGTATCGCCGATGAGAGGAGTTATCCGGTTCGGTAAAAACTGGAAAGTTAGCGGCCCAAATTTATTGGTCCGTTTCCTATTCTGGAACGGATTGGAACTCTCGCTTATAGGGTCAAACTGCCTGACTGGTTGCCTGAGTTCATGATGTATTTCATATATCTCAACTTCGAAAGCACGTTCATGATCCAGAATTGATCGTGGAAGAAGCAGCTCAGCAGGAATTGAAATTGGCGCGGTAATTCGATAATTTGATTTCAAACTTCAATTGAATATACCGGGTTGCAAAACAATCCGAATTTTTAGTGAGACCAAAAATAATGAAATCTAGTTGGTAATATCTTTCTAACGAATCTGACCAATCGAAGTTTGATAGCGGGAATCAAAAGATATGTCCAGTTGAAAATTCTGAATAGTCGCTATGGAATTCAGGCCCTTAAAAATGGACATTTTGCATACGACCTCGGATTTCGACGAAACCACTTTTGTTAGATCCGCGAGATTGTACTTGGGGAAACTGAGGAGAGCATTCAGAAAAGCTTATCCTAGATGCCGAGGAGAGTCAATCAGAGATATCTACTCGGCAGCATAACGGCAGGGTAGTTACACCGGCACCGTCCCTAGTACGGCTCCTCGCTCTACCTTAAAACCTCGCGCGTTTTTTGACAATAGGGATCATGTATCGCAAAGCTGATTTGATCGTTACAATCAGTTTTCGTTGAACTTTGAACTAAAAATTCGATTTTTATATATTGAACATCGAAGTAAAAATTCGATTTTTATATATTGAACATCGAAGTAAAAATTCAATTTTTATATATTGAATAGCGAAGTAAAAATGTGATTTTTACGTATGTAGTGAAAGCAGCAACGAAGGCGACAAAAAGGCGAAACGACGAAGGACTTCTGCAAAAGAAGAGTCGAGATGGTTGGATAGCTAAAAGTGAGAATTTCTCACCTTTCAATTTAATTTTTTCTAGTTATATATATATATGCTAGGATGCAGACGGTGTTTTAGTAGCCCCCGACACACATCATCCACAAACCATGGATGGCTTGTTTGTTAAATTGTTTGGTTGAATAGTTAGTTAGATTATTTGATTGAAATTGAATTGTTTGGTGAGATGAATGGATTAGATTGATGTGTGAATGGCGTGGGCCTTCACTAGACCGGGGATAAGGCTAGGCCTTGTCCCGTTTCTAGTATCGTGCCGTTATGCCGCCGAAATTTTCTGAAATAAGTTAGAAAAAATAAAAATACCATTTTATTTTAAAGAATGAACTGAATAGAAATTCATATGTTGGAATAAAATGTTTTATCGTTAAAAATATAATTTTTAACGTGATGTGAATAAATAAAATATTCATTTACAAACCAGACGGTTTGTTTATGTACACTGATTTGACTGACATTGATTGGGTCGATAAATTTTACACATCGCCCAACAGCACAAATAAAATATGTGGTTGATTGTTTGAACACCCCACACGGGTGTTGGGATGAAATTTGAAGTTCACTCATCCCAATTGATTGAATATGTCGATCGGGTTGATTGACAGGCTGTTTTAAGCGTTGGATATCTATATTATGATGCTTATACAGTGTAGTGCACTTTGGTTGATTGGTTGATTATTTTTCCATGTGATTATATATATGTGTTGTATGAAAATCCCATATAATTAACTTTATATGGTAATTGATTGGGCCTCATTCCAGTTTTAAAATAGAAATATTTGAAATAGAAATATTCGAAATGGAATATTTGAAAATATCAATATATGAAGCCGTGTTGATTAGATTGACGCCATTTTGACGTGAACGATATTTTATATCGATTTTATTCATTTTAAAATGAATATTAAAAGGTAATTTTGAATCGAATATTTCGAAATAAAGTGAATTGAAAATGATTTCGAAATAAAGTGAATTGAAAACGAATTTAAAGTGAATTGAAAACGATTTCGAAATGAATTGAATTGAAAACGATTTCGAAAATGAAGTGAATTGAAAACGAATTCAAAGTGAATTGAAAACGATTTCGAAATGAATTGAATTGAAAACGATTTCGAAATGAATTGAAATGAATTCAAAGATTGACAATTGAAAACGAATTGAAATGAATTCAGAATTGAATTGAAATTTGAATTGAATAGAAATGAAAATTCAAAACGAATTTATAAAGAAGAATTCAATTTTGATTTGAATTGAAATGGATGTCGAAAATGTTTTTGAAACGAATTCAAAACTATTTAAATAATTCGTTTTAAATAGAAATCGACGAAATATATTATATATATATTATATATATATATATATAATATAATGGCCTGAATAGACACGCTCCGGCGCCGCGGCTAGTTCGTGAATTTCGACCATTTATTTCAAATGGACATTGCGGGAGATCCGACCGTCGGATTCTCCTAAAACCGGAACCGTTGGGTTCGTATCGAAAAGAGCTTTCTAACGAATATTAGAAATTTTGAAATCTAACGGTTGGATTTGGAGATACGTCCAAATCAAATTCGAAAAAGGTCGCTGTAAGTGCAGTTCGATGGCCATTGATGGAAATCGACTGTACGGGCCTTGATAAAATTATTAAAAATAGTAATAATTTGTGTAAAATCATAAGAAATGATTTAGAAAGAATTGGGATGAAAAACTCCATGTTTGAAAAGATAAAAATAGATTTTTATCGAAATGAACTAGATTTAAAACTAGAATTATAATTCTAGTGTATTTTTAGAATAAATAAATTGAATTTGAAAAGGGTTATTGAAAAATGACCAGAATTTCCAATGATTGCATTGGAGTGGGATTTGAATCGAAATTGTCTTCGGAATATTTCGATGTTGGAATTCGTGATTATACATATGTTGTTATGGAAATTTGAAAGATATATATTTATATCGTTATTTCCAATACGACATTTGTTTTGTCGTAGAATTTGATATTGAATATAAGCCGGGATATTTTTCTATTCAGAGCCTTGTATTGAATATCAAATGTGATTTGGTTTGTCGTGAATGGTGTCTTTCACTAACACTGTTCTTGAACCCCAGTTGAGAAAAGATTAAAATCTTTTATTTAGATTTAATGAAGTGTACCAATTAAATAATATTATTATTGGAATTTGAATCGATATTGATTATTTGGGTTTATCGTGAACAGTGTTTTAAACAACACTCGTTCTTTAACCCGATAATTAATGAATGTGATTTTGGGTTTATAGTGAATTGTGTCTTTTAAAATGACACTGATTCTTTAACCCAGTTAAAGATTAAAACTAAGTGGAGTTTTAATGAATCTTTAATTAGATTGAAATAATCGAGAATGGAGTATCACCAGTTTTACTCCAAGGCGATAGTTAAATCTTTAATTAGATTTGAACGTGAAATGGTAATTGAATTTACCGGTAACACTGTGGTGTTAGATATGAAGTATTACCAGGTTTACTTCATGGGTATGAATAGGTTGGGATTGGGAAACTAAAACCAATGGATTACTTCGGTATAGGTTCGTAAATCTCGACTAGTTGAATCGAAATTCAAAAGAAGATTAAAGAATAAATTCAAGAATTTATCTTTGATAAAATTAAATGGGAACCTTTCCCTATGAATGTGAAATTTAGAAAACTAACTGTCGGTTAGCTAAGCAGAATGGTTTTCTGGATATTGATCTGATGTTGGTTTCGGCCTTCGGGGTTAATATTTGGGGAATTATTCTCTTGATTAATTTACGGTTAGTGACTAATGAATTGGAATGAGGCGTATGTTGTGTTTGTGTAACACTTACTTAAGATATACGCGAGTTATTCGGAAAGTCCGGGTTTATCCCATTCTAGAATAACTGATACGACGATAAGTCGAAGATGAAGACGATGGTCGAAGACCGGAGGTTTTCACGTCGTTTGGGTGATTACTGATGATCTTGATTGGGCTGTACACCCAAGAAGATGGAAACAGTTGGTGATCGTCCAGACCGTACTTGGAGATCGATGGATACGTACGGGGTACTAGGTGCCTCCCGGTTGTCTCGGTTCTCAGACCCAGAACGAACTTGTAAATGGACTGTGTGTCTGACATTGATTTTAGTCCGTGTGATTGATCTCTGTTAAATATATATACTGTTTGGCGGCGGGAGAATTTATTCTCTTGCTTAACGCCACTTCTCTGAGACGTACGAGCTCAGGGGTTATATATTGATGGATATCAATCGCATGGAGTGAATTGCCTGTGTGGCATGCTAAGATGCAAATGATCAAGGCTTCTGTTGAAAAGCAAAGTCTTGTGGTTGATGATCGAAGCATGGCCTTTGTGGCGTTAGCTTTTGTGTAACGTTGATTCGCAAGTATCACACCCCGGTATGAATCAAAAACGGGGAGACGGACCTCAGGGGGGACATGCGTTTTCTTTCTAGTTATGAGTGGCGTCAGTGCTTGAACTGGCTGACGAGTTTGACTCATGTGGATATTGCTTATTATTTACTTGCTGAACAAGTGAGGCGCCTCGTGATATCGGTTTCGGCCGATGCTTCTGGTCGGCTGACGGGCCAGGCTGTACGCCCCAAAGGGCGGAGAAACGTATTGTTCAGGCATTATAATCCACATCGGTGGACCGGCCCTGACGATCCAGGGGGCAGTTGCGGCTGTTCCTGAGGGAGGCGGGTACTAGAGCGTCTCGAATCGGTTGAGGATCTATGCCCCTAGCCTCGGTTCATACCATAAAATGATAGACCCAACTTCCAATACGACATTTGCGGTTTTTGATTGTAAACTTATATATGGCGACATAGTTGTTTATGGGCCATTCATGCCGCCTATGATTGATACTTATGATTTGAAGTTGTTTATACACTATGCACTATAATAAGTATCAAACGATTTGTTTTAACCGTATCAAGCATTCTTTGGCCGTTATAAAGGGAAAACCCTATCCTCGGCTGCGTTGCATTGTGTGATGGGACCTGGGTCTTATAACAGCTTCATTTTTCTTTATTTAGCATTGCGCTTGTTTGTTTTATGCACTGGTATTCTTGGGGAGGAAACCCGTTCCGTGTTATACGGCGTGGTCCCTTGATTTACCTAATGATTTAAAATAAAGATTAACTAACTGTTTTAGGTATCTCACACAGTCACATGACTGACCTGGAGTTTATTGTTTTAACCTAAACTCTGGGTGCCCTTATTTTGACACGGGCAGCTAGTAGTTTTGGGTTTTGCAGATTTATATTCACAGGATCCTGGTTTACAGCTGGAATGTATCCGAGAAAGCTGTTGTATCCGGTAATCTACTTCTAGTTGTGTATTTGTATTTTTCCGCTGCTATGTATTTAAATGTAATTTAAATCTCTGATATTTCTGTGTAATATTCATTTATACTCTGGTATATTCTTGTAATCTGATGCATTGTTGTAATATACAGTGAAACGTTCTTTGGTATGCGTTCTATTTTGTCATGTTCTCAAACGATAGGGCGTTTCGAACGGTCTGGGGTCGGTTTTAGCGACTGGTTCGGAACCGAGCGAATTCATTGCCGTACAGTCTGCTATATAAATAGTATATATTAGATATAAATATTAGTTCAGTTTTTAAAATACTTTTATAAAAATCAGTTTTACTTTATAAAAATTTCTGTTTATAAATTCTTTTATAAAAATTTCAGTTTTAAAATTCTTTTATAATAAACAGTTAATAAAAAAAAAAAAAAACCCTAAAACCCTAAGCAGAGCGATTGACGCCCCGAGCCCATCTCGCCACCTCGTTGAAACCCCGAAGTCGCCCGCCGCCTTTTCTCCGTCGAAGCTCGAAGCGCCTCCGATCTTCTTTCTCCCCCCCTCTGTAAGTTTGTTTTCGATTTATTTTATTTTTTATTTATATTTATAAATACTCGTTTTTTATAAAATGAATTTTCAAAAACTGACCAATTTTATAAAAGAATTAAACAGAAATTTTTATAAAAAAAGTAAAAACTTTTTATAAAAGTATTTAAACTACTATTTAGAAGCGTGATCGCTGCGATCGGCTGCAGTCGATCGATAGTCTAGCTTCTTCCTTTTTTTTTATTCTAGTTTCTGGATGTAAATCGAATGAACGGGGTGGTGGGGTGGGGGGGTGGGCATTAACGAAGGGTAAAGGGGGGAGAATAGAATAATATTTTATATTTATTTTAATATACATTATTTACATATTCAAAAAAGTTGACTTTAATAACATACGACCTCGAAAACGACGGCCCACCGGCCCTATCGTCCATAAGCGTTTTCCTCCCCATTCCGAACCACAATGGGATAATGTATCGCAAGCTGATTTGATTCGTTACAATCAGTTTCTTTTTGAATTTTCATTTAAATCATTATATTGAATTTTCAAACGTACATTTAAAAATTACCGGAGTCACATACTAACTAGAAAAATTCCAGAAAAATAATTTCTAGCTTCGTATTGACGATACGGTCCTAACAGAAAAACTAGTTTCGTCTCGAAATTCTGAGTCCGTTTGTAAAATGGCCAATTTCCAGTCGATTATCAATCAAACTAAAACACACA